>JARHVA010000516.1:4590000-5201625 GCA_037957365.1 Torreya grandis
CTCGGATGCTTTTCACTTATTATATTTTTTTTAATTAAATTTTGTGCCTTATTTTCACTAAACCTTGGAATGGAAAATTTTATAAGACCAATTTTAGTTTTGGTACCACCTAATGTGATGGGAATTTTCTTGCAATAGAGTGTTGTTGTTTTGTTTGAGAGTTCTTATGTGTTAGGAGATTGCTTAAGTATTAACACCCTCAAGTTAGTGGTTTAGAAAGGAGTGTCAATTATATTAGTTAGCTTAGAGGTAAGTTGTTATTCTCTCAATCTCCTTTGATAACATTAAGCTATCGAGAGGATTCATATTTTTATGATGATTGATTATACTCCTATGAATTTTGTGGGAGAATGCCTTCTACTTCTTGTTGAGAGAGAAGTTGTAGGATTGGATGGATTGATACATCTTTGTGATTAGTATTTTATTTCTTTCAGTTGTAAAAATAGATTGTCAAACTATACTTATAGATCTGGTAATTAGGTAGTGTTTTGGCAACATTGAGTTTGGCATTTTCTTTTTACCTTGTGAAAGTATGTAGGAATTTTTGAGATGTTAGTTCTCAACTTTTCACTTGTGACTCTTTATGGTTACTATTTTACCTAATATTATGATTTTAGACCATGTGGAGTGGCAAACATTGAGTTATATATTAAATTTTATAATAGGAATTACTATGTTATTATTCACCCTTGATTAGATTGATGTTATTCTCTTTTAGCTTAAAACATGTTGTTTTGAATATTTACTTTATACCTATTGTCAAAAGCGAGTAAGGTATAGGATGTGCGGAACATCTTGTCAATATAGGAGTTGAGATAAACTTTTAATTGATTTCATTCTAACCAAGCAAGTAGGGAGATATTGTCTTGTTTGTTCCATTATATGGTTGAAGTAATGGTGTGATCCTTGGCCCTTGTATGTATGTTAATTTTAACATTATTTTCTCTTAACTATAAATATAACACTATAAGTTAATCTCATAAAGATGATACTAGATATGTTTGGCTAGTGATAACTTAATACAATTACAGATTGGTTGTATGATATTTATCTTGTATGTATGTTGATACATCTAGAATTATTTAGCATGTATGATTGATTTCTATGATATAATAGTATAGATTTGTGTTTCATTGAAATTTTATGCACATTATGAAGATCATCAGGTCGTAGAAACCTGAGGTAAGAGTGGTGAAATAAGAATGTGAGTTCTAAGTGATAGGATAGTATCTTACTTAGCCTCACATTGACTTAGTTTTTATTGAGTTGGATCTGATAGACAGACTTATCGAATCCTGGGTTTGATAGATGAACTTATCAAATTTAGTCATATGACCATATGCATGTATATGGTGGAATGTTTATTCCTTAATTTTATATACATTAGAAATGTAATATTTTTAGTTCCTATTCATCATCATACTTGTCAAGAGCTTCATGGAGTAGTGACAGTATTGACATGTTGTACTTATTTGGAGCTACGTAGAGTAGCGATAGTATTAACATATACACATCATTCTTACTAGGTTTTCTTATTACTTTTTTTCAAAATAAGAAAAATAATCTTTAGGTTAGAGACATGTATAGAGGAGCTGGAAGATTTTGTGGAATTATCCTTGGTCATTTGTTTTGGCTTGTATGATGATCTTATGTACTCTTGGGAAGTTAGTGAAACTTTTACTGAGATATGTGGGACCCTTCAAGGATTTAGAAGTGGTTAGTCCTATAGTATATAAGCTTGTCTTGATGGTTCTAAACACTAGGGTGGTCATGATAAGAACATTCAAAGTAAGTGACACTCATAAACCTTGTTTGCATAGCAGTGAGATGTCATAAAGCAGGGTCTTGTGGGACTAATACGCCAGGAATAGTGCAACTTGAAGGAACTAAAATAAACTCTACAAATAATTTCCCATTCATTTGATTAATTTAATATTGTATACCATGTTATTGCTTTGCTTAATATTGTTTTAATTCATAACTTATGTTTAAATAAGAGTTCTCAGAGATGATGACTAGATTTAAGGGGGAAGGATGTTACATCTTGATTCCTTGTCAGACAAACTTGATAGATTATCCATGGATATCTACAGTTAACAAATTTATATTTGGTTATATTCTTGACTAAGCTTTAGATTTATGCTATTATGGGATAGTAGGATATTGCTTAAATACATGATGATACATGATTGCTTATTGTGAGTTGGTTAATATATGCATTACATTTTAAGCATATTAATGTATTATTTTAGTTATATTTATTGTTATACATTTATCATATGATTTGATCTAATTACCTATGTATTGTGAGGTGAACACAAGATAACTCATCCCTCATAGCATATCAGAGGGAGATCATCATCAGAGAGGGTGACGTAGATGGAGACATTGAAGGTTGACAGAGAGATGGCAAAACCCTACACACACTATAGTAGTTAGTACATGGTAGAAATGCATTAAAATAATTGCTTATGGTGTGTTTATTTTTTATTTAGAATATTGATTTATGTGGTTTTCTAGAGTAGGTATAAATATCATAATAGAATCTTTTGCATGTTTGGCATTTTTTTAATTAATGATGGTAGGAACATTTTTGGCAAAACAAATCTAAAATACAAGATAAATGTAAATTTTGAAATTGTCATTTAAAATTGTTTTGGTATATTTGAATGTTAATTTAATTTAATAAAATTATGAAAATTTAGTATTCCATATTAAAAAATGGAAATTATCCTGGAAAAGGAAAAAAATAGGGAAAAACTAAGAAAAACTAGAGATTAAAGAAGAAAATCTAAAAAGAATTAAATATATTAAAATAGAAAAAATAAAAGGAATAAAATTCTAAAAAAAGGAATGAGCTTTAAATAAAATCATGAATTAAAAATAAATTATGTTTAAAAAAAAGAAAAAAAGAAAGTTGCACCCTTTTTTTTGAGATTATAAAAGGTAATCATCAAGAGAATAATGATATAGAGGATGGGACACATAAAGGTATAGAATAGAAAAAAAAGGTACACTGGAAGAGATTGATCAACAGATGGAGTCATTTTAGTATGAAGTGTTTACCAGGTAAGAGGAGTACTTGGAATTATGATTTGGAGTTTATCTAGTGTATGTATGATTAAAAAGAATCTGTGTAAATAATAACGATTTAGTAAGTGTTATATCTCTTGTGTTATGTATTCTTCTACGAATAGCCATGAGGTTAGGTAGATAATGCCATATTATTTGTATTGGGTTTATACTATTTGGTAGATTTTTATCTCTATGAGTTGTTGCCATCAAGTCCCCTATTTGCTAACTGCAATAGTCTTCAACCTCTATGCTAAGCAAAAGTGAATTGTGTCTGGAAAAATTGTAGCGATCCACCCCCAGCACTATATATTTATCAATTAAGATGTTATATCTCATTATGTATATCCTTGCTTGTTAAAGTGTTAGACATAGGTGAATTCATCTGTGCATAAGTTGGCATCTTATAGCAATCTGTGTGTATTAACAAATCATAGTATACTATTAAAATTATTGTATGTATTAAAGAATCATTGTTTGCTAGAATAATCCCCTAAACAGTTTGATTACCTTGATTGTTGAGTATAATCACTTTGGATAGAATATAATATATTAAATATATTATTCTATAGTGATTAATAGTTTAATCATCGAGTATATCAAAGATAACATATAGACTACTGAATGTATATTATTCTAGATAGTAGATATTAATCGCTGAGTATAATCAAGATAGATGGTAATATTAATTACCATAGGTAATTAAATTGATCAAGGCACTAATCATAACAAGTGATTAAAAGGCATCGTTGAAGTTATGGTTCACATTTATTTTCATATAGGTTAGAGCCTTGAAAAGGCATTGCCATAACAGACATCCCCAAAAATGTAACATATATTTAACAAATATATTTTATAGTTGAATTTCTAGTTTTTCTTTTCACTGAGTTGACTTATGCTTGAGTCGCTGGATAAATATTTAATTTTTTGTAAACTTCGAAGAAGTGGAGTCACTGTATAATTATCTGGAAGTCAACATACATTACAATTGTCCATCCAAGGCAATATAATAAATCAGTAGGTAGCATGCCTAGTGAGATGAAAGGGCATCGACCTGCATATTGTTGGCATTTAAGAGCAAATGTAGATAAGGTATCATTGTATTTGGTAATAGAACTTTGATAACTATTTTTACCTAGATGCCAAGCATAAATTAGAATTAATTAGAACACAAAATTATAGTTAAACACTATGAGAGCCTTATTAGAATAATTTAGAATCTTATTCTAAATTAGTGTGAAAAGCATTTAAGAGCAAATATAGATAAGGTATCATTGTATTTGGTAATAGAACTTTGATAAGTATTTTTACTTAGATGCCAAGTATAAATTAGAATTAATTAGAACACAAAATTATAGTTAAACATTATGAGAGCCTTGTTAGAATAATTTAGAATCTTATTCTAAATTGGTGTGAAAAACAAAATACCTTGCTAAAAATTACTAAAATTAGTGTTTTAAATTATAACACTATAAAAATAAGACTCTAAGTATGAGGTTTATGTGCACCTGAAAAAAAATATAAAATTGGCTTTAAGTAAGTTAATCGGTCATAAAGATAGGTATCTAATTGACAACCTACTGATTTGGGTTGATTAATGCATCAAAAAATATTAAATCCATGCGAACAGGTCAAGACCTCAAATAAATTTTGGATTGTGTATGAGCTTAGTTATGATTTCATACTAAGACTTGAATGGGCTTTATAACTAATGATCAACGGAAGTGGTCCCTTGTGTGTGTGTGTGTGTGTGTGTGTGTGTGTGTGTGTGTGTGTGTGTGATAGTCAAATTAAAAGATCATAGTAATAACTTACTGGAATCAAAAGAATAATATTCATTAAGCTTATAGAATATAAAATGTGGTCTTTCGTTAATTTGTGATAATCATGATATACTTATTATATAACCCACGGATGTAAAACTATATAAACTATGTATTAATGAATACTAAAAAAGAATATAGAAATACTATTACATACTAGCTTATGCTAGAAAGAAGGGGTGTGCTCCTCGAACTATAATTATCTAGGTGTTTATAAACTATTTAAACTATGTTTAATAGAGATTGTGTGTTATGTGCATACCAACACTACTATAAGAGGATTTTGATCTTATGTTTTGACCTGGATGGCTAATAGGAATCATATTCATTCTAATATGACAGAGATTATGAGAATTTTGACAATTTTAAATCCATAGTTATATATATATGCATAGGCAATAATTCCACCTAAGAAATATGAGTTTTAGGAGGTTATAACAGATAAGGACTGGTTCCAGAAATTGAGAGTTGTGAAAATGTATCAAATAAGTCTTAGGCTCCTAAATGATAGATGCATATTTATAACTTGGCATGGATATTCATTATCTAGGGATACGTATGTGATTTAAGATCCTCGGTTAGAGTTATAAATGCCTTACAGAGCTCTTATTTTAAATTATAAATCAGCATTGGTATAATGTTTGCATATCATTTGTGTACTTACATGTGGTGTTAGTTTATGGTGTACAAGTACTCCTATATATGAATTATACTTATAGATTAATAGATGGATAGAGTAATTCATTAAGTTTATTAGAAACCAAAAGCTATAATCTTTTAGAAAAGTCTCCTAGAAGCAAAATGAGTCATTGGAGTGAAAGATCATAATGGGTTTATGAGTTAGCTGACACGTTACTAAAATAAAGATGACTGTTAGTTGTGTGTAACTAGTATTGAATACTTATGTGCAATAAAAGTTATGAGAGTGTTAAAATATGTAAATATTTGGTTATATATAGCATATAATGGTGCATCGTGATGTGTTCATATAAGTTTTTTTGCTTTGAATAAGAGTACGTAGCTTAATTTAGGGTATACATGTGTGGCATAATCTTGTACTTACCTGATTGTTATCCATGTGAATCATTTGATTCTTGAGATTTTAAGCTGGGTTATGTGTTTTTATGTAGTTGTGAACTATGATAGTATGGGATATAATAGAGTACTACAATAAAATTATATGTTGTATTTGCATGGTACATACTGTAATTATTATGTCTAAACTTACTTCTACATTTGATTGAGTTCATGTACGCATGCTGGTTAATATTTTGAATAGCGTGTTTTGTAACGTTTTTTAAGACTTTGTGTATGTGTGCATACAATATTAAGAGTTTAGTGTATAATAAGATGGAATATTATGTGTTTCAAAAAAACTATGACTTGCTTGTTATGCCTAGTTGCTTAGATATAAACATGTGTTTTTGTAGAGTTATGACTACTTTATTATGATTAATTGTGAAATATTATTCTTTATATCTCAGAACACTAGAGTATGGTAATATGGGTTATCATAGGGTGTAATATGTTTAGAAACTAGTTGTGGTAGTAAAAATATATTGTTAAATATGATTTTTACTCGAGCGATACAAACTATAGTCATTATTTTTAGTATGGGATAGAAATAATGTAAGATTCATTCATATGTTTGACATAATAAATGTATGCTTTGGTTTCTCCTATGTTTAGCATGTTTTATAATGTGTTTGCTAGTAGGATGTAAATAAAATGAATCTTGTGTTTGAATTGTATTTGACTAATCTGCATTATTGATATGGAGTAAAAAGTGAGATGGACTTCACTGGCTTACTAGTGTCACAATAACAGATGAAGGCAATCCGATCAAGTGGTGTGTATGAATTTGATTGATCTAGATCATTATTATTTATTATTTATAAAACTTTGGGTCAAAGTATGTTTATTGAGACATTATCATTTTATGAGTATGATTTGCAGATTGTGCAATATCTTGCAATAGAATGATTTTCTATGATACACTTCATGTTTAGTTTAGAAATCATAAAACACATGGGTACTTGCTTGTCTCTCTGGATTTTTTTTCCATCACTATCTACTCTTCTATGAAGGGAGGGCTATTTTCTGATGGGATTAGTGTGGGGGATCGTTGGTCCATGGTTGGTGTGAAAAAGCACTCGAATGATGCTCTCCCTCCCAACAATAGTACTACTTGTTGAGCCAACACTTGAGATTGCCACAAATACTTGAAGTTTGAGAACTATGCTCCAAGGAAGCCATGTATGTTATTTGTAGATTGTATTATATTATACTTATTATTGAAAATTATCATAGAGTTGTAATTACTTGTTATTGCACATTGACAATGGTGACTTTGTATTTATATTAGTTGTGGCTGAGTTGTTATAATTACTTTCTATATTTGTGTGTTGATGTGTACTCTCATGATATTAGAGATCATTATTATGTGATGTATTATGCTTATTTATATTATCACTCCTTGAGTATTTATATTAGTCTCTATAGATTCTCATGGTGTAATCTATATTTGGTATATATGTTTAATTTAAAAAAATCATGTATTTCTTTGTCTAATCCAACAAGGTTATTACACTTCCTTATTTTTTACATCTTATACATCATGTATATGTTCTCTCTATATATTTACTCTACATGGGTGCCTAACATGGCCTCATATTTAGGACCTGACTTCTTCTTTTCCTCCCTAATTATTCTCTTATGGGAGAGTGTTGATGTACTTAGCTTATTTAATCTATAAGTAGGTAGGTTGTGTGCACACACTTTAGGTATATAGGTGTGCACATTATTTTTTTAATAAATAATTAAATAACTAATTATGTGTGACACTTGTCACCCTAGTTTTATCAGGTCTCCTAGCTTGTTCTAGAGAAGCATCTATAGGGACACTTGTCACTAACAACTGGGACACGTGTCACTGATAACTGGGACACGTGTTAGGATACTTTTTACAAGAGGGTTCTAGGCACAAGATTTTGGTCCTCTCACTCACTCATATTTGAGGATCACAGGGGTCATGTTTAAAGCATTGGTTCAAGTGTAAATCATTCAAGCCTTGTATACAAGTTCTCTTAAAGTAATCAATGAATTCCTTATCATTTTTAAAGTGTATTTTTTTGGTATTAAAAGTTATATATGATGCATGGTGTGCTAAATAATTTATGATCCTATCTGACTTATTTCTCACTCTTTCAGTTTTCATCCTTGGTATAGCCATGCTTTACATATTCTATTATCATTTGCAGTATAGGCAAAGCATGTGACATTTTTGAAAAAATGACTCAATTGAATGTGGTCATATTGATTGTAATTATAGACATGTATTAAAAATATAAATCAACACATAAATATGAATTATTTTTGAATAAAATCAACACATAAATATGCACAAAATGTATTTTATAAGGATGCTCTCAAACACTTTAAACTAACGAATCCTAATGGAACATACCCTAGCCAATTGTATAAATAAAAAATGTATTTTTAACTAAACATACATGTGTGTAAAATGTGTGAAAAACATATTTTAGAAGATCATTATGAAAACCTTAAGTGTGTTGGCTTATAATCATGTTCCATGAGACACATCATGTACCTTCCCAATTTTATTCCTTTTGTAGAACCACAAGAATGCCCTATTCTTGGCAGTGGCTCTTGGGTATTGAACCCATGTTGATTTTCTTTCTATCAATCCCTAATATAAACACAAATCCTAGTCCATTAGTTCCCTTTACTTGTGTAATAAAAATGAAGAGGAAGAAGTGAACTAGGAATCATATTCTTGTTGGGGACTAATAGGAGGAAAAGTGGTAGGGGATCAATACTAAGAAACCACTATCAAGAATCATGACACATTTTTGGATCTAAATTATAGGTCATATCCATAAGTATTGGGTGTGGTGGCCTCCTTACACTACCTAGATACATCAATGTTAGATCTAGAGTCAGACCTTATTTTTCAATACAATCATCAATTAAATACTCAACATGAACCTAAAATAATATTTATATTATCTTCAAATAGGTAATTATACATACAAGCATGGCAATGACTAATCATGTAAAACATTGTTGGATTAGCTTTAAATCTTGTTCCTTATATGGAAATATGTGATTTCCTTTACATTTCATACTTTTTCAAATAATATATTAAAAAAAGATAAATTTTAAATAAAATAAAAAATTGTGTTTCATATAAACAAAATTAGAGCCATCTACTTATCATAGATATAATGTGAATTTATCGTATTGAGCCTTTTCATTATTTTTATGTTATAGTTATATCTCAAAAACTATCATGTATGCCCATTCATGGTTTAATATTTTATAATAGTCTATGAAATGTAACAAAAGTACATGATAATTTAGCATAAAAACTCTCAATGAGTTGACCCTAATGCAATGGGTGAGTTGGCCTTAATGCAATCTTAATTACAAAATTTTGAAATATGGATAAGGCACGTGAATTGTTTGACAAAGTAATGCAATGCTTACAATATATCTTAAAACAATTAGTGATTTGACCCTATTTTAATCTCCATAACAAAATGTGGAAGCTTAGGGAAGGCATGTGAAATTATTTGAAAAAATAATGCAATGATTACATGATATTATAAATCCATGATTGATTCTCCTTGATACAAGATTGGTTGAAAAATATGGCACCATAGAGAAAGCACATGAATTATTTGATATGTTAATGCTATTATTATAATATATTCCAATGCAAGGAATGAGTTAACCTTAATACAACCTCAATTTCAAAATGTGGTAATATATAAAAGACATGTGAATTGTTTGACAATTTAATACCATGATTGCCAAATATATTAATGTAATGAGTATGTTGACCTTAATGCATTCTTGGTTTCAAAAGGTGGTTCCATAGAGAAAGCATATCAATTGTTTGAAAAAATGGTACAATGATTACATGGTATCCTAATTCAATGAGTGAGTTGGCCTAATGCAATGAATGAATTGAACCTAATGTAATAATTGAATTTACCCTAATACAATAAGTGAATTGACCCTAACGTAAAGAGAGAGTTAATAAGAATACAATGGATGATCTAACTCTAATTTTATAGCACAACTTGAAAAATCAATGCCATGATTACATAATAAATAAATCATGCCCTATCAAGGTGCACCCTAAAAAATATTTGACAAATTAATCCAATGATTTAAAGATATCTTGATGCAATTATGACATACCCAAATGCATTATACACAATAGCTTGAGAGTATCCTTGTAAAATCCTTTTTGTGCATATCCTATAATCTATGTAGTCCATGTGACTAGATTTGTTGAGATGTTTTTTCAAATAGTTTGCACAATTTTGGGATGTTCCCATATTTTGTATGTTGCAATATTTATAGTTCATATGCATATTCTCATATTTTGCTTCCATGTTTTTCATACATAAGTTATTTACAACTACAACAATAAAAAAAACTACTTTTGAGTATGTTTTGATGAATGTGCATACCCTTATATAGAAATATTAAATTATTTGACAAATTAATACAATTATTATAGGATATTATAATATAATGATGGCATAGCCAAATGTAATATCGATCAAAATGTGTCTTACCTTAATGTAATATCAATCAAAATGTGGCATACCAATATGCAATCTCAATCAAAACGTGACTTCAACACATGTCTCAAGAAAGCTTCTTGTCTAGTTAAAAACTTTCCTAACATAACTTCTACAACACACAAAGCCTTAACAAAAATTAAACCAAAAAATAAATAAAATATAAATATTTATTTATAGAAATACAAATATTTTAAAGTTCAAAAAAATGAGGGTTCAACCAATACCCATGTGGCACCATGATGATAGCTATCAATGTGGTCCCTCTTATGTCAAATGGGATCTTCCACTTATGTCAGATTGGACCCTCAACCTTTGTTGGTTATCATCTGACTCTTCTACCAAATCAACTCGCCTCTTTGTTAAATCCACTCCATCCTCTATATTTTTCCTCTACTAAAATCTCCTCCTTATAGAAATCATTTTCTTCTATTATTTTATTTGGGCTCTCGAAAGTGAGGACCACATGATTTTTTTTTTTGTCATCTAGATGTCAAAATTTTGAGATCAAATTCGATGGGAATTTTTTAAAACAACAATTTTATTCAATATGGTCCAAATTTTTGAAATTTTAGACCTACGTTGAAAGCCACATCGAATTTTGGGCTAAATGTAGTTGTGGGCTTCTTTATATGTTGTTTAAATATTAATTTTTTCAGTGGGTTGTGGCTATATGTTTATGTTCATGCTATATTGCTTCACAAACTGAATTAATATGTAATGGAGGAGTGATGGGAAAAACTAAATAAGAAGAGAAAAGTGATGTGAAGATATGACTCTGATATTTTAGTGACACTTATAATGTACGAGATTTTATAGAATCGACTAAATGGATTTTAACTTGTTTGTTATTTTGAGTCTCTCTATAGGACCCATCATTAGGGAAGACTTTAAAGAAAACAAATGACTTCATAAAATTCTCATAAGATATGGCTTCTTCAATAAAAGATTTAAATTTTTCTTGGGACACTTTGAAGTACTTCAGAATTAGGAAAATGATATGGTGAAATATATTCAAGATATGCAAATGTTGATTCATGGGAAATCATTAAAGTTATCAAGCTCTTGGTGCTTACCAATTCTCACGAACATAATTCTATCAAGCCAAGCATTAAAATTAATTTCTTTAGGAAGGAGGAAGTTAGGTTGTCCCAAGAAAAATAAACTAGAGGTAGAGAAAATAGACCTCTTTGTTATTTGTGACATCGTTGTGTTGACTGGGGAGGAGTTAATGAAGATGGTATTTCTCGTGGGAGTACTAAGTGGGTATGGTGATCTTTGGTTTCATGGAAAGGAAAAATAATGCGAATAAGGAAGAGGAAGGAAACAACAAACCAATCCCATCTTTACCTACAACAATAAGATTTGAGGCACTACAACTAGCATTTTCTCATTTGCATGAAAGTGCAAGTATCATCGTTTGCAGTAGTTAAGCAAGGTAGGGGTTCCACCAAACCCCCAAAGAGTTAGTTTCTTAACCTAAAATTTATTTTTTTAATTTTTAAGGAACTTGATTCACTATAAATTTAAGTGACTTCTACATATTTAGTATAAATTAGGGATTTGAAAAACTTATGGGTTAAAGGAATGTTATGTTTTGGATGTTAAAATTAATACGTTGTAAAAAAGTTCACGTCATACTGCAATGAGATTTTTATATTTATTTTTAAAAATATGCATTCACTACAAATTCAAATAGCTCCTAGTGTATAGTAGAGATCTAAAAAAAACTTATGGGTTAAAAGAATGTTGTGGTTTAGATGTTAAAACTAGTATGTTGTAAAAAAATTGTCATCGTAATGTAATGAAACTTTTATAATTTGTTTAACTTAACAACTCTTATAATTGGGTCTCTATACCTTTTTTTTTTCAATCAAGGAATTATGTAAAACCAATTTTGTTAAACATATAAACAAACACACACACACACACACACGAAAATTTAATGTTATGTAATATTTTAAGAATTTTTATAGAGACTATTTTCAATTTTATTTATAATATTGCTCACAAAGGATTGAAGAGAAAAAGCATGCCTATGAACATCTCCCTTAGTTGTACTCATAATACCATCTAAACTTTTAAAGTTAAGAAGCATAAGGTAGAGACATGCTTACAACAACAAGCTTTTAGTCATTGAATTTTACCATTGTAATGTTTCATGATAACTTTATTATACAAAATGATAAAATATAGAAGGTTACATAGCAAAATAACTAGTTGGTATAGACAGCTCACACTCATTGCCAGAGGACAAAACACCATCTCAAAGCATGACACCATAAAAAAGGAACAAAAAACATGTTGATGAAAATATGGCACTCAAAATTACATTATAATAGCAACACAATAGAAGAGAACTTAAGCACATACTGCTATACTCGAGGGAGGAGGCAGGGGATCATCCTTGGATGGCCAAGTAGTCCAAGCAGAAGGCTCTATAGCAGGAGTATCTCATGCCACCCAACCATCCAGGGGTTCTAGATTCATATCAATTTCCCATCCATCAGGATAAGTCTGAGTAGTAATGCTAGTAGGAGATCCCCTCTGGGAGGGAGTTGTATTAGATTTACCATGCAATGGTGGTGACCTCCATCCACCTTGGTGAAAATGAGGGGAAAAGTGGTTGTGACTCGTGATTGGATTCTATACCTGTTAGGAGGTGGCAACAATGGACCCAAGGGTGGCCCATCAAATAACATGCAACCCACTATGCATTAGGGCACTCCCCCAGTGATCGAATAACTCTTAGAAATGGCAGACCTCTATCGCCACCTTATTTGTTTGGGCTTAAATCTACTTCTAATTTAGTCATTGAATTTTAGACTCTTAAAATTTTATAGAAGGTATCTTGCATTGATGGTAGAGATTTAATTTTTTTAAATAAAAAAGATGTTATAAACATCATATTGTTTACAATGTTTTAGATAATGATTATATTGTTTATACCATCTCAACTTGTAATAAAAAATATATTTGATTTTTACCTTGAGCTATGTGCCTTGTGATGGGTGGTGTGATACAACCTCCCCAATTTTTTAATTGTAACTAGTAAATTAAATACGAAACATGCAAGTTCATTTTTTGAATCAAACTTAGATTTCATGTTGAGAAGGAAAACTTTTGTTAACTGATTTGAAATAAGATGTGACCATGTAGAAGCTTAAAAATTGTCATTAGTATTTATTAGACCTTAAATTGTATGATTTTAGTATATGTGTACTTGTCAATTATCAGTCTAAATTAAGTACTATTGGCATATTTTGTATATTTTTTATGATTTTTAACCTCTCTCTCATCCCTCTCTAATTTTATTTTTCTTTATCCTCTCACTTCTTTCAGATTGGACTATTTTTCAGAACATGTGTATGCTCTTAAAACCTATCCAGAGGGTTTGTACCTTCATAGAGGGGCCATATGTTATAAACACTCTTTTGAATAACTCATTTTGGCTAAAGTGCTTTTGTACCATATTCTTGCCTTTTTCACCTTGTGATCATTAAAAATGGGTTCGGGTGCTAATAAGATTATAATTTGAATTCAATTTATTTATAATTACATAAACAATTTAATTAATTAGGTGTTTAATTAAAATAAGAAGAAATAATTATTTATAAATATTTATTGAGCAATTATAAATATTTTAGAAAAGAGAAAATATTCTTAGAAGTACTCAAATTTATGTTATAGATATTATATGCACTAATTTAAATGTTTGATTTATTATAATTATTAAAATAGATTTTTTAAATATTGTTATTATTGAAAGATTTAAAACACATTAAAATAGTTCAATTATTTTTCGATGTAACATAAATCTAAAAACATATTTTATTTTTTTACATTTATTTTCAAATAAAATCATACAAATCTTTTTAAATTATATATATAATAATTTTATTGATTTTAATTTGATGATTATTGAGTACATATTTACAATGAAAAATGTGTGAAAATATAAAATTTACAAATAAATCTAAGATTCATAAGCATATCCATAATAATTATAAAAAATATACAAATGTATCATTTATATAATATGGAACCCCACTAACTACTTTACTCATTGATGCCAACTTTTCGAACCATAGAATTATAATTTTAGAATGAATGGAATTTCATCTACCACCTTATCATACAATGGGAAAAATCTATTGAATGTTGTTATAACATTTAATTTTTTTGAAATTTGGTTACATTAATAATATTAATATATTTAATATAAAAAAATACTTTTTAAATTAAAATTTTATTATATAATATTTTTAAAAAAAATTAAAACATCTTTTTCATAAAAATTTAAATTAATTTTAATATTTTTACATGGTCTTTTATATTAGAATGTCTTTCTATATATAAAAGATATAGTAAAATTATTTTAAAAAATCATAAATTCATATTTATTACATATTGAATTGAGTTATTATTATTATTATTATTATTATTATTATTATTATTATTATTATTATGCGCTCTTACCTCTCCGCTAAAATCAACTCTTCCAATAAATTTCCAAGGTCTGAATCCCCTTTATTTTCTAGTTGATATTGAATCTCATGTTTGTCCAACACACATCCAACATGATCAAAAATTTTGATGTTTTGACTAGTGTCGAAATAGAAATCAAATTTTAGGTCAACTGTTGCAATGGTGTTTTCTTTATGTTGATTAAGAATGAAGTGATTTTTCAATGGATTGTGGCTAGAATTGTGTTCACGTAATATCGCTTCATAAATCGAAGTGTTGATTGGTGTAGGATTGATAAGAAAGGCAAAGGAAGAAGAGAAAGGTGACAAAGAAGAAAATACTTTTATCTTTTAGTGACATTTTGCAATGTGAGTTATTTTGTGAGAGTTTCTAAAATCAATTGTGGATATAAATGTGTTAGATGTTTCCGTTTTCTCTGTAAGACCCATTATCAGGGAAGAGTTTAAAACCAGCAAATAATTTCAAAAGGTAGGATTGAAATCTTTATCGAGGCACTTTGAAACAATTTAATAGCATTACAATGATATGTTGAAATATGTTCAGGATAGACATATAGTAATAGACGGGAAATTAATGAATTTATAAAGCTTTTGGCTTTTACTGATTCTTATGCAAATATTTACCATTCAATTAGTCATTAAAAAATAAATTTGGCCAAAAAGGTAGGTAGGTAGGTTTTCCCAGGAAGCAAAAACAACGAACCAATCCCATATTCATGTACAATATTAGAGTCAAGACACTAAAACCAATGGTTTCTCATTCACATGAAAGTGCAAGTATCATTGTGTGCATTAGGTAAGCAAGGTAGGGGCTCCATCAAACCCCTATGGAGTTAGTTACCTGACATGTAAGCCATTTTTTATTTTGTACAAAGTTGCAGTCGATATAAATTCAAATGGATCCTACATATTTAGTAAGTACCAAGTGGTCTAAAAAACTTATGGGTTAGATAAATTGTATGTGTTTCAGATGGTCAAATTAGTACGTTGTAAACAAGTTCTCATGGTAACACAATAAAATTGATACATGATGATTTCACATAGTTACCTTTTGTAATTTGGCCTTCACATTTTATTTGTCTTTAGATGGAAAACAACGCAAATCAAAATTTTGTTGGGTAAAAATGAAATATTTATGCGTTATGAAAGTCTAAGTTTTTTGAAAACACGTCCTTAATACTTATTTTCAAAATTTGAGTAGTAATAACATTTACAATATATAATAGTAATGGTTTTTATACCATATTGATTCGTACGAAAATATGTTTGTTTAATTTTTATCTCAAGCTCTATGTTTTTGTGATGGGTGGCATGATATCACCTCTCTAGTTTTTTTTTATTGTAATTAGTAAATTGAACAAAGAATCATGAAATGTCAAATCAAGGTAATTCAAATTTGAAAGCTAGATGCATTGAGGTAATTCAAATTTGAACGATTTAAGAGGATGCTTATGTTTTAATAATAGATTTATTTATAAATATGATTTTGTACTCATTAATGTATTAGTAAAATTTGTATATATCTTCCAAATTCTAATATTATATGGTTTGGTTTTGTAATATTTACATGTAATATAATATAAGATGTTAAAAAAATATTTTTTTAATTAATGAAAGAGAAAAAGTAGAATACAATAATAAATGATAAAATATATCAATAAATTTTAATTTAAACAATAAATGACAAATACAAAAATATCTTTTTTGTAAATATTAATATTTATAAAATTAAATTTATAATTACAAATTATAAACTAAAGATAGACTACATTTTTATTTTTAAATTTTAATTGGATATCACTTTCTCATGCATATTGATAAAATATTTGTAAAGTTGAGTGGTAACCATTCCTTAATGTCCACCCATTTGTTTTGTTTTTTTCAAAGTTATGATGGATATTGTGATTGATGTATTAGTATTTGTCATATGGCAATAGTACTATTCTTTTAAATGTAATTTATTTTTTTTTTAAATTGTTTACAATTAAAAGGTAAAACAATTTTGCAATTTGTGAGTAAAAGTTGTAAATATTTATTTTAATTTATTATATTTATGTGAATAATAATTGGTTGTAGTATCATTTAGTGGATTGATATATGATAATTTTAATAAGTGAAAATAAATAATTTTGATGCAGGAGCATCATAAACGAATTTCAAAATTATTGTATTTCTTCTAAAAGGTTGAAATTAAGGAGAAAATGTAAAAAAATAAAAGTAAAAATAAAATAAAAAGTAAAAAGAAAATAGTTGGGGCTGTTGAGCGAATAATGGAGGAGTGGTTGAAATATTTTCAACCTTGGTAAATTGTTACAAATTGAAAACTGTATTTTGTTTTGCCCAAGTTGGGCGCAGAGGTTAGAGAAGAGATTTTTTTTTGGTTTATTAAAAGAAAAAAAAGAACAGTCATTAAGGGCGCAAGAGAGAGGAAGAGGAGTACGTAGAAGAGAGAGGAAAAAGGCTCTCTCATTCAAGACATCAAAGAAGAAGGTGGAAATGAAGAAGAGAAGGAGAGGGGACAGAAGGATGTAAGGAGAAGAACAGAGGTGTAGAAAGAAGACAGACAATATAGAAGACACAAAGCATGTAATCTCTGGTATATGTCATTACAGGTGTGTATTTATTTTGATTTATAAATGAATGTGAGTTCTTTTTGAGATTGTTCAAGTTGTTGGGCGTATGATTTCTGGCCATGCGTTGAAATTAATAGAAATCTGGGCCGCTTAATGTTATATTTTAAATTCTGGGCATTTCAACATATTAAATACAGCTTGGGCGCCCAATGAGTGAGCCGAACAAATACTTGTTTTCATCATTCGCCACATATCTTGTTGGCTGGGCATGTTTTATATTAAACAAATTGATTGAAATTCTGAGTGATTGTAATTCTGGGTGCGTCTGTGTTGGCTGGGCCGCCCAATGAAGTAATTACAGCCTGGTCATCTCAATGTTATGCTAGACATTTTTGTTTGTTTTTAAATATGTTAAAAAAATGCTATAGTAATTCCTGTCAAAACAAAACACAAAGGAAGGGACGCGACCATATATAGATGTCTTGTCTGGACGTGGAGATTAACGCATATTTGTAGTGTGTTGAAAGCGCAGAGAGGCTTATGAGTCCGTTGAAATCTTGACTGAAACGAAATAGGCCGAGAAACAGTGTATGACGCTTCAAATCAACACCTAGTTTGTACCATATCTGGTCGATGTTCTGAACAGTGGATTTCTACTTTAGAAGAGGAAGTTGATCCTAGACATCACCAAGATGATATTGCTGCCAGTAATGAAGCAAAACGGCTGTATGAAACTATAACGGACAAGACAGCCAATCATGAAGAAATTATCTGAATACAGTATGGGAGGAGTTCATTTATAGATGTTTGGGAAAGCGCCCTTAGTTGGCTGCAGCCATTCTTTGAAATATCTCCCACGTATGTTATAAGTTTTACACACAGACCAGGCTCCAGCGAAGGACAGCAACGCCTATTTGTAAGGCCATTAGGCTTGGGCGAATCATTTTATAGTCCACGAATGTATAAATATTCTATTTGGGAGGACCGAGCTGGGTAGTTCCGAAAAGAAGCAAAGACTGAAGCATGAGGCTCCCTGAGATACATGTGGGCTGCGAAATAGAAGATTGAAATGCCTTCTTGTAGCCTGTGGAAAGCGCAGAGGGTTGATTTGTGGAACGCAGGCAAGCAGAAGTCAATAAAAGTCTACGGAGAAGTGCAACTTGGTTTGTAAGTTCGCTGCTGTAAGCGAATGGTTGAGTTAAGTAGTTCTAAGCAATAGAAAGAGGTACATTTGTTTCCAAATTATGATGCTTCCCCTGTTTTGCTTTTGAAGTTCAATATACTGTAGTCGTTTCAGATTATGTCAGGTAGTAATTGAAACTCCGAGGATTCTCAATAAATGAATATGTCAGTGGATTATGGGTGGACGTATAGGTGTTCTGCTTGTAGTTATCATGTTGATTTCTTATTACAAGATTTCCCACTGATAGCTATTGAGATTCTAAACTGGTGTTGTGATCTTCATTATTATAATCTTGTGAAGGAATATTAAACTATGCTTTTAAAGTTTGGGTGCAGCAGTCTGTTTGATGTCTACCTAAACTTTAAACGTTATGAATTTCTATTACTCAAACCAAGGGGAGATGGCATTTGTTTTGGGACTTTCTATACGCCATTCAGATCTAGAATGTACTTAGATTGTGTTGGTCTGTCAATGTAAGTGGCGATGTGTAATTGACATATTAAGGGTGTCTTGGTGATTGTGGTGGACTGACTAAAGTTTGATGGCAGTTTGCATCAAATTTTGAAGTAATTAATTATATTTTTGAGATTAATATTACAATAAAGTTGTGTGAAATATTATATGATAATTGTTTAAGAGTTAATTTATTTGGTTTAAAAAAATTATTATTATTTTTTTAAATATGTTGAAAATTTTAGATAAATCAATTATATATATATATATATATATATATATATATATCTTTTATGTTTACTATTTATATTAGAAATGATATTAATATAAGAATAACAATATTGAAAAGATAATCATCATCAAAATATTATATAAAAAACATGCTAAACTCTCAAATTTACCCACTGGGGCCAATGACCTATTGTTTTCCTATATTTATGCGTTCTAATTGTCAATTACAATAATTTGTTTTTAGTATCTATTGTATGGGAGTGATATTAGTGATTTTGTATGAGACAAATAATTTGCATAAATATCTTTTTATTTTTAAAATTGAAATATTTATAACAATAATTAAAAAATAATTGATTTATAATTCAAAAGTAGTTATTTTTTGTTGTGGTTCAATAACAATTATGTGATTACATTTCCGATTGTCATTATTATTTTATAATTATAAAATGCATATAAAAAATAAAGTGAATGTTGAACCTTCAAATATTTTATGCAGTTATAGTTGACCATTGAGTAATTAATTTCCATTGAAATTTGAATTCATTGTTTATTAGCATGTGTCAGTTTGACAATTATATTATTGTTATGGATAACAAGCAATAATTAGTGTGGAAACTTAGAAAAATATTTCATGTTTTTTAAGAAATTTAACCTACTACAAATGAACGAGTATATAAAAAAAATATCAATGGTTTTATTCGTTATTTTGTATTAAGAAGGCTATATAAGCTCAAAAAAAAAAAATTGTTTGATATATGTCATATAATGTAATGTATAAAAATAATTATCTTTTTTAATATAACAATATACTTATATAGTTCATTTGCATCACAAAATGTCAATCATTTGTACAACGAACTTTACATTTAAATTATCATTTCCAGGTATTATAAAAATTTAATACTCAATTTGAACTTATAATGTTTATAATGATGGACTTTAAACAATAAATTTAAATGTATTATCACTTTTTAATATTTACAAACATGTCTATGTAACAGGGCTTCAAAGGATTTTGAAGGCACATCTTCAAAATATTAGCAGCAAAGACAAAATAGAACAATTGCTTTGTGTTATTATCAAATACAATTGATATGGATATTTGCTTCATTCGCACTATAATTTAGTTTTATCGTGTGATGTCAAAGGGAACATTACAGAAATAAAAAATATCATCACAAGCAAATGTGGCATGCATTCATGGAAACAAAGGAGGCCACATATGTGTTAGATTATTATATTCCCTGAGTGTCCATCTACAAACAAATAAATCAAGTCAATCAAACACAATCCCAAGGTACATATGATGGAATATACAGTCAAATTTAATGTTTATTACTTTCACAGCTTTTGTTGTCATTACATTCAAAGATAAAACCAAAAACAACTTATTTAAAAGTGCACACAAGGCAATCAATTGTAGTCCCAAGGTGATGGACTACACTAGGACCACCATTAATACCATAGAGTGTAATTTTATTCATTGAGTTCAATGACATCTCCGTCAATCCATCAATCACATATTTTCAAACATTTCACATATCTACTAATAACGACAAGTACTCATGCTGTCACATGACCCTTGTTTATTGATGTTTAAATTTGTCCTAAATTTGAAATACATAAACGCAAGTTGCATATAATTTTTCAAACTTTAGTACGTGAAAAAATACAAGAAATTGCTTGGTAGGTATTTTTGAATTATTAAACATGGGTGATTCCTATATACCTTGCCTTTAGTAGAGTAATAAGAAACATGCAAGTTCATTTATTGAAATATACCTCACCTATATTGGATACAATCATGTGGTAAGTCAATTTGCTATAATCATCAAGTGGATTTTAGGTGTCCCACACGTTAGATCACTTAATTGTTAGTTGGATTTGAACTTGGGTTGCTCTTATACAAGTGTATTCACTTAACTGTTACACTACAACCTGGAGGACACCCCTAAAAATTTAGTAGTCATTAAATTGCATGATTTTAGAATATTTTAATACTTGTCTATTATTAGTCTATTATTGGTACGTTTTGTCAACTTTTGATGGTCCTTAACCCCTTCAATCCCCTTCTCTCTCTCCTCTGAGTCCTAACTTCCTCATAATTGGACTTGCTTTTTTTAGATCGTCTATACACTTATGACATGTCCAAAACATTTGTATGCTCTTAGGGATTATCCAGAGCATTCATGTGTACTGGACACTCTTTTTAATGGTCACTATAGACTTAAGTGTCTCTTTCCTTTGTTCTTTCCTTTTTCTCTTTTTGATCGTTAGAGATCGGTTTGGGCACCATTAGGATCCTAATTTGAGTCTCATTTGTACATAAATACACGTGTATTCTAGTTCATTTAGGCATGTAAGTGAAATCAAGAGAATTCATTATTCTTAAGACATTATTGAACAACTGCAAACATTCTAGAGAAGATGAACATTCATTAGAGCATTCATTGAATCACTTATGTTAAATACACTAGTTTAAATTTGATTTATTGTAATTATTGAGGTGTACTATTTTCAATATTATTATCATTGGAGGACCTAAAAAAATGTCTTGGTAGTTCTACTATTCTCAAGTATAAAATAGATCCTAAAACACAATTTGTTTTCCTTACATTTATTTATATTATTGTTTACCAGATAGTGATATGAGGGTATAATGACACTAAGTAAATGGTAAAATTAAGTACACAAGAAAGACCTGTCATATAACAATCTAAAATAGTAAATTATATTTGTACTGAGTACTAAAAATAGTAAAGAAGCATGAGATTATTGGAAAAGTAATTAACTATAAGAAATAGCGAAGTAATGAAATGAACATACTTAGTCAAAATATTGGGATTTTGAGTGTGCAGCAATGGTCTGGAAGTGATGATAAAGATTTATGTAAAATTAGGAGTGTTGAATATGCAAAAACAAATTTGATGTCTACTCTGCTACCTCGGAAATTCTCTAGGCAAATTAGTTGTCAATGGCACCCTACCTCCGTTTTGTCGAGTATGTTTCTTGTCGTCGAATTTGTATTGTGTTATCTTTCAAATTCTACACTTTTTTAGAATTATGTGTCATCATATGTCATTTGTCCTTGTGCCTTAGCTTTTATGTTGTGGTTTCATTTTTTTTATCTAATTAGCCACAAAACACTTGCAAGAGAGAAAGGGAAGAATTAATTGGGTTGGGCAACCTCAAGGAAGTTGCAGCTACATGTCCCACATGCCAAAATCAGAGCCCATGTAGTTATTGTGCAATGTAAATGAATATTTTGATTAAGGGTTTCAACATCCTCTTCCTAAATAGCGATTATAACTACATGCACATTCACCTATCCTTCTTTTGGTACAAGATGCAATAAAACTTCAATGCAAATCCTCAAGCAAAAAACAAATCTTTGTAGAATGTGCCTAGACTTGAAAATGATAGATAATTTCTCTTAAAACTTCTTATCAAATTGCCTTTAAATGATTTGTATATATAAACCGCTAAAAGTTTGAATTAAAGACTTATTGGCATCCAAGTTGACTAGAGAAAAACTTAAAAACTGACATACATAGATCCATTTATCAAACGGATGTGTGGAGGAGCATAAGGGATCAAAAAAGACATGGGATAGAATCGACAAGCCACCAAATCCACCCAAGGCACATTCGACGAGACCACTAAATCTATCCTAAAGGAAAGACCAAAAATGAAGAGAAACAAAAACAGGGTGTAAGCACTAAATGAACAAAACAATAAAGTAGAAGAACAAAAGACCACATGATCTAAAGAAGGAGAAACACAAAAACATACAAACAAGTGTCAATAAGACTATAATTCAAACCAATAATCCATACAAAAAAATAATACTAAAAACTTTGTAATAACAAAATTGATACCAAAATCAAGTCTCTCTAACCATAAATCCATATGAAAAAGTACATTCAAAGCTTTTTAAACTATTATGCTCATATACAAGTAGCAGAATTTAATTGCTTTAATGATCATTGAATACTTATTTACAATTAAATGATTAGTG
Organism: Torreya grandis; assembly: GCA_037957365.1. Taxonomy (NCBI): domain Eukaryota; kingdom Viridiplantae; phylum Streptophyta; class Pinopsida; order Cupressales; family Taxaceae; genus Torreya; species Torreya grandis. The sequence goes on from JARHVA010000516.1 coordinate 4,613,462, forward strand.
AAGAAATTAAGTTCACAATAAATCCAAGATTTATAAATATATCCTAGTGGCATGATAATTATAACAAATAGAATGATGTCGTTTATATAATATGGAACTTCTCCAACTATTTTACATATTTATGACAAACTTTAACGCATACAATTATAATAGCTTAAAATGAATAGTCTTGTTTATGTAATATAGAATTTTCCTCTACCACATTATTCATGATAACTTTCACCGTACAATGAGAAAAAACTATATCTAGTTCCTTCCATTTTCTTCCCTTTTGCCCTTTATTTGGAGGCAATTAATTAAAATTATAGGTTAAAAATATGGGTTAAGGTGAAATGTATATTATTAAATTTATTAAATTTTCCTATAATTTATTGGTTTGAAGTGTATTTAAAAGAATGACGGGATTTTCATAAATTTACTAAGTCCATGGTAATGGTAAGTTCCAAATGAAATTATAATTAAAATAGAAATTGTAAAGATCTAAAATATTTAATTATAGAAAATATGTGAATAATTAATTTATATTATACAATACAATAAAATTAAATATTTATATATTATAATGTTTAATATATAAAAATGATTTTGAAATAACTATACAATATTCTTTCTACAAAAATATTTGATATATTTAACATAAAAAAATATCCTTTAAGTAAGATTATACCCCATGATTTTGTTTTTTAAAGAAATTAATTTAAAGCAGCTCTTACCATGAGCGCCCAAAGTAATTCAAATATATTTCCATGATCATTTGCATTAGTAGAGTCTCTATACATAACCTTTCATATAATAATTTTTAGATAAGACTTAAACCCATACATTATACATTGGACTAACTGATTACTAATTATTATTTTAAGTCCAATCAGAAAATGGACCCATGCCCCACTAATAGATCAACCTTGTTATTAAAAATTGGAAGTTTTAACAAACTACCATTAAAAGGAGCATCCAGAAAATAAAACAACATATCAACTAGCTAGATTAATGATAGTCTTATGTTTAAGCTACAGCAGTGGGAGATGGCAACTACCATCAAAAGGAACTCAATATTATTATGATTTATTACTTCTATTGAATGTTTATGAGTAAAGGTTTATGACAATGAGCACAAAATACTTCAAAAAGAGGGTAAAGAATTACATTGTCTATACACTTTTGAATCTTGCTAGATCCTAAAGCCCAATTTCGTTTAGAGGGCATTAAAAGAAGTCATCATCATAATAATGTAATTTTGCGAATGGGCAAACTGAAAATACATAATTTATTTAGCATGTAAAGATTTTTCACTTTACACATACTTCAAAGTCATCCTCCACTGAAGTACTTTACAGTAAGCTTTGTTTGCTTGCTGAGATGAGGAGCAAGAAAACAAATTAATGGTGGTTAAAATAACTTGATTCCTCATAAATATGGCCCCAACATGAAGTTTATTCAGGATATAACAATTCTCCTGAAACAATAATTTTCATTCCATACTCAGATGAGCACGTAACAAGAAGTTAAACTCCCCTGGCAGCATCTTTATAATCACCAGGCACTTGCCATTATATAATACCTTGAATATGTTCTAAGGGAACTAAATTTAAATCATTGCCTAGCAGCATGATAATTTCTATAATGCTTTATACAGGAAAGAAAAAAATGGATAGTTAAGAATCAATTGACAAAATCCCTGATAAAGTTTGGTTGCAAAACCAAAGCTCAAAATTTGCGTATAGAGTGACTCAAAAGTTTCAAGGATAAGAAAAAAAGCCCAAGAATGGGGTTTAAGTTAGCCAGGCAGATTAAATTTCTACAATACATGGATGAATGCTATCAAGGGTTCCCAGTGCTCAGTCATCCAGGACAATGACTCCTGTATCCTGATGTCCCCTTTTTTGAGAGATTGGTAAGCAACTTTTATCTTCCTTCTCTTGTTCAATTTGAAAGCCCTGACTCAAAATCGATGCAGGTGATGGTGCCGGAGAGATGGTCTCATCATGCACACCTTTGGATTTCTTTGGTGATCCTTTGACATTAGTAAAATGTTGCTTGCTTTCAGAATTTATCTCAGCCCCTGGAGGAAAGTCATGCTCAGGGCCACCTGATCGAGCATCAGCATCATCACCATTTTCAGAAGGTGGTGACAATTGATTCAAACCCAGAACATCTGCAGCCGTCTGTTGGACTTTGAGAATTTTTCGAATCTCTTCACAGAAGCTGTCAAGAGGACGAAGATTTCTCCTCAAACGAAGTCCAGCTGATTTATTTCCAGTATATGTTTGAATTGATTCTTGCTCATTTTCATTAACCACCTTACACATCTGCACTTGAAAATGGGGTTCAGTGAAGTAAAAAAAATTAGAATAAAGATAGTTACATTCTATATTATTATAAGAACTGAATTAACCATTTTAGTTGTAGTTATCAAAAGCAAGCTCCAAAATTGAATGCAGATATTAGATTATAAGGTGGTTAGGAGATGGACCTCGTTGTAAAGTCGAGCTATTTCCAGCCGATTTGGCTCAGTATCCGATGCAAATGTTGACACTTCTTCTGGACCTAAACTTTACAAGTTTGTCAGTTTTAGGTATAAATGCAAATGGTCAGTTACATAATTTCCCCTCGTATAACATCATGAGAAAAACAAAAGTTCTTATTAACAAATACCTAATACTGCTACCGAGCTTACCCATCAAATAAATCAGTAAAAGTATCTCAATTAATACTAACCTATTGGAAAAAGAAGAGGCAAATTGAAACTGCCAATCTCTGTCTGTGGTTGGTTTACAGGGCTTGGTACATCTGATAGCAGAGGTTCTTGCTCTGGTTCTTCATTTTCAGTCTCAGATTCCTTATGCGATGCCTGAAATAGCCAACAGAGCAATTTTTTAATACAATAATCATTTCAGAGTAACTGGATGTACATACCATGCTTGTCATAAGACAATGCCAAACTGGCAGCTCCCAAAAAGATTTGTTTAAGGATAAGGAACAACAAAAGAAGCAACAAATAGTAAAAAAACATTAAGTTTGAAGATTACTTAAAAAATCATATACCAGTTGGATGCCATAGATGAAGGCTTATATGATCTATCACAGAAAGAAAGTTCAAAGCAGAATCAGTAAAATTCTAGAAACATGACAAGCAGGAAATCATTCGAAACGTACTCATTTGAAGATTAATGAAGCTTCTGATTTCAAACTGAATCCGTATGGCAAGTCAACTGCTTATAACCAAAACAGGATGGAAATATATGGGGTATGCAAAATCCTGCATTGATAATTATTGAGAGTCTTGGTAGGGCTTATGAGGCATTACATGCACCAAAAGCTTTTCCAATCCAGAAGAATGACTTTAAGGTGCAAATCCCCAGGTTGATGTGTTCGCATCCTCCTCTACAGTATTATCATGGCATAGAGGTGATTGTATGTTTTATGGGTCCCCTTGCCTTGTGATTATTACCAATGCACATGAGTGAAATGTCATAGAAAAAATGATTACTAATGGAAAATAGTCATCAGAGTCAAAGTTGATTCTTGACTATTAATATACTCCATGTAGTAAAAAAAATCCCACAAATAAAAAAATATCTAAATAATACAAATGATCAAGCATATGATGGCAAGCGTTAGAGGTGCCAAGCAAGCATAGCACAAAGGAATTCAAAATTTAGATTTGTCTTCTACTCTTGTCATCTGAGAGAAAATTAATCTTCAATTTGAAATGCCTTCCCACCCCTTAACTTGAGAATCACTAGAGTTTGTATGTGGAGACCAAATTCTATGAACCCAGATCAAACTAATGTTCCAATTTTTTTAGTGTGATTAGAGAACAAAATAAGTACAAAGAAGAATATTTCTTGGAACATATAAACATTATCGGAAATCTTCCCAAGCTCTTTTCTGAACACTGATTTCCACCATCCACATTCCTTTGTAATGGAACTTTACAGGCCAAAAACACCTGTCGCATGTGGTCAATAAGTTCAATCTGGAAGTGGGGTTTGGGGTGCAAGTCCTTGGGTCGATGTTCAAGCATCCTCCCTCTTTCAGTATAAACATCACCTGTAGTTTTGGTGTCATGCTATCTCTAGCTTGTGGTTGTAATCTAAGTGATGTTTGTAATTCAGTATTCACAACCTATAACAGCATACAGAATTTGTTCCGCATTCCTAAATGTGTGTGTGGGGAGTGTATGCTGTGAATAATTCCTCATGGATAACAACTGAGATAAAGAGGTGGCTTACAAGTCATTACCTGCACCAAAAGCTTCGTCATCCCGCTAATTGGCTTTGGGGTGTACAGTGCTTGGGTTGATCGGTTAACATTCTCTGTCTCCAGTACTAACATCACTTACAGTTATGGTGGCACAGCTTGTAGGTCCTCTCTAGCTTGTGATTATTTATGGCAAGTTAATTTACAAGCTAATTACCCTAGTGGCATATATCCTATTATGGTATTTCAATCCACATTAGTACTGTCCTTTCTGTATAAAAGAATCCCTTATTTAACATGTAACACCCTGAAATGGCTAAAAATACCCATAAGCCAGCTAAAGTTGCCACAAAACTGCCTGAAATATGAGGGCCTGGTCCAGGCTGCGAAAAACATCATATTATTTCAATTAATTTTAAGCACGATACAGCTTCTGCTCTATCGTAGACGTGAAAAGCCTACCCAAAATAAATTCCCAACAGCGAGAAGTTTGGCCTATTTAAATTCATGGAATAGAAAATCATAGCAGGTCATAAATGATGCAATGAGAACAAAAGATCACAAACAATAAAACATGACATAACTCATTCAAAATCATATTTTTCTCGTTTATGAAATTAAACATAGGAGCATAAAAACAGAAAGTGCTTTGTGGCATGCAAGGCCAATCTTTCACCTCCTGCCCACATCACATCACCTAATCCTACAAAAATAAACAGTGGGTAGGACAGGCAATACTCACAATTAATTCCTTATAGTACTCTATATTAAGAGCTTTTTCTAAAAGGGACACTCTCTTTCTTATAAACTCAACAAGCCTCCTTAGCACATCTCTTGAAATTTCTGAAGAAATCAGTCCAGCTTGATTTAGTTGGTTTCCTTTTTCAACTGCTGCAACCTCTTCCCCAGCTTCACCTGTAACATTACCAGAAATTACTCCAGCGAATGGCCTCATGTGACCCTCTACCCCATCCTCCTGTATATGGGGACCCTTGTTTACTGCAGCCGGAGGTGCTCCAGCATCTTGATTTATTGAAGTCCCCAAAGTAGATGAGTTTAGTGATGGTAGCTGTAACTCCAGTCTAATAACTTCCTGAAATCCAAGATCTTGATCCTCTGCAATTGCCTGCCATCTACCAAAACCGTGCCTGCAAAATTCACGAGAGAATCAAACTGTGCTTGTAATCCACCTGCATACAAGATCTGTTAAAAACAATGGGTTGTGCATACTTCAAAATAGCCTGTAGCAGCCTCGAATCATGTTCCTCTTTCCAAAATCTTTCTTTCTTTAAGCTAGGGAATTTTCTGTAAATGTCATTGGAAAATAATGATACCCCTGGGTTTTCTGCTAAGTATGTTACCTGCATGTTTGCATAATGAGCCATTCATGAGTAAAATTATGAAGCAACAGTTATCAGAATGCATGCTCAAGATTCAACTCAAGCTGTCACATTCCAAGAAACCACCTAAGTTGAAAAGCAGAAAGTAGATAAAGTAGCAATACATTATACCAAAGAAGACACAAATAAAAAATAAAGAAACAAGAACGCAAACCTTGTCTCCTATAAGGTGCAAAAGTGCAAGACGAACAAGAACATCTTGTATCCGCAGACCTTCTTTTGGCACACCATCTACAATCACACGCGAAACCAATCAAACCTTTTCAGAATACAAAGAAAAAGAGTAAACCAAGTTAGCAGTCAATATCAAGTAGAATTTTGAAAAAAATAAATAAATAAATACCAGAAAATGTTGGGGATTCAGTTATCTCCTCAGAAATATGAGATAGAAATAGAGTCGCATAGCTGTAAAAAAGGGTTCCATTAGAAGAAACTAACAAATTGTTTCATTGCTTACCTATGTTTTGAGATATCCAAAGCGGTGCAAAACAAATCCTTTTGTTATACTTAATGTAAAATAAATATTCTTAAAAGTTGGAGATTTTCCATTTTTGTTAGTATGAAAATCACAACACAGTCGTACAATCCTTTCTGGAATATGCAAACCAGTTTTCATTATATTTAGAGAAGCTCACTTGAGGCAGATTTTATCTATATTATTAGGTTGTGCCAAGTCACAGAGTAGGTGAACCGTGAATGCATTTTTGGTAACAACAAATGGTTACACAATACTGAATTGTCCATTATTAATGTATCAGGGTACGTAATTTAAAATTTTATTAGAGATGTCAAGGTACATTATTTGAAATAAAAATAAATAATTCAAAATTTTATTAAAAACATATCAAGGTACATACTCCTTAATCTCCTCTGGAGTTTTCTGCTTCATTCGAGGAATAAACTCACTCCAATCATAATTACCCAAACCAAACCTATATAGAAAAAACATATCAATTGAGCAATAGATAAAATAGGCGACAAATTTACAATGGAGTGGCGACAAATTTACAATGGAGTAATAAAGAACTCGTGGAAGCTATTAAAAATCAGTTGAAAGACTGAAACTAAACTAAGTGAAATAAAAAATTGTAGACCTAATCTACAAAAGCATATTCAGCATATAACATAAAAAAGGTTACTGCCCCAGAGCACAAACCTCATTAATATCTGTACAAAAGTCGCACGTTGATTTTGACTGAATCCAAGAATTTTAAATGATTTTCCCTCACGGTCCATTAGAGGTGGTGGCTCTACTGTATCCACTAGCAGTTTAAAATGGCATTACATCAGACAATATTATGCTCTAAAAACCAAACCAGTAGCTTACAAGATAAATTAGTCATCTGTTGTATCCTTGAGTCCCATTGATCTACATTTGGTCGTCTGTGGACATTAATATAATTTCTTTCTTACAAGATATACATGAAGCAATTTTGAAAAAGAAATGGGTAAAGTTTAGAACCCCTTGTTCGCTTTCTTGAAGGCTGAGGCTTTTTTACAGGTGGATCTGCTGATCCTCTCCCTGAACCAGAAGTATCTGCTTCTATCGAGTCAGCTTCCTGATACTCTTCGTCATCATCTGAACTGACATCTTCCAATCCCGCAAGATCATCCTCTTCAGTAGCCACAAGCTGAAAAAGATGTGGAATGGTTTATTTGAAATTTCTTGCAGTAACTATAAATTTAACTGATACTTTTGATTTCCTTCAAAATCAGGTCAAATAAATTATCTCAAAAGGAGAGATGCATAAATAGTGTGAATTTGGATATCTACACAATTAGATGTGTGTTCAAGCAGAGGAAGGTTAAAAAAAAAATTGCTTTTCAATTGAAATGTCCAAAAAAAATCTTAAAAAATAGCGAATATTCATAAGCCTACAGGTAAAATACAGAAGGAAATTCTACAATTCAAGACCAAATAGAACTTGGATGGAACAAAGAGAAATATAACAAATAGAAGGTTATCCTCATCAATCAATTTACACTTTACTCGCTGTAGTTTTTCATATTTTACAGCTTATGGCCATAGTAGTTACCATTGAAAGGGTATCATTTCTTTCTTAGAGTTGGGTAAGCCACTGGGCACACACTAGTGCTTCCATACCTCATTGGGAAAAACGGAAAATTATCAATGCAGAACAGCAGATAAAAAATGGGGCATAGTAGTTTCCTACCTAATCTGAATGAGTTTCCATCTTAAAATATAAGGAGATACTACGCAAGTATTTTCAGGTGCTCTATCTCATGAAGACAGCAGTTATTCAAAGAACCGGAACCTCAAATATTTAATGTGAGGAAGAACTAATAAATATAACATAATACCAGAAAATCCCAAGGAACACTGGACAGACTAAGCTCCCCCACCATCTCAGTTCCTTTATAGACCACTTGCTGCAAGGAATGTTTCAGCATTTGGAGATAAAGAAGAGAACATACTAACAAACTAAATACATCGAACCATTTTGACACAGTCAATAACTTCAAAGACAACTGAGTGAATAATTAATCCCATGCACCTAGAACATAATAGGCCCATTTATCATGATTAAAAAAAAGGAACAGGAGATTGTACTACAAGCCTATATGACATCCATACAAGAGGGGTTTGTCAAGTACTTGTTTCCGACTGCGCTTTCCTTTCCCAAGCTCTGTGAATACCTCAACCTTATGTTCCACATACTTGTCTTTCAGCAAGTCATCCCAGTACCGGGCTCGTTCGGCAGCAGTTGCTTCTGCAGATTTGCGATCTGCCTCTACTTGTTTCCTTGCCTCTTCAGCCCTAGCTGCTTCAGCCTCCTCTTCATCTATATACTCAAAATTTGCTACCTACAAAGTTTGTACATAGATGAGTGTGATTAATTTACTTTTTTAAGCAAATTTAAGCCCACCATATTCAAAAAAATATTACACAAACAATATACAGTTGCAAGACAATGTAAGGAAATAATCCTATGCACCTCAGATAATAATCCTATGCACCTCAAAGATAATAGTTCCATTCATCATAATAACCAAAAATGAACAGAATATTTTACTATAATCATACTCCTGGTGTAGGTGGATTAGCAAGGCTTGGTTCACTCTCGAGCTTGGTCACAAAGTCAAGACTCAAAACCCAGAAAGACAAATTCAAACAATATGTAAGGTAAAGTGAAATATCCCCCTTGTTCCCACAAGGAGGTCTCATTGGTGAAGTTGACGTGCTGGATAGGCTGGGACCTAAAAGGTCACCTTCAATCACTTAAATGCTAAAAATAAAGGCCTGGACATGCAAAAATAAGTACAGAATACAAGGAAGGACCTCGCTGACATGTAAATCAAATTGCCTAACATTAAAGGTAGATTTGCATAGAATATAAGATTAAGGTTTAGTATGATCACCTGCCTTGTACTGTTGAGAGAACTGTGTACTTTTAAAACCCAAAAATACATATCACAAGCCACATCCATGGCATGTACAGCTTCAATTTAGAAAAACATCCAAGAGAAGAGAATGTGTACGGGAAATTCCCAATTCAATGGAACAGTTGGGACCATCTGGACAAAGATTTGTTGCTAACAAAAGAATGAATGAAGCGGAAAGAAATGCAAGGACCAATTATCTGAAGAAACAGAAAAATCTGTTCAGATAAATTAAGGCTGATAGAAGCAGAACTAACCTCCACAAAGCAATTTTAAACATGAAATAGATAGCGTTTATGAGTTTCTTCAAGAGGCAAAGGTGCCATCCTGAGTACATTATATTCCGTCTCCAATACTTTGACCTGCAGTTTGCATTTAATTATTTTTGGTTGGATAAGCACTCTTGGTCATTATACTATATGAATTTTGAGAATTCAGCTATCTCGCCTGTGTTGACAGGGAAACGACCAAACTCAAGGAGAATGATCACCTGCCTGCACCCACGCAATGAGACTCTAAGCCAGACAGAGCTCAAATCCGGACACATTTCCTGGCAATTGCCCATCTCAATCAGTAAGCCTGTCCCAATGGACATAGGTTGTCATTCAAGTTAAGAGTTATGCAGGATGGTCAAATTTCACCAGGTTTCAGTTGAATATTTATGTTTCAAAGGCATTTTTTCCTTTCAGTTGATCTGTATATTTTCAGTGTACATGTTGACAATTTTGCCCCCACAGGACAAATTGTCACCCCTACTATTCAGAACTTTGCTATGGTGCCAAGTTTGTCTTGTGAATCAGTTTTGGGGTTCTTAAATGTGCATTTCCAGCCACCCAAGTGGCCATCTACAGCAGTTTGAAAGGGTTTTCATCCTCTTCTACACATCACGTACAGCCAAAAGCCAAGACATACACGCTGTAAGTTTATTTATTTTGTCTTCCCAAGGATTTTTTCGGGCTATAAGAGGTGGACTATTTCTTCGGACATTTTGTCCAAGAGAAAGAGCTGTCAAAGGACTGTGTAAAGGTCCGAAAAAATGACCAAGTGGCACTCGTTCAAAGTTTATTTTCTTCGGACTTTTTGTCCTAAGGAAATGGGAAAAGCACAGTTTAAAAGACCCAAAGGGCACCTGCCTTTCGGGAAGGTCCAATTCAAAAGTCCCGAAGGGTATATAACCTTCGGGTTGGTTCACTTTATGGTTTTCAAGTCAAAACAAAAAGTACCGAAGGGCAATTTCAAAAAGCCCGGGTGCCCTTCAAAAAGCCCAAAGGGTATGTGCCCTTGCAGGGGACACTTCAAGCACGAAGAAGACCTTGGTAAAAGTTCTGAAGGACAAAACCAATTTTTCCAAAGGAGAAGTGCCCTTGCGGAGGGCACTTGGTCGATGGCAAGACCCTTTCAAAAATTTTGAAAGGCACTTTTGAGAACGAATGGCCCTTGCGGAGGGCACCTTCATGAATCGAAGGACAAAAACAAAGTTCCCGAAGGGCACATGCCCTTTGGGGAAAGATAGCCAAAGGCTTTGGACAGAGGATACACCGGGGAAAAGCCCGATAGAAAATAAAAACAAAGGCAAAGAAGGAAATGAGAAAATTTAAGGAAATCCTTCAAAATAATTGTCAAACAGGAAATCCGCGGGAATATGAAGTCAACAAAAATCCGAAGAAAACCAAAGCGCAAGACATAAGGCCTAAAAGAATAAATTCGAGAAAATTGGCAAGGAAAAAGTTAGAGGAAATTAAGATAAAGCCAAGACAGAAACCCGAGGAAAATAAAAGCCAAGAAAATCCAAAGCTTTGGAAAAATAGTCAACAAAAAAGTCCGAGGGAATGGAATGAAAGGAAGGGTCAACAGGAGATAGACTAAGGAAAGAATTAAACCAAAGAAGAATCAACGGAAAAAGTCTGAGGAAAATTACAGCCAAAAATATGTCCGAAAGAAATTAAAAGGTAGAGATAGCAAAAAGTCGGCAGGGCACAACATAAAATCCGAAGGAGAAGACCAAGGAAAGAAGTCCAAATAAAATAATAAGAAGGGCAAGACAGGTAAAATCCGCAAGGGAATGAAAGATCCGAAGGAAATAAGTCAACAATAAAATCCACACACATAAAAGCCAAAGGCAGGAATTTCGAGGAAATAAGAAGACCAAGGAAAACTTAGCCAAGATAATTCCGAAAGAATTGTGCAAAGGGAACACAAAATAGCTAATCCGCGGGAAGTTAGAACAAGATAACCCTGAGACTAAATATAGATAAGAAAATCCAAATATAGAATCCCGCCAAAAATAGACAAGACATGAACAGGCAGACCAAAACAAGAGACGGAGTCAACGTGAAAATCCATGCAAACAAAGGCTATTTTCAATTGACTGGTCAAAGCTTCAATTCATTGGTTGTTGAAGTCAAGCTCATCTCTTGGTCAAACTTGTGCTTTCAAATGTTCCAACTCAATTTTCAATGTTTCAATTCGAATTCTAATTTTAGCATGGCATGGATTTCATGCATGCTCTTGTTTATCTCATGCTTTCAAACAATCAAATAGCACAAGAAGTCTATATTTGGAGGTGGAAGTCGCATTTTTGCATGATAAGAGTTTAGTAGCCCAAAATTAGCCACTGTCCACTTCAACGCCAAGGATTCTTCATGCAAGACACTCAGGAATAAGCCAAGGAAAGATAAATTTGGAAGACTCATGCAACGCAATTTGGACTTGGGTTAATGAAGAGTTAACTTCCTCTCATATTTTCAACGCCAATCTCTTGGCTTTTTGTAATTTTCTATATTAATGATTTTTTCAGCGTTGTAAAATTGATCCCTCTCTTGGTAAGACTAGACTCTATCATTGGTGAGTTGTGTAACCTCTTTAATCATAAAAAGGACTGTACTTTCATATTTCAAGTGTTGGCATAGTGTACATTCATTCAAAGATTTGCATACGTGATAGATTACTCTCCCTTCCCAAATTCTGATTCGTACCTAGTTGCTAACTTATCATGTTATGCAGGCCATGTTCAATGTTTTATATGTCTTTTGTTGAAGCTGTAAGTGGATGTTAGGTGGCTGCAAAGTGTCTTGTATCAGACCTCCATCGTTTTCCCTCACGTTTTTTGTCACTGGATCGAACCTTCTCATGAAATACTTATGCATAGTAATCAATTGAAATCGAAGGTCTTCCTTTTCCCTTGTTTGTTCAGTGTTCAAGGTTCCACATAGGGTGGATCAACATTCTAGTGTATCACCGTCATTAGATAGGATTTTCCCTGCAAGTTTATTTATCCCTTTTCCATGGTAGTCCGCAACACAGAGTAGAGATCCTCATAGATACATCTTACAGCAACCAACCTTCTATGGAGGTTCTTCTCACCATTGAGGCACCCACCCTTATGAGTAGATCCCATTGTTTCAACTGGAGAGAGGATTAACTATTTCAACACGTCTTCGATCTAGGGTGCAACTCCAGGTTGACAACAATACAGGTCCATCACTCGAGGGCATTTTATATATTTTAAAGAAATAAAGAAAGACGAAAAAAAGGTATATTAATGTTCACAAATGACCAAAAAATAGGTCAATGGGACTCAAAAATATATCCAATTACAATAGAAATTGCTAGCTTGCTTGGGTTAAAGGACCCTAGGATCAAAGACTAACTAAATAAAAAAGAACTAAAGCACTGAAAATATAAACCCAAAGCAATAAAGCCCCAACCTTTGTGGTTAAGGTACCAATACAAGTAGCCATGTGGGGGAACAAGAACCCTCAAGAGCATGGGCTGACAAAAATCAGAAAGACTGGATGATGGTCCTATCAAACATCACTGACCGTGCTTGGGACAGAGGGATCATCTATGGCATCATCTATCACTGTGAAAGGGCCAATGTGGAATCTGATAATGCTCACAACTGTAAAAAAGCACCAGACATAAAGGTTTCCAGGCAGGTATTGTTTTCTCACTTGAATTAGAATCTTTGGTGTAAATGCATTTCCAATTATGGCTATAAAAGGAAAGCAAGCTAGTCTTTGAAACACTGGTTTTGAAACGACAGGACTTGTTATTTATCATATGACAGTTCCTCCTTATGGAATATATACAAAAAGAGAAACATCAAAACTGGATTTGATCAGCCTGAATAAAATCAAATGTGGCAAATCTGCATTTTCCTCAAAGAAAATCTGATATGACATGACAAAAAAGATAATTAGAGCCAACTATAGCTAAAATATGGCAGAATGCAAACATTAGCATATATATGTTATTCGATTGCATTTCATTGTCTTCGAACATGAGGCATTTCAGCAGTCAGGCAACTAGGAAACAGGAAACATGCAGTTCTAAAACCAAACGCATGAGATTAAACTAAATTAAGCGCAACCAAACATGAACTACTTTCAGATACAAGTTGAAGCACGCTTCTTCTTTGAGTATATGTTAGATATTTCTATTATAACACTAATCTTCAGACTAATGTGGCAGGAAATGGTCAATGAAAGCGCAATCTTAACTTGTATCAGATTCCAACAGCAACATCCAAGCCAGCTTGTAAATTATAAGTGTTTTGAATAAATGCCAAATATTTTGTTTTGAAATTATATTTTCTTTCATTTTTGTGAATGTATAATTAAGATATATTTATAAACACAAAAATCCTTTTGATGCTTATAAATTTTTCTTGTTCCTTCAATAAAATGGAGACACATTTTCATTCCCATCTGTTGTACATGTGAATTTCTTGCTGAAACTGTTAAATTTATTGGCAAAAAAATCTACTAATGTACATTCATGCATAATCAATCTTGCTATGACATATTTCTTAGAAAATATTTACAAAATTCAAAAGAAAAAGCACATCTGCAGGTAACACAACCCAGTGCATTTAGTGCAACATTTCTGCAGATTTATAACAAATACATTTGGTAGAAAGGAGAATCCAAAGACTCAGTAGGTAGAATTCAACATTGATTACTTCTTACAAAACCCAAAACGTGGTTATGCTTGGACCCATTATAATACAGAAGATAATGAAGCTGCTCAAATGCTTTACCAAAATACTATTTGGCTGATTAAAATTCCACTCCCCTGTTGGATAGTTTTGTCACTCACGTGCCCATCTATTCATAGGCTCTCTAGAAGATCAAATTATCAGGCTTTTATATGTTGAATGGTCAAAATACCAGTTCAATATAAGAAGGAAAATTAAATAAAATAACAACATGCTATAATTTAGTATATGGTAAAGAAACAAGCACTTCTCACAAGCAGGAAACAAAGATAAAGGAAAATGACAGAATTATAGATTTAAATAAAATAACAGCATGCTATAAGTTAGTATACAGTAAAGAAACAAGCACATGTCACATGCACGAAACAAAGATAAAGGGAAATGAAAGAATTATAGATTTAAATAAAATAACAGCATGCTATAAATTAGTACACGGTGAAGGAAAAATCACATCTCACATGCAGGAAACAAAGATATAATAAAATGACTGAATAATAGATTTAAATAAACTAACAGCATGCTATAAATTAGTATATGGTAAATAAACAAGCACATCTCACCTGCAGGAAACAAATATAAAGTAAAATGACAGAATTAAGATGGTCAAAGGCTAGAACTCATTACCTTAAATGCCTTTAGAAAACCATTCTCTTCTTCTTCATCTGCCACTGCCGCCTCATTTTCAACTTGCGAGCGATCAAGCAGTCTTCCAGAAGAACATGTGACCCAAATTCAGAAATGATAGTACTGAGATGTAAATCTAATTACACGATTCATATTTATGATACGAAAGTTAGTATATAGAGGAAGTCCATGTGCAATCTACCTGTCTATAGCTGCATCATCATAATGAATTTGTCGTGCCTTCCCAGACTCATCATTTTCATCAGCGAACAGTTCTTTGGCTCCATAACGTAAGATGTCATCCAACTCTTCCTAGAAAAGGAGAAGGTTATTTGGAATACAAAAACCAGATTGTAAGAAGGCCTAAAACATAATATCTTAATTGCACTCATGTATAATGAAAAAACTACTGGTAAATGCAAATGTGCTAATGTCAGCAAAAAATAGAAAGAGAAATACATGCAGATTAGTTTTGCTCCTAAATACCTGATTAAGAACTTGGGTTTTCAGCCGGCCAACCACAAGGTGCTCAAGAATCATTTTCTTCTTTGTTAGCTGCATCATTCGCTCATCAATGGTTCCTCTAGTAACCAGCCTAAAAATCATCACCTGTCAAGTGCGGTCTTCAAAATTCAGTTGAAACTCTATTCAAAAAAGGCGTATAAGCTTGAATATTCAGATAGAGCTTAACATTCAACAATATCAGGAAAGATAAAAAGGCTAGACCTTATTTGTTTGTCCTAAGCGATGAGCCCTAGCCATTGCTTGCAAGTCTGCATGTGGATTCCAATCACTGCATATTGTTTGAAACATGAACATGTGAAAAAGCATCAGTAAATCATGAAACTTAATATCACTGAAATAATTAAAATTTTAAAAAATAAATCCTGCCAGATCAGAAATAGAATTACCTGTCATATATTATAACAGTATCTGCTGTTGCCAGGTTAATCCCCAGTCCTCCAGCTCGTGTTGAAAGTATAAAACAGAATCTTGTAGAATTGGGTGCATTGAACCGATCGATTCTTATTTGTCTCTCCACCCCACTTATTTTTCCATCAATTCGTTCATAGTTCCATTTCTTCAATCAAATATAAAGACATCGGAAAACATGGTAAGTATCTAACTGTAACTCCAGATGCCAGAATTACAAGATCACCGAACAATGATAATAGCAGCAAAAGCTCCTTGCTTAAGGAAAGCATTAGACATAGGAGTTGCAAACAAATACCTTGTAACTGAGATAATCTTCTAATATGTCTAACATGTGTTGAAATTGTGAATAGATAAGCACCCTGTGCCCTTGCTCTTTAAGTTTAATCATCATCTTGTCTAGCAAATGTAGTTTACCAGAAGCTTCCAACAAAAGCCTGCAAGATAATATGACAAATTCACAACCCTAAAAGACTAAGCCACAAAGAGTTGACTAACCACTTCCTCCATAGAAACCAAGCACTCTTCTTTCGTGCTAAAAGTATCATTTAAAATAAAAGTTGTCTCCCAAGAGAAGACCTGTAAGCTTCATCCACATTGTTAATTGCTGGCTCCACTCCTTCTAACATGTAAGGATGTGCACAAACCTTCCGAAGTTCCATTACTACATTATTGAGGGCAATCTAAATCATGACAAAAAAAAAATCATTAATAACTCACCATACACAAATAATAAAGTTAAAGCATACATGATACATACCTGTGGTCCACCACGGCGGGAAAGTATCTGATAGTTACGAGTAAGAATGGCCTTATAGTATTCTTTTTGCAAGGATCTCAATTCAACACGTAGAATGAGTTCCTTTTTGGGTGGTAAATCTTTCATAACATCCTTCTTTACTCCTGCAAAATAATCATGGTATTTAATAATAACTTGCAGAATCCACTCACAATCCAATTTACTCATGTCATAATTAAGTTTCAACTTTCAAAATTTCATGAAACGAAACTACATGCACATTATTAATGAGAACATGCTTTGATAAGTAATCAAGATTCTCCCAAGACATAGGCTACGGTGCCCTGGATTAAAGCATAAAACAAAGAGCATGCACAAAGACATAAAGAAGAATCAATGAAAGAGAGAACCAATCATACCAAAAACAGTTATTCAGACAAATACTGGCATATGCCAGTATAAAGCTTATTCACGGGATGTATAAATTCCATAGTTCCACAAGGATGCGTCCCCCCCCAAAAAAACCCTGCATTTCAGGGATGGGAACATCAGGGGGACGTCCCCCAGAAGTCCCACCACCTCCGCCAAGTTCTGCCGCCATCCCGGGGACGTCTCCCTTTGAGAGGGGACGTCCCCTTTTTGGAGGGAGTCCCCGAGACTTCTAGATGTCCCCTAGACATCCAGGGGACTTCTCGGCGTCCCCTGGACATCCAGAAGTCTCAAGGACGTCCAGACGTCCCCCATGCAAGACAAAGTCATAAAGTGTTTTTTTTTTCAAATTTAAGAAAAAAAATGGATTTTTATGCTTTCTACCCTAACCCTGATTGCTAGTGGGACCCACCCCCACCCCTCAAGGCCCCCCAAAAGCCTTTTGTTTGTTGTCCCAGGTTTCTAGTTCTTCTGTTGCTAAGAGGAACTGGTCTACTTACAGCTGGATTCACTCCATGAAGAGGAACAGGGTTACCTCTAAGAGCGCAGAGAAGCTTGTGAATGTACATACTACATAGTGCCTTGCGTCTCATTGACCGCAACACACTTGAGTACAAGAAGAGTCCAATAGCCGGATGGGATGTAGAGCCAGAGGAGCCAACATAGATTGATGATGATGCTACACAGACAGGGCTGGTTGGAATTAGCTGGAAGGAGCTTGAGCGTGCAGAGTCCAGCAGTTCTAGTGATGAGGAGTTCCACATTGGGGATGATTAGCCATCGAGTCATTTGTATTTACTTGTAATTTTTTAATCTGGGGCTCTTGTGAACATGAAAATTAGCATGAACACTAGCTTTCAGGTTAGGTGCATTTCAAGTTTTCTGTCTAGTTTTTTTTTCCAAGGTTGCCATAGAAACTATAGACTAGAAAAAGAATAGAGGTCCATTGGAGAGTTTAACAAAAAAAAATTACTATTTACTTTTAGTATTTCACTATTGTATTTTGTTTTTGAACATTGTTGATACTTGATTGTAATCATGAATCATCATTATGAAATTTTGAAAATTCAATGTTCAATTATCAATGTTTATTGTTTAATGTTCAATGTTAAATTGTTAATATTCATTGTTGAATAGATCAAACTTGAAACTTAAATGATTAAATCATAATATTAAATTGTTGATGTTTAATGCAATATACAAATACTTAATCTTCATACATCTTTTTATAACTAATTTTTCAAGTACTATATGTATTTCAGCACTGCTCCCCTGCCGCTACCTTGCCACCATCCCCCGCCGTCCCCAAACTTAGCCCCCCCCGCCCATCCCTGAAACATCGTGGAACTATGATAAATTCACAAACAATAATGGAATCAGACACATTTTAATGTGTACTGTCATGTCCCCTTCTCAGTGACATCTCTCGGAGCACAGGATTAGCCTATCATACCACCCTCGTAGGCTAATAGACTGGATAGAGGGTCGCATAGGAGCTTGGCTCAGCTTCAGTTGGCAGAGTTTGATCAGTTGGCTTTCGTTTGGGCTCGATCGGAGACTTCTTACAGAAGTTACTATTTTTAGCAGTTCATGGTGGTCAGAGTGGGACCCCTGCTATTTTTAGCAATATGCGCTGGCAGCGTTCAAAATCACTTCAGTATATGACAGCTTCAGACGGTTCAGTCATCGGGCGAGTAACGAGGGAAATATTAATATTTAATTGTATTAATTAAATATTAATTATGCGAGACTATTATATTAAGTTATAATTAAAAATTATAACTTGAGTGATTTTAATGCTGAGGGGGTCGCCCATCATTAGGAAGGGGCTAAATTTATAATTATATTTTATTATAAAATTTGGCCTAAACTATGGAAAGATTAAAATATTAAAGTGCGAATTTTTAATTGAAAGCCCTATTATGGAGGAAATTGCACCTTTGGTTACTTATGCATTTGCCTTGGGAATCGAGCCATTATGTCATTATTGAGAATTGAAATTGATCAACTTTGGTCTGAGCAAGAAGCTTCAGGGTTTCAAGTTCAAATTCCTTGGGGAACGTGCCATCTCCATTGGAAGCAATTCAGAGGGTGTGAAATAACATCTGATTTATTGCAGCAGAGGTTTCTTCATTCAGGGGATATCACAGAGCTTTCAGAAGTCAATTATCTACAGAGGTTTTATCAGTGTTGCATCCAAAGAGCCTTCCTCATACTAGGCGCTTCATTTCAGAGGGTTAGGCATTGATTTTTGGCAGGCCATACTATTGTACTTGCTGCTGGTACAGAACTGTATTTTTTTGTACCTAGGCCGTACCATTCACCAGGCCGTACTCATCTTCTGAGGGAGGCGCAGCCATACTTCACCTACCAGCTGTTTCATCATTGGCGCCTTTATCTGAGATCATCTGCCACCGATTTTTAGAAGGACGCATTTAATGCAGCTGTACGGATCTGTACTTTCAGCTGCTACAGCAAAGGAAAAACCAGGTTTTCAAATAATATCATTACTTTATACTTTGCAAGTAACTTTTCAGTTGAAATCGTCTCTGGTAGATTATATATATAAAAATTAAGCTTGAAGTTGCAGTATGCTGTCTAGTTTACGGATCTAAATAAATTTCAGAGTTTATTTACTATTTTATGCAAATTCGCATATTTTCTATTTTATGCAAAAACCCCAAAAACATCAAAAAAAATCAAAAACTTCAGCAAAAACATATAAACAGTCAGTTTTCAGAATCAGAGGGAACTTGGAGTTTCTACAGTGGTATCAGAGCTAAATCCTGCCATCCTACGGGTTTAGCTATCTTATGCATCCAGATCAGAGTGGGTCACCCAGGTATTACACGTGCAGGTGAGCTCTGATTGACAGGCAACAGAGCTTGAGCAGGGAGCCGAAAAATATTGCTGACAGAACAGATATACCTAGGACAGAACATAATGACAGAGATCAGGAGGGTGCAGAGTTCATGCATACACTCAGAGATATTCGTGCAGGACAACAGTGGTCCGATGAGGTATTACAGCAGGTGGCAGTGGCACTGCAGAGATTGGGTACTTCGAGGAGACCGTCACCTCATCGTGACGATGACAGAAGTGATGCAGGGTCACGGAGAGCTCTTAGGACAGTGTCACGAACAGCAGATAGGCCTACCAGGCCTACTTTCACGAGGCAGGAGCCCGATAGGGCTATACCAGATGAGGAGCATGAGTTGTTGCTGATACCTTTATGGCAGCACGTGAAGAATGGGAGTTGTTACCGCCTGTGGTACAAGAGATGATCACTTTTGACCGTTTTATTACACAGAGGCGAGAACACAACAGAGCTCGACAGGATAAGAGACCTCGACAGCAGAATAATGATCTAAAACATGCTACTAACCGGCTCACATTGGCGACGTTCGATGGTAGTGGTAAGATGACAGCCCAAGCTTGGATTAGCAAGCTTGATACATTCCTTACACTGTGCCCGATGGCTGAGAGTGACGCCATTAGATATGCTACTTTGCATCTCGAGGGAGTGGCCTACGACTGGTGGCACCACGGCATGGTGACTCTACAGCATGACAGGATCACTACATACCAGGAGTTTGTGGCCAGGTTGGTTGAGAGGTTTGACAGGAAAGATCCGGAAACTTATTTCCGAGACTTAGCACAGTTGAGGCAAAGTGGCAGTGTAGAGACCTACATAAGTGACTTCCAGAAGTTATCCGTTATGGTCCCTAACATCTCAGAGAGACGCTTGGTAGTACTCTTCATGGAGGGGTTGTCAGAGCCATTGCGAGGTTGGATCAAAGCTTTTGATCCTCCTTCGTTACAAGAGGCGATGAAGAAAGCACGAAACATGGAGTTAGCAGCACCCTCGAGTAAATTCAGCTCCAGAAGTTCTTCATCATTCAGGGATAACAAGGGCTTTAACAGGAATAAGGATAAGTCTGATTTTAACAAAGAAAAATCAAACTCTAGAAACGATCCAAAAGGTAAATCAGCAGCCCCACCTTTGGATCATGAGGCCCTTAATGACCTACGCAGGAAGAAGCTTTGCTTCTACTGCAAAGGACCATATGACGCCAATCACGATTGTCCTCTAAGACCTAAGGGCAAGGCAAATCGTATAATGTGGGCGTTCTATGAGGACTCAGAATCAGAGGATTCCAAACAGCGGGAGAGTTCTGAGGATTCAGAGCCAGAGGCTCCAGAGCCTAGAGTGGAGACAGAGCCCGAGCTTCAGGTACAGGAGGCCCGTTTATCTAGCATTCAGCAGGAGGGTTCTTTCAGGATTCGTGGTGTGTTGGCAGGACAGAGGGTCATTACCCTACTTGATACAGGAGCCACGCATAATTTCATAGATGTTAGATTCGTTGAGAAACGTGGACTCATCACTGAGGAGTTCGAGGGCATAAGAGTCAAAGTGGCCGATGGGTACACTTTGAGATGTGAACGCATGATTAAGGATCTCCCTTTATGCTTGAACAATTATGAGTTCAAGGCAGATTACTATGTTGTTAATATGGGGGACATTGATTTGGTCTTGGGAATGAAGTGGTTACATTCATTGGATGAGGTCACACTTCATCTCAAGGACATGGAGATCCGTTTTGATGTTGACAGAAAGACACGCATACTTAAGGCAATACGGGACAGCAACATCAAAACAATTTCTTTCCACCGGATGGAGCGGCTTATGCGTCACGACATGGTAGAGTGGGCTGCTGTGTGTCATTTAACACCTATACAGGAGGGACAGCAAAAGATAGAATATCATCCGAACATTCAAGAATTGAGAGTCAAGCATGACAAGGTGTTCAGTAATATTCTGCCAGGTAGACCTCCAGACAGGGGCATAGAGCACATCATTGAGCTCGAGGAGGGGGCGAAACCAATTATGATAACTCCTTACAGGCATCCAAAAAGATTGAAGGATGAGATAGAAAAGACAATAAAGGAGTTACTTGCTATGGGTCACATTCGACCTAGCAAGTCACCATTTGCTTCTTCGGATGTTTTGGTGAAGAAGGATGGAACATTACGCATGTGCATTGATTACAGGGTCCTGAATAAGAGGACAATTAAGAATAGATACCCGATACCGAGGATTGACGAGCTTATTGATGAGCTCCATGGGGCATGCTACTTTACTAAGATTGATTTACGGTCGGGTTATCACCAGATCAGAGTCCGAGAGCAAGACATAGAGAAGACAGCTTTCAGATGCCATTGTGGGCACTTCGAGTTCGTAGTGATGCCATTTGGGCTCACTAACGCACCAGCCACTTTTCAGTCTACGATGAACAGGGTTTTTCATTCATTGCTGAGGAGGTTTGTGTTGGTCTTTTTCGATGACATCCTTATATATAGCCAGACTTGGCAGGAGCACTTAGCTCATTTGGAGACAGTGTTGAGTATCTTGGAGAGGGAGTCCTTGTACGCCAAGGAATCCAAGTGCGAAGTGGGGATGACCGAATTGCTATATCTCAGTCACATCATCAGTGCAGAGGGAGTGTGTATGGATCCTGAAAAGATCCGCGCCATTATTGACTGGCCTACACCGGCAAAACCTGACACAGTTGAGAGGGTTTCTCGGTTTATGTGGTTTCTACCGTAGATTCGTGAATGGTTATTCACGACATGCAGCCCCGATGACAGATTTGTTGAAGAAGGGGGCCTTTGTTTGGACTTCAGAGGCACAGGAGTGTTTTATGAAGTTCAAGGAGTTGATGACCACATGCCCTGTTTTAGCACTACCCGACTTTACGAAGCCGTTTGAGCTTCAATGCAATGCATCAGGTGGGGGCATTGGTGCGGTGCTTATGCAGGACAAGCACCCGATTGTGTATGAGAGCCGCAAGCTCAGAGGACCAGAGAGGCTGTATAGTATATATGATAAGGAGATGCTCGCGATTATGCATGCCTTAGCAAAATTTCAACAGTATCTTGTCGGCAGCAAATTTTGCATTAAAACTGATCATAACAGTTTGAGACACTTCTTAGGGCAGCGAGATCTCAATGATAGGCAGCAGAAGTGGGTCAGTAAGTTGCAAGCTTATGACTTTGATATCTCATATATAAAAGGTACACAGAACGTAGTGGCTGATGCACTTTCACATAAGCCGTAGTTGAGCACTATGGTTCATATTTCTGAGAATTGGAGGCATATGATAGTGGCAGAGTATGCCAAGGACAGTTGGGCCTCCAGCATTGTTGAGGGATCAGTAGTTGATACCAGGTATACACTTGTGAATGATTTGATCATTTACAAGCACAGGATATATTTGATCCCAGGGTCAGAAGTGAAGAACATTGTTATGCGAGCCTTTCAGGACATGCCTACAGCAGGACATCCTGGATATTTCAAAACCTACAGGGAGATTCGAGAGAGATTCACCTGGAAAGGACTCAAGGCAGATGTTCTTCAGTATGTGCGTGAGTGCCCTGTTTTTCAGCAGAACAAACAGGAGAACACGTACCTGGCAGGTTTGTTGCAGCCACTTCCGATTCCTGACAGGGAGTGGGAATGCCTGTCGATGGATTTTATCACGCGCTTGCCTAAAGCCCAAGGGCGTGATTGCATTTATGTAGTTGTGGATCGGCTTACGAAGTATGCCCACTTCTTTCCGATCACCACGACTTACACAGCTACACAGGTAGCAGAGGTTTTCTTTTGCGAGGTATTCAGACTTCATGGGTTGCCTCGGACCATCGTGAGCGACAGAGATAGTCGGTTCCTGAGTAACTTCTAGCACGAGGTTTTCAGACTTTGTGGGACTGAGCTCACTCCGAGCACTAGCTACCACCCGTAGACTGATGGACAGACGGAGATTGTTAATAAGTGGGTGGAAGGTTACCTCCGAAACTATATAGCAGGGCAGTAGAAGGCGTGGGTCAAATGGATACATTTGTGTGAGTATTGCTATAACTCGACATTCCATATGACCATTCAGATGTCACCCTTCATGGCGTTGTACAGATATGAGGCGCCGAGTTTCCTTGATTTGCTGCTGAGCGACAGCAGAGTGCCGAGTGCAAGAGGTTGGTTGCAAGAGAGTCAGGACACTATGAGGGCTCTCAAGGAAAATATAGGTAAGGCACAAAATCAGCAGAGACAATATGCGGATCAGAAGAGGACGGAGAGGCATTTCGAGGTGGGTGACATGGTTTACCTCATGCTGCAGCCCTACTGTCAGTCCACTCTTAGGAAGAGTGGGTCAGAGAAGCTTAAGCCACGCTATTACGGACCTTTCAGGATCCTGAGGAGAGTTGGCGAGGTGGCTTACGAGCTTGAGCTTCCAACAGAGAGCAGGGTGCACAACATTTTTCATGTATCACGCCTCAAGAAGGCATTGGGTCATCGTGTGGTACCGTCTGCGGTTCTATTTCCCTTAGATGATGAGGGAAAGCTGATCTTAGTACCTGAGTCCATCCTGGAGTATAGGGAGAGACAGTTGCGTAGGACTATCAGAGAGTATCTGGTGATGGAGAGATTTCCCTGTTGAGGATGCGACATGGGAGAGCAAGGATATTCTACAGCATCCGGAATTGAGATTGCTTGAGGACAAGCAATTTCAAGAGGGGCGGACTGTCATGTCCCCTTCTCAGTGACATCTCTCGGAGCACAGGATTAGCCTATCATACGACGCTCGTAGGCTAATAGACTGGATAGAGGGTCGCATAGGAGCTTGGCTCAGCTTCAGTTGGCAGAGTTTGATCAGTTGGCTTTCGTTTGGGCTCAATCGGAGACTTCTTACAAAAGTAACTATTTTTAGCAGTTCCTGGTGGTCAGAGTGGGACCCCTGCTATTTTTAACAATATGCGCTAGCAGCGTTCGGAATCACTTCAGTATATGACAGCTTCAAACGGTTCAGTCATCGGGCGAGTAACGAGGGAAATATTAATATTTAATTGTATTAATTAAATATTAATTATGCGAGACTATTATATTAAGTTATAATTAAAAATTATAACTTAAGTGATTTTAATGCTGAGAGGGTCGCCCATCATTAGGAAGGGGCCAAATTTATAATTATATTTTATTATAAAATTTGGCCTAAACTATGGAAAGATTAAAATATTAAAGAAGTGCGAATTTTTAATTGAAAGCCCTATTATGGAGGAAATCGCACCTCTTTGGTTACTTATGCATTTGCCTTGGGAATCAAGCCATTATGTCATTATTGAGAATTGAAATTGATCAACTTTGGTCTGAGCAAGAAGCTTCAGGGTTTCAAGTTCAAATTCTTTGGGGAACGTGCCATCTCCATTGAAAGCAATTCAGAGGGTGTGAAATAACATCTGATTTATTGCAACAGAGATTTCTTCATTCAGGTGATATCACAGAGCTTTCAGAGGTCAATTATCTACAGAGGTTTTATCAGTGTTGCATCCAGAGAGCCTTCCTCATACTAGGCGCTTCATTTCAGAGGGTTAGGCATTGATTTTTCGCAGGCCGTACTGTTGTACTTGCTGCTGGTACAAAACTGTACTTTTTTGTACCTAGGCCGTACCATTCACCAGGCCGTACTCATCTTCTGAGGGAGGCGCAGCCATACTTCACCTACCAGTTGTTTCATCATTGGCGCCTTTATCTGAGATCATCTGCCACCGATTTCTAGAAGGACGCATTTAATGCCGCTGTACGGATCTGTACTTTCAGCTGCTACAGCAAAGGAAAAACCAGGGTTTCAAATAATATCATTACTTTATACTTTGCAAGTAACTTTTCAGTTGAAATCGTCTCTGGTAGATTATATATATATAAATTAAGCTTGAAGTTGCAGTATGCTATCTAGTTTACGGATCTAAATAAATTTCATAGAGTTTATTTACTATTTTATGCAAATTCGCATATTTTCTATTTTATGCAAAAACCCCAAAAACATCAAAAAAATCAAAAACTTCAGCAAAAACATATAAACAGTCAGTTTTCAGAATCAGAGGGAACTTGGAGTTTCTACATGTACAAAGCTTTGTTTGGGTTCTCCAAGCCCCTAATGCATCTAGTACCATTTATGTATTAAACGATCCTTGACTATATAGATTCTCAATCTTTATGTCTCCCTACTAGTTCATTGTTATGCATATACCGTAACTACATTAGGCATGCTATGGATGTCTTAAACCAAAATACAGTGCTTCATGATTTTAGAAAGATTGGAAGATGAAAGCACAAATAAGGTCCATATAATATAGCACATTAACACAAAAGTTAGTGGATGACATAATGTTCATCGACTATAATCTTAGACTCCATAATAGACAATTAGAAAGAAGCATAAACATCAATGCCAATGTGCTAAACAAGATAGATTGTTGAAACACAGTTCAGAGACAAGAGTTAAGTTTGACCCAACGGAGGCAAAGACCTGGAGTTGGAGGACGGGCCACAACCTTTTAGGGCAAGGTGGTTTGATTTTGTGACGGTAGCAAAAATCCCATACTGATAATCCTGATGCAATACTTTTCTTTGATGATGGTTAAACATCAAAAGAAGTTGACATATGATAAGGAAAGACTCGTAAGGATAATTAAAGCATCGTGTATGGCATGCCTAGCAGCATAAATCTATTCACCAAACCTACAGGCCATGCAACAGGAATTCATGCAAAGGTTTATAATTCATTGAATACTGCAAAACAGTCTTCTTTTCATTTTGCAGAGCAAACTTCATCAAAAATGCAACTCTTATTACCAATAGAAAAATCAGAGGATAATGGTGTTGCTCTTATTGATGGGGTATTCAAAACAATGAAATTATTGTTTCAACCTTCTGAGAATAGTGAAATAGATTCATGTCAAAGTAATAATGGGAAAAGCCAGGAATCGAATGAGCTTGATGACAATAAGCAGATACAGAGAGATCAGATACAAATTGTAAATTTAAGTTACACAAACCAAATTTAGTCATGGTAGTCTCAGTCACGATTTATATGACAAACCTTCTTGGACTATCCTTCAAAAGTAAGTAGATTTTATAGGACAAACCTTTTTGGACTATCCTTCAAAAGTACATAGAATACAAGCAAGATGCCAATACGGAATTAGGCTGAATTGCAACGTGAGAATGGTTATAATAGTTCAAAATTCAATAGCAGTAGTGAACTGAAAACAATACTTTTCCGCACCCGAAAGTGTAGTTGTGAATAACAGTAACAAGTTTGCAAAGTGCAAAGAAAGTACCGTGACTGACTGCAGATAGGCATCATATAGAAGTTGCTTTAAAAGCCTAAATATCATTTTGCTGGCATCATTGTGCTTGAGAAAAAATAGAGCAGTATTTGTCACTGTTAACTAAGAAATGTGATGCAGCATCACTAGCCGCAGTTATTGCAGCATTGCAAATTGCTTCAAAATAAAAGATATATCACAGCGATATCAAGCACATTGGATCAAGAATGGCCTGGATTCAGGTACAGCAGCCTGGAAATTGGTAGCATGAGAAAGCTTAATGAAATATGCACCCTTTATTTCCATGTCAAGTCTACCGACCATAGATTATGCACCCATGACTCATGAAGTCTTTCCTTTCAAATTTGTAGAGATTCAAGAATAAGAATATGGTCTTTACCATGTATTATGACGGACAATGTCACAAATATCTTTGTAGCGTCAAGGCCAATATAATTGAAGATGAAACCAACTCTAAGGCTTTTTAGTAATTAGTGTTTAGCTACTTTTCATAACCTAGGTCTGTTTACCCTAATACTTTTATATTGTATCTAAGTGTACTTTTAAGTCTCCTTAACCTACTTTGGTCATTTGTGGACATTAACATACCTTTTTCTCTCTTTTTTTATTGGTGAGCTGATGAAGGATTCAGAGCATTGCATAAATCTCAGAGGTTTTGACCCAGTTCGAAACAGTTTGTAGATCGCTGGGACAGATGGATTAAATGCAAACCCTTGGCTTCCCAATTTCTTCAACAGATGTAACCTAAGGTATTGTAGGATGACATGGCAATGGATTGTATTCATTAACCACAACTTGTATGAATATGGCCCTGACAGACAGTCATCATTGACTCATCTTGTTACTAGCAATTTACCTTTTTCTTATTGTTTCTTCTTAAATGTTATGTAAGATGTGATCATGACAATCTAAATATTTTTTATTATTAACTAATATATTAGTTGTAGACACCTTAATTCTGCCACCCCAATACTATTGTCAATACATCCTAACCAACCCGCACTAATACCACCATGTTATTTAATTAATTACAAGGTGTAATTATTTAACCACATTTAATCCCACTATATCACCTCATGAATAATTAGTTAATTAATCATCAATAATTGGTTATTTAATTCCTACCTAATTGCTTGCACACATAATTATTAAAAACAAATAAAAAAAATTAATTATCTTCATCCATGTCTAACTCCATGTCGTCACTCAGTCAACTCCTTGATTAAAATGGAAACTCAATTCAGTCATCTATCCATGCAATCAGTTAATTCCTTGATTTATGTTTGCACATCCAAAAAGCAAATAAATCAACAATCAATCAAATCAGTTTTAAAGCAAATAAAAGCATGCAAAACTTTAGATCAAGTGAGTTAATCTCATCCATCCAGCTTAAAGTTTTCAAATCTGATCAGGGTAATATCAACTGTTCCTCCTCCCATCCCAAAATCTATAAATTCACCCTTCGTCCTTCATTCTCACATCCATCTAAGTTCATCTCATCTGACATCATCAGAAATCTTGGAGCTTCTTGTGATCTCTTGCAATCATCCAACAGGTACATGCTACCAAAATCTTGCAAGAATCCTTGAGCAACCACACTCCATTACAAGTACAAGCAAATTTACTCAACAAGGGAGATCTTCATTTGGTAAGTGCAGATATTATTTTGTTCCCTTATTCGTGCAATCCAAGGTTATGTTTTGATTTAGAGGAGCATAGTTGTTGCTAAGTGTCTTTCATAGCTCTATATTTCAGCTCATGCATTTCTAGCACGTTCAGTGGGACCTCCTTCGTCTGATCATATTTGTGGGTTTTTAAGAGGCCTGTTGATTGTTGTTATTATTAGGAAGGGTTTGCTTCAATTTTAAATCAGTTTTGTTAACATTTTGACCCTTTTTCATCTTTTATTTTTGTTTTCTACGTCCAAGTTTCTTTTTTCTATGTAACAACTTTTATGTTTTGTGTATTAGCATTTTTGTACTCCATAGTGGTGTTTTTGTACTCAAAAGTGTCATTTTTTGCTTTTTGTATGTTTTTGCAATTAGTGGCATTTTTGCACCTACGCATGGAGTTTTTGCATCAAACAGTGGCGTTTCTGCATCAAACAGTGGTGTTTCTACACAATGGCAAATTTGTTCTGCACAGTGGCATTTATACATCAGGGTTTGGCATTTTTGCATTGTTTGGCGTTTTTTGCATCAGGGTTTTGTCATTTTTGTATTTTGAAGCACATTGTTCGACTTTACTCATTTCACACCTCTAATTTTCTGATGTGCATGGTTTATATTCATTGTTTTGCATCATACAAACCCTCTTGTGCAGCAAACATCGTATGTCAAAGCCCTAAACCTCTAAAACTACTAACACATTTCCCTGCAATTACATTGGAAGAAAACTAGCAAAGCAAACACATCTGAATCAATTAATATTTTTTTTGTTTTTGTTTTATGTGTATGTGTGGCCTAAGTCATGTATGCTCTTCTCTTCTGCCATAGAGCAATCTTGAAAATCAAAAATGGTTTAGATCACTCGTGTGTCCCAAGTTCAAGTTGTGTATGTTTTCTCCTCGCGTTATAAGACAATCTTGAA
The DNA here is from genome assembly GCA_037957365.1 of Torreya grandis. NCBI lineage: Eukaryota > Viridiplantae > Streptophyta > Pinopsida > Cupressales > Taxaceae > Torreya > Torreya grandis. Next base: position 4,642,965 of record JARHVA010000516.1, read on the forward strand.
AATTAGAAACAGTTTGAACTTTTTCTTTTTCTTTTTCTTTTTTAGGGTCTTGTGACTTAGATTTCATCACCAAGCACTAGCCAAAGTTCAAGTTCTGACAGGCTATAATATTCTTTGGAGTGAATATCTTTATTGGCTAAGTGGAAATTTATTTTTCCTAGTATTCGTGAAGTAAGGTAGTTAACCACCAATACCTAGGCCTTAGACAACACTTTTGTAACACGAATTTATGTCTCATGTACGGCAAGGTATATTAAGGACTCCCCTGGAGAGCCTATATAAACCGATCCATCCAGTCACAATCGTGTAGTGGTGCCGGAAAAACAACATTCCCTAAAATCACCCACTCTTACCCTCAAAAAATCTTTGTTGGGTTATTATATGGTTGCCCACCTTACTTGACTAGAATAGGGTGTTATTGTGTGTTATTTTCCCCCTTGTGTAAAACAAGTCTAAAAGCAAACCTAAACAAAATCAATGGCATTTAGAACGAGATATCAAACTAGATGGAACCAAGACCCTAATAATGAAAACCCTTCTAATCAAAATCCATTCATGTTTGGTAGACCTTTTAATCAAAATCAAACCAATAACGATAATAATGATAGCCTTGCAAACCAGAGCGAGTACAACGATAACGCCAATGATTTGTTCAAAACAAAACAAGGTAGAGCCCAAGTAGATTAGTTCCTATTTGAAAACAAAGATGGCATTCTCATGCAACTCGTAGAAATAGAAGCTAAGCTTCTCGCAGATTATAAACTTGAAAACTTGAGTAACATAGTAAACAAGAAAGATCAAATTATTCTTAATCAAGAACATGCTACTTTTAGTAATCATGTTGGCCAAAATAAAACAAATTTAGAGTCAACCAATGAAAACCCCAATCCAAATGTCTCACATATCAACTTGGCAAAGAAAAATAAGTTCTAGCACAACAAGATCCTAAAGCTCAAAATCAAGTCATTTGAAGCTGTCTTTTGCAAAATTTGTTGCTGCAAAGATTATTGTTTTTCCACAAACAAAGCCCTTTGATGAAAGCAAACCAAAACCCACATGGTACAAAGAGAACGAATACTGTTTCACAAAATTAAAGGACATTCAACCAATCGATGCATGAAGCTGAAGAATTATGTCCAAGATCTAATTGATAATGGAGATATTGAACTTGAAGGAAGTGCGTTTATGTCAAAAAAATCAGCAATTGGGGGTATTTCAAGACCCCTTTCCAAAACATGCCAATCTCATTCACAACCAAGTCAAGGTCAAAATGCCCAAACCAAAAGCATCAATCATAAAAAGCCTCCCATTCCATTGATATAGTTGTTGGTCATATCGAACACAGACAACCATGCTACAACCATCAAAATCAAAGCCCTAGAATGTGTTGTCACAACTAGGCGCAGCAAAAGCACTATCCAACAGCCTCCTCTACCTACCCCTGAAGGAAAATACAACCTTATCAAACAACTTGAGAAAACTCTTGCCCAGATCTCCATCCTAGATCTTCTCAAAACATCCACTATTCAAAAGGACATCTTGTACAAAACCCTTCAAGAGTCAAAAGCCTCTAACGACATTGATGTATCCCGATTTCAAGCACTCGTTGGACACCTGTCTTGAAATCATCAATTCATTTTCAACCAACATCACATACCTCATATTGGCCCATCCCCTAATTTTCCCTGGTATATCAAGGCCTTTATCACCAAACACAAAGTGAAAAGGGTACTTGTAGACAATGGATCGAACTTGAACAATGTACTTTGACATTGATCAAACACCTTGATTACTTTGCAGCAACATTGGATCCAAATACCATCACCATCAAAGCGTATGATAATGCTGAAAGGGAATCAACCTGCACTATAGATCTTCCTATCATGGTTGGGCTTGTCACGCAACAAACTTTGCTACATGTCATTGATCTTGACTCCCCTACAACATCCTTCTCGGTCGACCATCGATTCATGCCATGCAAGCCGTTCCATCCACCTTCCAACAATGCATCAAATTTTTGCAATCAAGAATAAAAGTGATTGTCCCTGGTGATCCTCAACCTTTCCCATATTGCAAAATGTTGGAGGGGCAATTTTGTAAAGCTAATTATTGTCCCATCACCAAAAATGCCTCTAAAACAGACGAGATAAACAACACTAGAACTAACAAAACCTTCATGTTGCGTACATCCAGATGACCTATCTACATCCAAATCCCCACCTTTTAAATCATGTTTCAAGATCCTTGACAAAGGATGCGGAGAATATGAAATCGAAGATGCTTTCCATGTGGTAAGCTCCCAATTTCTCCTCGAAGTCGTGGCATGCCTAACATAAACAAGAAGAAAGAGCAGGCATCCTATTAATTTGGCCCAACCTCTTTTGTCAAATTAGGTTTTCTTGTAGACGAGAAGATTGAAAGCTCCAACGACTCCTGGCTATATGATGATGGCCTAGCATCTTGTTTCCAAAGTAATGAGTATACTATAGTAAACAAGATCTGTCAAATCATGAACTACAAAAGAAAGGGACTAGGCCTACATGAACAAGGAATCCAAGAACCCAAAAAGATATGCGCAAATCAAGAATCCTGCAACATTGGTTACAAACTCCCTGGTGATCAATATAAAGATGTTAGTGAATACTTCTACAATCTGAGGAAACTTCTTTCGACATTCAAACAAGTTCCTCTCATAGACTGTACAAAGATCTTGCTGCTACTAATCTTTTCAATGACATTACTGTCCTAACCATAAATCTTGATCTTCATCACCCTGAACATATCAACTAGGACCAACAAGATCACATGCCAATTGATTTTTTCAAAAGCGATGAAGCTATCATAGAACTCATGGGACTCTGAGATGGCTTCCCACCAGGGGATCATAAAACGGGCTTTGAAATCAACCTTGATGCATCAACATATTTTGAGGAGTACGAAGAGTTCCTTAGTCAAAATAAATCCAAATATCAAAAGAAAAAATTCTAAGTCCACTAATGAAAACCTCTTTGAAGCGCTATCGAACCAAAAAAATCAAAATCAAGAAAATAAATACGAATCTCTTAGTCAAAACCTCTCTGAGGCGCTGATAGATGAGGAACTCAACCTTCCCCCTACACCAACACAATCGCAGGACAACTCTACATCGATTGTTGAAGAAACTATTGATGTCAACATTGGAACAAAGGATAATCCTAAGATCATTAAACTTGGGGCTACTCTTAGTCCTGAGGAATAGGAAACTTTTGTCACCCTCCTAACAGCATTTTCAGATGTCTTTGTTTGCTCATATGTTGATGTATCTGCATTGGATCTCATCCCCATTGCATTCAGAATTGGATTTCCTTGAACTAACATCATTGAGTATGAAGCACTCATCTCAGGCCTCAAACTAGCAATACAATGGAAAGTTCAAGACTTGTCAGTCTATGGTGACTCTGAACTCATCATTAAACAAGTCAATGATGAGTACCAAACAAAGACAACAAACTCATTCCTTATAAAAGAATGGTTGACGACTTAAAGCAATACTTTGTGCACATCAAATTCGAAAAAATCCCTCATGCAAGTAGTAAATCTATAGATGCCATGGCTATTATTGGATCTCTCCTTGAGATGCAAACGGATACCCGACAATGTATATTTTTGGTTGAATAGCTAATGATCCCAGCATATGATATCCTACAATCTGTAATGGTGTGTGAGATTGTTGGTCCCAATTCCCCTTGTGAACACAACATCTACACTTACCTCCACGACCACATCCTCCCTCTTGATCTTTTATGTAATCAAAAAAAATCCTTCATCTAACATGCCTCCCATTTTACCCTCCTTGGCAACATCCTCTATCGTAGGGGCTATGATGGTACCTTGTTGAGATGTTTAAATTGAAAGAAGCCAACTTAGCAATCAAGGAAGTTCACAACAATATTTGTGGAGCGCACACTAGTGGCATGGTTCTAGCAAAGAAACTACACAAAATATGGTACTGCTAGCCTATTACTTGAAAGATCTAATGTTGCCGCAAAATTTCAAAAAAAATCTCAAAAAAAGCTGTCCAAAGAAAATTCTTATGGAGCCTTGGACAAATACCATGATGAAAACCAATTTCTAGCATCATGTGTAAGATTGTTGTCTACAAGTGCCCTACACTTGGGGGCAGGGTCACTGCATCCAACCCTAGACATATCAACCATCCCTATAACTATGCAATCATCCCCATCCTTCTTCCGATTTTTTACCTGGATAAAGACATGGAAAAAGTCTTGAGACATTTGGAAATATTTTGGTATATCAAATCTTCTTTAGAGCACAATGCAACGCAACGTCAGAATGGCACATAGATGATTGGGCACATGGTTTTTATGCAACGTAGGTCTTGGAGACCCCATCCTAAATCCCTCAACCATTCCATCTACTACGACCTTCGTCCCTGATGCTAGAACTGGTTTTCCTTTGTTTGTAGCCTCATCGTTAGTCAAAAAAAAAATTCAAAAAAACAAATAGAAATGTCAAAAAACCAAAAAAAACATTTGTATTGTCCTTTGTCCTATTAAAATCCTTGTTCAACTTTAAACGAATCATTGCAGCTTTATCTAGATATATCGTTCCCAATCCAACCCGATATATTGTTCCCGATCCAATGCCCTCGCGTATATCATTGTTTCTGGCAAATCAAAGCTATCATTATCATCGATCACAAAATATTGGGTTTTTAACTTGATACGAGACAACATAGTTTATTTATTTTATTTTGTGTGTTCTTGTTAATTGCTTGTTATTGTTAATTGTTTGTGTGTTTTCTTATTTGTTGTGTCTATGTTAGTACTGCATATTACAACAATGGTTCTCCATATCATGGTGCATCCTGTCATATGCTATAGTAAATATCAAGTTACACAAACATTTGGAATACAATACAAGATTAGCAGCATTCATCGTCAAATCATCAACAATCGTAAACATTTATTTTAATCATCCATAATTAACATTCATCCTTAGTCTTCTCCATCTTAGCCCTAATTCTTCCATTTCAACCCCTCTTCTCATTTTGAGAGCCCATCTGTATCTTTCATCCATGCACGCTCTCCCAAGAGGGCATCTCCCTACCAATCATGCCATCAGGGGCATCCTCTTACCCCCGTTTTTCTTTTTCTACATTATTTGAAAAGTTGTTGCTTCTTTTAGTCGCAACACCCTTTCAAAGAAGGAAAAATGTACACCTTAATTTTGCCACCCTAATTCTATCATCAATACATCCTTACCAATCCACACTAATACCATCACGTTAATTAATAATTACACCATGTTAATCAAATAACCTCACTTAATCCCCACTATATCACCTCATGAATAATTAGTTAATTAATCATTATGAATTAGTTGATTAATTCCTATTTAATTTCATGCACACAATTATTAAAAATAAATAAAAAATATTGGTTGTGTCTAACTCCATGTCATCATTCAATCAACTCCTTGATCAAAATGGAAATTCAATCCATGCAAGCAGTTAACTCCTTGATTTATGTTTGCACATCCAAAAGGCAAATAAATCAACAATCAATCAAATCAGTTTTAAAGCAAATCAAAGCATGCAAGTTTTTAGATCAAGTGAGTTAATCGCATCCATCCAACTTAAAATTTTCAAAACTGATTAGATTAATCTCAACCATTCATTCTCCCATCCAAAAATCTATAAGGTAACCCTTCATTCTCATATCCATCTATCTTCATTTGATCTAACATCATCAGAAATCTTGGAGCTTTTTGTGATCTCTTGCAATCATCCAACAAGGTACATGCTACCAAAATCTTGCACAAATCCTTGACCACCCACACTCCATTACAAGCACAAGCAAATCCACTCAACAAGGGAAATCTTCATTTTGTAAGTGCAGGTGTTATTTTGTTCCCTTATTCGCTCAATCTAAGGTTGTGTTTTTATTTAGAGTATGAACATAGTTGTTGTTGCTATGTTTCTTTCATAGCTCTAGATTTTAGCACATACATTAGTAAATGTCATGCACTTGTATTTTGGTGCATAACACAACAGACTGATGATGATGTTAGTTCCTCAAACCCAAACTTTCCTCCAAAAATGTGACATCACTAATCTCTTGTCATGGTCTCATGTTGTCACCTTAATCAGCTCCATGCTTTATTGAGGGTTACTTCCCTCATAGGGCTTTTTGTACTTGTACTTAGTTCTTAATGTTTGCAGTTTAACTGCTTTAGGCTTACCCTTTTGCCATGTTTACATTTCTTTAGTGCTTCATGTTTCACTACTTCTCATAACCTAGGGTCATTTTACCCTAACGCTTCACTATTGTGCATCTAGATGTCCTTTTCAAGTCCCGTCGACTTATTTTTGGTCATTTGTGGCCATTGATATAATTCCTTTTTTTTCTTTCATTGTTGCAATTATCTTTTAATATATTATTATTTTCATTTCCCTCTTTGTGACCTATGTCTAATACCAGCTGCACTTCCTTACCCACACACCCAAGTTTTGGGGATTTTTATCAAGTAATCCATACATTTCCCTAACATCCCACTTAGCTTCGTACCCAAACAACCTCATTGATGACCTCCAAAACTCCTCAAGATGGCATGCTCTTTAAGCCCCAGAGAGAAAAAAGGTCAAATCTTTGAGATTTCCACACAAATGCCTATCTTATCATCAATTGTAGTGAACTTGTTCGTTGAAGAACTTGAAAAGAAACTGATTGAAACATGTCACTAGAAACCATGATGGTTGAAAGGAGTCTAGGATGACACCAATTCATACTAACATCTTGGAAAAGTAAAGATTGGAGACTCCTAAGGCACCTCAATAATTTATCACAACATATAGTTTCACCATGGAATCTGAGGAACATGGTTATCTCCAGTTCCTTGATGTCACCTCAATAATTTGTCACAAGATATAGTTTCACAATCGAATTTGGAGAAGATGGTTGTCTCCGTTTCCTTGATGTCTACTTAAAGATAACAAGATATATTTGCCAAACAGGTTTACCGAAAGAAGACACACATCAACCTCCCAGGTGGATGCATGTCATCATTGTTGTCAACCTGGAGCTGCGCCTTGATTCGAGGACGTGCGCGAAATGGCCAATCCTCTATCCAGCTAAAACAATGGGATCTTCTCACGAGGGTGGGTGCCTCAATAGTGAGAAGAACCTCCAGAGAAGGTTGGTTCCTGTATGATGTATCGATGAAGATTCCTACTCTACGTTGTTGACTACCATGGAAAAGGGAGAAAGAAAACTTAACGGGGAAATCCTACCTAAAAGGGGGTGATACACCAGAATTATGATCCTACTCAGCTTTGGAAACTTGAACACTGAGCGAACAAGAGAGAAGGAAGACCTTAGACTTCAATTAATCACTTGTGCATAAGTATTTCATGCAGAGGTTCGGTACAATGACTAAACCCTGAGGGAAATGGTGGAGAGAGGTCTGATAAAAGACACTTTGCAGCCGCCTAACATCCACTTACAATCTCAGCAAAAGACAATAAAGAACACTTTGACATGACCTGCACAAGGATAATATAGCAACTAGGTACGAAACAGAATTTGGGAAGGGAGAAAAAACTCTACCACTTATGCAAATTGCTAAAGAAATATACACTATGCCACACTTGAAATCTGAAAGTACAGTCCTTATTGATCGAAGAGGTTACACAACTCTTAATGGCAGAGTCTGGTCTACCAAGAGAGATTGGATTATTTTTTAATCAACGCTGAAAGCCATTATATAGCAAATTACAAGAAGCCAAAGATAGGCGTATAAACTTGAAGAGAAAGATTTACTTTTGTTAACTCCAAGCTTTACTTGGTCTTAAAATAAAATATATTTTTCCTTTGTCCTTGCATGAAGCCTATTCGTTTGATGAAGCGCACTCATCCTTGTCATAAACCGTCCACCTCTTTTTTGCATGTGAATCTTCTAGTGGATGCAGTGTTTGATCAATTAGTCAACTCTAAATATGGACTAGTCAACTCCTCATTAGAACTTGGAGCTCCTGTTGAAGCCGAATTTAGTCCTTCAGATGCATGCGCTGAATGAAGACAAACAGGTCTTTAATGATCAGTCAACTGAAACTTTGACCGTTTATTCGAAAATAGCTCTGATGTTTGAAAATAGCTCCAATGTTCGAAAATAGCTCCGATGTTCTCATGTATTTCGTTCTAATTTTGATCGTGTTTATTTCCAGCAGGATTCCGTATTTAATTCTTCGTCGGATTATCTATTTTCTATTCCTTTTTGCACAGTCGACTTCCATTTATTTCGGATTTTCTGTTATCTTTTTAATCTCAACGGTTACTTCCTACAGGAAAAAATTGACGACCTGCAGAACGTCACCGGAAACTGTCATATTTCTTTCGGAAAAATTTCTCGGGCTTATTTCTGTCATTTTTTTTCTGTCGGCTCTTTTGTATTGGTCGCTGAGTCATATTTTTGCGAATTTCTTTTGATTGTCTAAGCTTCCGAATTCCTTCGCTTTATATCTTGCGGCCTTTTGTTTTGAACGCCTTCGTGGACACTTTTGGAATTTCTTCGGGCTTTTTGTCCGAAGGAATTCCTTCAGACAAAAAGTCCGAAGAAATTCATACCCTTAGTTTTTCCCTGTCTTGCAAAGCTTTTTCGCAACTTCTTTGACTTTTCCTCGAGATTTCTTCTCTATGTAAAGTCATTTCCGAATTCCTTCAGACAAAAAGTCCGAAGGATTCCTTTTGTTTGACTTTGCTTTTTGAAACGTCCGGGGTCTTTTCTTTATATGTTTGACTTGTGTTATTTCCGAATTCCTTCGGACTTTTTGTCTGAAGGAATTCTTTCTTTTCCTTTGCTCTACGAAATGTCTTTCGGGATGTCCACGTGCCTTTCAGCAGTTCACGTGCCTTCTGGCAGTCCACATGTCCTCCGGCAGCCCAGGTGTCCTCTGGCAGTCCACGTGTCCTCCCGACAGTGTCTTTGCCGACCAAGTGCCCTCCGCAAGGGCACTTGTCCTTCGGGGGGCTCGCTTGACTTCTTTGATTGAACCGCTCCTTTGAACCAACCGTTGAACCAATTGATTGAACCGGTTCAATGGTTCAAGCGGTCGTTGAACCAAGGCGTTGAACCGAACGATGAACCCTTTGATTGAACCAAAATATTGAACCAAATGTTGGACCAAGTGATTGAACCATCCAATTGAACCGAAACATTGAACCAACACGTTGAACCAGCTGATTGAACCGGTTCAATGGTTCAAGCGGTCGTTGAACCGACTGAGTGAACCGAGTGATTAAACCATCCAATTGAACCGAAACATTGAACCAACACGTTGAACCAAGCCGATGAACCATTTGATTGAACCAAAGCGATGAACTTTGCCGATGAACCATTTGATTGAACCAAAGCGATGAACTTTGCCGCTGAACCATTTGATTGAACCGAAGCGATGAACTTAGGCGTTGAACCAAGGAAATGAACCGGTTCAATGGTTCAAAAAAGGCTAACCTTGTGAATTCTAGACAAGAGTCCGAAGAAGCTTTACAAAACCCTGCACTCTCTGAACTGGTTCTTCATCTGCTGAAAGACTACACTTGCAGAGTCCGTAGAAAATTTCTGATTGAGTCTGTTTCTCTGAGTGAGTCCGTAGATTTTCGCCTGACTAAGTGAGTCCGTAGAAATTCTAACTGAGTTCGTAGAGAATTTTTCTAACTGAGTGAGTCCGTAGATATCTTCTTGAGTCCTTAGAAACTCTCTTAGTGAGTCCGTAGAAACTACCTCTGAGTGAGTCCGTAGATCTCTCTGAGTGTGAGTCCGTAGAATCAGAAAGGAAAACAATAATATCTTCCTTCCTTGACTAGAGACGAGAACTTTCCAAATGGCAAGAAAAATCTGACTCGTGGAAGATTTGTCAACAATCACCCTGCACAAAAAGTTGGTGTACTCAAAAAGCACTTGCTACAGACCTTAGAATAGTGGATGATGACCATATTGAACAAGACAAAGATTATCTTACCAAAGTTCTAAAGAGAAATGGACAAATAAACAGATCTTTCCAAAATGAAAAAAGAGAACCTTGCCCATGCGATGAAAATGAACAAAAAGAACAAGGCCATATAGCATTGCTTCCCTATATCATGAGTACGACTGACAAAATTTCCACAATTTTCAAAATAAAAGGCATCGAGACAACAGTCTTACCTACCAATGTCTTGAAGAACAAAATGTTGAGGTATAGTTTTGTGTTCACATTATCCGACGTAAATATTTTTGTTAACAATATTACGTTAATAGTCTATATTTTAGTTAGCCAAATATATTGAGTCACAATATATTCGTATTTTAGTGTGTTGTTAGGAGTTTGTTAGTTTGAGTCATTTAGGGAGATTGAGAGATTTCGGAGGAGATTTACTCTCCCCAAATATAGGAAAGACTTTTCCTATATGAACTCCCGTATGATTTTCATATGTAATGCTGCAGCAGAAATAATAGAGTGAGAATAATATTATTTAATATCTGTGTATTCATGAAATCAATATGAGTTAAGATTTTGTTGTGTGTTCGGCTCTACTTCCGTATGCAAATCTGAATCAGTTCTATCATCTGGTATCAAAGCTAGTATGAGTTCGTGAGAATATGTGAGGGGCAGGGCCACTGGTTCTAGTTGCATGCCTCATGTTTTTGCAAGCATTTTATTTTTGCATTGGGAGGCATTGAGAGCGTGACATCTCTCGAATAGTGTAGACTCACCAATAACGTACAGCCGAACGTTCCAAAAATAAAAGGTGTATCAAATTATTCTAAAATCTATTACTACACATTTGGTTTTCGAATTCATGATGACTTGCAAGTAGAGTTAGCTGCAAATCGATTCATATCGCCTCAGATTTCTGACTTTATGGCACTTTGCATTACCATATAGATCTGATTTTTCATAGTGCCAGCCATCCTTACACCATTGTTTGTCCACATATTTCCAGATGAGATTTTGATGGATCAGCTCAGATCTGCTAATTGTGCATTTGATTTTGTTGGATCAGACAAGAGATCTACATTGCCTTGATGCGACTTTGTTTTCGTGATTCTATGAAATACGTGCATAGATCTGTGTATAGATCTCACAAATCAAAGTGCTAATCTTTGAATGCAGTCGTGTCAAACCTCGATAATGTTCTCACCAGTTCGCCATTCAAAAAAGCTTTATGGTTTACGTAGAGAACTCAATCGCCATCAATAAAGTTTGCAGGTTTTGCATTTTAAATACAGTCATATTTCTCACCTGTCGAAATATCCAAGTATTTTGCCACAAGGACCAGTCATTTGAAGACTCCTTCAAAGGTCACGCCACATATCTGCAGTCTCCTTCGAGGCATATGAAACTCGATAAAAACTCACATAGAATTGTGAATGAAGGGCAACATGCCCGAGCTTCCAGAACAAGAACATAGTGTCAGTCGAGCTTTTAAGTCAATATTGGTAAATATCTTTTTTTTTCATTATTATTTTAAGTTTTTCTAGAAGAGTTTTATAGCTTGAAATTTAAAACCTTTCATTGAGAGTCCTTTTTATTTAGAAATATAATCGATAGGGTTAGTCTATAGTCTCTCAATTAGAGTCTTTTGAGTCATTATAGGTATTTATGTGGGTCATTAAAAGTAATGTTTATAGTCATCTACATATCAAATGTGTCAAAAAAAAAAAAAGTCATTTTTTGTAAAAGAATGTGTCAAAATTGTCAGTCATTTTTATGTTGAAAAAAGTATAGTTAAAGTTTGTCATTTTTGTCAAAATTTCATGTCAATAGGTCATTTTATGTTATATAAGGTCATTGTCAAAATTGTAAAAATAAAAAAAAATTGCCTCGCAGACGTATTTTCGCTTGTACGCGACATCCGAATTATGAAGGGGGTTCGAATTTCTTTGGAAGCAACTAATACAGACCCTGTCGGTACCATCGGAGCACATGTTGATTTCATCAGTTGAGTAAGCAATATCACCTACTGAAGGAAAGAGGATACTGAAGGATGGAGGCTTTCTACACCTCTCGTTAGCCACTAGCGACAGGGCCACTTTCTGATTTAGTGGCATTTTTTTTTCAGTGGTGTGGTGTGTTTGATTTCAACATGGTGTGGTGTGAATAAGAACAGATGTCGAATGCATGTTCATGTTTTTCCATAAGTGAATTGTATATTACTATGTAACCTTTTCGAAATGTGAGAATGATGAGAGCTGAAATCTATACTACACATCGTGACATAGTTTATGATAAGCCACTTGTAAAACCATTGTTTTGTGGTTTCTGGTTAACCACTTGTAAACCCACTATTTTGGTTGTTGGTCAGCCATTTGTAAAACCATCAGGTATTGTTTTGTGGTTTTTGGTTAGCCACTTATAAAACCACTGTTTTGGTTGTTGGTCAACCATTTGTAAAACTATTATGTTAGGTTTGTGATTATCCTCTAAAAATCACCAAGTCATGGTATAGGTGCAGATATGGAAGAGTTGTTTTTCCCATGTTCACATTAAGGGGGTGTAGAATAGGATTAATAATGTTCACAAAGGGGTGAATGTTGAGGTATAGTTTTGTGTTCACATTATTAATACCGACGTAAATATTGTTGTTAACAATATTACGTTAATAGTCTATATTTTAGTTAACCGAACATATTGAGTCATAATATATTCATATTTTAGTGTCTTGTTAGGAGTTTGTTAGTTTGAATCATTTAGGGAGATTGAGAGATTTCGGAGGAGATTTACTCTCCCCAAATATAGGAAAAATTTTCCCTATATATACTCCCGTATGATTTTCATATGTAATGCAACGGCAGAAATAATAGAGTGAGAGTAATATTGTTTAATATCTCTGTGTATTCATGAAATCAATATGAGTTAAAATTTTGCTGTGTTCAGCTCTTCTTCCGTATGCAGATCTGAACCAGTTCTATCACAAACTCCATTCGACAAGGATCCTATGGACCCAAAGATAGATAGTGGTGTGTACTTGATTACTTGCTCGTGTGATAGGCCGTATGTCAAAGAAAATTGTGGGGGATCTTCAGCATTACCAGAGAATAAAGTCCACACTAGCCAAGCACTTTCATGCTACAAAATAGTGCATTTGCATTGAAAAAACAAAAATTTTGGCTTAGGGAAGACCACTACACGAAGAGTCATCTAAGGCAATCATTAGAAATAGAACAGCATGGGAATAACATCAACAAAGATGATGGTTGGAGCTTGAGTCAAACTTTAAGACCCATCATCCATAATGTTAATATTAATGAGGGGGGCAAGGCAATGAATGAGATGATTATTAAAATAGAAGTCCTACTTGGCATTCCATATTGCAAGAATATTTTAGTAATACATATAAAAGGCACTTAAGCAATCAGTAAATCTACAATAAGACCAGTTTGCCTGAAGAGGTGTCCAGAAGTTAGACCTGCTACGTTGAAAAGAAAAGAGGATAGAACACAGTTCTAGATAAATGTTTCAAAAAGTATTAATGGTCTTCATGTCTGAAAGCCCAGCAATGTGATGAATGATTTTGCACAATTAATAATACATTTGAACACATTCATCCGGGCATCACACATCACTTTCATGACACAACTATTATTCAGTACACATAATCCGACACAATATTCTTGCAATGTGTGCTTTCATTACTCGGTGATGGAATACATAATGCAGATATCACCATGTGGGATGTTTGTTGTACTAGATGAGACGAGGATAGAAGACAATTCTAGATAAATATTTCAAAAAGTATTAAAGGTCTTCATGTCTGAAAGCCCAGCAATGTGATAAATGATAATGCACAATTAATAGTACAATTAAAAACATTCATCCAGTTATCACACATCACTTTCACAACACAACTACTATCCGGTACACTGTACGCATAATCTGACAATATTATCGCAATGGGTGCTTTCATTACATGGTCATGGAATATATCATACAGATATCACCATGTGGGATGTTTGCTGCACTAGATGAAACTCTGGATTTCTATACAAGGATGTCACTTTGTCAACCTGATTCTACTATCAAAAAAAAAAATGAAGTAACAATATTTTATCCTAAGATTCATTTTCAGGCTAGGAACAAGTAAGAATGGGTAATTAACAAAGCTATCTTGTAAATTATTTGATGCTTTGAAGACATGCATCTAAATTTGTTTAAAAGAAAATATTAACTCTCTTCGTGCAAAAACATAAAAAAGACCTTCATAAGAAGTCTTATCGGTACACAAAGATATTGCCTTGAAGAGATATAAGATGCAAAACAAGAGACAAACATTGGACATACTTCGAAGTAGATGTGGTGCTAACATCTTATGCAACCTCCCAACTTGTTCCTCCTGACTTATATCTTTAAATTCCTCTTGAAATTCTTCCAAACTGCCAAACTGCAAAATTATCAAGGTTAGATGAAGAAGATTTACAGCTCAACAAAGCGTACGCCCCAATAAGAACATGCAGTCAACAAACAAATACTGCAGCCAGTAGCCACTAACCTTCCCAGCATCCAGAAAGTGCATAAGCATGAATAGCTCATCCAAGTTATTCTGACAAGATTCCAAAAAATACTTAAATGTTAGTAGCATTCAGACAGACTGTACAAAATATGAGTATAATATAAGTTGATATAGAAAAAGGGAGAACATTATCACAAATTGCAAAATACACAGTTTCCTAGAACATGTACTTCGTTTGTTACTGATTAAAAAATAAAATTAATAGGTAGATTACACACACACACTGCCCTGAAGTTGGCGATCTCTAATTCACTGCCCTGTAACAACTCAAAAGACTCTACAGTGTGCAACTCTCTTGCCTAAAGAGCATCAATTTGCTCTTCGTGGATCAAAACAAATAAATTGGTTATATGTAACTTAAGATAATCCAAGCCTAATGTAGGTACCTTACAAAAAAGGATACAAATAATGGTTGGCTTCTTGCTTTGTTTGTCTTCTCTATGGTATTCGAGAGGTATGCAGTCTCTGAAACTTGGGAGAAATAGTATAAATCAACAAAGTTTACAAATTTACAATGGTTCATTAAAGTCAAGAAAATCATGTCTGACATATCGATAGGCTACCATATAGTCTATTTCTAGGTTCTGTCTTATTTTGCTATCTTCAGTTATATCTTGTGACGGTACTTGGAAAGAGAAGTTGATCATGTCTGCCATGTGCAGACTGTAAGTCCTCATGTTGAGATTGTATTTTCTGTGTATATAGTGCTACTTCGGGTTCAATGACCATATATTTCTCCTTAGCTTTTAGCTTATTTTGGATTCACTATAAAATTATGATCATATCCTCTTTACCTCTTACTTATCATTCAGCTGTAGCTGCTGAACCGAAGCAAACTTAAAGAGATGAACATCTACAATTCTTACAGAAGCATGTTGTGCTACCATTATTCGTCATGTTGCATATCATGTTATTTAATGGATGTTATAGAAAGTCCGTTACTGTTCCTAAGGTTGCAAGTGCTCGAGTATGTAGAGTTCCAAGCCTGTTGACTCAAGTGAGTGAGCATTAATTTTCCATTTCACGGGTTTGACTACCAAACTTTAAATGATTAGCTTGCAGTTAATTGGAAGTAGCCTGCTACTATTGTTGCCATGGTCATTCCTAGATGTCATTTCACTATAGTCTCCCAAACTTAAAAAGAAAAAGGATGCTACTTTTCAGCATTGTGAAAGAAAGACAATAATTAGAGCAGAGAGAACAGAACAGATCCAAGATGTACATCAAGCTAGAAAACCAAAAAACTATTAACTGAAATATAAAAACAAAGCAATTTTGAGGAAGCACACTCCAGATGCGAGTAAACAAACAACAGAATTCCACAAGTGATGATACTTATAACTACCTTACACCCAATTTATAGACATAATTATATTTGGAACAAACCCTGAACCCTAATTAGGCTGACTAAACATAAATAGAAAATCTAGAATCTACTAGAAGACTAGTCAAAAGTTATGCATACTACAAGTCAACCACTCCATAATCCGGATACATATACTAACGAGTGGAAGACTAGGGCTGTTACATGGCCTCCCCCTTCACAAAATCATAATCCTTAACACTTGGCAGCAGTGGATGTTCTTGCACAAATTGCTCATCCTCCCAAGTAGCATCTTTTGCTGGTAAGATCTTCCATTAATGAGTTATTTTGTGACCCTCATTTTGCAACAGCTTCACCCCCCATCGGTCATTGCTTTTGGTTCGAGGATCATATTCCCTTCATCATCAAGTATTGGAAGTTCTATTTAGATTGGAATTTTGTCGAACATGACGTTCTTCCATTAGAACATGTGGAATACCAGATGAATTTGAGAAGAGGGTGATAACTCCAGCTTGTAAGCTACAATGCTAATCCTGTGAAGCACCTTATAAGGACCACAGAACTTAGGTGCAAGCTGCCAGGTGTTATAGTTAAAGCCTTAGTAAGACCTAGTCGCCTACCTTACAATGCCATTCCCACTCATGCTAGTTCGCTTCTTGTTTAATCCTATTCTAGGCCATAGCCTGATTCTCCAAGAGGATCTAGAGGACGCTATGTTAAATTTGGAAGGGCAATTCTAATTTTGGACAATCAAATGACACTGCAAATATCCATCATAGAGCCTCAAATGGAGTCATCTAATTGAGGTATTAAATGTAATATTGTACCACCATTCTGCCAAAGGAAGCCATTTAAACCATTGAGATTGTTTTTCAGAAGCAAAACAATGGAGGTACCCTTCCAAACATTTGTTACAACCTCAGACTGACATCTTTTTAAGGGTAATATGAGGACCTACGTGTCAATGGACTGCTCAATGTTGCAAAATATTCATTCCAAAAATTGCAAATGAAAATAGGATCTATGTCAGTCTCAATGATTTTTTGGTTACCATACAGTTTTTGCACATTTTCCATAAACACTTTTACCACCACACTTGCCGAAATCTCAACTCACATAAATAGGCATGTTTTGTAAGCCTATCAACTACCACTGGAATAACATTCATTCTTTCTGCTTTAGGCAACCCAATGATGAAGTGCATGGATACTTCCTCCCAGCACTGATTAGGAATGTATACACACAGTAACAAACCCAGAGATTTATTGTCTCACCCTTAATTCTTTGGGAGATTAAACGTGATTCCAAAAAGAAATCTCACTTAGTCCGGTGATAATTTTTGAGGAATCCTGTGTCCTCCAATTAGTGAAGAATGCAGTTCTAATAAAATTTTATTTTTAATTGAGAGGTTTCGCACAGGTATAGCTTGTCCTTGTACCACAAGAAATTGCCTCTCCAAGCAAACCTTTTAGCAATGAAGATTTTGGCTCCCACTGTAGTTGTTAAATGAGCTGCTCAGTCAATATGTCATGTTGCCATTCCAATCTTGTTGCTTCCACCCAGTTGGACTACGATATATAAATTCCACAAGAGAAGGTCATCATTTTCCTTCTTGAAGAGTGCATCTACACTAATAGTTTACTTGCCTTTCTTGCATATGATGTCAAAAATCATATCTGAGTATCTTACTCACTTTTATTGTTCCTTCGAGGGTAGTTGCTGCTCCAGAAATATTTGAGACTTTGATGATCAATCTTTACTTGAAAACCCCACTTGAGAAATTGATGGCATTGTTTGACAACATTTGGTATGGCCAACATTTCTTTTTCATATGTTGATCGTTGCAAATTCTTCCCCTTTGATTGTCTAATTTAAAGGCTAAGGGACAATCCTTTTGCATTAGAACTGCTCCAATGTCATGTCTTGAAGCATCACACTCCACGATAAATGGTTTGGTAAAGTTAGGGGTGACAAGGACCAAAGAAGTGAAGAGCTTGTTTGAGTTGCTGGAAAGTTTAAGTTACTGTTTCAGACAATTCGAATGAGCTTTTTTCGACGAGGTTGTATGCTATGTGGACATATTCACGGACACATCGGTGATGGTATCAAGTTAAGCCCAAGAATACTTTCAAAACCTCGACATCATTTGGAATAGCCCAGTCTCATTCTGTTACAACTTCTATCTTTTGCAATCTACCTTGACTCCTCCATGTGATACCACATGACCATGAACTCTACTTCCTACACACCAAAAGAACCCAGACATTTTGGCATATAG
Organism: Torreya grandis; assembly: GCA_037957365.1. Classification (NCBI taxonomy): domain Eukaryota; kingdom Viridiplantae; phylum Streptophyta; class Pinopsida; order Cupressales; family Taxaceae; genus Torreya; species Torreya grandis. The sequence continues at coordinate 4,661,116 of JARHVA010000516.1, forward strand.
TTCATTAACATCCTAGACCTGCTAAACCTCATCCACATACCAGAGATGTTCTTCCCAATTTATGTTGTAGATGAGGATGCCATCAACAAAAACCTCAACAAATTTCTTAAATATATTTCTAAGTTGCCAGTTGATTCTTAAATGTTTGCCGGTACAGTAATTTTTTTCCCTTGGTACGGCTGTACAAAAAATTATAAAACATAAAAATATATAGAAATTCTAGCCTAATATTCTATAATAATATTGTTTTATGTCATCTTTCTGAGTTTTTAGAAACTTGTAGGATGTGAAAGTGTGTTTTTCTCATTAGATTAAGTCTAATTGTGAAAAATAAATTTAAAAATAAAAAAAAGCAAAAACCTACAGGTTCATCCCAAGTTTGGCCTAGGTTCATCCGAGATGGCCCGAGTTTACCCACATTCTTCTGCTGAAGAACCCGAGCGAACTTGGGCTGAATCCAAACTGTTCCTGAAACTGATACAAAATGGACCCGAATCAAAGCAGGTGTCAAAGCGGTAATTTTGTCAATATTTCTAAAAACAGAATTCAAGAGACTTCTGAATGTAGGAGAAGAATTAGTAACAACTAATGGCATCACCAAGAACTCACAATGTTCATCGTGAGTTTTGAATGTTTTTTTAAGCACATCTTCCTCTTTCCCACGAATCTTACAAAACCCAAAAAAGATCCAACCTAGCTAAGAAAATTGACAATGCAACTCATGCATGATAGGAATTGGAATATAAGCTTTTTCAGCTCTTTGTAGTCTCTGCACATTCTTCAAAATTCATCCTTCTTTTTTACCATGACAACCAAAGAGGAATAAGGACTTCTGTTGGGATGAACAATGCTGGCATCCAACATATCTTTGATTAATTTTCAATTTTATTCTTCTGCTCAAATGGGTGTCGATAAGGCTTGACTTCAAAAACTGCCAACCTAAAATCAATCTAATAACACAGGCATAGTCTCTAACTGGAGGTAAATCCCATCCTGAAATACATGTGTCTGCCTTCAAACAATTGCCTATTACTCTTATGGAATAGGTGGTGCTACTTCTTGGACCTCCAATAAATATAAACCTGCTACCACTCCATGAGCTCCTTTCATCAATGGCTTTCTATTGATGTGGGTTTTATGCACACCATACATAATGGGTTTTCACCCTCTCATTTTAAGACTATTGGCGCTTTTGTTCATGGCACGTGTTGCAAGTTGTGACTCTCGTATGTATTCATGGTGGAATAGTAGCATATGATGTACAGCGCATCAAAGGAAGCTCACCCAAGTGATCAAAACAACACCCAATGATGAATATTTACAATGATGCTATATTACAATAATCAAATCCCATAAAAAAAATTTAAAAATGAAGGGTAGGGTAGAAAAGAAATGTTCATATTTCCGCTTAACAATCATTTTGCTTAAACAACACCTTTTGAGATCTATTACAAATCAACCAGCATTCATCAAAACTAATTATCCATTCAAATCTGAATAAACAAAGTGTGCGAGTCTAAGGACTAATCATTATGAATGAATCTCTGTAATATCTCTTTGCAAGATAGATTGATCATAGAGAATAGCCAAAAGCATGTTCTACCATAACAATTTCATAAAGAACCAATTCGCTACAGAAAATAGCGATAACACATCTTTCTACAGCAATAATGGATCAGAGATTAACTAAAACGATTAGAATAGCAGAATTGTGCAGTCTAACCTAATCATAATACGAAAAAAAAATCTGTAGTAATCACTTAAAGCTGAAAATGCATAAGCATTAATAGAAATTTGTGAGAAATAAGAAAATCAGAACAAACTCATTGAACATCTGCAAAGATTTCTCAAGCCTGTTGAATCTCCCAAAGCCTTTATTAAAAATTGTTTCAATACACAATATTTATAAAGGTCTATAGTCATCACTCTTTGCTTTTGGGAAAGCTTGCATGTGATCTCTTACTAAAAATAAATTAAATCTAAAACTATCTAAAGCAACTAAAAATAGAACTAAAGCTTTAAATTTAAATTTAAAACGAATTATGCTAATCCAAAAAATATCTTGAGATAAGATTTCCACTTTGAGGCCACTTCAACCTGTCCCTTGTCTAAATTTAGAATTTCTAGAAGATCATGCGAAGTGTCACTATGTTTTATTCATGCAACTATGACTTTATTTTTTTTAGAATTTTCATGTTGCACACTCTGTATGGCATTTTTAGGAGCCTTTGGGTTGTTTTTAGAGCTCAAGGAGTCTCAGCACACAACAAAAGTTGTGTGATATTCTAAATTAGAACCCAAGCTTTCCGAAAAGGTATTATGATCCAAATTCTGAGAAATACCAGAAAATTTAGCCTCGGCAAACTTACGGACTATATTAATGTTTAGTGATCCTTGCATATATTTTAATTTGAATGATCTTTGTGTTTATTTCCATCTCAGTCCAAATTGATGTTGTCTATGATCATATGTCGAGTCCCATTGATAGATTTATTCCCCTTTTGTATTCAAGTGGCCTCTACACTTATTAATTGTCTCTAGGCATTCTACTCGGATCTTTGTTACTGAAGAAATTCTATGAACTATTGTGAAACTTGTGACGGTTTGACAGGCAGTGATAGCCGTCAACTTTAATTATGGGTTCACAAAGTGACGCTGCATACTCTGTGCATACTCTGAGTGGTTCGATTTCTCAAGCAAGATCCACAATGTAAGATGATCTCGGAGCATAGCATCGCAGTCCACGTGTCTTCATCACGCAACTTATAAGAGCTATTAAGAATCGCTTCTCACCTATCATGTGGATTGTGTGAGCCTCCTTTTTGTGCTTAGTTGAAATGCAAGTATTTCTGTGTTGGCCATGTGGCTATTCTCAAGTGGCTCGAAGTCTCACAGTTCTTGAATCTATCAATGGTGTTGTTTAGTTGTGTACCATTGAAAGGTCCATTGAAACTAGATACTGCCTCGTGTAATTGGCTCGCACTCTCGTAGTTATTGATCTTTGTGAAGTCCTTTTGAGGTTGCAAAGTGCATGACAAATTGAATAGTGATGTGTCTCCTTGACATTGCTTCCCAATCATGCAACTATCACTCCTTATGCTTTTGAATGTGCGGGCAGTCCATGGTTGCGAGGCTATGAAAATGGGACACATAGTGGCTTCTAGTTGGCTCGTTGTTATGCAATTATTGAAATTTGGTTCAAGTAGTTGAATTTGAGTCATACGGGAAGTGCGAGGTTGCAAAGTCACGAGACATTGCGGATGCACCACATGGTGCCTTGTGAATAACTTAGAATCACGCAGTCTAAAAACCCTGCCACGGGGAGGTGCAAGCATTGCAAGGTGAGTAGCAAATAGGATTGTGACACTTGGCACCGTCTGATAAGTTCGCGCTCACATCATTCTTGAAATGTGGTGTGTGAAAGTGTGAACACTGCGTGGTGCAAGGAAAAACCTGTGCACCTATTTAAACATAAGTCAATCATCAAAACATGAATTCAAATCAAAACAAAATAATAATCGATATTGCAAAAGAAATTGTAAACAGTAAGATAATCAGCCATACAGTCTCACAGTTTTTGGAATCCTTCTGTTTGAATATAGTGTGAAATTGCATTAAAATATTGTAGCAAAGTTCATAAAAGACCGATTCCTCGAGGCTATGAAGTCCTAGTTATTATGTATGCAATAGACTAAGATCACACATGCAATAGACGTTAGAACATGTCAAAATGAATTTTAAAACAACAAATCCTTGGATCATAATGACAAAAATATTTAGAATGCTTATATAGATCATATAATCCTGCAATTCTTTGCAAACATTATTCTAGAAAAGTGGATCCCTATTTAAGAGGAATGGAGGCATGTTGGTCACAACACTTTCCAATCCAATACAAACTATAGAGATATGGAGGGCTTATGAGATCCTAGAGCTGGAAATTCATCCCATTGTCTTTGAATCCAATGAGCATGTCCTAGAAGTTCATGGATATAGTGCCTAACTATTTTAAACATTGCACCCATAAAATCACATTTGTACCAGCTAGAGGAATGGCATACATAGAAGACTCCAAATTATATTCCCCCATGGCAAGTTTTATTACATTCACTCAACACATCATTTTATTTATTAACGGGATAAGTATTTATACAAGACTCTACTACTAAATAGGAGTCTTCACTTATCTTCTCTTATAAACACTCTTTCATTCTAAACTCTAGGTAAGTTGTTATTACAACTCATGTACACACATAATGACTACTAATACCAACATAATTATTACATCACACACTATGCTGTACTAACAAATCTAAGTAAATCTCCAACATCCCCCCCTTGGTACATAGTCCAAAGGGAAAGGAATGGGCCAAAGAACAGGGGCATACACCAATTCAAGACGAATAAAGTTGGATGGGAAAATATCGCCAATCCAACAGAGGGTAGTATGAACTAGGACATACACTAAGTTTATACGGATTACAACTATAGTAAGATCAACCTCACTACCACTTTGATCAAGAATAGGGACACACATATCCAATATCATAAAAATAAAAGTGGTTATGGACAAACAAACTATCCAAAACTGTGAACGGTCATACACATTTCATAATGAGTTTAGTTAGAATAAACCTTACTGACCTTAACAGCATAGGAGTAGGGACATACATTATGGCTTGGGCTTCCACTTCTCATTCCAATCCTCTGGTTTCTTGGGCCTCACCGAGCAAGTACAAATCAACTACTGGGACTGAGTCCTCACTATGCCTTCAATGGGTGTTGACCACCTCACTAAATATCACATTTGTAGTGCCTCACTTGATCACTGCGACTAGATCACGAACAACGGTATGGTGAAAACTGCACTAAACACCATCTATAGTTTTATTCCTTTTAATTTAGGGTTACACTAAATCATATGTAGCCAGAATACATCATCAATGCCACTAATGAATACAACCCTTTCATTGTGTTGTTTATTTGGTGCTTTGGTTTTGTCATTATATTAGACAGAAACCTTTGAGTTAGCAGCGAATATGAGATTGGATGTAGCCTTCTTTCTCTATTTCCTCCAACCTACTGTCAACTCAGCTAGCTAGGTCAAACTGCATGGTCGTCCATTGGATGTCACACATTGAATAAAACCCCCCACAAAATTGGCATTCACGTTCCAACGGACATCAAGTTCTCCCAATAATGAGTCCTTAAGAAGAAGAAATTTTCGACGATAACAACACAATCAATTTATTGACATGAACTCTAGATCTAATTTATAACAACAAACAAACAATAAATTTAACTCTATAAACTATAGAAAAGACACTAATAAGAAACTAGTGACTTTATTAGACACACCATATGCCTAATTAAAGATTCTTAATATCAAGTTTTAACCTAAGAAACTATAGACATCAATATAACAACAATCAACTTACTGACTATAAAGTATCATCACAGTATTGACATCTATACCTTAACATTAAACAAACTATAAAATAAAAACTTTATATAATGCCTTCACAATAAAGGCCAATTCATAAAAACTAAACTTAACAAACCAATTCACAAATGTTTTTATCGCTTTCAGCTATGTAAAAACATTATATTGTGTCAACCATCCTTGTGGCAAGTGTCCACGTATTAGCAGAGTTGTCAGTGGTCCAGTGGATGATGGTGGAAGGTATGAAGGAATGAAGAGCATGGCAATAAAATATGCCAGAACTGCTAAAATCGTGAAGGGTAGATCAGATTCGTCCGGTGCATGAGGATGCACACCAGGGCGTCAATTGCCAAGCACATCACAACACATTAAACTCTGACATGCGAAGGTTTAGAAACTGCAACACATGATAGTATCTGCACACGAGAGGTATCAGAATTGCATGAAGCTTCACGAGGATCGACAAAAGCACACAATGAGGAGAACTACATAGACAGGATGGTAAAGGGATGCAAGGTCTGGTCCAAGGTAGCAGGCAAGGGTCTATCAAAGCAGAGGAGAGTGAACCAAGATGCACGGGTGTTTAATAAAGACAAGATTGAACACACAAAGACAGAATCCGCATGGGCAGGTTAGCAACGATCAGACTGACAAGCACATGATACCAACTAGTAAATACACGAATGGAAGTGTATGAAAAACTCAGAGAAGATGCGCATAATAGACTGCAAAAAACCGAAAATAGAAAGAGATACATGAACTAAGCTGATGCACACAGATCTGTTAAACTGACATGATCTGCACTTGTACAAATTTCCTTAAACAACACCAAAAATACCTTTATATTTGTTAAACTACCTCAACTTTTGCAAGTAAAGCTTACAAAGCTAAAAAAACTTATTCTGTCAAATACAGATCTCCAACATGTGGGGCAATACAACACAGGGCTGCCCTAGCAATAATTAGGGATGTGTTTCTTCCATTTTTGAGGATACCTGCTCAGAGACCATATTAAATTTACTCAACAGATTTTTATTTATTAACGGGAGAGGTATTTATATAAGACTCTACCCCTACTAAATAGGAGTCCACATATATGATCTCCTACAAACACTCATCCTAAACTCTAGATGAGTTGTTACTACAACTCACATACACATATAATGACTACTAATACTAAAATAATTATTTTTTACTATGTTATACTAACTAATCGAAGTAAATCTCCAACAAGTTTGATACTATGGCAGCTTCCTTCGCAAAATATTGTCTTCACATCCACAATCATGACTTGAAAACTACAAACAAAAGAAAAAAAGTTCAAGATCCATTGCCAAATTTTGGCTTAAAATTTGATGTGCTCCCAAAATCTAACAAGACAATCAATTTTCCCTTTTTGGTTATATACTTTTAGCTTGAGAATTTTAGTGTTGAATATTGAAAATATATAGGGTTATGGTGGGATTCACCTCATGCTCAAAATTGTCTTGATTAATGGTTTCTACAGGCCTTAAACCACTTATCATCACATTTATGTCTTCCAGTTTTCTCTCTTATTCGCTTGTTGAGTGAGGCACATTATCTCGTCTTTGAAATTACCAATACTTTAGATCAAATTTTGTAACATCTATAACATGAACAATAGTTGATGATCTTATTTTCCTTCTACAGAAAACTTGTGGAGAAAAAAATTTAGTCTATCTAAATTACTGCCACTTTGGATCTTCTGAACTAAGTTATGACCTTGTGGCTTGCTTGCCATTATTCAAATGCAAAACATACATTTGGAGAGTGCTATGCCCTTAACACCTATAACATGAACAATAGTTGACGATCTTTTTTGCCTTCGACAGAAAACTTGTAGAGAAAATAAATTAGTCTATTTAAATTACTGCCACTTTGGATCTTCTAAACTAAGCTATGACCTTGTGGCTTGCCTACCATTATTCAAATGCAAAACATACATTTGGGGCATGTTAGGATATGTGTGGCTGACTTGTGGCTAGCATAGCATTTTCTTAAGTCATCATCATTTTTATAGACTCATATTGATAATAGAGTCAATCTAGGGTGTGTCCATAACATAATTAGGGTATATATAGGACTTAGTGGTTAGCATTCGATCATCATATTGCGAATTTTGTTCTTATTGTAAAGTTGTGGAGGTTGCCCTACTGAAAGTGGCTCATCATTTATTCAAGTATTTTGCTCTTAAATTAATCATATTATGAGATCTTGCTGTGATTCTAATTTTTTGGTGAAGTTATTTCATTAAAAGTGGTATTAGAGCTTTGATTTGGGTAAAAGTGTGGACAAAACCCTAAGTTTGGAGAATTGCTTAAATATTGCAGACCATCGCGAAATTTTCTACACTGTTTTTGTTAAAGTTGAAGAATCATTCAAGGATGCTACCAAAAAAAATCAGGGCTTGGTGATCATTTTTTAGCAAGTAATTGTGAATTTAGGTTTTTCATAAATTTGCCCTATAGGCTGCCATTTTATAAAATTTTCTGATTCCTTTACATTTTTTAAAAGCTCGTAAAAATCTAGTGGAGGTCTATTCTTTGAAGTTTTAGTTTTGAGATTGACCTAAGTCGAAAATAGTTTGGTCAAAGTTCAATCAAAAGATAAAATTGAACCTTGCATTGTCAAAGCCTCAGCTTGACAAGGCCATAAACTAGAGGTTGGGGAAAGAACTCATTTATACCAAGGAACACTCCTAACAAAGAGGAGACAAAGACGGAGTTCGGATCAAGTGGGACTTCTAATAGGACTTCTCCGCTAGATGAGGTATGCAATCTGGACAATAGTAGGAGCAACCTAAGATCTGAATTGGAGAATACGCTCAAGAAAATAAAAGATGCGGACAATATGTGCAATGACATGAAAGTATAATTGGCCTCTCACAAATTTTGTTAAGATGTTAGTCTCAAAAACAACCAATTAAAGGAAGGGGCAACCCAATCTTGTTCTAAATACTGCACAACCTCATTCACTAGATAGCACTAATTCCAGGCCTCGAAACCCGCTACCAAAGGTGGACATGCATAAGTTCGATGGAAAGGATCCACCCAACTAGATCAAGCAACTAGAGATTTTTTTTATCTATATCAAATCCCACATGTGCAAAACGTTACCATGGCATCTTTAAATTTGAAACCTGAACAATTCATTTGGTATCGATAGTTGTGTGCTCAAAAGAAGAAAGTACTTAGTGTCACCTGGTCAGTTTTTATGGATTTGCAAAGCCCTATAGTAGTAGTGTGAGAAATAATTACTTCAGCCAATTGGCAAAAGCCATGGCAAACAATTGTGGTTAAGGAGTATACTCGTCAATTTCAAAACCTTTGCATGTGGAGACAATTAAGATGAGAACCTGAATGCCTTGTTTCTTGGCAATCTCGAGGACCACATTCAACATGAGGTATGCATGTTTGATCCACTTAGTGTTTTTTATTCTATCATCATGGCGTGCACGGCAAAGATAAATTTCTTATCCAATAGCAGGGAAATATTCACTAACAACAAAGATTGTAGCATCCTGACACCATCATTCCCTCAACGTAACAAGTTGGCACCTCAACAAATTGAAAAAAAAAAGGCAAAAGGGTTATGTTTTAATTGTGATAGCAATATACTCGAAGACATAAATGTGCCAAAAAGAATTTATTCTATATTGAGGGTCCCAATGAAAAAGAAGAGGATGAAGAAGACGCATTAGAGGTTGTTCATGAGCTAGAGGAAGAGTTAGGAGATCCCCAACCAATGATCTCTTGCCATGCACTTTCAAGAATTAGTACCACAACCCCTCAAAGTAGTGGGTTATTTGAAAAAACAAAAGGTGACCATATTGACCGACTTGAGAAGTACTCACAACTTCATGAACCATAAGTTGGTTGTGCATTTGAACTATTTTGTTTATCCAGCTCCAAGATATCAGGTCATGATTACAGATAGGAGTACAATCAATTGTTTAGGAAAATGCCATGATATTAAACTCACCATGGGAGACTACTTGCTAAATTTCCCTATGTTTGCCATTTCCATGGGTGTAGTAGAGATTGTGTTTGGAGTCCAATGGCTCACTACCTTGGGAACTATTGAGATGAACTTCCAAGATTTGTTCATGTGCTTTCATTCAAAGAGCATGACTTTTGAACTATGCGAGTTGCATGCAGAGTCTCCATAGTTGGTGAGCTCTAATCTAATGCAAAATATGCTTGACAAGGGTGTTGATGGCTTTGTGCCACAATTGTTTTCATTGGAGGCACAACAGTCAAAGGTGTCTACATTTCCAAATCTGCAGGGAATTATAAATAGGCACTCAGTTGTTTTGGGGGATATAGTAAAAGGATTGCCTCCCAAAATAAATTATGATCATGCCATTCAACTTGTACCAAAGAGCCAACCACCAAACATCAAACCTTATAGGTACCCTATGTGCAAAAGAGTGAGATTGATAAAATGGTATTGGAGATGTTGGAAGTAGGTATTATTCGTCATAGTTAATGTGCTTATTCATCTCAAGCTACGTTACCGGATACGCCACCTACAGGGCCCGAGAGCACATAGGGATACGACGACGAGTACGGGAGCGTGGGAGGAGCACGGGGAGACGCCCAAGGAGCGTCCCAGGGCTGCGGATATGCCCGAGTACGTCACCCAGACGTACCCAAGTGTATCCGCAACCAAGCACACTCGTAGGTGTATCCCCACGCTCTCGGGCGCAAAAAATGATTTTTTTTTTTTTTTTTTTAATTTTGCCTTTGAAAAAGTCATGTGGACTTCAAAATGCAATTAAAAACAAAATAAAGTGGATTCCCAACCCTAAAAGCAGCATTCATACTCATTTTATAACAAGATAAAAACACATTGCTCTTTCATTGCATTTTTCACTCTCATTGCACATTTGTTCACTCTTGTTATTTGTTTCAGTTGCACAAGCTTGAATCTCCTTCCTTGTGCTAAACCTACACCATTGCTTCAACCTATTTAGCGCCAAGGAGTTTGAGGAGCTTGCAAGGAAGAAGATTTGTTGATTTAAGATAAGTTTTTTAGATTTGTGGTTTTTTTTGTTTTTGTTTGTTTTTTGTAACTAGTTTTTATTTTAATTTTTTTTGTTATTCTTTTAAATTGTAACCTTTATTTCCACAAATACCAAATGCAATGGTTATGTTTTTTATTTTAATAGCAATTGTTTTTTTTTTAGTTTTTACTATTAAATTTTAATAGTAATTTTTTATTTTTTTACCAGGGGTCATAGGGATTTGTCAAAAATTAGAATGTCTCAAGGTGCAAGTGCTAGTTCGGTGGGGCAACGGATAACCCCCAAATCTGATCCACGAACGCTTCTTTAGAAGTATGTGACAATATTAAAACGGATGTCTAGTGGAGGGTGCTTTCATTGGCTTTGCTCAAAGTGTAACGGTAAATTCAAGAGCTTGTATAGTCAAATGAAAGCTCATTTGTGTGCCATTTTTGGCACTGGAATCAAAATTTGTGGTGGGCAAAGCATAGGTGGAAGGCTGGGAAAGGGCTTGCCAAAGGCAAAGATCCTTGCATACATCAAAGTGCAAGAAGAGGCAGACGTCGTTGTGAGGCAAGGATTGAAGCATCCTTTGAGAAAGAAAGGATCACCACCTGTAACGGTAAATTCAAGAGCTCGTATAGTCAAGTGAAAGCTCATTTGTGTGCGATTTATGGCACTGGAATCAGAGTTTGTGGTGGGCCAAGCATAGGTGGAAGGCCGGGAAAAGGCTTGCTACAAGCAAACATCCTTGCATACATCAAAGAGCAAGAAGAGGCAGATGTTGTTGTGGGGCAAAGATCGAAGCATCCTTTGAGAAAGAAAGGATCACCACTTGTTGATCCATCTCATGCTAATGTGGTGACCACATCACACCTCTTTCTTGCTACACCTGTTGCGGCCAAAGAGGAAGAGGATTCACCTCTTGGTCGCAAGAGAACAAAAGATGCAGGCCCATTGGAGAAGACATTCCAAAATGAATCTAGGAAGATAGCGGAGCAGAGCATCGCGTGTTGTATTTACGCATGTGGACTGTCATTTAATGTTGTTAGATCGCCATATTGGTAGGAAAGGGTGAGATCTATCAATGTTGCCCCTAAAGGGTTTCTCACCCCAGGTTATGAAAAAGTGTGCACCACCTTATTGACAAAAGAAAGAAAACACATTGAAGATGCATTGAAGCCCATCGGGGATTCATGGATCAAACAGAGGCGTCCATCATTTTTTATGGATGAAAAGATACGACAAATAGGCCATTGATTAATGTGATTGTAGAGAGCCCTAAAAGGGCAATGTTTTGGAAGGCCGTTGATTGTAAGGGGCAAATGAATGATGCACAATTCATTGTTGACATCCTGATAGAGTCCATTGAGGCAGTGGGGCCCAAAAAATGCAGAGTTGTGGGCATGTTGGTTGAGGCAAGGTATGGACATATATTTTGGACACCTTGTGTCGTTCATTCCCTCAACCTTATGTTGCAAAAGTTGGCAACAAAAATTAACTGGATCAAACAAGTCGATGAGGAGGCGAGTGAAATCCAAATGTTCATAACCAAACATCACATGTCAAGCCATCTTCAAGACCTCAAAAATTCTAGTTGTTGAAGATAACTCTTAATTTAATTTAACTTTATAAGTTTGTAATTTGTAGTGTTTTTATTTTTAAACAATTTTTTAAGTTTATTAATTATTTGTTTTAATTTCGTATTAGGTTGTTGAAACTCGATTTGCCTCACACCCTTGTCTTAAGACTTGTTAAGGTGCGTGAGGCATTGAGTGGCATGGTCATCAACAACCTTTGGGGTGTATGGAGGCAAGAAAACAGTGAGAGGACCACAAAGGTGAAAGGGTGGTTTCTTGATGATGCGTGGTGGGAACGTGTGTAGTATTTGCTAAGTTTTACGGAGCCCATCGTCAACATGTTGAGATATGTGAACATGGAGCATCCATGTTTAGGTGAGATTTATGATGGAATTGACTCAATGATTGAGAACATTAAATCCATCATAAATGCCAAATAGCAAAATCCCACGACGAAGTTCTTCAAAGAAGTGCAGTTGCATCTCATTGAAAGGTGGAACAAAATGACCACCCCATTGCATCTTCTTGCTTTTGCCTTAACACCCAAATACTACAGTGCAGAGATTCTTTCTTTGTCCAGGAGAGTTGCACCATATAGGGATGTTGAGGTTGTTGAAGAATATTACGCAGCATTCTATAGAATCTTTCCCAATCCAGAGGTATAAGACCAAGTTAGAGAAGAGTTTGTGCATTTTATATCCTCGGTGGGTCACTCCCTTGGTGCTATCTGTGACAAGTACAAGATGGACACTCACTTTTGGTGGTACCTCCATGAGCAAGCATCCACCCACATTCAACCACTTGCAATAAAAATTCTATCACAAGTAAGATTTTAATTTTTTTACTCTACCCTTCTTTTGAGTTTTTCGATGATTTGTTTTAAGTTTAAATTTTAGTTTTTTAATTTTTTATTTTTTATAAATTTTAATTCACTTTGTGGCTTCAATAGGTTGCAAGTTCCTCTTCAACTGAGCGGGGTTGGGGCAGCTATGGCTTTATCCACTCAATTAAACACAACTAATTGGCTGCAAAAAAGGTGGAGGATTTGGTTTATGTGCATTCCAACTTACGTCTTCTCTCACATAAACAACCTCAATATAAAGGCCAACAAAGTTGTGGGATGTGAACCCAAAGGCTGTTGATTTAGATGCCTCTGTTGCCTACCTTTCTTTACTTGATACGGAGCTAGACAATGCTTCGCACAACTTGCATAGTGGAGCTAGTGGGCATGGCACTGTTGCTACTTGTGGTTCTAATGAACCACATGATGATGCAGACATTGCAGGCGAAGAAGAATATAGTGAACAATGAGAATGTTGATTTGTCTTTATTTTTGTCCATACATTGTAACATTTGCACCATGTAACTGTTATAAAACTAATACAAGTTCGACTATTGAATATTATGATATTTGGCATTGAATTATGAGTATATATTTTGTGGTTATTTAACTTATTTGAAGTTATTTTGTTTTTTCTATGCATATTATGTGGTTAATTTTGCTTATATGGCTATATTTTTATATTTTTTATTTTCTATATATATTATGGGTACGAGTATCAGATACAGGGATAGCGGTATCAATAAATCAAATTGTTGCGCCTTGGGTGGCTCTATCGGGTTGTAGGTGAGCATCGTTGTCTCAGGTTTAATTGATTGTATGATTCTACTCGTCAGAGAAGATGGTATAGAAGATGTTGGAAGTGGGTATTATTCATCATAGTCAAAGTGTTTATTCTTCTCAAATGGTGATGGTGCATAAAAAGAATGACACGTCTAGACTACAGAGAACTCGACAAGTACACCATCAAAGATAAGTTTTCTATTCCGGTAATTGATGATTTGCTAGATGAGTTATATGGTGTTGCTTATTTTACAAAACTAGATCTTTGTTCAAGGTATCATCAAATCAGAATCAGAGTTGAGCATATTCATAAGACAACATTCAAGACACGAGGGCCACTACAAATTTCTGGAGATGCCTTTTGGCCTCACAAATGCACCATCTACATTTCAAAGTTTTATGAATTCCATCTTTAAACTATTTTTCCAAAAGTTTGTCTTAGTGTTCTTTGATAATATCTTAATCTATAGCAAAACAAGGGAGAAGCACGTACATCATGTGAATCAGGGTTTGGAAACTCTTAAACAACAATATATATATGTCAAGCCTTCCAAGAGCGTTATTGGAGTCAAGAAGGTGGAATACTTGGGTCACATTGTCTCAATGTCTCTCATGAAGGCGTCAAAGTGGACCCTCACAAAATCAAGGCCATGGTAGAATGGAAAGTACCTAGAACCCTAAAGAATTTGCGAGGCTTCTTAGAGCTTACAGACTCTATTGCACTGAAATCCCCCCCTCAAGAAACACTCTAGAAACATATCAGACACGTGCTAGAAACGTCCTAGATGTTTTTATCATGTGTACAAACAAAACTGGACATTTTTGTAGGCAAAAAAATAAATCAAGCCAAAAAAAATAAAAGTAAAAGGTAAAACCATACTATACATACTCGTCGAGGACCAGAGGAACCCAAACCAAACAGTATATATATAAAATAAACATTTAAGTATAAGTTTACATTTGAAGTTATATTTTATATATATATATATATATTTTTGGGATGTTTGAGAGTGATTTCCGACCTCTAGGAGCTAGAATGCAAATTCTAGGTTTTGGAAGATCCTATCATATTTCATACTTAGTCAGATTTTAGGGTTTTAGGATGTCAGACTTAGCCATATTTTAGGGTTTCAAGATTTCAAGGAGACATCATAGGAGGTATGAAGGCTATATGAAGGGATGTAGGTATGATAGAATAGTATGAGAACATCTCTTACAAAGTGCCATGAGCCGATCCCACCACATTCTAAGTGCATCCTTTAAGGCATGCACTTAAGAATATTTGATGCACCAATGAGCCCCTGCAAACTAGATGATTTATAGTCAATAAATGATAAAGTTTAAAAATTGTGTAAGTGGGATTCATGATTTTGAGGGCAATCTAGATGATTAATTCTAGATTTGAAATACATTTTGTCTTTGAAGTAATGAATAAATGAATACTATATAATTTTAAGTGTTTTATCTTATATAGACTAAAAATGAGTATTATGCATTGTTTATATGTGTGTGTGTACGGATGTTTCCAAATCAAGGGTTATCAAAAATATGTGTTTCTGCATTTCACAAACATTTGCATTTTTGTTTCCAAACAACATAGCTTACGAATTACTATCACAAATTTGTAAAGAATTATGGCAACATAACAGAACCACTAACAACATTGTTGAACTCTTTCAATTGGAATGAGGCAACCACCAAGGCATTTAAGAAGTTGAAGGAAGCCATGTGCACCATACGGTTCTAGCTACCCCAGATTTTTCCAAAACCTTCATTGTTGAATGTGATGCCTTAGGGCATTATATGGGTGTAGTACTCATGTAAGAGGGACATTTATTTGCATTTGAGAGTCATCAACTCAAAGGTAAGAATCTGTTGAAGCCCATTTATAAGAAGGAAACGATGGCTATCCTTCATGTGGTCAAACAATGGAGACTATATCTAATGGGAAGACACTTCAAGGTAAAGACAAATCATGCCAATTTGAAATATTTCTTGGAGTAACAATTATCATATGAAGAACAATAGAAATGAGTCACAAAGATGTTGCATTGTGACTTTGAGATCAATTACAAGAAAGTGAAGGAGAATGTAGTGGTTGATGCACTATCTAGAAATGATGAGTCCACAAAGGCATTGTTGTGTGCCATGTCCATATTACAAGTAGATTGGGTAGATAAGGCAAGATCAGAATGAAAGAATGACGCACTTACACAAAATCTCATTCATTAGCTCCAACAAGATCTGAGCATGTCAAACAAATTTGTATGTAAAGGGGATGCTTTATGGTACAAGGATAGGTTGTACCTATGTAAGAACTCAAATATTAAAAACAAAGTTCCTTTGGAGCTCTTTGATCTCTAGTGAGTGGGTATTCTAGCTTCTTGAAGACTTATCATATAATCAAGCAAGATTTTTTTTGGGACGGGCTAAAAGGGGATATTCAAAATTTTGTGGTAGAATGCATGGTGTTTCAACAAAAGAAGGGTGAGACAATTAAGTCCACTGATCTTCTACAACCTCTTATCTATTCCTAGACAAAGGTGAACGGAGGTTTCCATGGATTTCATTACAAGATTGACTAAATCTGAAGGGAAAAATGCAATCATGGTGGTGGATAGACTTACCAAATATGCCCATTTTTGTGCTTGTCAAATATGTATATAGCGAGTACAATAGCAAAAGCTTTTATGGTTATAGTTCAAAAGCTACATGGGACACCAAAGATTATGGTAAGTGATTGTGCTCTTATATTTACCAATAATTTTTGTAATAATTTATTTTCATGTTTGGGTGCTCAGCTAGCTCGTAGCTTGTCATATCATTCCTAATCTAATGGACAAACTGAGGTGGTAAACAACTTCTTGGAGGGTCATCTCCATTTCTTTGTTTCAGTAATAAACAAGAGAGAGAGGTTCATTGGTTGCCACTCACAAAATGGTGGTTAAACACTTCTTTACATAACTCATCCAAAATGTCTCCATTTTTGGCATTATATGGGTACCATCCACCATCTATCACCTCATTCTTAAGGATTCATCCAAAGGTTCGAGTAGTATAAGAACAAACTCAACACCAACAAGAGGTAGTCTCTAGTCTCAAAGAGAACTTGACAATGACGTAGAACCACATGAAGCAACTACTTGACGATCACTGCAATGAAAGACATTTGTAGTCGGAAATTGGATTTTTATAATATTACAGCCATATAAGCAAATGTCCTTGAAACAACAAAAGAAGGATAGCAAGTTTTCACCTAAGTATTATGGCCCTTATCAAGTCTTGCAGAAGATTGACAGTGTAACATAACTGGAGTTACCTCAATCACTAGAATACATCCAGGCTTAAATGTTTCCTACTTGAAGAAGGTCGTTGGACAAAAGGTTGCCACCCACACAAAGTTACCAAAGCTTGATGACGAGGGCAGAGTCATTTTGGATCTTGAATAAATCCTTCAAATGCACACTAAAAGGTTGAGGACATGGATAATTACCAAGTATTTAATCAAGTGGAAGAATTTGGGAAGCAAAGATGCGACATGGGAGGATGAAGCGTTTGTGCAAAAGCATCCAGAGATTATCAATGTTGGGGACAACATTGGTTTGAAAGAAAGGAGCATGCTACACCCTTAACCTATAGTGTGTATTGGGCTATATGTGGCCAACTTGTGGCTAGCATAACCTTTAATTAATTCATATGGTCATTTCTATAACTTTATAGAGGTGGTAGGGTTGACATAGGGTGTGTCCATTACATAATTAGGGTATATATAAGAGGTAGTGGTCAATATTTGATCATCATAGTGCAAATTATATTTTTATTGTAAGGTTGTGGAAGTTGCCCCCTCAAAGTGGCTCATCATTTATTCAAGTATTCTGTTTTTATTTTAATCATATTATGATATGTTGTGATTCTACATTATTGCTGAAGTAATTTCATTACAGAGTGATCATTCAAAACAAGAAAAATTTCAATACTTCTAATGAGATTTTCAGCAAAGCAATACACATGCAAGAATCATCCATCAATAAAAAAAATTGACAAGCCATTCATGCACTTATGCAACATCTCTTTGGGCCATCATATGATGGATGGAAACCAAGTTATCGTATGATTGTTGGGATTGTTCCCACCACTCCCTGGCAATCCTGGTTATCAGCCTATTAAAACTATTTTGAATCAGTAGGTTATGATTTTGTTCATAATCATACAACTCTATGACCACCTATGTCATGTTTCGCTACTTGTCCACCAGATTTGTGATGCATGGGATTATTCTTGTAGCCTGTCTTTCAAATAACAGTACTCTTGCATAGATTGTTGTAAGCAGCATAAGGGGTCCTTGGGTGCATTTAGTATATAGAAGAGCACCACGTAGACTAAATTTGATAATGCTGCTGCACATATTCTTAAGTGTAGTTATTATTTTGAAAAGGTAATATCAAAGGTTGCACCTTTGATGACAACCTTATATTTAGGTGAACCCGTTTCATGTTATGGAATCATCAAGCTATATCAATCATCAAGCTATATCATTCTATTGCTGTGTATTGCTCTTATTTGCATTTATAGTTGTTTGATCATTGCCATTATTTATTGTTGTCATATTGCTGTTACGTTACTTCTCTGCATAGCTGTAAAGAACACATAGGCTGAATATATGTTATCACTGGTGAATCCAACATAGCAGGGTAAGTGACATTAACACCACTGCTCGTGTACGACAGGTTCGAGTGTCAAGCAAAATGCAAACAACTAAGCAGAAAGTAAGAAAGATGAGTATATCTGCTTTGCTGTGGAAGAAAAGCCACCCAACTGATATTGATATCAGTCAAATTCTTGTTTCTGAAACAAAGATCAATACACTCACCACACATTTAGAGAGCTTGAAATATCACAAGCAGAGCTGAAGGAAGGACTAGAAGTAACATCAGTTGCTGAGAAGAATTTGGAACTGATATTCTATATCCAGTAAAATAAAAATCAGAAAATGCTTGTGCCAATTCAGTGTCCACTAAAACAAAAAACTGATGAATACAATACAATACATTTCAAAAGGAAAGGAATGGAGTCTAAAGTTTTACTCTAAACCATCATTTATTTCCAAACCAGTAAGGTTAGGTGGTGAACCAAATAAAGATCCAACAACACATTGTTTGAACTTTGAACTAAGAATATTACTGGAAAGCTAACAAAATTACGAAAGACAGAGTCCAACTGGAATATTTTCCACGAACCTTAAAGGATTATGCCATTACATGGTTCAATCAACTTAAGGAAGATGAGAAAGATACGTGGCCAAAACTAAAACCAGCATTTCTGATACCCAAATACTAAATGAACTTACCGGTATAAAACAAGGAAAAGATGAGTCTATTAAAGACTTTAATAGACAAACGATAAATTTAGTACAGATGATAGATAATCATATTGGAGACAATTTGAAGCAGCAATATTTCACAAATGGATTAAGAAAAGCATTTAGGGAGAGTCTTGAAATTGTAACAACCTCTACATACCAAAATACTTATCAGAGAATGCTGGATGTTTAACAACAGCAGTGTCTATGAAAACAAAATGAAGATGATGAAGAAAATGAATCTAAACTAGAAATAATAAAATTATTGAATAAGGAGGATGAAAAGAAGGTACAAATAGGACAAACAAGAATTTGGTGTTTAAAAGGTAGAGTCGACAGCCATGAAGGAGAAGAAAACCCAATTATATATTGTGTGATCTGCAATGTAAGAACACACGATATAAGTGAATTGCCGTTCAACTTGAAAATTAACAAAGCTGAAAAACAATGTATGATGGTACAACAAACACCATCAAGTGGAGGATATAGAAACCGGTAATATCAAAGGTCCCCAAGCAATAGTATCAATGGAAGAAAGAAACCAAGAACTCCATTAATGGGGAACAAATAGAATAATCCATAATTCAATGTAGGAATGTGCAATAAGTGGGGGCACTTTGCCAAAGAATGCCCTAATCCACCAACACAAGTCTCAAAAAAATGTACAGAACGCAGTCCAAGTCACCATCATGATGATGATGATTGCCTGATTTTACAAGCAGCAAGTATGGTGGAATTTGAACGAGAAGAAGATAAGCATTTGTTGGCTGTTACTAGGGCAGCAGAATTAGATATGTTAGTTGATTAACAACAAATGCAATTCAAGCTTTACAAGACATTAAAAGTCAAGCGGATAGCATAGGGTGGGTTTATGAAATTGTACTACCAGAAAAAATTAAGATGGAACAACCAAGCGAAAAGATGAATAAAAACAAGAAACAAAGGAAGAAACAAGTCCAATCAACAATGAGTATCTTTGATAAATTGAACTATAGTCACTGTACTGGTAATACTATTAATGGAATGTTTACCACACTTAGCACTAGTCCAAGCAGCCAAATCACCAAAGGAAATACAACAGTCAACAGAAGAGCAGGGGGTGTTGTTATTGGGAAAAGAAGATAGTTGCAAAAGTAACTATAGAAATTAGAGGCACGGTTCTCCCCAACGCTTTGATTGATGATGGGTCTGGTGCAAAATATTCAACTTGATAAAATATGGAAAATGTTGGGTAGACCACCATTAGTTCCTGCATATTTCCAATTAAAATTAGTAAATCAAGAGTAAATGTGCATTTAAGTATCCCGCTAGATCAAAATAGTATTAGCAGGGAAAAAGCTAAGTGCAGTATATTTAATAAGGATGGAGAGTGTGTTAAAACACTATGATGCTCTACAACGACACCCATGGTTAGAACAAGTAAAACTTAATGAGTGGGACGACAAAACCATTCAGTAAAATTTGGAAGAGCAAGGTTAACCATGGACAAACTGAGATAAAATTATTGGTGAAGAAAAGTCTAGTTCCGGTTGTGGATCGGGCTCAGAAAATGAACATGAACCTAATGAAAAGGGTATGTTAAGATGAAAGATTGGAAGGCACTAGATGTACAGACCAAGGCCTATTACATTGGCAAATGGGATCATATGAAACACTTAAACCTGCATACTTGGTCAATTTTATTAAATTGAGAAGCCCCCAATCAAGAAGAAGCCTTGAATAAGAAAAAGATGATACAAGATTAGGTGCCTATGAATAGATGCCATGTGTCGAGTGATGCGACTCCCAAGGGTAGTGTTTGGCATTTAAATAAATTAAATCTACAACACAGTCAAAAACACAACCAGCAAAGGCCAACGGAAGGTCACATCTGGCAACTGAAAATCAATGAACCTGACCAGAGATCAATGATCATGTATTTTGAGCGGAGACTGCCAATCGACGTACTTTTAGTGAGCACACCAAAAGACATAAATAAAGCATTAATAAACAAACATAAATTTCCGAATAAAGAAAAAGTGCCACCTGGTAGGAATAATAAAAATCAACTACAAGGAAAGAATGAAGACTTGAAGGGTAATGAATTTTCATGTTTAGATTCAAAGGACATTACAGACGACTTCTTTAGAGTACGGGACATTGATTCAGTAAAGATCAAGTTGTTGAGCTGGTTAAAATAGGGCAAATAAATTGGCCTTGGTGATGGTTGATATCATGCAAGAGTAGCACTATCCCACTCTGCAGCACCAAAAGTAGACAATCTGGAGTTTGTCTTATTTTTTTTATTTTTTTATTGGGGAAATATAGTATAGGCAGCATGAGGGGTACTTATTTCGTATAAAGTTAAGCACCACATAGACTACGTATGATTATGCTGCTGCATATATTCTAATTAAATTTAGTTCTAATTATAAAAATATATCATCAAAGGTTGCACCTTTGATGATAAACTTATACTCATGTTTAGGTAAACTCATTTCAAGTTATCAAATCATCAAGCCATATCATTCTATTGCTATCTATTGCAGTTATTTGCATTCATATCTATTTGATCATTTCTGTTGTTTATTGCTGTCATATTGCTGTTAATTTACTTCTCTGCATGGCTGTAAAGAAGGCACAGGCTGAATGTGTGTTATCAATATTTCTGAATGAATAAAGCTATACGCATTTGATCCTTAAGAAAATGACAGAAAACAATGTAGCATCTGTTCAGAGAGTACAAGAGTATATGAACACACGTGTTCTTTGGAGATAACCACCAGTAGCTGTACAAGTTAAAATGTCAGGAAGGAAGATGACAACTAATAACAAGGTTCTGGTATGCATAGCAGATATTGCTAAAAAAAAATTTCAGAATTGTTTGCCATTGTAGGAGGAAAACTCCAACATATATTTGATGCATATAAAATCACTAAAAGATACTGAGTTCATAAAATGAGTTACCGAGTCCAGAATGACAAATTTCTGAACGGCAAATAGAGATTACAATCTTCATAGATGGCTATTCTTTCAACAAAGTTCATTTATTAAGGAAGTTATTTAAATTGTCACGAGTGCTGTATCTAAATTAGAGTTTAAGCAGCCTAACTTCTGTAGATGTTTCAACATGTTTCACGGTCTAGTAAATATTTCATCATCAAATATTTCAATTATAGGACGGTCCTGAGCTCAGGCAATTTTGAATTTTTAAAAAGATGCAAAATTTGAAAAATGCTGCCAACCTGAAGTGGAGTGCCTGTTAACAAAACCCTGTGCTTTGCAGTATACTGTGTCAGTGTCTGAAAAAGTTTTGAATCTTTGTTCTTAAGCCTGTGACCTTCATCAACTATCTGCAATACAAATTACCTTTGAAACCCACCCTTAAGATATGATGAGGACTGTGCTTAAGAAAGCAAATTACATAAAAGGAATACCTTGACAACACAGCACAAATTTTCATGAAAAGGAAAATGTTCCTCAAATATCCATATTTATAGGAATACAACAGTTACCATGCACTCCCATTTGATCTGTTTTAAAACTGAAGTATCCAAGTTTATCATTTCATATGATGTCAAGAGAACATCAAATTTAATCCTTTCTTGTTTCGGAGCAGAAACTGACTTCTTTCTCCTCTTGTTCTTCTTCAAAGGTTTCCCTTTATGGTAAAATTCATACTGCCTGATGACAGTACGAGCCGGTGCAGAGCCTACATACATCACCTGCAGAAGTACACAGCCATCAATACAAAGAATAACACTTGTGCAGGCATAAGAAGCACCGTTCGTGTATCAGAATAAAAAATTACAGACAAAGAATTAACCAGGTAGTTGTCCAACATACAACATTCATGTGTGGAGCCCAGGTCGAAAATTCACGCTCCCAGTTTCGCAATGTGGAAAGTGGTGCCACAACCAAATGAGGACAAGTAACATCCTCTTCTGCCAGAGATGTCACAAAAGAGATACTTTGTATAGTTTTCCCTGCGTCCACCATATCATTTCAGCAATTAATATGAATTCATCCCATATGAAATTTGCATCCAGAGTACAGCAATTACTTCACAAATAACATACCAAGTCCCATTTCATCTGCAAGAATAACGTGTGTCCCTTTCCGCCAAGCAAACCGTAAGAAATTTAATCCCTCGAGCTGATATGGATGTAATGTGCCTGCCAATAAATATATTCCAAACACCAAACAAAAATTGTTATGCAAAAACACAAGTATTTTAATTAATAAAGATAAATTAAACATACTTCAAATACCTCCAGAGAGGAACTTTGGAGTTTGATCATATTGTTGAAAATCGTTTTGACGACGCTTTGCTTCTTTTCCATCAAGAGAAGAACCCTTACGCTTTCGAGCTGTTTGGATTTGTCCTCTTATCTTAATTGAATTGAACCTTTCAATTTCAGCCCGAAAAGCAGAAATATCTTCCTCAACTTCCCATGAGCATTCATCATATTGAAGTTCTTTCCATTTGACTAAATATTCCCGCAATTCACCAATCATTCTGAGAAAAACATTTAATAGCCTAAGTGCTTTGTGTATCATGCAATGATCAATTACCAGGTAATTTAAAACTGCCCAAAATCTATTAAAGCATCTATATATTTTGAGGTTGATGAATGGCCATCTTAAAAAATTATATTCAGAAAGTGCGACCACCTAACTACCACCCAAAGAAAGCCTCACAAACAACTCTCTAGTATTGACCCTATGAATATGCAATCATAACACAAAAAGTAAGGAAACTTTCCTAGCCAAATCATTCATAATCTTATAATGGAATGCAAACGCAATTAATTATTAGCCTTCTTAACAGATTTGAAAAAAAAAAACATTCATTTAGAGAACATTGGAAAAGAGCATGACCAATATTAATGGCTCACCAGAAAAAGAATTAAAAACTCAACTATAACTCCTCCCAAAGGTTAAGTTTGTTGAAAACTAGAAAACCCAATTGTTGAACTTAGTTCACTGCAACATATTAAAATAACCTTTTTAAAACAAAAAAAGCCAGAAGAGTCACCTGCTACTGATAATTCTATCCACAGTTGTCCACTCGGGCCGAATTGGAACCCAATCATCTTCTGAAACTTTCATAGAATCTATTTGGCGATGAAAATTATTTATCCTTATCTTGAGGCGTGGAATTTCCTTGAAAACTTTCTCAAACTCCTCTACGGAAACCCTACAGATGTCCAAGTCACATACATAATTATTAATAAACCTTGAACTTTTTTCATAGTAAAAAATAAAAGTTCAGAATCATATTTGAGGGCTTATCCTCATCTCAGGCCAATTACACAAAAATACATGTACACAAACAGACAGATAAAGTGATTGTGTAAGCTTAAAAGTTAACACAAAATGAGAATCGAGTATAACAAGAACAAGAAAGGGCAATCACATAGACCCAGAAATTGTATATAGTATCTCTTTTTATCAAGCATGTGCTGGACTTCCTGTAATAAATTTTAATTTGGGATAAAGTATAAATCAATGATCACGCAAAATTACCATGAGCAGTGAAGATAAGACAATGACTTCCACTTTACTAAATATTTCTTGACTAATTTTTTAGTTGAAGACTCCCCTTCATCATTGTCATCATTTGCAGGTCTCATCTGACAATCTAAAATTTTATCAAGTTCCATAAGGGGATTGACCTGTTAGATTTACCACAATAAGAATCAAAGTTATTCCAGTGTGAAGCAGGCTTCTTGTTTGTACAAAAAAAATAACAGATACAAAAGCTTGAGATCTTACACATTGAGGGCAGCTCCACTTGCCACGAGGCACAAGTTTCAGTGGTGGAGTCAAACACTTAAGATGGTATACAGCATTGCATGTATCACAACAGAGGAGCTTTCCACTGCCTCCACAAACATAGCAAGAATCATCACTCTGCATGAAAGATAAGCAACCCGCATCAGAAATGACATTAACAATTGAAAAAAATTGAAAAAATTGAATTAAATTGATAGATATAATTACAGCATCCGGCCTAATTATTTTTGTGGGCTGGGTTTTAGCATATCCCATTTCTTCTTGCTCTTTCCAATCTGCATCATCTTCCATTTCATCTGCTTCATTGTAAGATGGCTTCTTTCCTGACCTGATTCTCAGCCTCTCTGCCATGCAATTGACTTCCTGGAAAGCATATGTGTAAGTTGGTTTTGAATTTCCTTTTAAAATATCGAGCAATATGTCCCAAAAACAAAAGGAATCTAACAGCTAACTTTATGTGAATCAAGCCATCGATGCCCATAGAATTGAATACTAAAACTTGACTTAGAAGCATCTGTATTACAACCAAATATGGAAAATCAGATTGAAGATAGGAGGATAATCTACAGTGTTCCACGTGTCTTGAGGATGAGGGGACAGGGTTTCAGGGACAGCTACTAAAATAATATATACAAATGAATATTTAAATATTTATGATACAAATAAAATAATATGGTTTAAAATAACTTAAACAAACTAAAATAAGCTAGTTATATATAGTATACTGAACCTAGAAGAAAAACTAAACAGTGAAACAAAAGTAGATCACATTTCTTTTTTGCCTTGCCTGAATTCCTAAAAAAGATACTGTTCTGAATTCTGGAAAAGTTTAAACAAGGAAAACACAGAAATCAGATCAATCTGATTCTTCTGTTCAGGTATCTTATCACTTAAATTTATTGCTACAAAGCTCAAATCTTAAATACCCTGAGACCCTTGACAAGTCCAAAATGTGTATTCTCGCAGTGTTTCTTCACTCTTGAATAGCGGCATTATTTGTTTGTCTACAGATATATTTTCCACGCTCAATCTCATGGCCGAAGGCCACAATTAGGACTGCTCAGTGTGGTATCACCAATTCATGGTGGAGTAAACCATCATACTCCTCACATCTGTTGAAAATACAAATATTGCACAATGGAGGTTGATATGGAGAAACACTCGATATTGAAACATTGATGATCATAGGAAGATATTAATTTCTCTTTTCAAACCCGAGAGGCTTTCCCAGTTCCTACTTATTCACAATGATAAATATGAACAACACTTTTTGTTAGAAAACAACTCTTACATACACATTTCTTTCTAACAAAGGATATGCCAAGTATCGATGCCTTCACCATACAAGTTCTTATTGTTACAGATGAGAATATTAGGTTAAATAAAATTGTGTTTAGCAATGTTTCAAATCAAAATATCTATTAGTCTCATAGCTCCTTTAACAGGGCTACTGGAAAAAAGAACTTGACACGTACGGGTTCCAAAAAGATGAAAAATACAAGGTCTACACCTGTTAGATTATATAATATTTTCCAACATCTCAAATTTCGTAAACACTCCTTGTGTTTGAGAAGATTGTTGACTTCTCAAATGGTTGTTTCTTGTCCCTCACATTCCATGATTGAGCATAGAAAACTATAGAAATCAAGAATTTTAAAGAGGGTATCACTTGTATGGGCATAATCATTTCAGATATGAAAATTGCAGCAAAGGAGGTCTCATAATCATATATCCCACATTGGGAAAGTTCCAAACAAAAAGATATGATAATTTTTAAATAAAATTCAGCCCACCATATGCAATCCAACCAAGTATATTATTCAGGGTTAGCACACTTCTCACACATGCCTCACAAATGAGTGAGGTTGTACATGAAGCCTGACTGCCCCAATTACCTGCTTAGATAAAGCTAAGTTATAATCGTCAAGATTGTCCGAATTCTTGTACATGCCTTACAAATGAGTGAGGTTCTACATGAAGCCCAACTGTTCCAATTACCTGCTTAAATAAAGTTAATTTTTAATTGTCACGATTGTCGGACTCTTAGTACATGCCTTACAAATAAGCAAGGACTCTTAGTACACGCCTTACTCGGCTTCCCCGATTGTCTGATTCCCAAACAATAATCAGACTTTATTGCCTCTTCCTCTCACAAGCCAAGCTGTGCGTATAGCCTGATTTTCCTGAAAGTCCAACTCTCAAATCCATCAAATAAAATGAATAAAACCCAACCCCTGAAATTAAAAGTTATTATTTTTCAATATTTTAAAATGAAGCGAGATTTTCAATGTGGTCGGCATATTCTATCAAAAAACAGGTGACATTTTGGAAAAAAATTGCATCCGAGCTCTGTTTTGAGCCCTGTTTGAAGCACTGGAAAGCTCTTTCACAAGCAATTTAATGGTTTACAATCAGATTGTGTTGGAGGGTAATATTCTGCAGGGTGATTTTACAATGGAATTAAAAACTTTTTCTTTTAACTAGCCTAGTATATAATGATTTTAGACAAAATTACACAGATATTTGTAACCATAACCTAGTACAAGAATTCTTAAATCAACACAAAGTTGGTAGAATGACTGAAACTGGACAAACACAAAAACAATCTTCTAAACAAGTAAATGCACTTGATAGCTCTTACAAACCATTTTTCCCAAGAGGATGTTAAACGCCATCTCATCTCATATTCTTTATAAATTAATCAATGCATCCTATACATTCATTAGTACAAAGGAATGCTCAATATGAAAGACCTTCTAATTGAAAAAAATTAAAAACCTATATGAAGTGGTTCAAATGTAAGACAATAAGTCTCTTCCACACCAAACCATTTAAATAGTCCATATGTAGGAGATTCATGGCATCTATAGAGATGTTATTGGGCAACCATACAATCAATGGGAGCCTAAACAGTATGAAACCGAGATCTTGTAACTACCTCATGAAATAAATATCTATTTTATAGATTAACTATGTGGGAAAAGGACATGAAATAACTATCTACTTTAAGTTCCACTCATACTTAACTTGCAGACTTGAGGCAAACTTGAAATTATCTCCTAAGAAGATATGGTGAACAACAAACTTCATTTAAACAATGAGTGGTTCCATTAAAATCCAACTATAAACTATCAAATTGTAAACTTATGGGATATTTTGTATAGAATGGATCTAGATAAGACCATTTCTAGATTTTGACCCTAAACTTTTGCAACTATATTTGGGCACAAAAGATTGATACAACAATTTTTCCTTTAAATGATATATTTCCATGGTCATGGCCATATGGCCATGGGTAAGTACACAATCAATGAAAGCCTACCCAGTATAAAGTTGATATCTTGTACCAATCTCATTTCTATTTATGTCAGGTAACCAATGCATGTGGGAAGAAAAGCATGAAATAACTATCTACTTTATAGATTAAGTGTTGCTCATACTTGTAGACTAAAGACAAACTTGAAATGATCTCCTAAGAACATAGGGTGAACAACAAACATCATTTAAATAATGAGTAATTCCATTAAAATCCAACTATAAACTATCCAATTGTAAATTCATGGGATATTTTGGATAGAGATGGATCTAGACAAAACTATATCTAGATACTGACCCGAGAGTTTTGCAACTATATTTGAGCACAAAAATTTGATACAACAATAATTATTTGCTCACTAAATATACTTCATAGTATTTAATGATTTCGGCAAGGAATGGACCCTCTTGCTGTTTACAATTTCCATGTTTTTTATTTGCACTAGGTCTTTTACCAGTTCTCCCATATTGACAACCCTGTGGTTTTTCACTATTTTCTCGTCTCATTTCTTCATCATCTATCATTATGGATGTAGGTGAATTTGGTGGCAAATTTTGTGAAGCTGCCTTTGTTTTTTGTTGTCATGAGGTTTCTGGTGTTTGAGCCACTTGTTGCTTATGATTTGAACACATTGAATAACATTATATAAAATTCCTTGTAAGGGCACAGTGGGGTATTTTGGTATGCATACCTATAGGGTTGTAAATCCTTGAAACCTTGTGCATGTGGCCAAAATGCTGGTGTGCTACATGGCGCCATGGACTCTGCTACATGAGGTCAATCTGCATGAACACTCCTCCATGAATGAGATGGCACATATTGTGACTGTCATGGCCACAATTCATATGGACAGCTTAACATCCTCTGATCCCCCAATGTCTTCCTCATCAAAGGATTATATAGCCATTTTAAGATGTTTCTTGCTAGGAGCCCCGGATTCTGCATGAGGACATCTTCCTAGAGCAGGCAAAAAATCCATAACATTTGAAGAGTCTCTATTATCTCCACTTCTTCAGAAGAAACAAGTAGCATTATATTCTCTCTTCAATAACATCATGTCATAGTTTCTTTTTAGAATAGTAGTGTCAATGTTGAGCTCACTAAATTTTTGCTCAAAAATATCAGTGCTCCATGGGGATGCCTCCCTGAGAAAAAATTGTTGTATAGGACACCTCGCAGACAGATGAATGAGGACAGAACATCCCCCTTCAAATAAAAATCAAGGATTTCCCCAGGACATTTCGTTGTTCCGTCCCCTGCAGTTGGGGACATTTTGTCAAAAAGAGCAGTGTTCCATGGGGATGCCTGCCAAGAAAAAATTGTTGTCTAGAACACCTCGTAGATAGATGGACAAGGACGAAACATCCCCCTTCAAAAAAAAATGGACATCCCAAGGACATTTCCTTGTTCTGTCCCCTGCAGTTGAGGACATATTAATGTCCCCAACTGCAGGAGACAGTCTATTTTTTTTTAAAAACAAATTTAAAAAAAAAACTCCTGTCCCAAACTGCAGGTTACAGTCTATTTAAAAAATATAAAACCCTATTATAGGTACCCACCAAGGCCCCATAACCTAATACAACCCTCCCACCCCAGACCCTAAATATTCCATTGTGATATTCATACAATGAAATAATAAATTATCATATTAAGCAACTCTAATTTTGATTTTCAAAGTTCAATGTCATTGATGATATTTGAATTAAACGTCATGGAATGTTGGATGTTATTTATTTCAGCTCTTTAGTTTATAAAATATGTACTTTGTTTATTATAGTAAGCGATTAGCAAATTGCCATATAAAAGAACAGATTAAAAATGGCTAATATAAATCTAACAAGTCTCAGTAAGTGGTTTAAGAAAACTAGATGCAGCGTATAATAAATCAAACCTGCAGAGTAGCACATACACTAAACATCATGTTTGAGTTCACAGTTTCAATATGAGTGGGCCCTGCACACATGGTCCCTTGCTAAATGTTGTGATTTGAATGTCCAGCATGTTGTCCACTGTTTGCCACTTTCAAATTTGTTAAATGCAATATAGCTTTATTAGCCATCCCCCCTCCATCCCCTAAATCCAGAAAATTTTTGTCACCCCGGAAACCCATCCCCTCTCCTGTAAACTCCAAGAAACAGAGAAAAATAGATCCTCTTGCTGCAGCATTAATACCACCAATCTTTGGCCATTTGCCATATGGGCCTCCATAATTAAAAAATAGCCATAAACCCCCATTTATAAAGTCCTCTACCCTTAGTTTGCATTCTTTTAATGGCATTCATCTTCTTACAACAGTAGTCCAATTGTAATTAACACCAGACTTCACCCCATCCAAATATCTCAAACACTAGAAGGGAAACCCACTTAATCCATCCTTGCAAAATGAACATGCAAGCATGAATTCTGCCATTCTCTGCACTTGTTGGTCAGTGTAGGAGCTAACAGGTATGTTCTTTACTTGTTAATACTTCCATTCCTCATTTGGGGCACTGTATTACATTCTCATTAACTCTTTTCTTCTGAGTGACCATAATTTTCTCCTAAGCCACAACAGATCCAATCGTATCACAAAGTCTTTACCCCGAGAAGGGGCACGGCCATTTGTATTCCCGGTGAATGCTACTGAGAAAGGCCAGCCAGTAAGAAGAGATCTATCTGGGGTGACATGCCAAACAACCAATTATAATCATAGTTCAAATAATGCAATCACAAATCGTTACCTCAGAGAAAACATTGCCAACTCAGGCCAAGCATCATATAAAACAAATAACGAAACAAACCAATCATTCATGAGCCAAATTACCAGAATTGTTATTACATCTACAACACCTGCCAAAGCCAATCACTTTACTTACAAAGTGAAATCTTTGCTGACATACCAAGTCCTCAACCGATAACAGTCGATCCATTTTTCCTTTACCACTAGCTTCCTTGTCCTCAACGGCACACCATGAAATGTTCTTTTTATTGCCTATTTTTATAAACTCAGTAACTGTTTGCATTGCATCTTGCTGTGGTTGCTCAACCTGGTGAAATTGTACATGCAAAATTACACGGCTTTGTCAAATTCCATGACTCTGCAATTCCCTGCTCTTGTGCAATTCCACATATTTGTGGAAATCCTTTGCTTCAAATTGGATCACTAAAATTTGTCATAATTCAGTTCGCCAGGATGTTTCGGCTTTACTTCATAGTTTGTAGGACTAGTGAGGTGTTTTCACACAATGTTTCCACTCACTCCATGATGTAGATTTGGGAAAACTGAGAATGCCACACTGTCTTTCAGAAAGACACCTCCCCTCTTTGTATGGGGAAGATGAGGCTTTTCAGACAAGAATTGGCTTTGATTGTACAGGCTAAGTTTCGAGTGGTTTCAATGAGATGTGAACTCCTTGCCCATTGGGGCACAGGCTCAGGTGCTTTCATTCCTTGCCTATGTAGGGAGAGATGGTTCCTGTTAACATTATGTTCAGAAGACGTAGCTCTTTGGTTTTCTTGCTTTTTGCTCAAGTGATGTAACCATTTGTTCTTTGGAGTAATATATGATGCCTTTTTCAAAAACAAAACACAGAGAATGCAGAGATTGATCAGAGGCAGAGCAGGTGTTACATGCCTACAAGGTAGATAAGGTAAATATAGAATATTTACATATTAAAATATAGAATAAAATATATAATATAATGGGTGAGTGTGAATGAACAGGGTAATAGGTTATTTATATACGGAACATCTCTTGGTAGCAACTATTAATAATTAATCAGAATTAATTAAGTATATAATAGCAGGTACAGTAATGCTCAAGGGTGATCCAAACACCTTAGGGCCCACAATGGTGACGAAACAAGGTATATGTACGAATTTATCACCTCCCCATTTTCCATACACATTCATCATTTCTGATTTCTACTATATGAACTCATCACCTGCTAAATTAGTCCCAATACAAGAAAAACACAGACGGATTCCCATATAAGACAAAAAAAAACTTCAGCTGCCCAAAACGGAAGCTAAAACATTTCCTTGTCTTTTCAAGGGAATTAGCATTTGGACTCTCTATGTGGTTCAACTGCTCATTTTCTTATGTAAATATACCCTTTGGGACCATATACTAATCAATATAGAGTTGGTAGAATGACAGAACACCTTAATGTAGTAATGACGCATGCTGTTTGAGAAAGTTTTTGGGGCAAGGCAAGCTTGTAGAACATTGTAGAAGCGCTGCAGAGGTACCATAATATTCTCGGAGGGTCAAGTTGAGCAATTGGCTTGTAATCTCGCATGATGATGTTGGAGATGAGGAGGCAATGCCCCAATCTTTAGAGTTTCCCAACATTGGGTTTCCTCCAAGATAAATTCTTGTGTTGATTCTTTCTTGCATATGTGTTTTAGCCTTTTACTTGCTTAATTTCATTCTATGCAACTACTTCACAAATTTCATCACTTCAGTAAGCATTACAAATAATTTACCTGTTCAGTTGATAGCAAGCATATAAGCAGTAGCATAAAGGGTACGAAACATAATTTATGGCATTGCAAGCATGTATTTGAGCACGTACAAGTTACAAATTGAATGGAAGATGTAGATGGCAACCAATGGTTGTGACTTGTAACAAACATCAATTTTTTGCCTTTTGTTTGTTGGTGTCAGTAGCATACTTTATTGGATTTGCACATAAGTAAAAATATTTCCGTATTAGAGAGGTGTATGTTGGAATAATCAAGTCAATTACAGAACAGGTGGTATTAGAGAAAGTTTTCCTTGTATCGTGTGTAATTGTGTTGCTAGCACATTTCAGCTGTGTAAAATTTGATACTTGACAAGAAACAATATGTTATTTGGTTGCATAGTTCAGCCGTGTGAAAAGCTTTGAAGAAATAAAGACTTCAAGAGCTTGAAGGTTTTAATTGGCAAATTCAAGCAGAACATTAAGAGTTGAGGAAGATGGTGTAGCATTTGGAAAAGGAGAATCAAGAGATACATTATCCAGCGATGGAGGTTTCCTCATCAGTATCATGGAGGAGCTGCAACAAGATTTGTTTACAGGAGGAGATGTTGACAGAGATCCAAAAAGATTATGAGGAAAGAAGAGTACCTATACAAAAAATGCTCAAACAAAGATCGAGGTACGCATGGCAAACACACCTCCACAAGCTCATTCTTCTAAGATGATATTAGAGAAAGTTTTCCATAAGCTTTACACATAAGTTAATATAATTCCGTGTTAAAGAGTTGCATGTTGGTAAATTCGAGTCAATTACAGATCAGGTGGGTTAGAAAAAGTTTTCCTTATAACTTGTGTAATTGTGTTGCTAGCACATTTCACCTGTGTAGAATCTGACAATTGACAAGAAACAACATGTTATTTGGTTGCATAGTTTGACCATGGGAAAACTTTGAAGAAAGAAAACCTTCAGAAGCTTGAACTTTTTAATTGGCAGATTCAAGCGGAAAATCAAGAGTTGAGGAAGATGTTTTAGCATTTGGAAAAGGAGAAATAAGAGATACATTATCCAGCAATGGAGGTTTCCTTATTGGTATCATGGAGGAGCTGCAACTAGAGTTGTTTACAAAAGAGGAGAGGTTGACAGAGATCCAAAAATATTATAAGGAAAGAAGAGTACCTATACACAAGATGCTCAAACAAAGATTGAGGTAAGCATGGCAAGCACCCCACCACAAGCTCAATCTTCAAAGGTATGCAAAGAGATCAACCATTGCTGGTTTTAACTGCGACATAAGAAGCCATGAATCCCATTGTTAAAATACCTATCCATGTTCATTTTGTGGAATGAGTAACCATTGTGTGACCATGTGTTGGAAAAAACAATCCGTCACCAAGCAGCATGAGTACTTCATGAAGAAGGAACATTGTGAAGACTGCTCTTCAAATCATAATAAAGAGCAAGGCAAGAAAAAGAATTCGTCCAAAGGCATGGGAAAAATTTATTACAGGCATGGCAGCATGAGTGGGTATTGGGATGCAAAGTGTTGCAAACTACATTTGAACTTAACCCCAAGAATCAAAAGAAAGAGTCCAAGAAGTTAAAGACAACTAAGGTCACAGGGAAAGCAGATTTCATTCACCAACAAACCAACAGGCAGCAGCAGAAGAAATAGAACACTCCCAAAAAGAACCAATCAAGGAGGAGCAGCCCATAGAGGTGTCCTCACAACCATTGTAAATAGGTGGACATGGCAGGAAATAGTTCTTTGGAAGAGTAGTTGCAAAGATAAAACTATTTCCAGCGTGACTTTGACTGTAGCATGGTTGATGATAGCATAGGCCTGATTTCAACATAATTGACTGCATAAAACTGATTTCGGCATGACTGATGTTGCATAAAACTTACTTCAGCATTGTAAGACTGATCTCAACTTGATTAAATGAAGCATGCCTATTTGCAGCATGCATTTCCAGCATTACAATTTGTATGCACATGAAGCATGGCTGGAGCAAAATTCTTAAATCTAATTTGGTAAGACAGCAGTTGAAGCAGCCGCATTGATTAGGCTACAAGCATGCTCATGATCCAAAGAGTTGCTTCCACAGGGGAAGAGGAGGAGCATGATGTTCGGTTAAAATGACAACAAGGTCAGAAACCTCTCAAAGTGACTAGTACTCGACAAAGAAGACTGTTGATTTCTTGGCATACACACCACCTTTACTGAAGGCATTTCCATTCCATCTGTTGTTGTGGTTGATGCCACTTGTAATTGTAATTCCAAAGTAGGGGCAGCGTGTAGGTTGTATTTTCAGCCATTCTCATAATCCAAGATGTTTTCACTAGTTGTAAGCATATGAACAAAAAGGAAGAAAGCATAGCAAGCATCTCCAAGAGAGAGAATCACTCTATCCTAGAAAAGCATGTATGTTGTAACAGGGCTATAAGAATCAGCTAAGTCAAAGACCACTGCCAATCATATAGCTAGGAAGCCAAGACACCAAGAGTGCAAGAGAAGGCATGTGGAAAAAAAGTCATGTGGTAAGGACATCAATTGGAAACGCTTCAAGGGGTTATTTTATGAAGTGAGAAAGACAGGTATCCCACTAAGAAGGTACGAGGTAAAATCCTCGGATTTTCAATGTATGAGCTTTTGGGACAAAAAAGCCTCCACAATGGAGAGTAGTGATTTGAAATGGATCATGATAATGTCATAATTCAGTTGGCTGAGATGAATCAACTTAATAGTTTGTAGGACTGCTTAAGCATTTTCAGACAACGTTTCCACCCACTCCATGATGTAGATTGGGCAAACAAAGAATGAAAAGGTTGATCAAAAGCAGAGCAGGTACAGGAAAGCTCATCGCTGATCCATACACCTTAGAGCCCATAGTAGTGAGGGAAAAGGGTATGTGTAAAAATTCGTCACCTCCTTATTTGTCATACAAACTCGTCACCTTTCATATTTTCCATATAAATTTGTCGCCTCTCGTATTTGCTGTACAAATTCATCACCTACAGAATTCACCCTGAAGCAGCTGAAAAATAGAAGTAGATTCGGCCGAGCCTAATTGTCATGTCCCCCTTTTTGATCTAACCACACATGAAGACCCTTAGCCTTCAAATTGTTCCCATGGGCTAAGGGAAAAGAAAGAAAAGGGAATGTTAGGGACCTTTTTAAGAGCAATTAGCAAAAAGGTACTTTATGTTCTAATGTTCACTTAAGTTGTGTTCTTTTAAGGGTCATGGGTGCCCAAGCACTTAAGTGGGAGTTATAAGGATTGCTCCTTTTAATATTTGAAAAAAGGCTTCCCTCCAAGTTAGATGCCCCTTTTTGGGGAATGATTATAAAAGCAAGTGAGCAGATCATTTGAAGGGCATGCTATATTTGAATAATTGAGTTGGAGCTTGAGCATGTAACACTTCGCAGATTTATTGTAAAGACGAAAACCCTTGGACTAACTAGGGCATCCTCCATTCAGGGGCTTGTATTGTTATTCATTGGTTTGTGGAGCAATTGAGCATCATCTTCAAGGTAATAATTATTCATAGGGCAGTGCCTAGGATTTTTTAGGAGAAATTGCAGTGAACTAAGGTTTTGAGAATTTCGGGACAGTTTTTTGTGGACTTCCCGTGGTGAGAAAATTTTGTCTCTTGTTTTGTTTGATAGCTGCCATTTTTATGGTCATTTTGAGCTATCATGGGCATAGTAACTCCTAGTATTTTGGGAGATATGAATTTATGAAGTTTCAGCTATTTTTGTCCAATAATAAATCTTGAAGTGGATAAATTGTGCCATTTGTGGCAAATATATTTCTAAATAATATTCATATATTTTTCTAATAATTTTCACAGTATTTGGCAACCCTTTTGAGGCCATTGATGGCATAAATTTATATATTATTTTTGCTGTAATTTTTGTACAAGGGCGACTTCATTGGAAAGGTGAATAATATGTTTAGTGCCCTAATTTATGAACGAATTGTTGCTGTGATATTTTATATAATTTTTTGCCAATAATTCACAAGGGTTTGAGCAGGTTTGTGCAAGGTGAAAGGCATTGAATTTCAGGTATAACGTCTAAGCGTGACGCTAGGGTTGGGAGGTTGAAACCCTCATTTGCAGCCATAAATTTTCAAGGATTGAAAGAGCTATTAATTGCTAGGGCTACAAGATATTTAATTATAGCATTGCATAGTATTTGAAGTATTTTTCTACAGCTAGGGTTTGCTGGTTTCGAAATCATAAATTTCAGTTTTACACAAGGGTTTGATGGAAAACCTCTATTTTGTTGATTTGTACCATTTGGGGACATTATAATGGTATTAGAGCCAATTTCTTGACTAAACTGTGGGATGGACAAGGATATATCAAACAGTGACATGGAAAGGGCTAAGTTGGAGAGACTTATTCAATTCTAGGATCGATTGATAAGGACTATGACCACATTCATTCAAACAGTGAAGGGACAAGAAGGGGATCAACCCCTTGGAATGGAGGGTCGGCCTTCAATTCATTGGGATCTAATGGAACTCTATGATGAGTATTTGACACACACCCTCTAGTTCAAAAAAGAAACAAGCTTCAATAAATGGGTAGCATGGAAACATGGAAAGAGGCATCACGGACAAGTGGTTGTGCATGACGAATTGGGGAATATTGTTCTCCCAACCTTTGATGGGGATCCAGGTTCTTCAATTATAGCATGGATAGACAAGGTTAATGGATACCTTGACGTGAGGCCTAGAGGTGAAAGAGAAGCTCTAAAGTTCGTCATCCAACATTTGGAAGAGGCTGCCCATGATTGGTGGCAACTTGGGTGGACACATGGACATGACCTCATTAAAACATATGAGGAACTAGGTGAGAGAATCATTAAACAATTTGATAAGGTGGAGCTGCCAAAACCAAAAATCTTGATGCCTCCCACAAGGGACTTTTGATTGTATAAGGGGCAGCCATTGAGGCACCAAATTAAGCCTAGTTTTCAACTATATACATGACAGCCACCCCATGAGTATGTTGGACATCAAAAATCAGTGGCTCTGGGCAGCCAAAGGCAAATTTTCAGACATACAAGGAGCAGCCAACAAATTAGAGTTCAGGGCAACAAAAATCAATAAGTTTCAAGCCACCATTGACTAACAATCAGCGTGTTTTAAAATTATCAAACTCAGAAAATTCAGAGCTTAAAGTGAGGAGATCCAAGACATGCAAAACAAAATTTGAAGGGCAGCCACAAGAAGAAAGACAATAAGAAAATTCTGACCAAAAAAAAAATTATGTGACACGTAAATCTGAGTTTGAAAAAGAAAGCAGCCAACAAGGGTCAAAGGCAAAGGCACCTAGTGAAGGTTTTCAGCAAGTTATGAAGCAACCAATGGGGTTGCAAATGGTAGGCACTAAGGTGGAGTAGCAGAAAAATCACAACTTCCAAAGGTAAAACAAGGAGAAGTTGTTCAACAACTTCATAAGCAACCAAAAGATCAAGAAAAAAGCTTGGATATGGATAGGGAAACCAGAATGGAAAGGTATGTCATGAAAGAAAAATTTCGCATTGTTTCTTATCATAGACCATTTTCTTTGCCTAATTTCATATTCCAAGAGGAAGCTTGGAAGAAACAATTAACACTTAGAAAGAAAGCACAAGTCCCAACAAGATTGGGCAAGGCAAGTGGGTCCTTTGAAAGAGTAATGCCAAATAAAAAGAAAGAGGATTTCATTTTGCATTTAGAAAAAGGAAAGTCAGATTTGTGTATGAGTAAGCAATTGAGTTGTTATCTTGGGAAGTGCTCATTGATTTCGCCTCAAACTTGGTTCTTTCATTATCTTGGTTGCAAACCTGGTGCTATCATTAAGGTTGCAGGGAATGGCACTCAATGGAGAAGAGAATTTTTCCAAGTAAATTCAATGAATGAACATGACAAGTATCCATCACGGATATGGGATTCAAGGGAGCTCTATAAGAGTAATATTGCTATCATGTCATGTGGTGAGACAAATAATATAATTTGGGCCAACATAAAGAAGGGAATAAGCAAGGGTTATCATGTTCCCAAGATCATAGTAACTGTTGTTTTTAACATTTTCAGTTTGTTCTCCTTGAGGTTTTTCGTCACCAAGGTGAGTATGGGCTCTAAAAAGGTGTACTTCTCACACCTCAACATCATGAGGGTGGTCCAAGAATGTAATAGTGGATTTCCAGCCACTAGGAGGAGGAAGTGGGAAAGAAAAAAAGCATACTACAGCTGTCCTAAGAAAAGGTCAAGGCACCAAGAGGGAGTCCATATCATGCTCATAAGGCATGATGGAATAATTGAAAAAGTGTTGCTAAACACTAATGTTTTTATTAATATGTTTGTTCCATGTGTAGGGTCTCTAGAGAAATCAATTGCAATGGTTATAAAGAGTGCAAAGAATATTGTGATTTCCGTACGTGGACAGCCAATTGGATGTAGTAGAAACCATCCAACCACGTGTTTGAAGAGTTCGAGAAATTCTAAAATTGATGGTGGAAAGATACGAAGAGGTATGCAAACTCAGCCGGTTGAAAACTCAGAAAAATTTTGGCATGCTACAGCTAGTGATAAATTCTGAAAACGCAGATGCAAAACCTGATTTTCTTTACTCAGTAATTTCTGAGTTGGTAAGACAAACACCACTGCCTATTGAGGTCATAAACCTTGATTTTTTTAGCATGCTACAGCCCAGAATAAGTAGTGGAAGTGCACACACCAGGTCTGAATTTTGTCACTCAAAAAATTATAAGTTATGGATGCAAATGCAGCAGCTTCACAAGAATGAGAAAACTGATTTTTTGGACTGGTTACAGCCCTTAACAAGTTCTGGAAAGGCTCATGATTTGAAGCACTTCTTGCATAGCAAACGTTGGGAAAGCACACGTAAAGTACGACACTCTTTCATGGATAATATGAATGTTTGTTGGACTTATTTTTTGATGCATACATGCTTGAAGATGTTGACAAAGGGCAGCAAGTGGAAGAATACATGACACACATAAAGAGATCCATGCATGATTGCTTACATACCCATGGCATTCCCTTACAAAGCATGCTCTCAAATTGGTTCGAGTTTGTTTTCTCTTCGCAAGTGGGGAGGCTACAATTTTGGTTTGGAGAAAGTTTGGCATGGCATACAAACTAAAAGACCCTAACAAGTTTTGGAATGCATACCATAGGAGCACACCCACCCTAGCGCACTTTCAAAAGGGAATTTTCATAGGGACAGCCTTGTCATACATTTCAATTCGATTCATTTTTACAGCCCTAGCCTCATTTGCATAATGTTTGAGTTCACAATGGCTTCCTTTAAGAGTTTGGAGATGAAGGGCTCATTGGAGGTCAACTTGGTAATGAATAAGTTGACATTTTGGAGCAATCGCATGCCTGTACATCACAATCACAGCCCACATATCCGCAGCAGCTTCACAAGGATGAAAAAACTGATTTTTTTGACTGGTTACAAACCTTAACAAGTCCTGGAAATGCTCATGATTTGAGGCACTTCTTGCATAGCAAAGGTTGGGAAAGCACACGTAAGGTACAACACTCTTTCGTGGGTGAATTTGAATGTTTATTGGACTTATTTTGTGATGCATACATGCTTGAAGATGTTGACAAAGGACAGCAAGTGGAAGAATACATGACACACAAGGCTATCCATGCATGATTGCTTACATACCCATGACATTCCCTTACAAGGTATGCTCTCAAATTGGTTCGAGTTTGTTTTCTCTTTGCAAGTGGGGAGGCTACAATTTTGGTTTGGGGAAAGTTTGGCATGGCATATAAAAGACCCTAACAAGTTTTAGAATGCATACCATGGGAGCACACCCACCCTAGTGCACTTTCAAAAGGGAATCTTCAGAAGGGACAGCCTTGTTATACATTTCAGTTTGATTCATTTCTGCAATCCTAGCCCTTTTTGCATAATGTTTGAGTTCACAATGGCTTCCTTGAAGAGTTTGGAGATGAAGGGCTCATTGGAGGTCAACTTGGTAATGAATAAGTTAACATTTTGGAGCAATCGCCTCGCTGTACATCACAATCACAGCCCACATATCCACCTATTCATTCATGTTGATGAGTTAATTTCTTATTGGATGAAGGAACAAGTGTTCATGGCTTCACCATGGAAAATTCCAGCTCGTGAGAGGACTATGTTGAAGAGTTTGGGGCATGAGATGAGGCATATTAACAGCTGTTTTGAGTTGCATTGGGCAACATATGTTTAGGACAGCAAGTTGTTTGAAAGAAGATACGGTTGGAAGGCTATTTGGGAAGGTGCTAAGGGATTATGGCTTCTTAGCAACAACAAGGACATGCATGGTAGTTGCATATCGGGGCATGAGACACCTATAGAAGATTGTTATGGCACTTACGACACTTGGGGGAAGCCCTCAAATCACAAGTGCAATAAGGGGAGGCTTTGGATGGAGGTTTTCCTTCCTTGGAAAACATTTATAGGTAGACATTGCATAATAAGTTCTATTGGGACACCCCTTTAGATATTGCATTTATTTGAAGACAAGCAATTTTGGGTAGGAAGGACTGTCATGTCCCACTTTTTGATATAACCACACGTGAAGACCCTTAACCTTTAAATTGTTACCATGGGCTAAGGGAAAAGAAAGAAAAAGAAGAAACGGGAACGTTGAGGACCTTTTTAAGAGCAATTAGCAAAAAAGGTACTTTATGTTCTAATGTTCACTTAAGTTGTGTTCTTTAAGGGTCATGGGTGCCCAAGCACTTAAGTGAGAGTTATAAGGATTGCTCTTTTTAACATTTGAAAGAAGTCTTCCCTCCAAGTTGGATGCCCCTTTTTGGGGAATGATTATAAAAGCAAGTGAGGGGATCATTTGCAGGGCATGTTATATTTGAATAATCCATTTGAACCTTGAACATGTAAAGCTTGGCAGATCTATTGTAAGGATGAAAACTCTTCAAAAGATGTTGGAACAAGGATGAAAACGCTTGGACTAACAAGGACATCCTCCGTTCAGGTGTTTGCATTGTTCTTCATTGGTTTGTGGAGCAATTGAGCATCATCTTCAAAGTAATAATTATTCCTAGGGCATCACCTAAGATTTTTAAAAAGAAATTGCAGTGAACAAAGGTTTTGAGAATTTTGAAACAACGTTTGGTGGACTTCTCGTGGTGGGAAAATTATGTTTCTTGTTTTGTTTGATAGCTGTCATTTTTATGATCATTTTGAGTTATCATGGGCATTGTAACTCCCAGTATTTTGGGAGATATGAATTTATAAAGTTTTTTGTTTTAGGTCAATAATAAAATCTTGGAGTGGATAAATTGTGTCATTCGTGGCAAATATATTTCTGAATAATATTGATATATTTTTTTCATAATTTTCACAATATTTGGCAGCCCTTTTGAAGCCATTGATGGCATAAATTTATATATTATTTTTGTTGTAAATTTTTGTACAAGAGCGACTTCATTGGGAAGGTGAATAATATGTTTGGTGCCATAATTTATGAACGAATTGTTGCTGTGATATTTTATATAATTTTTGCCAATAATTCACAAGGGTTTGAGCAAGTTTGTGCAAGGTTAAAGGCATTGAATTTTCAAGTATAATGTCTAAGGGTGACACTAGGGTTGGGAGGTTAAACCTTCATTTGCAGCCATACATTTTGAAGGATTGAATAAGCTATTAATTGCTAGGGCTACAAGGTATTTAATTACAACGTTGCATAGTATTTGGAGTATTTTTATACAGCTAGGGTTTGCTGGTTTTGAAATCATAGGTTTCAATTTTACATAAAGGTTTGTTGAAAAACCTCTATTTTGTTGATTTGTTCCATTTGGGGACATTACACTAATCCACCCTGTAGAAGACACAATAAAACTTCAACCACCCAAAATGGAAGCTGAAACTTTTCCTCTTCCATCTTTTTGTGCAAATTGGCATTTGGAATTTGAGCGTGATTCAATTGCTCGTTTGCTTGTATAAATATACCCTTTGGGGTCATGTATTAATCAATCTAAAGCTTTAGGATGATTGAACACCTTGGAGTAGTAATGAAGCATGATGTTTTAGAAAGTCTTTTGATCAGGGAAGCTTGTATAGCAATGTAGAAGTGCTGCAAAAGTCCCGACGTGTACTTGGAAGCTTAATTTGAGCAACTGGATTGTAAATCTTACATGTTGATAGCAAAGATGAGGCACAACCCCAATCTTCGGGAGTTTTCCCACATTGGGTTTCTCCATGGTAAATTCTTGTGTCAATTTTCTTTTACATGTGTTTCAGTTTTTTACTTGCTTAATTTCACTCTATACAATTACTTCACAAATTTTGGCAATTAAATAAACATTACAAATTCTATGTTCATATGATAGCAAGTATAATTCTTGTTTACAGCAGCAAGTAGAAGTGGAACCAGTCACATAAGACTTAAAGAATCAACAAGCTTCTTACCGTTGCTCTTCTATATTGTAAATGGTTTTAATTTCAAATCCCATTGCCCTACTTTGGTCATTTTTGGGCATTAATATAATTTATCTTTCTCCCTTTGTTACACCATTGATTTTCTGGATTGGAAGAGTCATATATTGGTAGTATCCTAAAAGGGGTGTGAAATATGATTTCCAACATTGTAAGCATGTATTTGAGCATATGCAAATTAACAAATTGAATGAAAGATGTAGATAGCAACCCATAGCTGTAATAAACATCAGTTTTTTGCCGTGTAAGTTGGTTTCAGTAGCATATTGCATTGGATAAGCACTTAAGTAAATTTAAAAACATGTTGACGAATTGCACATTGGAATATCCAATTTGATTATGGATCATCCTTGATTTGAAACAAATTGTTGCTGCAACATTGTTAACCAGTCGAAGACATGAGTTTTGATTACTTCAAATATTGGATTGTGTTCTTCCAAATTTGCCAATATTTTATTTTGGCGACACTTCATTGGCTGACAGGAATGACAATATTTTCCATAAAACTTGCTTGGCCTTACTCAACGATCTTAAAGCAGGAATGCACGAAAAAAATTGCAAACTTTCAGAAAATCTATACAATCTTTGGAAATAGTGAGTATTCTGAACACAGATATATGGAGGTGCACGTGAGGTAAGCATTGCAACAAAATGTTAAATATCTCTCGTGGCACAAAGGAAGTACACAAAAGAAAATATCAAAAACAAATGAAAAATAAGAAGAAATCATATGACACGGTTTGGAGGAAGAAAAGAATGAATCTGATTTATTCAGAGAGCATTGGATCACTAGTGAAGACAATGATGGAGGCACGCAAATAACAGAACTTACAAGTGCCATATGGAGAATGCACAAAATTAAACATCAACAAATTTATGAGCTTCGCATCATATTTCTGTAGCACATTAAGCAGTGAAGCAGACAGTATTGGTAAAGAACAAGTTCCTTTGATGATAGGCGCATGAGGCGGGGAAGATAACATGGGTTAAATGATATCTTTGGGGTTAAAATCACAATGGTCTGAACAGGTGC
The DNA here is from genome assembly GCA_037957365.1 of Torreya grandis. Classification (NCBI taxonomy): domain Eukaryota; kingdom Viridiplantae; phylum Streptophyta; class Pinopsida; order Cupressales; family Taxaceae; genus Torreya; species Torreya grandis. The sequence goes on from JARHVA010000516.1 coordinate 4,705,203, forward strand.
AGCACACACATACTCTGTTTTATGTCTTGTCTATGGCAGTATACCCCCTTATTAATAATGTCAATAATAACATATTAATAATGATAATTTAAGCTCTAATGAAAATGCATCAAATGAGATTGATAATATTGATTACTTTGTAGAACAAATAAAAGGATTGTAAATACGTTCTAAAACTCGGCAAAACTCACCACTCGAGAATAAAACGATTACTCGAATTGTAACTTGCGAACCGAGTCAAAGCCAGACACTCACGAGTTTCAGCGAGTAATAACTCGTGCCTGCTCACCGAAACTCACAAGTTTATGACATGAACTCAACTGCTGCAGAAATATAGCAGTCTCATGGCAGAAAATGCTCATTTTTATTTAAAAACTCAGATTTTTGTCTTTCTTCTCTGCTAAGGCAATTTTGTGCATTTGACAATGATTCACAATGATTTCCATTGGATCCAAAGGATTTTCACAAGAATTTGTAAGGTAAATGTCCTAATTTAGTAAAATTGATAAATTTGTTTTGAATTTTTTTTCCCTTTTAGATCCCTAAGTTCGAAAAAAAAATTGGTTTGTTTTACCATTTACTTCTACTTCTTCCTTTCATAGACACTACAGCTCAAAGGGATTTCATCTAAAAACATTTTTTTTTGTTTTAAATGGCTTCTACTTGTTTTTGTTTGCATTCAATTTGCAGAGGTGTCCATTTACAAGAATGACATCGGCATCCAGTTCAGTTAGCCATAGTAAGCCTAAGAACTCTAATAACCTAGGTTGTCTAGAAACAAAAATGAAAACATTTCTGAAAGGCGGAAATGCCAATTTTAAAAAAACCCTTGATTTGGAAATGTCGTGGAAACATCCGTACTATAAACAATGCATAATACTCATTTTTAGTCTATAAAAGATAAAACTCCTAAAAATATATAGGAGTCATTCATTCATTACTTCGAAGACAAAATGTGCATTCAAATCTAGAATAAATCATCTAGATTGTCCTCAAAATCATGAATGCAACTCCCACTATTTTTCAACTTTAACATTTACTAACTATAAAACATCTAGTTTGTAGGGGCTCCCCAGTGCGTCGAAGCTTCCTGAGTGTACGCCTTAAAGGTTGCATCGGGAATGGGGTGGAATCAGCTCGTGGCACTTTGTGAGAGATGTTATCATGCTATTTTATCATACCTTTATCCCTTAATGCAGCCTTCATACCACCTATGATGTCTCCTTGAAATATGGCTAAGTCTAAAATCGAAACCCTGAAATCTGACTAAGTTTGAAATATGATACGATCCTCCAAAACCTAGAATTTGCATCATAGATCTTAGAAGTCCATAACCAATCTCAAACATCCTAAAAGTACATAAATAAAATATAACTTAAAGTATAAGAAGCTAAATGCTTATTATACTTAAATGTTTATTATATATATATATATATATATATATATATATACACTGTTTGGTTCATCTTTTCTTTTTTTTGGTTGATTTTGACCTTTTTTTCTTGTCGGAATCCCTTGGAAACGCCGAAAAACGTGACGGAAATACCGAAAAAAGTGACAGAAATGCCACCGAAAATGCCCAGACGTTTCCCAATGTTTTTGGGGTGTTTTCGTCGCATTTCCATATCGACAACGCGAGGGGTAAGGCATTTCCTACAACACAGCTAATAACCCTTCTTGGAAGCATTGTGAACTCGCTAAAGAGGGCAATTGTGTCATATGAAATTATTGTTAGAGTAGAGGTGCCAATCACATCAAATACAACCTCGTACAAATCGTTGGTGAAGTTGTGCAAGTGTGCAAACAAGTGCCACATGAGACTCGAGAGAGATGGTTGCTTACCTTGCAAGATATGCGGAGAAAAAAGAGGAAAGTTGACGCAGTTTGAACCCTAGTGAATGAGAGGCAATGAGGAATGATTTAGATGAGTATGACATGGGAGCCTCTTCTCTTGCCATAACTCCAAGAGGTCGGAGACCAGGACAGTGCTCATCTATTGTAGATAGCTCGTATTCTTTTTTTGTTTCTCAAAGTTGTCTTGGGGCACAACCTTCACTCAAAGGTACTAGTTGAACCCGAAATTGCACAATGAAGACAGGGTCCCTACAGCAAACTTTTGGTATTACAACAACATTCCATTTAATGTGGAGAAAAACCCGTATTGGAAGAATTTGGAAACTACATTGACTATTGTCATGAAGGGGTTCAAAGCACCTACTCATGATTTTCATGGCCCATTGTTGAAAGATGCCATCAAAAATATGCAAGTTACAGTAGATGAGCAAAAACAGTATGGCATAAAAAGAATTACAACATTTAGTTTGATAGGTGGACCGATGGGAAAATCCACACTTTAATTGACTTTCTAGTGGCTTCAAGTGGGCAATTAGTGTTCTTGACATCAATTGATACCTTCCACCAAGTTAAAAATGCAAACACTTTGTGTAATATGTTGGATGAGAAGGTGATGGAAATGGGTGTAAAGAATGTCGTCCAAGTTGTGACTAACAATGCACCAGCATATGTAGCAATAAGGAAATTTCTTGAGAGGCACTCTACACTTTTTCGAACCCCTTGCATATCCCATTGCATTGATCTCCTACTTGAGGAATAGGAAAGATGACCTAGGTGGAAAATGTTGTTGAAGAGGAAATAAATATTACAAAGGTCATCTACAATCACCCTTAGGTGCTAAGCTTGGTCAGAGAGCACACTAGTCAAAAGGAGTTGTGCAAGTGGGAGTCACACGATTTGCCACAACATTCAATGCATTGCAGAGCATTGCAACCTCACTAACATCTCTTAATCAAATGTTTGTGAGTGCATAGTAAATGAAGTATCCCTATGCTAGAGAGCCTGAAGGGAAAAGGGTTGTGAAGACCATTTTTGATAATGTGTTTGCAATGCACACAAATGAAATCCTTAAAGTAACTTTAAACTTCACCATTTTTTATTTATCATTTATTTGTTATAAATTTTTTAATTCAAAATTATCTTGATTTTGATTTTAAAATTGTGCCTTATTTTTTTTAGGTGTCAAAGCCTTTGATTAGAGTTCTACACTTGGCAGATGGAGGCAAAAACCCAATGAGTTATCTGTATTAGGGCCATGGACATGCCACGGAGGCCATACCGGATTATTATGGGCAAAATAAAATAAAATATGAACCCATTTGACATAAAAATGATCGGAGATGGAACGAACAGCTCCATTGACATATACATGCAGAGGCCTACTACTTGAACTCCAAGCTTTTTTTATTTCAATTCATTTAAAGCCAATGACGAGGTTATTGATGGCCTCAGCACATTCATAGAGAGGATGATCCATGACAAAGATATTAGAGACAATTGTTGGTGAACTACAAATTTGCAATAGTGCAGAGGGAAGGCTATTTTCTTCAGCTCTATGTGTTCGAAGGAGAAACGCCTATCAGCGAGGTAAATACAAATTGAGTTATTTTTTTAGTCTCATTACTAGTAGATACTAGACTTCTTTCATTTATTCAAGCCTAATTAACTTAAAATTTTATAAATGTTCTATTTGCATATTTATGGTGAAAAGATTATGGTACAAACACACCAAATCTTTAGAAGCTAGCCATTTGCATTTTGTGCCAACGGTGTAGCTCTTCTAAGTGTAAACGTAATTGGAGCATGTTTGAAGTTGTTCACACAAAGAATTACAACATGTCAACACAACACCTCAATGATCTTGTTTTTGTGCGATACAATTTTTGTCTTTACATAAGACAAGTGGAGGGGGAAGAGAGTCATGAGCATAGTTACCACATTCAGCCGGATCTAGACAAAATCCGATCTAATCCAAAAAAATTGGCCGGCCGAAATAAATTCATCCGAGTCGGCCTTGTTTATTTTCAATATATATATATATATATATATATATATATATATATATATTCGTTTTAAGGTTTTTTGCACAAAGAAAAGCCCAGAAACCATAAATATGATATAATATTAACATTTTTATATTATTTTACTAATGTTTTTCATTGTATTTGTCAGTTTTGCATATTTATAAATCTATGCTCACATATATATCTGTATATATTCTAGACCGGGTTTTTCCGAACTTTTTCAAGAATTCTGAATTTCGAATTTTTTCGCCCTCTCGAATGGATCCGGATTTCGGAACTTGGTAACCATGGTCATGAGGCAAATGATTTGGATGATATTGATCCATGAGACGACTAGATTGTTGAAGATGAGCAGCCCATGTTTAACGAGGAGATCACAACTTAGGAGAGGGAAATAGAGAAAGCGATAGCAACAAGGGCAGTAGAGGTATTAGGAGGGGTTGGTGAGGATGCAGATGATGTTGTTGCAAAGGAGTAATCCTTACTTTCCCATTCCATAGTGCAGCAGACTAGGCATTGAAGATGATATTTATATTATTATATTTTATTCCATTGAGGACTATAGTCTATAGCTCTATAAGCATTGTAATTTGTACTTTGTAGTCTTTTTTGGTCTAAAACTAAGCATTGTACTCTTTTTTAGTCAAAAATGAATATAAAATATACTTATGCATTCTCTACATTCATTCCTCGTGTCATTCAATGGTGTTTTACATGTTATTTTAGTTTATTTTATGAATTTATATTTATTTTTGAGTAGCGATAAATTTGCCAAGTCCCAAGTCCAAGTCAAAATTTTGGGCTGCCAAGTAATTGTCGAGTACGAGTTCTTAAACTATGCTATGACAGACCCCAATGATATGATTATTAAAAATAATCACAATAGCATTGTTGAGTTACAAACGTTAACATAGGAGAAACCCAGGAAGGAATGGGTGAAGAGGACACTAACAGGTTTAATTACAATGATTTTGGTTGGAATGAAGCAAACAACATAGTCAACCTCTCCTCAGCCTTTCTTGATGCTCCCACTGTTAAATACATTAGATATTGTTCGAATATTGTTAGCATATTATTAGCTTGTTAGTTTGTGACAATTAGGGTGTTTTGAGGATTTGGTTTTTTCATGTGTACTATTTGTCTGGTTATAAATACAAGCTATTGCAATGTAATACAGATGGCCCATGATTTAATCTTATGAGCAGGTTTTGAGGCTCATTGCCTCAAAGGCATGTGACTCTGGGTATGGGGCATGTCTATAGTATGTGAAAGTTTTTATGCCGGATCTAATATGGCACCCAGAATGCTAATGAGAATTTTGCCCACCTTTTTGTCACTCTATGCACCTCGCTGGCCTCTATTCAGTCTTCCATCCATACTACGTTTTGTTCAGAGTGTTTTTGGCCCATCTTTAAAGCATTGAGATGATGTTGTTCTTTTCTGTTCAACGGTTCTAACTTCTGCCCAAGTCTTCTGTTAATCTATCAGGTAATTGTAAAGAGAACAACATATCTGCTAGTTATGGTACTTGCATGAATAGCAAATTGCACGTAAAGAATATGTATATTCACAAAGAATATGAGGCAGAAGATGGTTCTTCAAAGTTCACAATTACCAAAATCAGGCATTGATTGATTCAAAACTGATAATTTCTTGGTTGCTGGTGAGGGTGGCCTGGCTGAAAAAGATGACTTCGTCCATGGAGATGAACATACATGGCAAATTTTGGCTCAAACACGTGGAAGAGCTGCTGACCTAGCAGATTGTGGATGTTGGCGAGTTGAGTGGCAATTCATGAGGTGCTCGGGTTGTGCAAAGTGTGGGAATGTGCTTACAGGACATAAACCAGGTGATCATGTGATTCCATCATACATGACAGAATGCAGAGAACCTAAACTTTGTCTCTGAGGCAAGAACATCTGCGAAGTTCTTAGTTTCAACTTCAAGAGTGGAGTTGTGTATAGTGATAAGAAATGTCGTTTCTCTATCAGTGGAAATCTGTTTACCATTTCTTTAAAATCTCAACATTCAGTGAATATACGGTGATGCTAGCGCAAGTGACAGTGGCTCTAGTGATGTTGCAGTTAGAAGCGGTGCTCACAGTGCTGCCATCGGTGGCAGTTTTCCACGCTTGTTTGGTGACCGCGCTCTTGAGCAACATGTGGCAGATACAAAAGCTAAGTTGCGGGGGCGCCGGTGGAGCTGATAATGTCTGCAGGTTGAGGAGGAAGCAAGGCAAAATGGCATAGATTTGATGAAATCTTTTGTCTCTGCTAATTCCTAAGTCACCTGCATTAAACTTAGAGATGCGGGTGTCATGGCTTATGCTCAAAAGCATCAGCCTTTGCTTACACCAAGGGATTTTGCAGTGGCAGATGATGTATTTTGTGCATTTGAGGGCACACTGGATAACATTGCGATGTTGAGGCAGCATATGGTCTAAACAAATCAGCAAATGAGATGACAATGGAGATACTATAGTGTTTTCTGATGTTGAAGGAATTGATGAAGCAAAGTAAGAGCTTGAAGAAATTGTTGATTTTTTGCGAAATCCAAATAGTGTGTGCTGAAGGCGTTCTGATCAGAGACCTGAGATTGGCTTTGGATAGTAGTGAAGTGTAGGAGAAGCAATGAAGCATGGATTTGCCGTGAATAAGGTGCGACACGTGAGATCAGTAGCAACAAGTGCCGTGAATAAGGTGTGACACGTGAGATCAGTAGCAACAAGGGCATGACCATGTGGAAGCTATGCAACCTCTTCCATCAGAATCCCTATGTTAGCAAGCTGGCATGAATTGAAGAATCTGAACATTATTTAGTGACTGTCTAATACCTTGAGATACCATTACTAAATTGTAAAGGGTGGATTTGTTTCCAGGAAAGAATTTTATAAAGATGGTGAAGTTAGTGAGCCTGAGAAAGCAGCAAACTATGATTATTGATATGGTGAGAGTGATGTATTACAAGCCGTCTATAAAATTTCTGCTCATGGGAGAACATTATTATTGTCATAATTTGTTGCTGGTGTCAATGCATTGGGCTCAGTAGTTCGCATTCTGCTAATAGATAAATCGGGAAGAGGTGTCTTGCAATATTCAGCTTGATTGATGTATCAGGAGCACTAGTTTGTATTATTGGTGGTCTTCCAAAACTATTTGTTGCTGTGGATTTCATTAAGAATTGTTTGATAAGAGTGGATGAAGATAATAGGTCTCTTGCACCAGCAAACTTCATGGAGTAGTCTGATGAACTGATCCGAAAAGAGCTACATGGAGAAGTGATAACAGCAATGTACATAATAACTACATATAATATTCATTATGGAAACTGTAAGAATGGTCAGGCATAAGACCAACTGTAAGTGATCTTTCAAGTTTTCGGTTGTTTTTCTTTTGCTTTAATTCCTGAGGAGAAGAGGAAGTATATTATATGCAAAGAGCAAAATGTATATGTTGGTTGGTTATCTTGAGCAGTCAAAAACCTACAGATTACTAAATCTCTCTACGATCAAATTTGTTATTGAGAAAAATTGTGGTACAGTAGAGATGTGCTTGTAGACGAGAAGATATTTTCCTTTGGCAAGTCTACAGATAATATTGTTTGGGTAAATTCTGCTGATAATTCTAGAATGAGTTTTGGTGTTCAAATAAAATAAGTCTCATAGCCAGGAACATCGGAGGGGTCAATTTCCACGGGGAAGTTGATGAAGAACACAATGATACCCAATCTTCACAATCAAATCAAGAGAGCCAACAACGAAGAATGAAGTGGTATTATACTACAATAAAGGATATTCAGGAGTATGAAGTGATATTATACTACAATAAAGGATATTCAGAAGAATGAATGGGTACTGGCAACGCAAGGTTGATCTACATGATTGAGGAAACAAATTGTGCATGATAGCAAGCAGGTAATTTTTTTTCACTCTTACTTCTGTTGTTTTGCAGGTATTTGAACCTAGCACATTTTAAGATGCCAAAGAAAAACCTGAATGGGAAGCTGCAAAACATGACTTGTGCAAGGAGAGAAAGAAGGTTGGCAAGATCCTCACAACTGGAAGGCTCAAGTTCCTTGTGAGTATGGCCAGTGGTATAGATAAACTTGCAGCATTACCAAATGAATATGTAAGCATGGAATATGGGCGATGTTGGAGAATGTGTGTGTTTGTATAGCTATGTTTCATATATTTTGTGATTGTAATTTTTTGTAGATCTCTAAAGTTAAATACCAACATCAAGTTGTCTACATAATAAACAGTTGAGATTGATGGACATTTTTTTTTCTTGACAAGTAGTGTCATGTCCCTACAAGCTTGTAATAGTTTGCTTGTAATTTGATAAATTGATCTCAAGTAGCAGAAAGAGGAAAGTATCACAATTGGAAGGGCGGACAGATTGTCACAATTGGAAGGCTCCAAGTTCCTTGTGAGTATGGCCAGCGGTATGGATAAGCTTGCAAAATTACCAAATGAATATGTAAGCATATAATATGTGTTGGGTGAATATTTTGTCACCAGCTAACTGACGGCAAAATAGGTATATCAACCACAGCACAAGGAGATTTATACGGCAAGATGTACAGTTTTACCATAGCAAATTGAGATAAGTCTCTCCTCTCATCAAGGGGAGGTTCCCTATAAGGCAGGGGAAGTTCCCAGTAAACTACTATAACTAATATAAGCTGAAAATACACATCAGGGGTAGGATAACACCATCCATCTCTCTTTTTTCAGAGATGATGTTCACAAAGACAAGAAGAAATCCTGGGTAATTGCTGAAGGCATTTCTCTTCTTTCAAAAATGATGTTCAAAAAACCAAAGGAAGACTTCCTAGTAGTAACTGTAACCACAAGAAACCCACGAAAGCACAGTCTTTCATTGCTTCTCTCACTGAATATGACGCAGGAACACAGTAAGATGAAGTGTAGCACAAAGTCTCCACCTCAACTACAACAGAGTGAAAGGTTACGAAGGGTAATGGGAGCTCAAAGTCTCACCAATATCCTTTACACTGAAACATAAAACAAACAAACTAAAGACAATGATGGCAGCACAAAGTCTCTCACAGTTGGCTTCAAGACACCTTCCAGATTACTTCCACTAATTATGTTTGTTTGATTAAATGAACAAGACTGTATTTAGGAAACAGACATAAGAACAATTTCCTAGATAACACAAGTTATTTCAACACAAAGTCTGAAATGTTGCTTGCTTTCTCATTCAAATAACAAAATAAGATTATCAATCTGAGATCAAAGTCTCAGGAATGCCTTTCAATTTGGGCAAAGTTTAGCTTCTGACAATAGAGAGATCTTTATACAAAATGGGAGATTACAATATATAGCATTCCAAAAAAGACTTGGACGCTTGTTTTCACGAAAACGGCCCATGTTGAATTGAATGCCTTGAATATCTGTGAAAGGGCCATGCTGGAACAGGGCATTGGCCTTGACTTTGGCATTCTGAATCATCTCAAATGTCTCCTCCTAAGCATGGGTTGTCTGGTCTTCTTTATGATGCTTACACGACTGTCCATTCGCCTTAATGCAAAAAAACAGGCCGTGCCTTTGAAAGTTCACACTCTCTGATGTCCACCTGGTGAACTGTTCCACCTACTGGAAATAACTCTCCTGCAGATATTTTTGAATTTCCTGTGGTTGTTCTCTCTTCCCTTGCCACGTTTTGTCTTTCCTTGGCGATCTGAGCTCTCGGGCTATCTTCTCGCTTTCTACTGGCTCCTTTGGCTGGTCGCTGAGTTTGTTCCCAGGGGTGCATCTTTGAAAATCAACGGATATTTCATTACCCTGAATTTGACGTCCGCAGGGACTTCACTGGTCACTTGGTCGCTTGAAACACTTTGAACCTTGAACCTTTGAACCTTTCGGAGTATATTGGTTCAATGGTTCAACGGTTCAAAGTGGTTCAATGGTCGGTGGTTCACAACTTCGCAAAGAGCTGTGTTCACTCTCTTTTTTCTTTTGTTGAACCATTTCTTTGATCCATCCAGTTGAACTTCTTTTTAAAATCTTCCGCTTCTTTGATTCGCTCGAAGCTTTTGTTCATACTTTGAACTTCTTTGAACCTTTGAACCATTTAGGTTCAAGGTTTAATGGTTCAATCTATTTCTTTGAAGCTTCGAACCTTCTGGATCCTTTCCTTTTTCGTTGAACCTTTGAACCTTTGATCTTTTGACTTTGATTCGCTCGAAGCTTTTGTTCACACTTTGAACTTCTTTGAACCATTGTTCAAGGTTCAATGGTTCAATGGTTCAATCTATTTCTTTGAAGCTTCGAACTTTTTGGATCCTTTCCTTTTTCGTCAAACTCGTTGAACCTTTGAACTTTTGAAAGTTCATGGTTCAATGGTTCAACGGTTCAATCTTAACTCTTCGAATCCTTGTATTCTTTTAAGTCCGTCGAAGCCGTTGAACCTTTGAACTTGTCGAAGTCTTCGAACTCGTTGAACTCTTTGAAGCGCTTAACTCTTTTTGAACATTTGAACCACTTTGAACCTTTGAACTATTTCGGTTCAAGGTTCAACATTTCATTGGTTCAATGATTCATTCCATTTGTTTGAATCCCGCCGTTAAGTCTTTTGATTTAACCTCGGCGTTGAACCATCCTTGAAATGCCTAAGTGTTTGGAACTTGTTTCTGAAGAAAGCCCGCTTGTTGAACCTGCGACTTCTTTAGCCGAAAAAGCTTGAATAATTGAAGAACTTGGCTGCTCAGAACATTTTTTGGAAAAGAAAGATCATTTTGACCTGCAGGACCAAAATAGTTGATATGTTGTCCACAAAAACAAGTGACGGATTTTGGGAACAACAATATGGACGATGTCGGAGAATGCTCATATAGTTATGTTTCATATATTCAATGATTGTAATTTTTTTTAGATCTCTGAAGTTGAATACCAACATCAAGTTGTTTACATAATAAACAACTGGGATAGATGAACATATTTGCTTTCTTTACAAATAATATCATGTCCCTACAAACTTGTAATAGTTTGCCTATAAAATGGTAAAGTGATCTTGGGTAGCAAAGAGGAACATATCACATCCATGGAGATGGATTGTACCAGGTCAAGGTCAGGGAGACAAGGAGAATAATTTTAGGCTGACATGCATCAGCCAAAGTGTTCAAGTGATAAGGTGTTTTGATGTGGTACGACTCTACGAATAGTGGATGCTAGAGACCTCCAATAATGGATGTGAACCTAACGAGTGTCTTTGAAAATGACATAGGTAATGAACACTTGAAAAAGTGGTACCTATCAAGTCATTAGTGATGGGACTTCCATCACTGGGAAAGACACAAGTAATAAGCATTTATGTGGCACTGTTAGGTCATTAGTGATGAGACTTCCATCACTAGAAATTTTTGAAGGCTACTAGAATGAACATGCTGCAAAAAGGGGAAATGGTAGAACCATGTAATGTCCCCAAATAGGACAAATAAGCAAAATAGGGGTTCTCCAACAAGCCTTTATATAAACTGAAAGCAATCTGAAATCTGAACCCAAAAACCAGCAAACCCTAGACGGAAAAAATGACCAAATTCCAAGCAAGACACTCCAATATAGCCCAACAATTATTGAACATGAAACTGAAATTGAATACCTCTTTTGGCAAGGTAGAAATGGCGATAAGGCTGGAAATTACTCCTGCAATAATTCTGATTTTCAAATGGTGGTACAGCTGGATTTTCTCTCTCAAATCTGACTTGCAACGTTTGCAAAAACTTCCAAATATTTATGCAAAATCATACAAAATATTAGGGCTGCCAATGAACACATTAGGGCTGTAATTTATCAAACTAACCCTTCCAATGAAGTCACCACACTGGAAAAATATATAGAAATAAATTTGAATGTTAAGTCCTTCAACTTGCCCTTGAACAAGCCCTCCACGTCTCCCAAAACAAGTTGCCAATATTGAGAAATTAATATAATAATTTCCAGAATATAAATCAAAAAATATATGTATATTTTCTCCAATTTTTTAGCCCAAAAACACCCTAAAAAACCTCCTAGGTGAATCGCTCCACTAGGAAAAATAATATAAATAATTTTGAATTATTTACCTTGTGAGCAGCGCTCAAATCACCCAAATTCAGCTTGCAAAATAATTAGAAAAATATAATAATAATATTGGAAATATTATTATCAACTTATAATATGTTTTCCACCATCGGAGCAAGCTCAAGCATGCCCTAAGGCACTCGCCCAGCCCTTAAAGGAAGTCACCAAGCTTGAGGAGCCTCCTTGCTGCCCTAGGGTGTTCACCCATCTTCTTTGCCCTATAAATTGTCTTTTTCCGGGTCTCTAATGAATTTGTTCAATCTTTGAATGAAAGTGGTGTTCCAAAACACCTTTGTGAGTCAAATTGCATGCAACCATGCAAATCTGAAGCACAATTACAACCCTTGAATAGAACTGCCCTGAATGAAGGAACGGAAGTTTTCGTCCCCAAACCCTTGGCACACTTGAAAGTTTTCGTCCTCAAGTTGTGGTGAACAAGCTTGACATACTTGATTAACAATTCAATATTCAAACATGCATAATCCTTCAAATGAACCTTCAATTTCCTCTTATAACCATCCCCAAAGGTAGTGCCCAAATTGGAGGGAGGTGACTTTTTGAATCACAAGCAAATTTACTTTTTGAATTACCTTTTTGAAGGTTTGGACTCCCATGACCTTTAAAGGTCCCCCACTTAAGTGAAAATAGACCAAAAGTACTTTTGCACAACTCAACTGAAAATTAGAATACTTAAAGTACCTTTTCACCTTTTTGCTCTTTATAAAGCCCACTCATTGTTCCCCTTTCTTTCTTTCCCTTAGCCTTATGGAAACAAAACCAAGCTAAGATCCTACAAGCAAGCTATGCCAAAAAGGGGGGGACATTACAAACTACTGGGGAAAAATTGTCCCATCCAGAGTAGACAGGACACCATAGTTATGGTGTGCAATCATTAAAAGAGTATCTCCATAAAAATAAAGTTGGAGTTGGCAACCTTTGTTATGGTTTCCTATATGGGCATGCAAATAGGACATCATGATTTTGTGTGCAGTATGTCTCGAGATACTTCAAAGTTGGAGAGTGTTAGCGTCAGACATTCAAAAGATCAATGCTAGAATATCCCTTAGAGGATATAACATGGCAATATATTGTTGCTCAATATTGGCTATAATATGATAAAATAGTTTGTATTAGAATTGATCACTTTAAAAACAAGTAGGTGAAGAAAGAAACATTCAAGACAAGATAACACATCAAAGTTAAGCATATTCCATTTACTAGTCAATGATTGGTCTAAATTTTATTTCTTTTACATTCCTACACTTTCAAAACTTTAAAATTTAATGATACTTTAAATAATCCTTGCTAATAAAGAACACATTGTATGGTTTGCAATCATACGATTTGAAAACAAAGATTCCAGACACCCAATATAGTCACTATTTTGTTTGACCACGTTGTAGGAGTTTTGTAGTATCACATACGAGGAGTGAGGACCTCGCAGTATGCACATGTGTGCTTGAGATGATGTTGAAGTTGTTGGTGAAGACAGAACATGCCACAGAGCAACAATGCGGTGTTGCAAATCAATTGATGGCTCAGATCCTCCTGGATCAATCGCCCCTCCTTGCAAAGCAATGTTCCCCATTGCATACAGTTGCAGTACAAGATGTGGATAGAGATTGGCGACCTACATATTTGTAAACTATTTTCCTTGGGATCTCTTGTTGATGTATTCGTTTGACCCTGGTATCAATTAATTGATCTGATTTTGTTGGTGCACTGCAATCAAGTTGATATGTGCTTGTTGAAGTGTCTCTGCAACATCTAGAGTGTCTAGCAAAGCTAAAAAATAATGGCACAAGAGCTCTACGTTGAAGACTAGATGCAACCCAAGATAAGAAGGAAAAATTAAGCTCGAAAGCATTATCTCCTACTTGCTTGGTGATGGTCTAGGGCCCATACCAAATTGGGCGAATCTTGCTATAAGGTCCTATCAATCTTTCCTTTTGCAAGTGGAGCCATCCATGATCACCAACTTGGAAGGTGTGCGGTGTTCAACGTTGATCATGCAGTTGTTTGTGTTGAGCATTTCTCTGTCGGAGAATGGTATGCACTTGTTGTCGAATGTGTTGAATGTGCTCAATGAACTAAACTTTGTCAACTTGCTAAAAATACAATTGAATTGTTTCTAGAGCTAATATTGCTTTCTTACAAGGTATAAGAATTGCTATCTTTGAGAATCTATGAATTACTACATAAACACAATCATTACAATGCTTGGTAGTAAAGTAGTCTAATAGAAAGTCCATGGAAACACATTCCCAGACATGCTGAAAATACAATTGAGTTGTTTCTAGAGCTGATAATGCTTTCTTACAAGGTATAAGAATTGCCATCTTTGAGAATCTATCAACTACTACATAAACACAACCATTACCATGCTTGGTAAGTAGGGTAGCCTAAGAGAAACTCCATGGAAACAAATTCCCACATTCTCGTTGGAACTGTCAAAGGTATTTACATACTTTGCTTACTGTTGACCAATTTGGCAATTGCACAAGTTACAAACCCTAATGTATTTAACATCAGCCCTGAGGTGTGGCCAAAAGAAGTACTTTTGTAACACCACAAGGGTCTTTTCAACTCCAAAATGCCCTGCAACCTTGCTGAAATGAGCTTCCCATATTATTTTTTGTCTCTCTGTCTCACACGATACACACAAGTGCCCAAGATGATATAGGAGTCCATCTTGTAAGTAGAAATTTGGAACTGAATTTTTGCAAAGCAACTTCTAATAGATACCTACAAAGTTCGAGTCAAATGGATACAATTCTAACGAAATGTTTGCTTCATGTCCACATGCATCAAGCACGATGAAGAGAGCTTGAACCATATGTCAGCTCAAACGGTGTACTACTGGATTGGCACTTCCCTTCTTATGCTTGACGTTTAGATGGAATTGCTGAAAATAAGAACACTTTTAATGCCACTCTTACTATAACTTGTTTTGTGTCTACAAGAAGTGATGCAGCTTGTGATCTATGTGGATCACAATCTCCTTTTACAATATGTAATGCTTCCAATGCTTACATGCCTAGACAATGTCATAAAGCTCGTGGTCATATGTGGGATAGTTCATTATTGGTGCAACGAATGTTTCAATATGGTAAGCAATTGAGTGACCATGTTGAGTGAGGACTACTCCAAGTGCATTATCAGACGCATTGTCTCTATCTCAAATGGTTGTTGAAGATAAGGTAATGTATGTACTAGAGTGGAACAAAATCTGCATTTCAGTACTTCAAATGCTTTATGTTATGCAGTTGACCAGATGAAACTTGATTTCGCATGACCTTTGGTAACTTCGTTCAGAGGCCATGTCACATGAGAGAGACCAAGTACAAATCTCTTGTAGAAATTTGCTAATCCCAAGAAGCTGCGAACCTCTGTGAGATTCTTTGGTGTAGGCTATTCGTGGATGCCCTGAATCTTGGTTGGGTCCGTATGAACTCCTTGGTCATCTACAATGTATCCCAAATACTATATCTCTCACAATCTCCCACATGGCAAATGAACATTTCTCCATGTTAGCATACAACTTGTGTTGCCACAGAGTGTGAAACACTTGTTCAATATGGCACAGATGTTAATCCCACGTTTTGTTGAAGATTAGGATGTCATCAAGGTAGACTACAACAAACAAATTAATTTAAGGCCTAAGGATGTCATACATCATCTACATGAATATCGTCGATGCATTAGTTAAGCCAAAGGGCATAACCAACCACTCAAATTGTCCTTCCTTTGATTTGAAGGTTGCTTTCTAGATGTATGTAGGTTCAATAGAAATGTGATGATAAGCAAACTTACATTGATTTCAGTGAAGAATTTGGCATCACGACGTTGATCCAGTAGGTCCTCAATCCTTAAAAGAGAATATTGGTTCTTCATTGTGATCTTGTTGAGAGCTTTGTAATCGATGCAAAACCTCCATGTGCCATCCTAGTTTGGTGCAAGCACAATTGGGCTACCGCAAGGTGATGAGCTAAGCCTAATGTGTCCTTTATCCACGAGTTCATAGATTTGTCGCTCGGTCTCTTCATTCTTCATAAATGCTTTGCAGCATAAAGAGTCATCAGGTAGAGGTGGTCCTAGAATCAAATCAATAGAATGATTTAATACACAGTGCATAGGCACTTCTTCAAGTGACTGAAAGAGTTCCTTGTATTCTATTCTGCCCACATGTTTAATTGTTTTGTTTTTGTTGTTGTTGGAGGAACTGCGATATGAATTGGTGCAACAAGGATGCTCTTACGTTCAAGTCTCACCATCAAGAGTACAAACTTTTTACTAGAACTAACTAGCTTCTTGCATTGCTTGACGCTAATGAGTGGAAGCTTAGTAATTGCTTATGGTATGCAGTATCTCATATCACCAACATTTATTACAACACTTCTAGGATTTGCTTCATAGATGTATGTCAATGGTAAAGATATGGTTGTCCAAGTAAAACATCACATACCTCAAATGATGTGATGTTGCAAAGGATTGCATCTTGAAAAGGCTTGATTTTATACACCAAGTGGCATTGTTGAGTAGCGTGTTTCTACACCAAGTGACATTGTTGAGTGGCATGTTTCTTATAGCCTGCACTAAACCATCCAATAGAGCATGGTTGTCGGTGAGGCGTCAGTGGCAAGTTCAATCTTCAAATTGCTTTAGGTGAAATCAAGTTCTCCTAACTTCCATTTCCAACAATGAAGTGTAATTGTTGACGACCGATCCACATTTGAGAATAAAACAATCTTTCTACTTCCTCTGAATATTTTTTGGAGGAAGAAGCAACGATTGCAGTACCTATCATAACACTAGGTTTAGAATCTAGGAACTTCTTAGCTTTCTCCAATGCCATAGTGCTTGTTCCTACTACCTCAAGTTGTGCAAGTAGTGTCTTTTTGGAACAACACTCCTCGTTGGAGTAACTATTGGAATTGTGAACTAAGCACCATTTGCCAATCTTGGACTGCTTGTTCAGATTATTTGACGGTGTGTTTTCTTCTAAGGATGATGCATAGAGCCATTCTGTTGTTTAGGATTTTCCTTGCAATGCTTAGATTGCAGTTTGTCCTAAGACTTGAAATCTTCTTTCTTAGTCATCAATTTAGCTTTTGCTTTGAACTTGCAAGCAAATATGTAGGTTTCTCTGATGGAGGAGATTTAGAGAAAGTCCATTTCAGATTAGACATAGAACGAACAAAGACACTTAGCCTTGTCTTGTTTCCCAAGGGCTAAGGGAAGAAGAAAGAAAAAGGAAACGTTTGGAGTTTCTAAGGGCAATTTGCATAAGTACTTTATTGTTTTAACTTTCACTTAAGTTGTGGTCTCTTGAGGGTCATGGGCACCCAAGAGCTTAAGTGGGGGTTATAAGGATTGCTCTTTTCATATTTGAAAAAAGGTCTTTCCTACAAAATGGAACGCACCCCTTAGGGGAATTGATATAAAAGAGAGTGGAGAATTATTTGGAGGGGTATGCAATTATGATATTTGAAATTTTGTGGTCTAGGCATGAAAAGCTTAACCCAAGACTTGGAGATGAAAACCTTCATGGCTAAAGAGAAAATAGAGACGAAACTTTTTCATTTTTTGATTAGGGCAGCATCATTTCAAAGGCTGCAATTGAGCTTGATTATTAATAAAATCCAAAAATGCAGCTTGTGAAGTGTGGCGAATACCTTTGGAATGGTGGCGACTTGCTTTGGGGGTTCACACCAAGGGTTTTAGGGTTGTTTATGGGCAGCAAACCAGTTTGCATGTTGAAGACCCTTTTAATTAGGGCTGCAATAGAGTTTGTTTGTTGAAGACCCATTGTCCTAAGGTTGCATGGATAAGGACATCATTATCTGTTGTTTTGCAGTTGGGCGACCCCCTTTGGGAATTGTATGCATCATTTTCTAGGGCTTAATTGGCCTAATTTGCAGATCTGAATATTGCATAATATTTCTATTATTTTATTGGAATTTTTCCAATAATTATTGTTTCAAAACATGCTGGAAAATAGTATTTATATCAGCTGAATATTTGATAATTTTCCAATAATTATTCAATTGTAAAATAAGGTGATTTCGAGGTGGAAAAGCACCAATTTAATTCTGCAAATTTTCAGCCCTTATGGCGTCTAGGATTTGAGGATTGAAAGGCTTTTTTTATGCCTTATTCATCATTGAAATAATTGTTGAATTGTTACTAAGGTTTGACATAATTAATTGAAACAGTGTGTGAGAGTTTGATCACTAAGGTTTGCAATAAAAATCAGAATTCAAGGTTTTATCCTATTTTGGGATATTTCAGTGGTATCAAAGCCAATATCTTGGTTAGTTGTGAGGGTTTCAAGATTGAATCATGCCCAAGAGTGACAAAGAACCAAAGTATTACCTTGGAAGCAAGAACAAAGTTGTTGAAAATCCGTTTGAAGAATCAAAACAACAGATGGATAACTTGGAACAGCCAAAGAATGAAAGGGAAGATAGAGAAAGAAGCTTCATAGGTACACACAAGCCCGAAAACAAATGACAGTAGTTTTTTTTCAGAATTTGTCTGCAGCATGAGAGAAATGAGGAGTGACAAGCCATCCAATGGGGATGGTTGTGCTTCAAGAAGTCCATCAGCCCACAAAGGGGAATGGAGGATCCACACGTAGGCCTAACCAGCCTTCTTTTTTGCAAAGAGAAGAAGTCATTCTGGAAAGGGAGGAGCAACCTACCTTACGGAATAGTTCGTTGGGGGATTTTGAGGAGTACATGACTTATCCTACTCCTTTTAGGGAGCAAATGAAGTTGTCGAGTTCGAATCTTGGAAGTATGGGCAGCAAAGAGACAACGGGAATGGACAAAGACCTAGGGGCAGCCAATGAGAGCTCCAACATGCTTTTGGAAAGCTTTTGCTTTCTACCTTTGATGGCTCTCCCAAGAGTTCGGCTAGGGCTTGTATTCAGAAGGTAGATACCTACCTTTCACTTAGACCTATGATGGAAAAGGAGGCTATTCAGTTTGCCACCTCGCACTTAGAGGGAGTTGCCCATGAGTGGTGGTATCATGGGTTAATTACCCAAGGAGACCAACTCATACAGTCTTATGAGGAGTTTGGTAAATGGATCATTGAAAGGTTTGATAAGGATGATCCGGAGCTTTGTTTCAGAAAACTGACTCAATGGAGGCAAACGGGTACAATGGGGAATATGTGACAGAATTTCAAAGACTTTTGGCCATGGTGACGGATGTTTCGGAGAGGAGATTGGTGGTTTTGTTCATGGAAGGGTTGATTGATTCCATTCGGGATTTGGTCAAGGCTTTTGACCCACCTTCTCTTCAAGGAGCCATTCAAAAGGCCCTTGATCTTGAGTCTTCAACTCCCCAAGGTAAAATTTTGCACTTTGTTCAGCAAATATCTAATTCTTTTGGCCCTTTTAGACAACAAAAATGCAATAGATGGGTGCAACAAAAGGACAACTCTTTCGAGCCACAAAAACCAAATCGTTTGGGGCAGCTTGGTAGACCAAACCAGCAAGGTTTGGGGCAGCAAAGGGAGTTGCCAAGATGGAACAATGAGACAAGAAACGAGCTAAGAAGGAAAAAACTTTGCTTCACTTGCAAAGATCCTTGGACACTGGTCACTATTGCCGTGGGAAGGGACAAGTGCACTACACTGAGGTACACTCGGACGCAAAAGAAGAGGAAGGGGCAGCCACCTATGAGGAGGAGCCTTTGGAGATCCTTGGAGGAGAAGACATGAGTGGCACTATGGCTTCATTATCGGAAGCTCCTAGATACTACCCCTTTCGTGTGAAGGGAAGATTGAAAGGTAAGAGTGTTACTATTCTCATTGATAATGGGGCCACCCACAATTTCACTAATAGAAGTTTGATTGCTACATGTGGAATTCAACCTATCGAATTCAAGGGATTCTGTGTGACTAAGGCGTATGGCTTCACCATCTCTTGTACCACCAATGTTCCCAAGCTTAGCATCATGTTGGGAACACACCCCATTGAGGATGACTTCTATGTGGTTGGCATTGGAGAGACCAACCTTGTCCAAGGCATCCAATGGTTTCACGCTCTTGGAGAGCACACAAAATTACAAAACTATGGAACTCAAATTCAATGTGGATGGGAAAAAAGTAATCATACATGGCTTGAGTGATAGGCACCCACGGAAGTGACCTCAAAAGTGATGGAAGGGATCTTCCATTAGAAACCTTTGGTAGAGACAACAAGGGCAACAAGGAAGGCTGCATTTTCTGAATTGGGACAGCCACCTCTACTTGTAGAGCTTCATCATAAAATTGGTTCGGTGAAGGGTTCAAAGGTTGGAATGTATTGTTCTTCAAAAGAAGTCAACAAAGTGGCCAAAACTGGGTATGGGCAGCCACTAAGATATGTAAAAGATCATTTAATTCCTTGTTTTATGAACTTTATGAATTCTGAAAATAAAGGTCCAAATCAAGTTTACGAAAAGTATGAATTTCAGTTTGTGGAAAAAAGGTCTAAAATTTGCAGGGGGAAGAGGCCAAGGTTATACTCAGAAAATTCTGAGTCTTTCATGAAAAATCGAAATATCTTATGCTCAAGGAGGGGAAGAGGCCAAAGTTATACTCAGAAAACTCCGAGTCTTTCATGAAAAATCAAAATATCTTATGCTCAAGGAATTCTGGAAAAATTGATTCATTGCAGCCTCTAGCGAATTCAGTAAAGGGGGAGATGGACCTTTGGTTTGCAAAAGAAAGTGGAACTTGGAAACCCAGGATCAGCCCTTCCAAAACAAGATACCATGGCTCTTTGCGAACATGGTAAGTGCTCTACATGGTGTGAATTCTGTTTTGGGACAGCGAGGGTTGAATTTACATACACAAGGCAATTTAAAAGTGCCCATGAGGAGGAAGAACATTCAGTTTGCAGATTGGAAGAGCGGTTGGGAAACCATGGCAACTTCCCCTCTCAAGGGAATGGGGGAAAGAAAGAAGAAGCAAGAGACGTATATGGTAGAATCATGCAATATTGGTCACACTTTTTTGAAGGTATGATTTCCCAATTCACTAAAATTGATGGTTGAAAAAAGGAGAGCAATATATGCTTTTTGTTCATGAAGGTGACTTTAGAGTCCATTAAAGCTCATAAAGTGCACATATGGAGTAGAGTGGACATGAGGGACAGCCATTATACTTCTTTTCACCATGCTGCCCATGACAGTTCCAGCCCACTTGTTGTGAGCTTAAGGACCCCCAAATGCATGGAAGGGTGATTTCAAGGTAACACCCCAAAAGGGTGAGTTGTAGTTAACCAAGTTCCTATGGAGGGGTCACAAGAGGTCTGATTTTTGCATACACAGCCAACCAATCACAAGTGAGGAGACTGATTTCACCATTCCTCTGGGATATGAGAACACTTGTTGGTTGTCCAAAGACAAAGGGTGGGGTTCAAGCATTGTGATGGAGTTTCCAGCTCTCCTAGATGGAAGAATTCTGAGTCTAGAGGCAGTTTTTGAGGGTATTAACAGCATGGGCAGCCCTCCTATGCCCTCTAAGACATCCACACACATGTTTCCAGCCATTCCACATTTGGAGAACTTGATCAAATATGCAAGCATGGGAAGAGATGGGAGCCACCCTTGCATGGAACGTGAATGAAGGTGGTCTGCCATTTTGACTAACATGTTTGTGTTTGGTGTAGGTATTGACAAATGGACATTCAAGGCCCAATTTTCCAGCAAACATCTCACTGGAACAAACTTTCCCAGCCACTATAATGCTGTCATTTCTGAAAATTTCCATTTTCTCATCATCTTTGTGGTATATCCGAGGTATAGGACCTCCATGGGAAGGGACAAGAAGGATAGAAGCTGCTGTTGTACCATTTCCAAATTGCATATGCAGCCAAGAGTCTTCAAGAACAGCATTAAAGGACTTCATCAAGAGGTTTTTCTTCCATGGAGAGAATCAAGGATTGAGTTTTGCATGAGACCCATGGTTGGGACAGCCCATTGGTTGTTATAATTGTTTGAGGACAAGCAATTTTGGGCGGGGATGATTGTCATGTCCCCCTTTTGGACATAGAATGAACAAAGACTCTTAGCCTTGTTTTGTTTCCCAAGGGCTAAGGGAAGAAGAAAGAAAAGGGAAATGTTTGGGGTTTCTAAGGGCAATTTGCAAAAGTACTTTATTGTTTTAACTTTCACTTGAGTTGTGGTCTCTTGAGGGTCATGGGCACCCAAGAGCTTAAGTGGCGGTTATAAAGATTGCTCTTTCAATATTTGAAAAAAGGTATTCCTTCCAATATGGAATGCACCGCTTAGAGGAATTGATATAAAAGAGAGTGGAGGATCATTTGGAGGGGTATGCAATTATGATATTTTAATTTTGTGGTCTAGGCACGAAAAGCTTAACCCAAGACTTGGAGATGAAAACCTTCAAGGCTAAAGAGAAATTAGGGACGAAACCCTCTAATTTTTTATTAGGGCAACATCATTTCAAAGGCTGCAATTGAGCTTGAATATTCAAAAAATTCAAAAATACACCTTGTTAAGTGTGGCAAATACCTTGGAAAGTGTGGCGACTTGCTTTGGGGGTTCACACCAAGGGTTTTAGGGCTATTTATGGGCAGCGAACCAGTTTGCTTCTTGAAGACCCCTTTAATTAGGGTTGCGATGGAGTTTGCTTGTTGAAGACCCCTTGTCCTAGGGTTGCATGGATAAGGACATCATTATCTGTTGTTTTGCAGTTGGGCCACCCCCTTTGGGAATTGTATGCATTGTTTTTTAGGGCTTAATTGGCCTAATTTGCAGATTTTAATATTGCATAATATTTATATTATTTTATTAGAATTTTCTCAATAATTATTGTTTCAAAACATGTTGCAAAAGGGTATTTATATCAGCTGAATATTTGATAATTTCCTGGTAATTATTCAATCATAAAATAAGGTGTTTTCGGGGTGGAAAAGCACCTATTTAATTCTACAAATTTCCAGCCCTTGTGGCGTCTAGGGTTTGAGGATTGAAAGGCTCTTTTTATGCCCTATTCATCATTGAAATAATTGTTGAATTATAGCTAGGGTTTGACATAATTAATTGCAACATTGTGCGAGGGTTTGATCACTAAGATTTGCAGTAAAAATCAAAATTCAAAGTTTTATCTTTGTTTGAGATATTTCAATATATGGTCTCAACCTTGACCCAGTGTCACCGCATTCAGCAAATTCCAACAATTTAGTTTGGAATTCCCTGAACTTCAACAAAACTTAAAAAATTAGCTCAAATTCGCCTTTAAATTCGTCCTGAATTTAATGGGCAAATTTTATCAGGTCAAAATCGTATAAATTCGTCTAAATTCATTAAAATTCATTTTTTTAGGGTTGTGTAAAAAACACGTTTGGGGCAAATTTTATAACGTCTATTTTTTATTTCCTTCACCGCTAGGTTAAGTTCCAAACTTCGACCACGACTCTTTGTTATTTCCTTCACAACCTACGTTAAGCTCCAAACTTCGATGATATTCGAATCTTCCAACCCCTGCATTAGGGTTAACAACTACAGATCTTGCATTCAACTTCAAGCATCCAACTCCAAGTGCTACAGCGACAGCTTGTAGGATTACGGGCCACGAGTATGTAATTGTTTATATTTTAAAATACAAATATTAGCATAAAATAATAGACTAGTATAACTATAGTCTATATTTTATAAACCCTGTAGGCTATGCCGCTGTGGGCAGCCTATGGCTGTGTAGCTGCGTAGTGAGACTGAGTCACTGTCAAGTTGTCAACTAAGTATTAATTTTAAAATAATAGACTAGTCTGTAGTATAAAATAATAAGTGGAGTTGTGTCGTGGGTCACTGAGTATAAATTTTAAAATAATAGACTAGTGTAGCTGTGTAGCTGCCTAGTGAGTACTGAGTAGTGAGTTTGTAGTATAAATTTTAAAGTGTTAAACTAGTCTATAAAATAATAAATGTATATTTTTAATTTTAAATGTAATTTTGTTTACAGTTGAAAGATGAAAGTTTGTAATTTGTTAATATTTTTGACAGTCTACGAACAACAAACAGTGATTGCAAGTCTGCACAAAAAACACACCCTGCCCTAAAGGCTAAAGGCTACCTCAGAATTCAACATGGCACCCCCAAATATCATCAACAGAAGGATGGAAATATATGAACCATGAGGATCAATCTAACAACGTCACTTGCAAGTTATGTCAACACTCCTTTACAGCGACATTAACAAAGGTAATGGATCATCTTCTTGGCATATCAGGGGGTAAAGGAGGTGGTGTTGAAGCATGTGCAAATGTGACACCTAAAATAAAAGCGGCATTGGAGAAAGACTACAGTAATTCACTAGTAGTATCTCAGAAAAGGGCATAGAAAAAGCAGCGAATCCAATAGGACCTTTCTAGGTCCAAATATCACGCATCTTACTCCTCCAGCATGTCCACAAGCTCAACAATGCCACAAAAACGTACTGGGACAGCAAGTACAACATTGAAAAGTTTATGGAAACCTGGAGAAAAAGAGCAGGTTGATGATGCATGGGCTGATTTCTTTTACGAATCAGCAATTCCATTTAAGGTTGCTAGAAGCCCTTATTTCAAAAAATTTGTTCAACAATCAATAACATTTGGCAAAGGGTACACAACACCAGGTTCAGAAGCTCTGAGGACAACTTTTTTGAAGAGATCAAAAGATAGGGTCATTGATAAATTGGAAAGCATCAAAGACTCTTGGAAGTCAACAGGGTGCACCATTCTGAGTGATGGTTGGTCTGATATACGCCAAAAGTCATTGATCAATGTGTTGGTCTATGCCCTAAAGACGTATTTCTTAAGGTAATTGATGCCACGGAACATACAATAACTTCTAAGTATATCTTCAACATTCTGGATGAAGCAATTCTCAAAGTTGGTGCAAAAAATGTGGTCCAGGTTATTACTAATAGCGCTAACAATTGTGTGGGGGCAGGAAAGTTGTTAGAAGAAAAATACTCACATATTTATTAGAGCTCTTGTGCAACGCATTGTATTAATTTACTACTCCATGACTTGACCAAAATTCCTTGGGCACACGAGGTAGTGCAAAGAGGAAGAACAATTGTGAATTTCATAAAAAATCGCCTCACATTGAGCATATATAGGAGGCATGCAAGCAAAAAAAATTTGACGCCATGTGACACAAGATTTGCCTATTTCTTTATCACTTTGAAAAGAGTGGTTGAGTAGAAAGGAGCTCTTCGGTTTGTTGTTTGTAGCAAAGAGTGGGAAGACTCTGTTCTTGCAAAAGGTTCTAAAGGTAAACATGTAAAGCAAATCATCCTAAGCCATGATTTTTGGGAAAATGTGAATAAGGTTCTAAAAATGTGTGCACCCATAGCTTGCATGTTTTGCATGGTTGATGGTGGCATTCCTTGTATTGGCATGGTTTATGAGGGTATGGACCGTTGCAAAGATGCCATTCAAAAGGCTTTCAATAATGTAAAAGTTGAATATAAAGAAATGTGGGATATTTGTGATGGGAAATGGATAATGATGCATACTCATTTGCATGCAGTAACATGTTATTTGGAGCCCACACTATCACATTGAGAGAGAGGGTGATCGCGAAGTCATGGCTGGCATTTATGCAGCGATTGAAAACTTGTTCCTAGTAGAGATATTGCAAAGAAAACAAGAGAGCAACTCAGGCCATACCGAAAAGGAGATAGGTTGTTTGGATCCCAATCAACAATAGATGATAGAGAGGACATGGAAGGAGATGAATGGTGGCAATTCTATGAGGCAGACACTGTTGAGCTACAACATTTTGCAATTCGAGTCTTGAGTCACGGAGTAAGTGCATCGACATGTGAGAGGAATTGGAGCAGCTTTGACCATGTTCAATCAAAAAAAAGGAATAAGTTGTTATCAAGAACACTAGGGGATCTTGTTTATGTTCATAGCAATTTACGATTGACTATGAAAAAAGTGACAAGAGATGCATCCTCTAAGAAGAAGAAGCTTCAGGATTTTGTTGGTGCTGAAGAAGAAAATGAAGCTAATGAAGTTGATAATGATGAAGCATCTGATGATGATATTGAGCCCAACGTTCTAGATGGTCTAGAGCTTTTTGATGTAACAAGTGGGCCTTAGCTCATAGATAAGTATAATAACCTGATGATGATCTATATGTTTCTAAAAACATATTTAATTATGGTATTACTATTATGTATTCAGCATGTTTTTCATATTTCTTTTATTTCAATCAATCTATGATAAATTTTGGAGTTTGAAATTTTGGACAAACTCTGTTCTATTTGACAGCAGGAAGAGAACACAAATTAATATAAATCTAAATTAGCTTGTATGTTCTGATTTTATATGGTAGTATATCTCCATCAAGTTATGTTCTGATTTTAAATTAAGTTATTATTTTATGTTAATCTCACAACAGGAAGAGAACGCAATTGTTATAAATCTAAATTAGTTATCATTAAAGCAAAGTTATTTGGACATGTTTGTTTATTTGAAATGTGATTTTTCTTGAATGGTGGGATGATATATTTAAAAAAATAAGCATATTTATGTTAGCCGAATTTAATCTGAAATTTTTTAGCTCTAAATTTTTTTCGATTTTTTTCCTTGGCGAATTCATATGCGGTGACTATGCCTTGACCTATACTTCAAAACAAGATTTTTCTTAAATTCCTGAACATTCAAAAAAATTGAAACCAGAATATGAAAATTGTTTGTATATTCTTGCACAAATTGATCATGTCCTTGGGGCAACTGAGAGAACGTGATGTCTTGGTCATCATAGTTTACAACAAGGTAAGGCGTTGAGTTGATTGCATCTATGAAACCATTCCAGGTATCTATATGTGTGTCTAAGTCAACATCTTCACGTATTTCATGTGTACCGCAATAGTAATCCCACCATTTCTTTCTTAATAAAGAAATTTTTAGAAGAGCGAATGTAATATTTTCTTGGTTAGAGAAATGATTCATCGCGTGATACGAACATATTAGATTAAGCTCGTTACTTGGGGCATTTGCAACTGTTTTACCTTCAAACATAGGGATGTCTAGATTGACTTGTACCTTGTACAATGTGTGACCACCAAAAGGTCATTGTGAATGAGATGTGTTCGAAGGAGTGTGACCATGCTTGAGAAGTTAAGCAAAGTAATCGATAATACTTGCTCATTCACGTCCATGACATTCTTCCAATTCTTCTTGTTACCTTTGCAAAGCATCCTCTATCAATTTCTGGAACATTTTTCAATTTGGTGTCTCTGTCATTGATTTGTCTACCATCTAAGGATGTGAAGGAAGGTATGATGAAGGATCATGAGTCTCAAGCCCTAACTTCCTATAATCAAGCCTCGTGCGAGTGGGCAAAGAAACAAAGAAAGATTTCAGTTACAACTTCAATAGCAATGTGAGATGATATGAAGTGTGTATTCTCTGATTACACTAATACAAGGCCCAAGAGGAGACCTAGTGGACAACCACACCTAACAGATTAAATGTGTTATTGCGGAACCATATATTAAATGATAGAGGCCAAAAGATATATTAGTGTAGTAAGAAAAGGGAAAGAGCAAAAAAGATAATGGACGCCAAATTAGAACTGTAATTGCAAAGTTGTATCATGCAAAGTTTTGTACAAGATCCAAGAGATCGGATGTGTAATGTTTATGTACTCCTAGTCTATTTCTGTATTACTAACTTATTACAAAAAATAGAAGAATGTATTAACATACAACAGAGGAAGATGAAATGCCGGTTGAACCGTGACAAGAGTTACCAACAACCGCTTCATAACCAATCATTAGTTTGTCATCTTCTGCTGACATTACCGCAGAGTTGCATGGTATAGTATCGACATTGTAGGAGTTGTGCAGTATTGAAGAATAGGAGTTAGGACTTTGCGATATGCACACGTATACTTGAGATGATGTTGAAGCTGCTGGTGAAGACAGAACATGCTGCAGAACACAACGTGGTGCCACAAAACAATTGAAGGCTCAGATCATCCTCAATCTGCAGAGTGCAAGGGGGGTGATACTTCAAGAAAAAGTCTACATCGTGTAAACATGTTTATTTAGCTAAGTAAACTAACCCGTTAATTATCTCGTAGCGAGCCACACTCCCATCAAACTTTACAATCCTTGTTATAATACAGTACACCTCTCTAACCGAGAAACCAGCCACCATGTCATAACGCCCTATGGCTCCAGAGGTTCAATGATTTATTAAAAACCAAATCCTACACCAAAACTGCCAAGCTGCACTAACAGAGGTTTTGCCAAGCTGCATTAACAGAGACAGATTCACTCGAGCTATGCTCTCACCAGACTACAAATCCGAATCATTGTTCCAATAGTTCCACATTTTACTACCAGTCATGGACATTATGGCCGGTAATCTTATTGATATAGTACTGCATTGCAGTCTTTGGAAGATGGCAGATCGAAAGAACATGCAATAGAGCTACATCTAGAATCAAACTAGAATGCAACAGATCTAACAGGTGTCATGAGCTTTGAGATGGAGATTTGTCTTTAAGGTTATGTATAATATTTTCTGCAAACAGTTATCAAAATAATTATGCTTGTCCTATTAAATTTGAAGGCCATCGTTTCTAATCAAAACCTGTGCATTCTAAGTCGTAGAAATTAAGACAATAACAGCAGCTTCAGGCAGAGCCAGATTAGAGGAAAATATTCAAAAATCATACTATCAGTTTATCTCTGACAAGGGATTTAGATGGTATATAAAAGTGGATTGAATGCAGTTGCATCAAGATAAATGTTATGAAAATAAAAATCTGTGGGCATAAACTCAAATCAAAATAAAAAATAAGGCACGCAGTTTTTACCCAGAAACTCTATAGCTCACTCTTATGGACTGTAGAAACATCAAAGATTTTATTAAAATAAATAATGTTATATTCCATAAATAGAAATGGTCTATGGGGCCCTATAATACATTGAATATGATATGTCAAGGGCGTGACAAGCTCGATGGAAAAGCCACAATGTGGCTCGTTAATCATGTACAATACCTCAAAAACACACTCTAACTAAGGCAAATTAAGAAGAATGACTCCCACAATTTTATAAAGGGAAAGTACAAAAGGGGGAAACGAAAAATATTCAAAATTTAAATAGAAATTCAACAAGAAAAAAGAAGAGGTTGGTCCGCTGTGGTCTAGTTGTTAAGACAGGGTGTCACTATGCATAAGACCCAGGTTCAAACCCCAGCAGGTGTAGAACCCTTGGATGTGTCAGTGTGTTGACTTTGGAAGTTTGACCCGGTCAAATCTCCTGGGAAAAAGGAAACCAATGTCTCATAGCTCTCTCTGGGCGGAATTCAAATTAAAAAAGAGTGTTTGCCATGTTCAAGAAAACAATTAAAACGAAGAAGAGCAAGAACCACACGTTCAAACCCACAGGAAGGGTAGAACCCTGTGTTTGCCATGTTCAAGAAAACAATTAAAAAGAAGAGCAAGAACCACACTTTCAAACCCACAGGAAGGGTAGAACCCTTGTGTGTGTGTTAAATTCAGGAGTTTGACACAAGGAATCCTGTGGAAAAATGGAAATCAAGATCTCATAGGTCTACCTCTGTGGAATTCAAATTAAAAAAATCACATTTGCCAAATTAAAATTTGAAAAATAATAAAAATTCACGAAAAAAGAAGAGCAAGAACTACACTCTACAGCAGAACGCATTGCGATTTTAACATCCCGATTAATTCAAACTGGAAGTAAGGTAAAATCATATTTACTACGTTGCTAATTCTCACAATGCTTTGCACTTTCAAAAACAAACATATTAACTACGTTGCCAATTCTCATAATGCTTTGGACTTTCTACAACGCTGCTAATTTAACTACGCTGCTAATTCTCATATTGTTTTGCGCTTTCAAATTTTCACTTAATTAACCCTAATCAGGAATCCAAATTACATAAGATCAGAAGCCTCCTTGCTCTTCTAAAACAATTATCAAGAAAAGGGTTACTTGCCTCCTTGCTCTTCGAGTCATCGGAAGAATCATCGCTCCTCGCCATTGGAAAAGAAAATCGTAGCGTCGCGTTGCTCCCAGAGATTTGAACTCGGAACCTCCTGTTAACCAGAAATATGGTTAATAAATATTTTAGCAGAAGCAGTTGGACTTAAGCAGCCCACCGCCTAATTTTTTGACCCTTACCCGCCCTTCTAATATTAATTAGAAAAGGCGCAAATGCAGAGAAGAAATGGAGGAGAAAGATTACTTAGTGGGAAACGCACTTTTAAGGGCTGGTTCTAAAGGTCATGAATCCATTTGAAAGGTTATGTATATTGTGAAAAAAAGGTCAGCCTTGGAAATGAATGAATTTAGAATTGATTTTTATTTTGCCCCGGGAAGGAGAGAGAAAACAAAATAATTATATAAAATATCAGGGAAGAAAGTAACTCCTCAAGTTTTGAAGGCCTTTTTCTTTTCTCTTTTTTTATAAGTGGGGTCGAATGTCGTGAGGTGGCGGCCTTAGAATGCAGGGAGGTGTGGTTGGGTCAGGGTTGTTTGTCTTTTTGAACTCAAACTATTTTTATAGATATTTTGAGACTCTCAACTCAATGAAGTTTGAGCATGGGTCTTTAGTTGTGGGAAGCCTCTGTCTCTACCACTCAACCCAACCTAATAAAATAGGTTATTGAGTTCAAAAGGAACTTTATCGAGACTCTCGACTCAATAAAGTTTGAACATGGGTTTTTAATCATGGGAAGTTTATGTCTCTATTGCTCAATCGAACCTATTGAAATAGGTCGTTGAGTTTAAAAGGAACTTTGATGTACTATTCTTATAATACTCTATCTTCACGAGTGTAATAAAGTTACACAGTGACCAACTTGTAGCGTGCATATCCTTATCTTTTCTTTTGTTAGTTAAAAATGTTTCTTTAGGTCAACCTACATAATTATGTTTGTAGATAAGAGAAGATATTATCTTCTAATGCACAATAAGTCAACTTTTTTATTTCATTTCTTTATTGTTATGCATTTTAGATGTTGCCCCCTTGAAGTAGCAATATTTAAACTCTTTATATCAATTCACTGGGCCTTCCCACATCAACATATTTACATTTGTTCTTATTTTCGCTTTCAAGTGAATCGTTGTTACTATTTGTGTTTATTTTTATGCTCTACATCTAAGATATATCATAACAAGTGGTATTAGAGCAATGATTTGGTCAACAAATTATGTAGTAAAAGGATGAAGGCATGTGATTATCAAAGGCGAGTATCTTTCTGTTAATTTTTTGGGTCAATTTTTTTCTATTTATTTGACTTTGAGAAAGTAGTTAGGATTGTTAAATTGTTATTTTTATCAAGCCCTAACAAAAACGTGGTCTTTAATATATTTCAAAGTATGAATAATTTAAGCAATCTTATTTGAGTAGGAGACTCGAGGTTTTGGGTGCTTGAGGGAGGTAAAAATTATTAGATTGGTCTCATTAAGATGATCACAACAGTTTAGCTCTCTAATAACCAAAAAATATATATAACCCTTGATCTGAGTGTAACCACATCAGTTTGCGCTCTTCTCTTAAGAGCATTGCACACCTTGCACACACTCGAGCACTCCACACACTCTACACAACCTTGTGCCAACCCTCAATGTAACATATGCCATCCACGTAGCATCCATGACATACCACACAGCTTCGTTTAAGCACAAAACATCCAAAACACACAACCACCATGTGGAAACTTTACACCACATCAAACCATGTCAAGCATCACTTTCAGAGTTTATGACATGCCAACACACATGCCAGCATATTATGCATGTAGAAGTCAAACCATTGCACCTACAGGAAGGAAAATTGTCATTTGTTGTAGAAGAACCATTTTTGTAACCGTCTTATTTTGTAATTGCTTTCTTTTAATGATATGTTTTAGCCATCTAACCCCAAGTGGACTAGCATCGAATGGTCGTTTGTTCACATTATGGTATATGCAAACACTATACATTTGATGCAATTGGCATCAAATTTTAGATCAAAATTGTATTGTGAAGCATTTTTTCATTTTGATTTCAAAAGTCGATGCTAAGTCGACATGAAGGCAATGCTACATCAGTGTGAATCCGATGATATGGGTGATGTTAATAACATTGGCTTAGCATCACCAATTTTTATAACTTTCTATGTTTGAACATTGCTCACTCCTATATAAACTTTTCACGAAGAATCATTTTCATTCTTGCAAGTCATTTTCAAAAGGAGTGGATGCTACAAGTAAATTTGAAGGCAAGTGGCAGAAGAGAAGTAACCTTGATGGAGGAGAAGTTAAATTCCATTTTATAGATATATTTAGTAGTTAGTCATTTTCTTCAGGGATAGTTTTAGTAAATGTCATTCTTTATTGTAATATAAACTTTATTATACTTTAATTTATTTTTTAAATAATTTAAATTATATTATAAGATAATTATTTCATGAATGTGTTAGATATTTAATCAAATTATAGATATTATATGTATAAATATACAATTTTTACAACTAATTACTTAACAATATTGTCTTTTTTACTATAAATATGTCATCTTATGAAACATTATCTTCATATTCTTTGACAAAAATACTCATTGTAAGGTATTACAAGGATGACAATGAGGTCAAATGTATTGAGGAAAAGGTCAAAAGCAAGCACTTAGTGTGGATGAAATAGAATGTCAACAATTTTAAATAAATGACTTCAATATAAGGGGAGGGTTAAATTAAAAAGTTATAATGAAGAGTTCAAGGATGGTCTAGAACTTCCTAATTTCATATAGACAAAATATAAGTCTAAATGTTGTAATTGGTAAGATCATGGCACATGGCCAATTGATAAGCCACTATAACCTATTTTGAGGTATTTGCATTTTAGGATTTGATTTATATGATACATTTGTTAACTATCCTAAATGCAAGACTTGGGCTCTTCACTTTTTCAGCAATCGATATTGGTTATATTACTTTCTTTGCATCGAGTAAATTGATAATGACTTTTTACAATTAAATGTACAGTTTTAAAAATTGGAATTCCTCGATGAGGTAGATATTTAACATGTAAATGTATGGTATGTATTTAAGTTCAAAGATCATTGAAGATCAAATTTTTATTACTACACAAGAAACCCATAAAATACACAATCATACATACATTGGTAGTTGTCTTTGTGCATTATAAAATATTGATAATTTCATTAATAGTATGCATGGGTGCAAGTGTTTAACATCTTCTAATTTTCAATACATAGAATGTTCTCATGACAAAGAGAATGATATGTCTCAAATTATATGACATTAAGTTATGATAAAAGTAATAAAAAAATAAAAGTGTTGGTGAAGAAATCTTTATTGATTATCCATTTAGATGGAGAAATCCAACCATTTTCAAAAAAATAAAAAATGGTGAAAATGATTGATGAATGAATAACTTTTATTTTAAGTAAATGTTATACTCCATGGATTTTTGTACAATATTTAATTTTGATGCTCAACTCTCAATTAGACAATTTTAATTTATTTGCACATTGTCTCGAAATAATTTGACGATGATACTAAATTGGCAATAGAAGTATTATTATTTTTTATTAGTAAAAATAGGGTTATAGGGCTCCCCACCCCATATTGATATTAAAATATATTTGTATATATAGTAATCATTGTATAAGACAAAAATTATATGAATCATACAATCTTTAAAAGTTAACTTCTACATACAAGATTTAACAGCGAACTTCTACATCCACTACAACAACACTAAAATAGAACAAAAACCTAGTCTTTGATCAATGACTAATATATCAACTTATGTAGTAAGAACGTGGTAGAGAAAAGGCCTATCATTTAATGTAAAATACAAAACAACACTAACGAATACAAACCACTTCAAAACAACAAAGATCAAAACAAAATCCTAATATTCTACATATGACCACCAATAGACCAATTTTTGTGACCATATCTCTAATCTTCAAAAACTCGGCTTAATACATATTTTGATTTGTAGCAAAAAATAATCCAAGAAGACCTATCAAAGGCCAACTTAAAAAATATCAAGAAAATAGATATCCTAAAGCAAGGCCTTCCATCTAAAAGCTTTAATTTCCAGCAAGTGTTGTGATGCAACTTTAGTACCTATTGTTTTTTGAATAATATAAAAGATAGTATAATGGGTCCATTTATTACAATAATTTTCATTTGAAAATATAAAAGTATTATTATTATTATTTTAGAAAGTTAATAATGATGCATTTCATTAGATATCCACATAACAAACAATTTGCACAAGTTAAGAATGTGAAATATAAAATGAGAAAGATAAAAATTGTATTAAAGTTGGGCATTATGTTTTTACATTACTCTACCCACTCATTATTCTACTCCATATAAAATATATATATGTGGACAAATAGAGTCACCATGCTCCATCTCCATCTCCAAATTCAATTTTTGATGACAAATCTTGTACAACATTTTACATAAAATAGAATGTGTGTGTGTGTGTATGTGTGTGTGTGTGTGTGTGTGTGTGTGTGTGTGTGTGTGTGTGTGTGTGTGTGTGTGTGTGTGTGTGTGTGTGTGTGTGAGAGTGAGTGTGTGTGAGTGTGTGTGTGTGAGAGAGAGAGAGAGAGTTTCATGGGTTTTCACCATAACATGCTAATTACAAGGATAGAGTGTGTGAAGTGAGATCAAAATCTTACAAGATGGTTTAATCAAGACTTTGAAACATAGACAGGGTTTATCGCAAAGAAATAAACTTGTTGAATAGTTCAATCTAAGATGTAAACTACTTATAGATATATATATATAATACGTATCAGAGTAGAATAATAAGCAAACATTCACAATAACATATAGAATTATGTGATTATACCATAAAAGAGTACAAATACTTAGAATTCATAATAGATGATCTATTACCACGAATTACAACAAGGAAACCCTCATTGGTCAAGGTCCCGTTTTGTCAATATTCTACGCGAAAAGATCTTTGATCAAAATAACAATTACTATTCTTTTACTCACACATATGTCAACCCTTCAATTGCATTCTTTTCAAATACATACAGGCATTAGTGCCTATGGTTGTAACTTTCAGATTTATGACACTGAGAATAGTTCTCTATATCGCATTTGGTGAAGTCCTTACCAACATAGAGATTCTCATAACAACTCCTAACCACCTAAAAATAGAATACAATTATATTTCATGTAGGACAATCTCGTACATACAAATTATTTTACATTTAGCTATAACCGCTAACACTTCTTAGATTTAAAAGGTTGTCTCATCTCAAGACAATATTGCAAAGGTAATATGTCTAAAAACTGAGAAAATGTGATAAAATGTAGAAGTGCATAGGATTCATAGACTTCACTCAATATGTCAGTAAACCAGTTTTCACCCCTTACACACTAATTAACTGCCCTTTCAGGTTTTCAACTAAGTAGCATACTAGTTTACCACCCTTGCGAGTTTTTAATAGACTGGCTCTGCATAGTACTATACAAGCTTCTAATTACAAAAAATGACTAAATTTTCAAAATTTATGAACGTACACAAGCATCAGTTGGTAGGTGGTGGCATATTCCTCTATTGGATGATCTGTCATAGTTGACTTGGTGGAATGATCTTGGGTTCATCGACCAATGGTGCAATGTTTGCATCGATGAGGACCAAGTCATCCTTGTAAGATTGACAGTTGAGGAGAGCTTCCTAAGCACTACATAAAAGACCACATAGTGGAGCTTGATTGTCCATCAGGTGGTGAATATTCATTTCCACCATCCTGATCAAAGCAATTTTTACCATGTTGACATTGGTTGTGATTTCTTCATGGAGCTGTGATAGCCTATCAACATGTCTTTGTGCTTTCACACTGGTGAAGGAGTTGTACAACATCTAGTTTTGCCAGGTCTGCATACTCTGTATAATTATATCCCTCACACCAAGTGAGGTTTGTAGTGCAACATCCATGGTAGTAGGAGTTGCATTGGGTGATGTGATTATAGCTTATGTGAATTTGGTCATGGTAAATTTGGGTTGTGCAGTGATCCAAACCTTATCCAACTACTTCTTCCAATCTAGCAGTTGAAGTGTAATTTGTGTAGCTTGAGCCTGAGTAGTATCTATTGTGGCCTGATACTTAGCTAACAACTCATAAAGGACCTCAATT
This sequence comes from Torreya grandis, assembly GCA_037957365.1. Taxonomy (NCBI): domain Eukaryota; kingdom Viridiplantae; phylum Streptophyta; class Pinopsida; order Cupressales; family Taxaceae; genus Torreya; species Torreya grandis. The sequence continues at coordinate 4,741,350 of JARHVA010000516.1, forward strand.
TTGACTTTGATGTCTTTCCCCTTCTAGATGATGTTTGCCTCATTAAAGGTCTATCAATCTACAATGAGCTTGTCTAGAAGAAGAGCACGTTAGTCCTTGTCTAGAAGCGAAGGATCCATAATTAGTTATGTGTAGAGGTCAAGCCAAGCGTCTATTTTGATCTTTCTAGTAATTTATAGTTGTTTTGTGATGACAAAATTTATATCCTTAAGCACCTTTACTTGTTGCTCCAATGCAACTGCCTTCTACAAAATAGATTCCTAAAATGCAATGGCACCTTCAAGTTGCTTGGATAATGGCAATTGGGAAACATCCAAGGATACTTTTATTTTGGTAGGAGTCAAGGTGAGGCATGTGATTAATGCACCTATAGGTGCCATCCTCAATGGGACTATTGGCAAGGAAAAATTGTGCATCGTGTAGAGGTTGCTGACACATCCCATAGCCAAATGTTATATAGGCTTAATAGAGCAGTTTCATCCTATGAGGCAACCATAGAACCTCCTACATGTGTGCGGGGCATCTCTCAAGAGGTCTATATTGCACTGAAACTTGACTATGTTGACATAAATTATACCTTCATATCATCCACTTGGGGTTCCTTAGCTCACTTCTTTGTAGCTTCCTCGTGTGCCTACTGTGTAGCATCTTCTTGTACCTTCTTGGCAGCCTCTTCTCATGCTCTCTTTGCATCAGATTTTTGAGCTTGTTTGGTGACCTCTTCTACCTGTGCTTTATGTTGTCATTGTTAGACCTTCCCCTACTTTTACTCTTGCTCTTGCATAAGCTGGTTCTTTTATTCTTTGGATTCTTATTTTTGTCTATGCTTTGATTCCAATTCAACATCCTTGTGTTATTGTTCTACCACTTATTGTAGTTGTTTGGCTTGTTCAGTAGTAGTGACTTCTTGCTATATTTTCTTCTTCTTTTCTTCCTTTTGTTGTTGTCTTAGTGTCTCTGCATCCTCAACTTTCTTACAAGCCTCTGCTTCCTTAGCCTAACATTGGATTTCCTCTTATTCATGTTGATCCTCCTCTACCTTCCTTTTAGCCTCAACCTTAGCCCTGTGCTTTTCTTCCTCATGTGTGACTTATTGTTATTCAAGTATGACTTCCTATTTGTTGATCTCATCCTCCTTGGAGTGTGATGGTGAGGAGCTAATATAATAGTTTACACCTCAGCCCAAAAAACTTGCCCCTTACAAACTAAACACTTGATAGTTTTAGGGGTGTCAGCTTCCTATACTTGTGCTCTCCCATCATAGACTCTTCAATGGCATGCACAAGAATAGGTGGAATGTCCACCCTAAATTTTTAATGGTTACATGGAGTCTGCACATGCTGTATAAGTTGTTTTGGGTGGTTGACTTTTATAGATCCTGACTATGATGGGCTCACAGTGGTTCTTGATGTCTTGAACATTTGTTGAATGCACTTTAATTTAGACTCTTCAACCACTGTATCTACAATGATAGAAGTAAGGCAAGAAGGTATATCGATCCAAATGTTAGGGTGTGGAGCTAAAAGCTTCACTAAGGAGCATACTTAAACAGGTTCGGGTCTACACAGATGCCGGCATCGGTCAGGAGCGACCGACGTCGGTTAGTAGCAGTTGCAGAGGCGCCGATGTCGGCGGTAAGGTCGATCGGCGACGGTCACAGGCGAACAAGCAGGAACTGACGTCGGTTACCTGTGTGTCCAGAAAGCTATTTCCGTGGACAGAAGCGAGTGTTTGCATGATAAGTTTGAGTCGTGGACTCAAGCTTGCGTCTCTATTATTAGCAATATTATTTTTAGAGCCCTTGTTCAAGAGGCTTAACTGTTTGTTGTAAGAGCATGCTCAAGTTTCCTATTTCTATATGTAGGGAAGATCTTCTTAGCTTAGAATTGCAAAAGTGTGTAGAACTGTAAGAGTAGAACATTGTGAATGTTTGAAGGACAGTACAGAGTTGCATCAATCCAGGTTGTTGGATTTGAGTGTACTTGAGAGAGAGCTCTTGAGGAATAGAGATCTAGTGAGAGATCTTGTGTGCATCTGAGAGAGGTGTGGAAGAACGAAGTTTCTTCATTGTATTCCTATTGTAAAGAGTTTCAATACAAGTTTTCATGGTGTTTTCTTGTATATCTTGTTCTGTGCTATTTATCATTTCAGTTACTTATCTATCTGATTTATTTCCACGTTTATTGCTTTCACAAGTGTAATCTATTGTTGGTTTGATCCCCCAACAAGTGGTATCAGAGCCTTGGTTACAAGTTACAGGTTACAGATTACAGGTTGCTCACAGGGGTTTCTGCAGGGATTTCTGTTTGAGTGGGAGAAGCAATGGCAGAAGAAAGTAAGTTGAGAATGGAAAATTTTAATGGCAAGAACTACCAACATTGGAGAATGCAGATAGAGGACTATCTGTATCAGAAAGATCTCTACTTACCGTTAGGTGGGATAGCAAAGAAGCCCAAGGACATGGAGGATGAAGAATGGGAAGTTCTTGACAGAAAGGCTCTTGGGTCTATAAGACTGAGTCTGGCCTCCACTGTGATATCTAATTTGTCACAGGCAAAAACAATGGTAGAGTTGATGACTACGTTAGCAAATATGTATGAAAAACCCTCAGCTTCAAATAAGGTATATCTTATGAAGCAACTATTTAATTTGCATATGAATGAAGGTGGATCTGTTTCTACTCATCTGAATGATTTCAATGGAATTGTTAATCAGTTAAGTTCTGTCAATATTGTATTTGAAGATGAAATAAAAGCTCTTTTGATATTATGTTCTTTGCCTGAAAGCTGGCATGGCTTAGTAATGGCAGTTTCTAATACTGCATCTGCATCAAATATTTTGAAAGTAGAGGATGTTGTTAGTGTTATCTTGAATGAGGAAATACGCAGGAAAAGCACAGAAGAGACATCTGGGAACGCTTTAAATTTTGAGAGCAGGGGAAGGCAAAAAGAAAAGAGCAAGAGGAGATCAAGATCTAAGTCTAAGGTGAGAGGAAGATCCAAATCCAGGAATGGCAGGAAGCCACAATGCTGGAACTGTGGAAAGATGGGGCACATAAGCAGAGATTGTTGGTCAAAGGCTAAGGAGGACAACCAGCACGAAGGAAAGGAAGAAGCCAAGGTTGCAGGTATTGCACAGGATGCTTTAATTTTCTCTTTGCATAATAACATAGAATCTTGGGTATTAGATTCTTGTGCATCTTTCCATGCTACCCCTAACAGAGAGTATTTCAGTGACTATATCCATGGAGATTTTGGAATAGTGTACTTAGGGGATGATGAGCCTTGTAAGATTACTGGCAAAGGTAAAGTGCAGCTGAAGATGCAGAATGGCAACACATGGGTGTTGAGAGATGTGATGCATGTTCCTAGTTTGAAGAGAAATTTGATTTCTGCAGGTAAGCTAGGTGATGAGGGTTGTACAGTAACTCTCACAGTAGATTCTTGGAAGGTGACCAAGGGTGCACTAGTTATGGCCAGAGGTAAGAGAGAAGGTACTCTCTATCTGTGTAATTGTGTTACTAACAAATCTCCTTCAGTTTTATCTACTTCAGGTGTGGATTGTAAATTGTGGCACTCAAGGCTTGGCCACATGAGTGAGAAGGGGATGTCAATACTTAAGTCTAAAGGTATGCTTTCAGATTTGAAAAGTATGGATCTACAATTTTGTGAGCATTGTGTATTTGGAAAACAGAAAAGGGTTAGTTTTCTCAAGACCGGGTCTACTAAGAAAAGGCAGAAGTTGCAGCTTGTTCACACAGACGTGTGGGGACCGGCTCAGGTAGCCTCTATTGGCGGATCACGGTACTATGTTACATTCATAGATGACGCCACAAGAAAGGTATGGATCTACTGTATTAAAAAGAAATCTGATGTTTTTGAGACTTTTAAGTTTTGGAAGGTTATGGTTGAGAATGAAACAGGCAGAAAATTAAAGTGCCTGAGATCTGATAATGGCGGTGAGTTCTGCAGTCTTAAGTTCAAATTGTATTGTTATACACACAGAATTCATAGGCAAAGGACGGTTCCAAGGACACCTCAGCAGAATGGTATTGCTGAAAGGATGAACAGAACTATCATGGAGCGTGCAAGATGTATGAGATTGCATGCAGGGTTGCCCTTAGAGTTTTGGGCAGAAGCAGTTGACACCGCAGTGTACCTGATTAACAGAGGACCCTCTACAGCTCTGGATGGTGGAATTCCAGAAGAGGCATGGACAGGTAAAAAGGTAGATCTCTCATATCTCAAAGTTTTTGGTAGTGAAGCCTTTGTGCATATAGATAAGGAAAATAGAAAGAAGCTTGATCCTAAGTCTATGAGGTGCACGTTTATAGGCTATGGCTCAGATGATTTTGGTTTCAGATTTTGGAATCTAGGAACTAACAAGGTAATCAGGAGTCGTGATGTTGTTTTCAATGAAAGAGTGATGTACAGTGATCAGATAAGAAAGCTGGATCAATCTGGGCAGAGCAATAGTGAATTGGACGAAGTTATGGTCCAAAATGAGCTCGCGGGAAAAAGAAATAATCACTTGCAGGAAAATACAGAGACCGACGTCGGCAGGGTATGAACCGGCGTTGGTAGTACAGAAACCGATGTCGGTCATACAGAGACCGACGTCGGCAGACCAGTCACCGACGTCGGCCAGGAAGAACCGGCGTCGGCCAGTAACAGGTCTGCAGGTGGCTGAGGTCGGTCACTGTCAAAAAATTTGGGTGGACAGCGTGTTGAGAATGAGTCCAAGACACCCATCAGGAGGTCTGAAAGGGTAAGTAAGCCTCCAATTAGATATTCTCCTTCCTTATATTATTTATTGCTAACCGATGGTGGAGAACCAGAGAGTTTTGAAGAAGCATTACAGGTGGAGTCCAGGAGTAAGTGGGAGCATGGCATGGTTGAGGAGATGGAGTCCTTAAGAGAGAACCAAACATGGGATTTGGTTGAGTTGCCAGCTGGTAAGAGAACAATGAAGAACAGATGGACCTACAGGTTGAAGGAAAGTGAGGATGGACAGATGCGATATAAGGCCAGATTAGTGGTAAAAGGATTTGCACAAAAGCCAGGTATTGACTTTGGTGAAATTTTTTCTCCTGTTGTTAAGATGACTTTTATAAGGGTTGTATTGTCTTTGGTTGCTTTTGAGGATTTGCATCTCGAGCAGCTAGATGTTAAGACAGCGTTTCTTCATGGAGATTTGGATGAGGAAATCTATATGGAACAGCCAGAAGGATTTGAGGTCAAAGGTAAGGAGAAGTTTGTGTGCAGGTTAAAGAAAAGCTTGTATGGCCTCAAGCAAGCTCCAAGGCAATGGTACTTAAAATTTGACAGGTTCATGACCGAGCATGGCTACAGTAGGTGTCAATCGGACCATTGTGTGTATTTCAAGAGATTTGATAACGGTAGATATATTATTCTATTGTTGTATGTAGATGACATGCTGGTTGCAGGGTCTCACATGCAGGATATCTCAGAGCTTAAGGAGAAGTTAGCTCAAACGTTTGCTATGAAGGATTTGGGAGCAGCTAAGAAGATCCTTGGCATGAGCATTAGGAGAGACAGGAAAAATCACAGGTTGATATTGTCTCAAGAAGATTATGTGAACAAGGTGTTGGAGAGGTTTAATATGCAGGATGCAAAACCGGTAAGTACACCTATGGCTGGACATTTTAAGTTAAGTAAAGAACAATGTCCCAATTCACATGATGAAGTAGAGTACATGAGTAAGGTTCCATATTCTTCCGCAGTAGGGAGTTTGATGTATGCAATGGTGTGTACTAGACCAGATCAATGCACATGGATTTGTCCTTAGTGAGTCACATAAGTTTGTCCTTTGGTGTAAATTATAAGGGTTGGTAATGGGGCACATTTATATGGAGGCTCCATGATTCCTCATGTTTGGTTAAAGTTAAAAGGTGATTACAACACCTTTTGAACTTTTCTTTGCACATGTGAAGTAGAAGACAAGAATTCACTATTGTTGATTGGCCTCACATGTGGAGTGGGGCACAATGTTTGGAGTCACATGGAGGTGGCTATGACCTTGTCTAAAGTAGTGGACCTACTTTGTTGACCCCATGTGCATGAATAAGAACATTTCATTGTTGATCATTATTCAACCATGGAGTGTGGCAAATTTGTTTGGCCACGATGTTGTTTCTGTCCCCCTCTCTCTTTTATGTTCTAAATGTTAAATAAACATGCATTTCCCATTGTATTTGTTCATCCCTTTGGTGTATCATCCCTTTAGGGGGTATCCCTTTGAGGATCACTCTTGTATCCTTGCAAGCTTGGGCTTGCATGCTTGTAGAGAGGTAGAGATTGAAGGTTACGTTGCTTGGCTTACCTAAATGCTTTGTGTGTGAGCATTGTATGCATGATTAGAGGTTAGATCCTGGAGGATATAAAAGCTTGGATAACCTAGATGTATTGTATGCTTTTTTGTAAGCATGTTTATCCTTGAGGTTGGAGGTTAAACCCTGGAGGCTTTATATACTTGGCTCACTCGAGTGTTTGGTTTGTTAGCACTGTGAAATGAGTTGCTAGAGAAAGTTATTTGTAAAGGAGTTTTAATTGATGTAATGAAAGTCTGAAAGCTACCATTGCCTCGTAGTTTTTCCCTTGCTACATTTTTAGGGGTTCCATGTAATATCTTATCTTAGTTATTTTTGTTCATTAGTTTAGTAGCTTGTTTATTCTGCATTTATTTATTGTACATGTATATGGATATTATTTCCTAACATGAGCTTTAAATTGAATGCACATACATGTACCATCTAGGGATTTTGGAAGGGTTTGTTGGCTAACCTCTTTTGGCATTGTAGGATGGGCCACTTTACCCCTTGAAGAAGTGATAGCATGGACTTGGTTAGAGAGATGGTAGTTATCACCCTTCTTAGGGTTAAGAGGAAGAATAAGTTCTCTTTTAGCCATTGTAAATGTTCCAAATAATAATATGATAATAGGAAAGAAAGTATATACAAATGCTAGGGAACAATCAATCATGAAAATGAAATTTTGAACTAAATAATTACAACAATCAAGAAAATTAGAATACCCTAGGGCAAGTTAGGGTTTGGAGACTAAAGGTCATGTTCACCAAATGTTCAACCCTAAATTTAGATATTGGGGATATCTAGGGTTAAAGGGTATCAGATTAGCTTTTAGATGAAGATGGTGAACTAAACTAATGAGTAAACTAATTAATAGAAAAATCAAATACATAATATTATGAAGTTATGCAACTAAGATTGCTAAAAATAGTAAAGTACAACTATTCATAGACATTGCAATGAATAAGGAATAATTAATACTTAGTTAGTTTACTATGCTCATACATGTTTGATCTAGAACATGCTAGAATTGGATTGGAAGGCAATCTTATAATAGTCATTCTTTTATGGTAGTATTCTTAATGTAGCCTCGGATACTAGCATCAAATTTAGATTGTTGCATCGATGCAAATGTCTAACTGTAATGTAAGTGTCTTGTATGTAAGATTAACTAGATTTGAATGCGACCAGTTGGAGCCTTCTAGAATTTTTTGTCATCTTTCTTTTGATGCCTTTAAATAAAATACACATGTTGTCACTCTTTATCAAATTATAAAACCCTAGAGTCCTCATCCTTAGAGTGATTTTTGGAAAAATGGGTTAGTGGGCTCATAGTGTTGAGTAGCCTCAAGAAACCATATGTAAATGGGCACTAAATACATATCCAGTAATTCAAAGTGGGCCTAAAAATTATATAGTTCTCCCTTACATGTTGGATTGTGTTTGTATCAAGATGTAATGTGTGATACATAACAACATGCAGTGACTAAACTTGTAACCTGGAAAATATGGCTCATGAATTACTCTTAAAATGCTTCAGACCTATGGGAATATTGCTCATATGACTGATATGGAAATAATTAACAATAGGGCAAATTTTCTCACTTGAATGCTTGATTGAGTGCTTCTTGGTAAGCTGCCTTGTGAGTTTCCAATATTTTTTAGGTGAGGAATGAATGAGGGTTGATCTTGTATATATGCTAATCCCTTTTAGAAATACATCACATTAAATTACTTATGTTGACATTTAGGATACATTTCATTTATAAATTGGATGGCTTTTGGGCACTAGACACTTTATATAAAAGGTGGACACCTACATCGATGCATGTGTCTATCTAAGATGCAAGTGTCCAGGAAGTTAGAAAATAGGTATAGGTCTAAAACTAATCGTGAAAGATAATGACTAGGTTTAAAGCTATTTAGATAATACATAAGGCTTAATCATCAGAATGATAGTGGTTGAAGTAAGAGATAAGCAATTTAGGCATACAGAGATAGTGAACATGAGGCTTTCAATAATGGGCAGGTCTGTAATTGAAAGGTATAATCATAATAGGTATTCATAAAGTGTAAAAGACTAGAGTACTACATAAATCAAATTTAGTGTCTACACAAACATGTCTTGATAGATAATGGATCAATACTAAATATATACAACATAACATTTTTATAATCATTAGGTATCAATATTGACGCTATTTAAAAATAAGATAAGAACATAAGAAAATCTGACAATGTTCCTTTCCAAGTGTTAGGATCATTACTTTGGATATCCTAATAGGCCCTAAGACACTATCTACTATGTTTCATGTGATGCCATATCACTTGCATCATAACCTAATCTTAGGTATACCATGGATCCATGCAATGGAATCTATAATATGTTTTGTATTGGTGCATAAAGTTTATCCATAATGAATGTTTATACACATTTCCTGTAGATAATCAACCTTTCAAGTATTTCAAAGTATTAGAACCTAGTAATGGATGTAGTCCACAATTAGAAGCTTTTCAATCTACCATAATATCTCCATCACAAATCATACCACTAGTTTGGATACATACATATTAAGTTAGGGAGTCAAGAAAAACTAATGAAAAAGAGTTGGATTTATATACAAATGATGCAAAGGAAGAGAATATCCTAGACATTCCCTTATTAGTCACTTCAGAGGATCCAAATCAGCTATTTATTTAATAAGATGATAGCAACGATGATTGTAGTGACATCCCAATAAACATAGATGAGTATTTGTCTCAACTATTTTTCATACCCAGTGGTTCAAGAGAATTAAAAAATGACTCCAAGGTAGTAAGCAACTCTAAATTGGACAAGGGAAAGGTAACCCTTCCAAACAATCACAGGGATACAAATATAAGTAATTGTTGTAACATTAATTTACAACAAGACACCTCAATAATAAGTTATCCATTGAAAAAAATGTTTTTTGAATCCAACATAACCAGAGAATAAGAAACATAACACATTTCATGATGCATCATAGGTGAACACAAACATTTATGATAGAGTCAATAAATAATATAGATCTCATAGATACAAAACTAGTTATCATATTACATATTACTAATGCACAAGATGAACCGAGTATTTTACTATAAATGTTACTTGATAAGCATTTGATTACACTACCTACATCTCACCATAGAGCTTTGGGTAGATTGCATTTATCACAAAATAATAGGAGATGATGCAAACACTTGTGTAGCATTAGTATAAAATATTCATAAGTTTAAGGATGATATGATTATCATGGTAACTAAATATAATAGAAACCACTAGTAGAGGGTCCTAATAGGAACCAATCTAGAAATAAAGCACTAAGAGTTCAAACATTTGCAACATGACATCCTGACTATTATGGTACACATTAAGGGTAATTATTGTTGAGATATTCAAATATATGAAGAAGAGGGGCCAAACACATGCAACATTGCATTATTATAATAGTTGGTTCATAACACATATGAACTACACCATAATATAATTTATGGTGAATTGATCAGACATATTACATTATCGATCACTTGTAGGCAAAAAGTTATTTATACAATGATATTTGTGATATGCCCTAATGACCAATTTTGTGCTACACTTAGACAAAAATGGTTATAATATATGTAGACTACAATCAAATTTCTAAATAAATAAAAAAAGTTCTTATATTGATATAAATCAAAATTTGACATGATGGAAATAATGAGCACCAAAGGATAAATGACTCAAAAATAAATGAGAGAACATTATCTCTTAAGACAAATCGGTAACCCTCATGTATAGTTGAATAGAATGCAATACATAATGTATAATATTCGAGAAAGATTAAAAGGGAAAAATAAATGTTATTTATTGATGCACATAAATATGATGACAATAATGATGACTACATATGGGCATTTGATGAGATCCTATATCCAAAGTTTAGTAATTTATCAGTATAGTCTCCATACGAGTTATCGCATCCATTGTATGCCATCCTAGGCTTTAAATATTCACATAACTCAAGTTAAAAAAATAAAAAATAAAATACTAAAAAAAATCAAAACCACAACCTATACATGACTATATTACTAGTTTACATGATTCATTTATGATTTATGACATACACGGTAGATTATATATCCAAAATTTCTATGCACATGTGTTTCACATTATACATGAGTGTGATGTGGAACCTACAATTTGTATATGAAATGGACATACAAATGCAAGACATTCCTACACCCAAGGGCTACCTTCCTACATTGGGGGCATGCTTATGTTGGGGGCATATTAGTATATCTACACATGTTATATCCTTCTATGACCATTCCATTGGTCATATTGAGCTACTTACATTGATTACGCATAAATTGATCTCACGTATATTACCTATAGTGTTATATATTATGGATTTTATACTTTACTATGTGTGATGATGACATACATTGATTGTGTAAATTAGCCTTGCTTATTCTATACAATATTGATGTTGTTGTGCATTATATGGTGTGAACATTGATTGCATTTTACATTGTGTGATTCTTACTCTACATGACATTGGGTGTTCATTGTGTGAGTCTTTATATGTTTAAATATTTCTCTATGACCATGTGTTACATTGGTGTTCATCATGCGATTCATTTTATGTTTTACTCTTTCTTTGTGACTCTGCGTTTGAGTGTTCATTTCCTAACTCTTTCTATGTTTGACTCTTTCTTTGTGTGACTCTTACTCTATGTGAAATGTGTGTTATCATGGATGTTTATATGATTTATTGTGTGTGTCATGGCCATGACATTATAAATGACATTATTTGTTATGTGGATACATCTAAGATTATTTATAGAGCTTGTGGTGTTGTGATTCCTATCACACATTCTTCTACTTGTGTGCAATGTCATGATGCATACCACCCATTTTTTGTGTGGTTATTAATCAATTTTTCTATGATTATTCCTATGATGACTATTACTATGTATCTCATTGTTATATCTACTTGACATGAAATGTGTATGCCTTAAGATACATGTTTCATATATTATCTAACGATCTAATATTTTTATGATGACATAATATAATCGAGTTAACACATGATTTACATGCTTACATATTTTATATGTGACATGATACATATAACTCTTTTCTTTTAAGGTGAGTAATTCACAGGCTAAAACCCTCTTCTCAAAATGGGGGCATGCACAATGGGCTTGTCTTAGAGACTCAATCCTTCACAGACAAATAATTCATAATTTGGGCATAAATTGATTTAGATTGATACTAATTATTATAAATTGAAATAGATTGGGATGGATTTGACACATATTAGGTGGATATGTGAGGCATGTATGGAAATTATGTAGGATTAAGAGCTATAATTCATAGATATTATGATATTGTGGTACATATCATATGACTCATCATGCATATGCTATCAAATTGAGTGACAAATTATGTCATTCTAATTTCTCATATTTACTTAGGATTACTCAAGTTTACTCAAATTGAGTGAGATATCATGTCATTCTAATTACTCAGACTTACACAAGTACACTCAAGAATACTCATATTGAATTTATAATATAACTACTATGGATGATTCAAAATTACTCACACTCACTCAAGTGTACTCAAACATACTCATGTTTTACTCAGATTTATAGGTACCCATTTTGGATTCCATTATAAAAAATATATAATGAAAAGTGTGGTTGAGGTTTTGTTTGACTTAAGATCTAAGAATTTATCCATCTCCAATGATGGTTAGGGAATATTTTTCCTAGCCCATGATTTTTACATTGACATCTCCTTGGGGCATAATTACCCCATTCTCCAATGACTCCATATGGCAACTTGGTTCGCATACCTACACGTATTTGTTCTTTGCCTTTTTAATTTCAAATATATTCAATTATTACTTTAGACTTTCTATCATAAGTAGACTCTGATTTATACATTTTTCATTATAGGTTTTTACTAGAGCAAACTCAATACTCAGGACATACCTAAAGGTACCCACCACTATTTAACTTAGGTACCAATTTTTTTACTATATCATTTTATTCCAACACTTTCAATACTAGACTAAAAGGTGGGAAAGGTAGACACATAAATTTGGTATTAAAATTTTGACAATATCAATTTTGACCAAACCCTAACATACATGATTTGTGCATACACGTATGATTCTTGTTCACATTCTCTCATAACCATTCACTTGCCTATGGGCCTGACCTTCCCGATTGTTGTCATTCAAAGCCATGATCTCCCTAGTCTCTTCCTAAATAGTTTATCATCTTAAGTAGACTACCATTATTTCTTATTTTTTGGATGGATTTGGCCACCATTTAGCTAATCTAGTTCTATGCAATGAATTAGGATGGATCTACAAATTATCTGATTTAGTAGATTCGAAGCTCAAAAAAGGTAATCTTGCCAACAATTCCTTGCATAACTATTTATATCAGGACATGACCAATTCAAATTCATTATACCTAATTAAGGGGTCTTTTACTACAGAACACCAAAGGAGAGGGTTACAAAGCCTTTAAAAAAATGATACTATGTAATAACCCTATTTATGCCTACAATACATAAAATAAATCTAATCTAGTGCTCATTAAAACTTGTGTCACAAAGGGGGGTAGTTAACAAAAAAAACAAAACATACAAAGAGAAATCTACTCAAGTCAATGTAGAGGTAAACTAATCAAGGAACAAAACATTCATCAAATACATACCTTCACTTACCTTATTAAGGATCACACTATAGAAATCATCTCTAGGTTAAAAGACTCCTACTTTGCATCCAACACTTTCCCACAAGAGAAGCTTCTTTCCTTCCAAGGTAAAACCCTAAGCAATGACTCCTCAGATGTAGAAATAGTAGAAATGTGAGCTGTAATAATGAAAAAATGAATGTTATTCTCTTTAGATTGAAGTGAAAGTGGTATTTATTGTATAGTGGATTAAAAGAAATGAATAGTCAAGCATTAGTCCAAGAAATCAAAGAAAAATGCATAGAGAGTTAATTAAATCAAGCCAATTTATTCATGCGGGGTTTTGCTAATAAAAATAAAATAAAAATTAAAGAAAGCAAACCATTACCTTTTTAAATGACTCCATTGCTCAAAATCAGCTCAAAAACATTTTCTCTCTTTGATCAAGCATTATTGTCTTCATCAACAATGGTGGCAAACTCCTCCAATGTCTCAAGAACACTCCATAAAACCTAGGCTCATGATGTTGAAACTATCTAATTGTCTATCAAATGAAGCTAATCCAAATATGAATAATACAATAATCAAAACATAAATGAGTTGTAAAGAGATTTTAGCATTATAACATTACAATAATTAAACTTAAAAATGATGTTCATGGCCTCTCTATTTATAGATTTTTGAGATTGATTAAAATGAATTATGACCCTCCATCTTGAGATCAAGATGTGTGGCCAAGAATCCATTCAATTTTGGAGGCTAAAGTCAATAAATTCCCTCATAATGATTTAGAAAAAAGGGCATTAATGAGGCATGGGAGACATTAATGAGGCATGGGAGGCCATGATTCAAATATTTCTTGCATTTATGGCCTAGGGATGTCTTTCTAAGAAATGATGTCATTAGGTGATACAGTTAATAGAAATTAATTTACAATAAAAAATATTCAATAACCTCCATGGAAAATCCACTTAAGCTCTTGATTTTAATTAATTAGCCTTACACAATATTAATCGATATTTATTCAATTATTTGAAAATTGGCCCTCAATTAATCAAAATGGCCAGAAAGTCATATTACTGGGTCATAATTTGATTCGAGAATAATTGGAAGGTGATGTTAAATGTGTTAGAATCATATTCTAATTTAGGATGTTACCAACACAAAATAATAAATGTACATGATGTGTACTAATGAATTAGGAAAAAGAGTGATCTAGAGCACAAAAAGGCAAAATCATCATTTTGACTCGAAATAAATTGATCAAAATTAGGAATCACATAAAATGCATTGCCCCATTTAAGGATACTTTGGCCTAAATCAACACTTGTAAATAATAAGTTCGAACCATTTAGGGCATTTTATTGATTTTGACCTAAAATGTGCATTTGAGTGCAATTTGAGTATGATTGACAATTTCAACACAAATAATGTTAGGAATTAGATGTCTACATTTTGCCTCTATTTGGGAAGGTTTAGAGAGAATTTAGGCAAAGTAATGTCTTTCCAAAGATAATAGTTGTCAATAATAAATTGTAAATGACCCATGATGCCCCCTCGAGAGGACATACTAGGATGAAAAATAAGGATGGACTCTCAAAAAGAGAGGGACAATGAGAGATTAACCCATGGAATAGATCACATCCAAATGAGCTAATGATTGCACACATGGTTACCATCAATGATCAAAATATAATTAGAGGTATAATGGGCCCAAAAGATTGGGGGAATGGGAAGGATTCAATCCAAACATGTAAGGGACACACTTGAATGCACCCAATTTGAGAGTGCAAGATGTGTGCTTACGACATTAATCAATCCCAAGATAAGTTGCACACTAAAACATCACCATCGTGGGCAAAATTGTGGAGAGCTTAGATTTAGAGGAAAAAGAGAATGTGGTCTCCACAAAGATGATAATAATAAGTTACCCAATAGGGATAATCTTGATCATTGATAAAGAATAAATAATGGTTTGCCCCTGTAGGGCTGATTTGATTCTTACGGTCCGCTCAGATATGGTGTCCCAGTGTGGGCAAATTGGCAAGCAATTTGCTCAAAGATATAACCTATTTCACAAATTAAAGTGAGTGGGTGCAAACATAGATGTGATGGTTGAATGGCTAAAAAATTCATAAAAAACCTAACATACGAGAATGCACAAAGTGATGAAAGAGATGAAAAGAAGATGGTTGAGTTGACTCCAGATGTATAAGACAAGTGGACATTACCTACATAGTTCCATGGACTCATGTTCCAACATGAAATTTAGGGTAGTGTAGTTTACCCAGAAATGGAATGAGGGATGAATGAAAACTAACCGAAGATTGATTAGACTCATGATATATGCAAAGAGATGCATGTCTAAGCATAGAGTTAAGTGCTAAACCTATTGAGCCTAGATTATGCATAGTGTTCTTGAGATTTGTTCATCGAAGCTATGTTGACATTAAGACTAGAATATAGAGTATAAAGTGTTTACTATAGTAAAATAAATTAGGTAGTATAAGTATGAAAAACTTATAATGACATGTCATTTCAAATACGTAGAGCTGGTTAAAATGTGAATACCTATAACTAAGGATAATGGTAAACAATGACCAAAGCCAAAGTTATAACTATTTACATTTAAACAGAAAATCAAAGACAAATAAAAAGATAAACATAAATGAACCTAACTTAAAATCAAGATATGAACAATTAGATTCAAGTAGGAACAAGAATGTATAAAATTAAAACAAGACATCTTAAAAACATGAGATCAGGATACGAATATCCAAGATCTATGTGGACCATCAAAATGTGCTTGGAAAAGAAAACAAAGAAGCAAGACCAAACAGGTACTCAAAAGACCAAAAAGCACAAATAAATAAATAAATAAACAAATGTTTTTTGCATTTTCAAAGAATCTCAACTCAATTTGAGGATTAAGAGACACATAACGGTCCAACTCACAAGATGACGAGAGTGTAAAAGAGTGCTCATGAAATGGTGAGAGTGTGCCAACTTAAAATGCTGTCAAAAATGGTGAAAGCATGATATGGTGGGATAATATGACTTGCATAGTGGAAATATAGTAAGATAAAATGATTTCAAAATGGTAAGAGCATGAGGATCAGAATGTATAAAAGTGTATGACAATGTTTTTGTTCTTTTTTGGATCTTTTTCTAATGTTTTTGGTGTTTTGGGGATAAAATGTGTACAAAGGGGAAACCAACTAGTCAAAGAGATGCTCATTCAAGAGTAGAAGCTCCAATAAATAGATAAGTTTATTGTAATGGCACATGCTAGTAAATCGATGAGAGTGAGGAAAAAGTGACCAAGCTAACCTCAATAGAAATTAAGTGTTACTTACATAGTCTAGAAGGACCTCAAGTCAATGTAGTTCGAATAGTTAAACAAATGGTATAATATGCCTAGAAAGGGTTTATAGGGCTTCCCCCAAGAGACATGCCATGATAATGACAAATGGGAACTAGAAAAGTGAAAAATGTTTCTGTTGCTCTTATTGACAGGGAGATGCATGTCCTAGTCAACATGTGAAACAACAACAATGATCAGTTATAAAATTTGCTACCCAATTCCCTTTCAAAAAATTTGCTCTATCAAGAACTTGCTACATATCTGGATCTTAATAATATGTTTATGATCTTCCTAGGCCATTGACTTTGATTCCTTAGAACATCGAGACAAGATATCCATGTAGCCTTTACAAAGGAAAGTGCTGTCAGTGATGGTAAATAATGTTAGGATAAATGATATAAGTGGGTAATGAATAGGTGGATGATAATAAAATGTATAATGAAAGGATAACAAATGAGGATCAAGACTTTCAGTCACATGTAATGTTGTTGATATCAGATTCGATAAAATTTTGGTTGTGGTAGGGCTGAAGACTTCTAAAGATGCTCTTGATAGGACCACCAGATTATTTTGTTGTTTAATCTTGAGAATAGCTACCATATGATTATGTTGTAGATTGGAAGCTATTTTGATTTGTTCTTTGATAATATCTTTAATGTGTAATGAAGAACTAATGTGCTCAACTATTGGTGCCTCGATGAGGTTTTCACCAATGAATTTATTTTGATTATCCCATATCACCTCAGAGAAGGTTTCACGAAGAGATGTTGACATTTGAATTTGATTATCTTTTAGCACCTTTGAAAAGGTTTCACTAAAAGATGTTGAGTTTGAATTTTGGCCATCCCCTAGCACCTCCAAAAAGGTTTCACTAAGAGATTGGTCTTTTTTTGAATGAATGTAGTCTTGGCCCACGTGATATTCTATAATTGATATGTTACCATGGATGTAGTTCAACAAAGTGTGATTCTATCAATCCTAATCAACATTTGTGGGAGGTAGAATCTCAATATAATAGCTATGTTGGGTGGTAATAATGGTGGGATGATGAAAGGTAACATAATCCTTATAGAAGATATTAGGATAACTCTTGTCGATGCTGAATTAATAATCTTCAAAAACTATAGAAGGATTACAAAGATATTCAAATTGATCTACAAGACAATTGTAATCAATGTTGTAACAACCATGACTATAATCTATTTTTGAATCTGATACCAACATAAGGGGCTTTGAATTTGATGTCATAACTGATGGTGATTCTATTTTTGAGGCTAAATCTGATGTCAATGTAAAACTCAACCCTGACTCTAATGTTTATTCTTCATCTAATATGGCTATTTTTATGATGTTCTATTGAATGCTGAATGTTTGAAAAGTAATAGCCTATGGTGGCATAATGGGCTTGATAAAAAGTGATTCATCTAGGAAGGGTTCAACATAGACTGGCTCATTTAGGTGGATCCCCTCAAAGGGAGGGAAACACTTGAGAGGTGACTCGATAAAAACTTGTCTGTCAAAAGGAGGCTCCTCAATGAATGGAAAAAGATCAAGAGACAACTTCATAGATACTAGCTTGTCAAAGGGGCAAGGTTCTATAAAAATGGGATAATGGTCGAGGTAATGATTTGTACAAAGGCAATTATAATCATAAAAAAATGACTCAAAAAAGAATGGCTCATTAGAGTGAGTCTCTTTGATAATAATTAAAGTAACAATGGTTGATTCATCATAAGGTAACTTGTCATCAATAGGTGTTTCAACAATAACATCATAATTTTGGTTAACAATTGGTTACAAAATATCAACTTTGAACACATTTTGATCCTCATAATAGGGATCTTAAAGAGGAAATGGTTCATGTTTTGGTTTGAAAATCAACACAAAATTTCTAAAGTGGGGAATATTTGGCTCAGAATGATTAATGGTTCATGGTTCAATAAGGGTTTCTCCAAATATTATACTATTGAAGAAGGGATAAAAAACAACTGGTTCATCAAATAGATGTTGTTCCACAATAAGTTCATCAAAAACTAGTAATGGGCCAAGAATGGTAATGACTGGATACTTCATAGTTTGGTTTCTAGTGCAAACCAAAGGAAGAGGTCCTAAAATGGCAACCTTCACACATTGTGGAGCTTGCTCACTTGCACAAGTGGAATAAGAATAGCCTAGAATGGTAACCTTCATGCATTATGGAGCTTGATCGCTCGCACAAGCTAAAGGGGGATAACCTAGAATGGTGACCTTTGAGCATGATGCACAAATTAAAGGAGGATATCCCAAAATAGTAACCTTCGAGCACGGTGTACAAATCAAAGGGGAAGGATGAGGATGACACACAATAATTGTCATGGTTTTCATCAAATAGGCTTAAAGAGGGCGACATCTTCAAACAAGATAGAATACTCATGTCCACCATAACAATTCTCTACCTCACAGCTAAGGGCAAAATAGACCTCATTACGAGTGTATGTTAGTGTCATGTCTAGAAAGGTTTGCTTTATACGTTTGTCTTAGATTTAGATCAATGTTTTACAAATGTTTAAACAAGGTATGAAACTTAATCTTTCTTCCAAATGAATGACTAAGGCACTAAAAAGACTATAAAAGGAGAGTGGAATGGAATCATGCAAAATTAGAAGAATGCATTCATGAAATTAATCAACCTTGATTAGGGTTGAAATCATATAAATTGGAAGAGGGTGTGATAAATTGAAAAGCCTAGAGTGTCACTAGTACACTAAAGGGTAGACTTTTAAGATACATTAATATTGTAAAAGCTAGTTCAAATTCAATGAGTTGCTCCTAGAAAACTAGAAGAAATCCTTTCAGATTAAGAAGGAGACAATGTGAACTAAAAAACTCATGATGTGGAAACATGCAAGAATTCCTACGTATAAAGATAAAACCAAACGGGCAACACAATGTCACCACATGGTAATAGGAATGGTATTAAAAAAATGTGTCCTAGGACTCAAAGCATAAGTGATACACAAGATGAATTGAGTCCACCAAAGATGATAATGTAATGATTAGTTTATAAATGACCCTAAATTCAAATGGGAAATTGAACCCAAGTTAAAACTAGTCAAGTGAAAATGGTGAACCCATTTTAACACATTAACCTTTAAAACTTAGAAAAGTCCAATTTCAAATTTAAATTATCAAAGAGGGACTTAATAAAATTTGGAAAATGATCTAGACTTAAATGGGTAGCATAAATTCACAAAGATGGATGATATGATATAATGTTTTAGATGAGAAATTGAGCAAAGAAAAAGATGATTTTCACTTGGACAACATAATGGCTCCCTATTCAGGAAATTGGGGGACAATGTGTTTGGTTATAATGTTTGATTAACAATAAAGTTTTGACCCAAAATAAGACCAAGTAATCTAAGATAAAGACAAATCAACTAATTAATCATCTTAAACCCTAAACTAACAAGGTCTGGCAAAGTGGGGTTAACTAAACTAGCAAGTTTTTGAATGTTTGTAGATGGATCCCATACACAATACTTTCATGTCAAAATGTAAGAGAAGCAACACATAAATTAGGTATATGTCATATGGCTTGTTGTAAAAAGGTCTTGCCTTTTTTACCACCACTACAATAATTGCTTACTCAGTGTAGTTTAATGTTCAACATGATCATATGTCCCAAGCTTAGCCCCAATGATAAGAGATGGTTTAATCACTTAAACGATCATCCTAATACGATGATGCCAATTTATATACCCCCTTATGGAGAGGGGTTGAAGACAATGTTAGGAGATGAAACCCTGGGTCAAAGCTTCCCTAAAGAACTTATGGGAGGTAATGAAGTCCCCCTCACAAGCCAAGATGCAAAAATAAAAACCAAGTAAAAGATATTTAAAGGTTGTTTCTAGATCACCCAAGCCATGCATGTCTTAGGGAGAGCCTTCATAACCTCTCTTTTATGAATTTGGACTAAGGTACTTTGTAATAAAGATGGCACTTTTGATCCCACAAGTTCCCTATAAGGGATGGGGGGAGAGCATACACACATAACTTTCTTTTTATCAATCAATTCTAACAAACCAATGATCTATTGAAGACAAACTTGGAAATGTGTTCATTTTTAAAACACTTAAATCAAAAAGTTTGGTGATGTTTTTTGACCCCTTGGCCTTAAGTTGTACACTTGGAAGAAACAACCACAAAAACTATTCAAGCAGACATCTATGTATTTCCTTAAGCATTAAAATGAAAATTCCTAATCCTTTTTAAGCACTTAAAAAGAGTTTAAAAAGGCTAGATTAAGCTTGTTTAGATCCCTTTTCAAGTTGGCCCTACAAGGAAAAAGTCATAGTTTCATTTAGCCTTGAAGCACTTGTCTAAATGAAACAAACAACTTTGAAAAGTGAGCTCTCGAGTTTCACACAATGCAATCCCACTACTCCATAGTGTAATCTTGCTGCTCTACAAAATCGTGACTCAAATAGGCAATATCACTACTTGGGTTAGTTTAACAAAAATCACAATATCACTACTCGGGCTTACAATCTTGTAATTATGTTGACAATCCCATAACTTGGGTTGACAATCTAACAACTTGGGTTGACAATCCCACAACTCGGGTTGACAATCTCACAATTATCGAGACACAATATTGTAATAACATGACTAGCTAGTCGTGGTATTACAATATCACTACTAATGAATTGTGAGGTTGTAATATCGTTACTTGTGAGTAGCGAGGTTGAAATATAGTTATGAAATCTATAAACATAATCAAGGTTAGTCTGAAAACATAATTTAAATGTAGTATCATGACTTTAAATGATAAACCCATGACTATGTGAGTTGCGGGATTATAGTCTAGAGGACAAAATTGTGACTCACAATAACAAAACCATGACTTCCAAAAAATGGATTTTTACTCAAATTTTCACTCTCTTTACTCCCACATTCCAAGATCCTGTAAGGAAATGGATAGTAGGTTGTTTATAGGTGTGTGTTAATCAAATTTATGGGGTATGATCCCATCAGGCATGCCAAAATATAGAGTGGATTATAAGAAATGATTAGTCAAGCATTGGTCCAAGAAATCAAAGAAAAATGCATAGAGATCTAATTAAATCAAGCCAATATATTCATGTGGGGTTTTTCTAATAACAATAAGATACAAATGAAATAAAGTAAACCATTACCTTCCCAAGTGACTCCATTGCTCAAAAGTGGCTCAGAAACATGTTCTCCCCTTGATCAAGCATTATTGTCTTCATCAACAATGGTGGAAAACTCCCCTAATGTCTCAAGAACACTCCATTAAACCTCGGCTCATGATATTGAAACTATCTAACTGCCTATCAAATGAAGCTAATCCAAATATGAATAATACAATAATCAAAACACAAATGAGTTGTGAAGAGATTTTAGAATTATAACATTATAATAATTGAGTTTACTAATGGTGTTCATGGCCTCTCTATTTATTGATTTTTGAGATTGATCAAAATGAATTATGACCGTCCATCTTGAGATCAAGATGTGTGGCTAAGAATCCATTCAATTTTGGAGGCTAAAATCAATAAATGCCCTCATAATGATTTGGGAAGAATAGACATTAATGAGGCATGGTTGGCATTAATGAGGCATATGAGGCCATGATTTAGATATTTTATGCATTTATGGCCTAGGGATGCCTTTTAAGAAATGATGTCATTAAGTGATACAGTTAATAGAAATTAATTTCCAAAAATAAATATTCAATAACCTCCATGGAAAATCCATTTAAGATCTTGATTTGAATTAATTATCCCTAAACAATATTAATTTATATTTGTACAATTATTTGGAAATTGGTCCTCAATTAATCAAAATGGTCAGAAAATCATATTATTGGGTTGTAATTTGACTCAAAAAGAATTGAAAGGTGATGCTAGATGCATTAAAACCATATTCCCATTTAGGATGTTGCCAACACAAAATAACAAAGGTACATGATGTGTACTAATGAATTAGAAGAAAGAGTGATCTAGAGCACAAAAAGATGAAATCATCATTTTGACTCAAAATGAATTGATCAAAGTTAGGAATCACTTAAAATGCATTTCTCCATTTAGGGATTCTTTGGCCTAAATCGACACTTGTAAATAGCAAGTTTGAACCATTTAGGGTGTTTTAGTGATTTTGACCTAAAATGTGGATTTGAGTACAATTTAAGTAAGATTGACAATTTCAACACAAATGGTGTTAGGAATTGGATGTCTATATTTATAGCCAAGGATTAACCCTAAACCCTCCCAAAAATTTAGCTGATAAAATTGGTCAACTCAATTTTGTTAGGCAAGAAAGATAGTCGTTAGGTCTTGAACTAGGTCGATCAGGCTGATGTAGTTCTATAGTGTGTGCTCAATTCCTAACAAGATTGGCCTGGATGACATAATGGGAAAATAGAGAAAAAGGGTGTTTGATTATTCAAGGGATATTTTGGAAGGTGAATTACTTAAAGGAGTGGATAAATGGATTTTAATTAATTAGATAATTGGATAAAAGTGACTTATAGTGGTTTTAAGTAATGGTACACAGACCAACAATTTTACAAAGCACCAAAGGTCTGACCACCCCTTTCCCATTGCACCCTTTAAGACATGCACGCAAAGAGATTGAAAATCGACAGGTTCTTACAAGAGAGAAAGCACTAGTAAGTGATAAGGTTTAAAAATATTGTGTATACATATGCCCCACTCAAAGCTCATTACATGTCATGCAATTGTAACATGGGATGGTCATTCGAGAAAGAGCATAACAATGCACAATGCTAACCTAATAAATTTCAATAAAAATTAAAGAATTAAAAAATGCATACCTTCACTTAACTTATTGCTATGAAATAAAAGCTGCATGAGAAGTAGGTGAAAGAGATGTCCAATGTATGGAACATTAGGCAACCCTAAAAAATAAGATAAAATTCAATTTTTTTATAAAAATATGGGGTAAATATAGAAAAAATCTTTACATTGTCAGGATTCCAAAATTTATTGTTGTTTATAAAAAGAGCTTTTAGAAACACAATTATGAGAGAAATACATAATTATTTGGTAAATATTTGCTAGGTAACGATTTTGTAAATTTTAAATATATACTAGAATTTTAACTATTCATTTGCAAATTTACTATTTTGAGAAACCACAACTCTGTGTGACCTAGAGGAGTGATGAGAGAGATGATGACATAGATGTGAGGAGCATGAGGGAGATGATGTATTGCAACTATTGTGAGCATGATCCAAGTATGGGATGTATTGAATTCAATTTTTTATCATTTTTAATTATAAATGGAATAGATTTAGATATTTAGGTGATGGGACAAATCCATGTAGCAAAATTTGCCCAATTTTTTTGGGTTAGAGTGGAAATTAGGGCAAATAATGGGTAGGGGTCAAAGGAGAGAAATTAATGCCTATGACATTAATGATGAATGTCTTAAAAATCACTACAAATTGGAATGGGATCAGTCAGATTGATGTAATTTTAATTTGGTAGGTTGATTTTAGTGGTTGATTGTGTATTATCAGGATGATCTAGTTAGTTATTTAAATGGTTGACTATGTATATGTTGGCTGATCTAGTGTATAATGGTACGAGTGATTGACTACATATATCTTGGCTGATTTAGTAAGTTTTTTACGTGGTTGACTATGTATAAGAAATGGCTAACTACATTGGTTTAGTGGCTGACATAGTAGGTTTAGTTAGTTGACTTCATATGAGGTGGCCAATTTAGTTACAGTAGCTAACCAAATTTGTAGGAAGTGAATGATGTAGTTATATTATCTAGCCAACTTCTAAGAAGTGGCTGATGTAGTTACAACTTGATATTGGTTGACGTAATTAGATACATTTATTCCTAGATAATAGAGTTAGTTATGTGTATTTTTGGCTGACAAAATTAGTTATGTGGTTGACATAGTATAAAATGTATAAAGATAGATGATATAGGTTGATGAAGTAGTTAATTTTGATGTAAATACATATATTGCTGATTTTATTAGTGTAATTTGATGATTATCTAATATATAGAGCTTATACATGCTTTATTGTTTGATATTTTATACAGATGATGGAGGCTCTGGTGATTGGTGGATGCAGTTTGGTTACCTAATTTGTTAGATAGATTGATAATAGATGATTGAGCATGGCTATGACATTGGGATTTAGAGGCATTATGCAGATGTGGTGCATTCCATTAAGTGTTGACTTAGTCACCATGTTCGTAGGGACATAGGAATGACTAACCAACACTTTTAGGTGGGTGATGAATGGGGATACTACTGAGGTGGGTATCACCCTAGAGGATGTCTATGTGATATTAGGTCTTCTTATTATAGGGACACCTATCATTTGTGATACTCTCGATATTGATGGTGAGAGATAATCCTTAGCCTTATCGATGACTAGCTTAGAGAGATATTTTAGTGGTTTACAAGTTCATTTATTTGATGTCTATGTGTTAGCCACTCCATTTATTTGAAAGTCCATTATTGGTCTTGTGACAACTTGTATGATCTGTCACAAGTCAAATGGGAAGGTTCTATTATATGTGATTACCTTGTGTTGATTTATATTGGAGTAGGGTACGATGTATGATTTAAGATAGGTGATATAGGTGTAGTTAGTGCATGATATATATAATATCCTATTATGAGGGAAGATGACTATAGGCTCTATTATTTTATTGAGTAATGATATATATGAAAGGTTTCTAAAGTATCAGCCTATGGGGTTACCCCATGTGATAAATGATATCTTGCCTCATGTTTTATGGTGGAGACCGGACCATGTATCATGGATTTTATTGCATTCCGTAACATTGTATATGATTACTTGAGGCAAGATTTTTTTACATCCTTATGTGGGTATTATAGATACCTAGCCTTCTTGGCCAAGTGTTTTTAAAGCACAGGGTCATATGCAGATTATAGGTCATTACACATGGTGGGTGAAGTCATATCATGTTACTCATTTACCAGGCCAGTTTGGGTTGCCACATCTCATGGTGCCTATAGTAGTGCGTAGATATTGGGCATGACATGCGAGGGAGTGTTGAGGTAATGGAGGTTTACGAGTGCTTATGGATGTGCCTATGATATAGTCATACCAACTGAGACCTTAGGGGTGATGACGTCAATGGTAGTAGGGAGAGGCAAGAGTAGTGGAGGAGCTAGATATGGATATTATTATTATACCACAACAAGGTTTGAATCCACCCCCATGGCCACCACCGTGATGACATAGATATAAGTAGGTGTATGTAGAGTTGGAGCCATATGCAGAGGCACCATAACAGGGATATCCCATAGCACATCCTATAGAGAGTTGATCGATAGAGCAACAAATTCATAGTGGACCATGGTAAAATTTTGTTCTCTAGCCTAGTTTTGTGATACCATATAGGAATGCCTCACTAGAGGTACTCGATGGGCGAGCTGATGGAGAGACTATTGGGGAATGATTTATGTTTTGATATGTAGTTATTTATTATGTTTTGAATAGGTAGATATATTTTTTATATAAATGCTTTTGAGAGATATTTATATGATATCTAATATACATTTGGTTTGTGTTTTGCATATGTTAATGTAGAGGAGGATAGATGTTCAATGATGGTACATGCAACACATCATGATATATTGGATGATGTGTTACCAGATCATGATACTTTGTAGATGATTGATCCTTTTGTAGCATCTACCATTGATCATGCAAGCTAGTTTATATTGGTTAGTGTGGCAACACAAGAGATCTAAATATGGGGGGATGTAGCACAAGTGGCATTACAACCAAGAGTGGGTGATCGGGAGTTGTAGGCATGACAAACATTAGCTAAGGAGTTGGCCACTCATTTGGCTACATCTAGAGATTTGACACATGTACAGGGCAACGTGGATGATTTATAGGGACAAATTGAGCCCCTAATTACATGGATAAAGTCACTACATTATACTATTTAGAGGGGGCAATCATATGGATCTATGGGTAGTGTAACTCATCCACTAACCAGATAGGCATGGTGGACCACAACTATAGAGTTGAGATTGTATTATGCTTATAGTATTTTATTGTATTGTATCATACATTGGAACTATTTATATATAGATCTATATTTGTTTTTATGACTCATCGATGTTATGGATATATCTATTTTCTTTTTAGCACATGTTTTTAATATTGGATATATGTTATAATAAAATGTGTGATGTATTGTTTATTATTTTCTAGCAATTATGAATAAATGAATTGTTAAAAAGAATTATAGAAAATTTAAAATGTAAAAATGTAATGTAAAATACACTAGATCATATGAAAGCATTAAATAAAAATTGGAACACACTAAATCATGTTGGGAAGCATGTAAGAGATAAATAAGGGACAAAAATGAAATGTAAAACACACTAAATCATGTTAGGAAGTGTGTAAAACATAAATAAAGGTGAAATGAAATGTAAAACATATTAAACCATGTTGAAAAGCATGTAAAACAAAAATAAATGAATTGAAAAAATGAAATGAAATGTAAAATACATTAAATCATGTTGGGAAGCATGTGAAACATAAATAAATGAATTACAGTGTAAAATATAAACTAAGAATAAAATAACCAGTGAAATGAAAAGTAAAAAAAAAGTAGGAGTTGTGTTAATCACTCATTTAGAAAAAAAAATAGTTATTTTGTGACTAAACATTATATGAAGCTTGAGGATACTTTGTGAAGAAAACTTGGTCCTATCCAAGGTCTTACACTGAAACACACAAAAGGTAAACTAATGAGATGAATGATAATTATGGTAACTACTTATGGAGTATAATGGAATTTTCGTTAGGAAGTCCTAATCATATCCAAGGCCTTACATTGTAACTCACAAAAATAGAACCAAAGGGCTATGATCATCTAAAATCAATATTCATCAAGGTTAAATATTGGGAATGTATAATGAGAAAGGGAGTAGGAAAAAGCATGACATAATCATTTGTAATAATACTTAGTAGGCATGAAATATACTAAGCAAACATGTAAGTGCTAAGAATTTATTGGATGACAAATTCATAAGATATTGGTTTGCAGTAGACACAAAATTTTGTGGGGAGAAAAGTGTAGCACTAAGATCATCTCATGAAGGTTATCTATACAAGAAAATTAAAATGGGCCTACCTTCCCACAACACATTCCCTATTCCTTAGGACCCATTACAGAGTCGTTAGTCTACTATGAATATTAGGTACTTGCATGAGAAAGTAGGTATCACTATAGAGAAGTTTAAGACCTCTCATCCCAATCTATTGGCCTACCACACCCTAATGGACCTCAACTATATCACGAGGCCAACTGTGGAATATGAGCTTCAACTAGAATAGGAGATGTGTTAAGACATGAATGATGTCTTTTGTTATGATTTTGACTTTTTATTTTTGCCTTTCATTTAAATGATTAGGATTTTAAATTTTTTATGGATTTTTCTATTCCTTCTCCATACAGATTCTGAATAACTAAACATGAGTGAAAAAAGTGACAAACACATATAATATTTAGGCTTTGGTTATAAGATACAAAGTACCTAGAGATTTTATTATCTTGGTAAATAATTAGGCTTGCCCATAAACAAGTATGTGATCTCAAGACTAGCCATATGCATGCTTAGTATGAAGGTAAAATACAGGGAAAGTGAAGATCACATAAATATGTGCATGAAATGATAATATGAGAAATATTCTTATCAGTTGATCACAAGGTAAATATATAATATTAAAATGTGTGTTGGAAACCATATCACAATAATAACTATCTAGTTTTAATAAATGATGTAACAAATGTAAATATATATCATCCTAAATAAAATAGGGGAAAGATAAGTGAAAATGAAATTAACCCATGAAACATTTTTAAGTGATAAGTGAAACATAAGATCAAATCAAATCTAAATCATATGAAACTATAATAAGTAATCTGCTAAAACACCATGATGTGTTGACAAATACTAATAATTTTTTTGGCAAACATCATCCATAACATCTGATACATCTTAATGTAAATGTACTCTAACTTTAATCAAAGTTTCACCGATCTTTGCAGAGAGCCTTGCTATGACTTCTTAATGCATTATCTTTACAAAGAAAGTGGGTATACTAGAAGAAGAATGGTGTTTATGGGGTAGCTCTGGCAAGGGATACATAATACAAGGAAATGATGTTGAGATGTGATGATTATCTTCATATCTACGAGGAAATGTGGGTTGTGGATAAGGTTGAAACTTTGTCCATGAATTGCCTAGAATATGTGGCTGAGCCAGTGAAGGCTTAGGCCAAGGAGAATCATAAAAGTGATATTGTGGTACTCAACATCTATTTGTATGATGTGTGGTACACTGATGCCAAAAAAAATTAACTTACCCATATTTAGGGATGTATTCTAGTAGTATCTGAGGAGGAGGTAGGATTTTCTCTATAGACTGTGCCTTCTCCAGACAAAGCATATCAATGTCCTGCCACAACTATCAACAATGGGTGGAAGAATGTGTGTGTGTGTGTGTGTGTGTGTGTGTGTGATGAAAGTAATAAGTAATTCTAGGAGTAAACTGTGAAGGTTGGCTATCTATATTAGAAGTAGAGCCTAAATCTTGTTGTTGCTGATGTGCATGATAATCCTTGGTCCAATGACTATCAACCCTATGGAACTCACAATATGGCTCATTTTCCCATCATTTTGGTAAAGGATCAAGTTTAGGCAAAGGTAGTATGCCATCACCAATAAGAAGAGAACTCATACTAGGATTAGGATTAGGCTGGGTCAAATAAAGAGATGATCTCAAAATAGGTTGACATAGTGTATTTGACATCTTTGGAGGAAGTAAACTGTAAGGATGAAAGAATATAGTGAACTGGTAAGGCCTTGTCATAGCATGGTCAAGAAGCCTACTCTAAAGGAGCTCAATAATGATTGGATGAGAAGTAGTGTGTGTGTGTGTGTGTGTGTGTGATCTTAGACCAATGAACATCAAGTAAAGAACTAATTTCATGTACGATATAAGGAGGAGTTACATGAATATAACTAAGAGAATATTATAAAGAAGAATGATATCTAATTGTCTCTACATTTTTATCTTGATCAAAACTAGCTAAAAAGGGATCATCTAAAGAATATCCATCATCATAATCAAGAGTGTGAAGATCAATATTACATGCACTAATGATTTTATCGATTGATGATGTATGATGGATGGAGTGTTTAGTTTTTTTTAGAGTGACATGTATTTCATCTAATGGTTTTTGATGAGACCGAGGTCATAAAGGAGGTAATTGAGCAATTATGTGAGGAGAGAGATAAGATGTTTTGATTTTAAAATTGATATTGTCAGGTTCATCATCATTTGAATCTAAGAGATTAGGTGGTATTTTGCCTATTAATTTGAGGTGGCCATTATAACCTTTAGTAGAGTTGACAGGGTAATTAAAACATTATGACTCACAAAAAGGAATACTAGGTAAAGGTTCGAGGGTAGATATTGTAAAAACACCTCATTCTTGAAATTATTGAAAATTCTAAGGACTGGTATCTCCTCTAATATTGTATATAGTACCATTTTAAGTAAATGTAACAAATTGGCATGCTGAAGAGGCCATGTTTATCATGCTATATGTCCAAGGTTGACTGAGTAAAATGTTATATAATAGTGGGAAATTAAATATATTGACTTCGATACACACCGTGACAGGGGGTACTGTGATTAGAATCCAAACACACCCTAAATGAGGCATTTATCTTCTATCATATCCTTGACATACACTTTGAGTAGATTTGATATTACATTCATAATATCCAAGTGTTTTAATTAAATCAAGGGAAGCCATGTAAATGCTTCAACCTTCATCAATTAGAACATGCTTGACTTGGATATCTCCTATTTAGATGCTAATGAACAATGAAGGATCATCCAAAAAAAGATATATCTCATCAAAAATCATTGAAGTGATAGGGAATTTGAGTGAAAAAGAAGTATCTACCATTTCATCAACATGGATAGACAATTATTCACACTGCTAAAGAATGCTATCTTCAAACCTTGACAATGTAGATTTTGACCCCACAGGTGGGGGACAGAGGATGTTCATTTAAAATAAAAGTTACATTAGATGATTATGATGACAAGGGGAAGTTATCATAAGTTCTAATAAAGGGATTTGAGATGGGAAATGTGAATGTTTGATTATAGAATCCCATTCATCATATCATGTTAGAATTTTATCGAATAAGGGTGCATAGTGTTGAAGTAAATCCTTTGAGGGTGTAGTGGAAGTGAATTTAAAGTGATGTTGGTAAGGTGTATTTGATTAGAATTTAGTTAATGTGGGTCGAATAATTGTATCTGATTGTGTTTACTTAGATGACATGGTTGAATCATTGGTTATGTCATGTGAATGAGCAGAAGAGGTACCAGTCATAGAAGATTTTATGATTTTTGAGTGAGTTATCTTAGTTAAAGGATGGGTAGAATTTATATCGATAGTATGTGAGTTATTTTATAATTGTATCTATTGATTGTACACTTGTGATTTTGTTGAATTTATTAGAATTGGTTTCGTGTGCCCCAGTTCTATGAGATGAGATGGGTAAGAATATTGAAAAATACAAAAAAGTTAGGAAATTATTGTAGTTGGAAGTTGGAAAAGGATCCATACAGGAAACTAATCTCCTCATATTATTCATATTAACAACATTATCATCATGAATGTTAGCATTAGGATCCATAGAACTTTCGACATTATTGGTAGTGGGAGGTTGGGTAATGTTGACCTATTTTGACGCCCAAGGTCAAAATGTCAACCCCTTTAGGAAAATAAATTATTATCATGTCTTGTCAACTTTGTTCATAACTTTGACATGCCTTAATAGCCTTCAAAAAGTCTTCATAAAACCTTATTAGCATTGTTTAAATTTTATTTGGTAAAATTAAGGTAATAATTTGTGTTTGCATTATACTAGCTTAGTCATGTCATGGAGTGTTTAAACTTGGTCAAGTGGTGTTATAGGTTCTTAGGTGTCTTTAAAGTTCATTTCATGCCTTAAATAAATTATACAATCATTTTATGATGATTTGAAAAGGTTAAAGTTCTTTTGTGGACTTTAAGGTATGAGAAAATGAGGAAAAAGGTGATTTTTGCTAACTTTCATGTATGAAAAATCCCACCCAAGTGAATAATCTATAAAAGACACTTTCCAAGGACCTTAGAGTAGTTTTATAACTGCCCTATATGTTAGGATGTTAGAAATAATTTAGAATCTTGGATTTCAATGTCAAAGAAGGAGTTTCACTCACTTGTACGGACTTATAAAACTCACTTTTTGGTGAAAATAGTTTATCAATGTCCTTTTAGGTTCTATGGGTCATAATCATGCATGGAAAGAATTTTTGAGACTCAAAATTGTAGAATACTCTTTCTCTCTCCCATCTCTCTTTTCACAAGCTCATGAAAGCCAAATTCAAATGCATGGTACATGTCATACAAATAGAGTTGGAAGCTAAGATTTTGATTGGAGTAAGGGACCCCTATGATATCTTAATTAATGGCATTGGCAATTTTATTGAGCTCCTTATATTTATGAACAATCACTTAGGAGATAAGGTGCTTTTTTGAGACTCAAAACCCCACCATCTCAGTTTTGGGTAGGATATTTGTAGGAGTGAATTCATGGAGGTAAGGTGAATATTTTAGAGGCTCCTCAAAGGTCTACATAATCCTCCTACATCATTATTCATCACCATTTAGCTCATATATACACTGGTTAAACAAGAAAGTTACTTGGTTGTCAATGTTTATCCATTGTTTTAGGGTTTTCATAGGGTTCATCTGCATTCAAATGTTATTAACATGTTTCTCCATATGTTACCTTCAACTAAGGTTCCCTAATTATCTAAGTACTATTTGTACTAGTCTGCAAGTGCCATTTGTGCTCTTGGCTTGAAGACTATGCATATGGGATTGCCTATGTAACATGGTTGAAAATTCTTGTTTTTACCTTGTTCAAATTTGTGTAAGAGTATTTATCCTATTAGGAAGGAAATTAAATGTTAAAATAAGTGGTAGCCTAAGCATATGCTCTCCAACAAAGGCTATAGGGGTGTTTTTAGTCACTCACAGGTTTGTAGACCTGTAAGTGAGCATTCAATGATCTTAGGTCTCATGATAAAGAAGTTCAAACAAGGGAGAGACCTGGTATCACCCTCCCAAGAAACCATGTGACCTTTATAAACTCCACTGATATTATTAAAAGCATGAATGAACGAAAAGATCCTCACTTTCAATGCAAAACTTTGTACATGAATTGATTGTATACGAAGTCTATACATTTGAATAGATAGGTTAAGGATGATACATTGTTTGGTCAAGAGGTCTATAAGTTCATTAATAGAGTGATAAACAAATGGGACAAGAGTTGATAATGTTAAAGGTGTCTATTACTCAAGAGAGGTATCTTAGCAACCTATGTAGGCAAAATGAGGACCTACAGGTGACAGACCTATAGGTCTTCATTTGGACAAAAGGATAATTTTTAGGTACATGAAACATAATTAAATACTGATAAGAATGAAGATGTAGGTCAATGAGTACACTTAAGTGGTTTGAAAGTCAAAATAAATTTTATTTAACTAGGTCTATAGGGCTTAACATTCATACACAGGTCTGCATATGAGGATAAGAAGGCAGAAGTTGAGTATGTTATGAAAAGGGAAAATTAACCTTATAATACAATGAGAAACAATTTCTAATAAGGTTTAATCACTTTCAAGATGACATGACCTAGTTTAAGAAAATCCAACATGTAGGACTTGACAGTTCAACCTTCCAAGGAATGACACCTACAACCAGGCTTATAGAAGTGTAAGAAAAAGACTATATGTTTATAAAGGCATGACGTCTTGAGAGTGTTAAGGAAAATTTCTAAACCCTCAGACTATGACAAAGTCTTAAATTTGGCTCACTAGTTTACATCGAAGACCTTGAAGCTCAAAATGCATTCTGTCACCTTCATGATTACCTATAGGCTTAAGAAGAGTAGGAAAGAGATATATGACCTAAAAGGTGCTAATAGGTTGCAATAAGATAGGTTGAAATTGGGAAAATCCTTCAATGAGATTTAAGTACTCTCAAGTATCAATTCCCTAATTGGAAAGACCAAGTTTCAAAGAATGATATTCAAGAGGTTCTCAACTACCACCTATAGCCAAGAGGTTTCTAAGTTTGAACAATGATAAGAGAAGATGTGATATTGGCATAAGGTTTGAAGTTGAGATAGGTAAGGAAAAATGTATTGAATAATTGATAACTGAGTATGAATTTGAGGTACTTCAAATCTAGATGAATGGCTAATGACAGTGCCATATTAAATTCTAGTAGGCCAAAAACTGTACTCTACAATCTTGAGCATGCATGAGAGAGACAAGGGGTGTTTGTGGAGATTTGAGACCTTGACAATACTAAAAAGGTTTAAAATAAAATACTGAGTCTTCAATAATTTATCAAGAGTTATTGAAATGATCATAGACTTCCATTGAAACTTTAAGATATAGCTAAGAACTTGAAATGCATACCTATAGGTGGATTGAACAATCACGTTACCTTTCAAAATTTTAAAGAGGGAGACAATGTGAATTGAGAGTGACATCTTGGTTGGTAAGTAATATGATTGAGGAATTCATGAATTCATGGAAAGTATCTTCTAGCTAAGTTGATGCCTTGAAGTGGAGAAAAGAGATGACAATTAGATTGGCATCATGCAAGCTTGTATAGTATACTTGACTAGAATTGGTTACCTTTGGTTATAAACAATAAAAATTAAACCTTCATACAGTTGTGTACACTCTCATTGAGGGTGGATAAAGAGTCTTCAAATCCTTCAAGAAAACATCTAGACACCAAAACTCTTCAAGAAGGACAAAACCATACCATTAGGGCTACACAGTCCTAGTTGTATTCAAACCCTCATGGTATGGATTTAGGTTTTAGAACTCTTGTTGGGAGATTTATGTCTATTATATACCATTTAGAATCATGAATGGATCAATTATAAAATTTTTACAGGTTCTTATGGTCACAAAATGCACTTCAGGGTGTTTTGACCAAGAGACTCTCTCTCATTATGTGCACACAGTCCTCTCTGTCTGAGAGACCATCTTTAGAATCTCATAACTCCTTAGAGGAGTTGCATGGAAGTAGATGGACTTTGGAGATGTTGATGGAGTATCCTAACCCAAATTAGTGGTATTATTTCTCTCAATAACCCTCACAACTTTATAAACAATCTCCAATACTGAAGGCTACCTCAAAACCCTATTTTGCACTTTGAAGAACTCGAGGGGAATCAATTTGATGCTTATAAATTTCAAGAGGATTTACATGGAGTATAAATATGTTTTCCATGGAAAGGGACCTATGTGGGCTAAAGACATATGGCATTTGTTTAGGGTTTGAATCCATTACCTTTATGAACCATCGTTAAGATGGTAGATATGTCTGAACCTGCATGTGCCCTATCAATGAATAGTTGAGAGAGATGAGTCTCTAAAGAAAATGAAATGACATAAGTTTCCCCTAAAATCCCTGAACATTTTTGATGTCTCCAAGTATATTCTCCAAGTTTACTTTGTCTATACTTGCAATTGTATGGACTACATTAAATGCATTATTTAGCAAGGATTTTTGGTGTTTTAAAGGGTTTATAAATTTTGGACACTTAAAATATATTGGGAGAGGTCATAAAATATGTATTTCATATTTTAAAGCCCAAAAATATATACTATACATTCTATAATTGATCAAATAAAGCTTATTTTTTAAGACAATCTCAAACAGGGTTAAAATGAGACTAGTTGACAAGACCATTTCATGGTTCTCACACTTCTACAGGGTCTCAGGGCCTCAAATTTGCCATGTACATTGGTGATAGGATAGGGATAGTGAATAAAATGAATTTATATGGTTTCATACATGTGGGAGATATCTATGGTAGAAAATTAGGCTTCTAGAAAAGGAGGCCTAATTGAGGAGAGAGAAAGGCAAAAAAAAACTTCCACTCACTCTCAGGGCTTAAAACTTGGCATGGAGTTATAAATCCATATTGGATCCTCAAATATGTCATTAATTTGTCATTAAAATCCATACACTATCCTTCACAACGAGGTTTATAGGTTTTTAGGGCTATAAGGAATGAGACCAAATGACGTCTTTTGTGAAAAATAAATTAGTAAGGGTAGTTTGAGACATCCAAATGAATTTTTTTAGGTATGGTATGATGTGAATATGCCATCCATTAAGAAATAATGAATTGGAGAATATTATCTCAACTTTTGACACTTGTAAGCAAGATTGGCCTAGTGAGATGAAGAGACTTCTAGACACTTATCAAGGGAATGAAGTGATGTGTCAAAAGGAACCTTAAAAGATCATTTGAAGGTTGTCAATAATAGAGCAAAGATGTAACTCAACATGACTTGATTATCTAGAAGGCCACTTGTTATTCCACAAGCCAAGGCAAATAATAATTTTGGAGAGCTAGGCAAGGTGTCAAGCAAAGTTTGAAACTTCCATGCCAATTGGAGCAAAAGAAAATCTTCAAGAGACCAAAAATTGTCCTTGAGGACCTGATGGGGTAATTTCATACCTCTCTTCTTATTTGTAACTAATTTGACACTTGTCATATCTCCCTTTCCTACGCCCTTCTCCTTCTCTTCTCACATTTCTCTATATATTCAGCCTTGATAAGCTAAGTTTGTATCCTCCACCAGGGTATGGAAAAGCCTTGCCCATTTTTAGACTTTGATTAATGACAATAGTTTGGGTTTACCTTCTCCATGGACTAATTTTAATATTCATACTTGACTAATTGATCTCGCTAAGTGATAGTCTTGCTTCCTTGACATGTTTGTCCTTATTTAGCATTCATGTACAGATTGGAATCCTTTTTGTAGGTCTCTTAAAGTGTCAAAGTGAGGTGTAAGTGTTTAGTGAGTAGTATTTTCAATAGTTTTATGTCATGATGTCTTGACTGTTAGGTTGTGAAGCTAAAAGCTTCATAGGTATGCAAACATGGAGGAGGTTGATGAGTGTCACAGTAACCGACTTCGGTTAGACCAACCGACGTCGGTAAGGAGTAGACAAGAAGCTGCCAACATCAGTCATGGATTGATTGACGTCGATCATCTCTAGATAGACAGGGATCGACGTCGGTCGTCTGTGTGGTTCTAAAACTATTAGTTACACGAGCAGTTAGTTTAACGAATCATTTGTTTGCATGTAAAGACTAATTTTAGTTTTGAGTCTGTGTTTCTAATTATTGTAATTGGAAAGTCTAATTATTGTTTGTATGGGATCTATTTAAGAGACCCATGGGGTTGTATTGTAATTTGGAGAATCATAAGGACTTGGAGAGGCAAGGACAAGGGTTCTTCCCGAGTGTAAGATCTAGGTTTGCAGGTGTGCAAGACCAGGTTGATCTGTAGGTTGTACAAGATCAGGTAGAAGATCTACATGGTAAGTAAGATCAATTGATCTGCAAGTGTGTGTGTGTGTGTGTGTGCAAGGTCAAAGGAGATCTGTGGGGTAGCAAGGTCAAAGGAGATCTGCAACACAACAAGGTGCAAGATCAGGGAGATCTACTTGGAGTACGTGGTATACTCAGTGGTGGTACTATCAGTATTGTTACTGACTGGTTGAAACAACAACTCTGTGTTTGAGTTGATTTTGTTTGTAATTGAGAGAGAGAACTCTTGAGGGAGAATTACTGGTATGCCCAAGAGGTGTGGGAAGAGTGTGATTTCTTCATTGTATTTCCTTCTGGAAGAGTGTTAATACAAGATTGTATTGTCTCTCATATTCTTTGCTGTTTCTGATTTCTAGTTACAATTTACTTCTAGTTAAATTCTGTGTTTAGTTGCTTATACAAAGGTAATCAAGTGTACTCTTATGGAGTAGGGATCCTGACAATTGGTATCAGAGCTTTGTGAGTCGAGGTCCTAATAAGTGGTATCAGAGCTTGTTTAGGTACACTAACAGGTGGTCAGAGTGTGTTAAGTGTTTATTGATTACAGGTCACTCTCAGGGGTTTCTGATTGAGTGGGAGTAAAGCAATGGCATATGAAAGTACACTAATAATGGAGAAATTTAATGGCAAGAATGATCAATTATGGTATTATGGAAAGAAAGAGTAGGTAAAGAAAGATTGTTGGTTGGTAGAAGATCAACATGAAACAAATGAAGAAGCAGATGTTGCAGGTATTGTTGCACAAGATGCTCTTGTATGTTCCTTAGATAAATAGATTCTTGGGTTTTAGATTCTGTTGCCTCTTTCCATGCAACCCCAAATAGAGTATTTTTCCATGATTATGTCCATGGAGACTTTGGAAATATTTATTTAGGGGTTGGTGAGCCTTGTCGAATTGTTGGCAAAGGGGAAGTGCGGCTGAAATTGCAGATGGGCAACACATGGGTGTTGAAGGAGGTCATGCATGTCCCAGTCCTGAAGAGGAGTCTAATTTCTGCTGGAAAGTTGGGTGATGAGGGTTGCACAGTTACTCTCACAGCAGAATCTTGGAAAGTTTCCAAGGGTGCACTTGAATTTCCCATAATTTTCAAGGGATGTGATGGTATTGGAAGATAACACTTTTTTTGTATTATTTTTCCCATTATAATGGGACCAAAGATAATTTAGATTTGATTTTATGTGGTCCTTAACATTGTATAATATAATCATTTACTTGGTCAACCATGGATGTATAAAATGAAAATAATACATTCTATTGTGTGTCAATGTTTAAAATTTGGACATCAAGGTCAAGTGGCTAAAATTCAAAAAGATATTAGTTTTTAAAAATAATAATATCATAATGAAATCATATGTATAGAATCACCAAAATATTTTTCACAATGTCTACTTAAAACTAGGGTGCAAAAAATACAAGTACATAAGTCTAAACCAAAGAGGGTATGTTCATCATATCTTGTGTCTCCATGACAACCACACACTCGTAAAGAGAATCAATGTATGTGAGACAATAACCATTATATTAACTACTCAGTGAGTAATTTTACAAATGAATATGATGATGACGATGATATATTATTTTTAGATTCATGGGTTTCATAAATCCCTATGCATATTTTTCATGGTTTTAAGGTTTTATATTTTATATTGTATGAAAATTATCATAGACCTCCTAGTATTATTAGTTAGCTCTGCCAACTAATATATTCTCATATTACTTTGTGTGCTCTCTACTTATACAATATATTAGATTACTTTGATTTCTTGTAGTGTTATATATGGTTTTTATTGGTTAGGTTACTTTTTCATTGATTGTTTTACATGTTCCTTATGTGATATATATACTCATATGAATTCTATTATTATTATTTATTATTTTATTTTCCAAAATATTATATGCTATGTGACTATTTATAGAACAAATATTTTAGACAAATTAGTTCACACATATAAACACATAAAATTCAAAGATAGATATATTAGGCATCCATAGGATAAAAAATAATAATAGGGGGCACGTGGCACTTATAAATCTTTTAGGTTGTTTAATAGAATGATCCACTAGCATATCCTTGCTAATCTATGGGGAAATAAATGGTGTATACATAGCTCTCTTATTATGTGTCTCGACCCTTGATCATGATCTCAAGTTAAAAGCATATAACTATGGCACACTGTTGGATGACATGAAAAAATTATACATTATATAAATGATAAAGATAAAATATTAAAAAATACATACATGACACAACAATTTGTTCTTGAGCATAAAATTTTAGATTTTTTTTTTTTCATAGATCTAGACTTAAGTATGTGTTATTTATTTTTTTGCTATCATCCAAAAGTGTGCAACACTTCCATGTTATCAATAGCTATCCCACTCATGTATCCTCACATTTATTGGTATTAGATCATGGTTTTCTCATTTTAGCTCCACACATTAGACAAAGATTATATGTATGGATGCATCGTGTGCCAAAGAAGACGTCACCACCTTTCATCTTTACACTATGATCCACTATTATGGCTTTAAGTTGAGATATTTGTGCTTATACCTCTGTATTTTTTGTGTTCCTAAGTGAGCTCTGCACTCACTTCCTCTAAATTGAAAATTTAATCTTAGTACACTACCTCTCCCTTCTAACTAGGTCAAATAGGTACACCTATCTCCCTAATTTAGAGTTATCTCACTTTAGCATTCCCAAAATATCTTATAGAATGTCTTGAATAAGTCTCTTGGTTATGACATAAATGATGGTGATCTAGTGGTAAAATATCACTATTTTACTATAAATAAACATTAATCAATGAATTCACTAAAAACTAATCAAATATTATAAATTGAGATCATTGGCCATGTTACCTATATCTTCTTGCTACCAACTTGTACCTTTTTTTAATTTAATCAAATTAATCCCTAATTGTTCCGCATACCTCCCTTCTATGTCATACCCTCCCTCTACTTCCTCCTCTGGTAGAAATAGTGGTGCAAGAATAACCTCGACCAACCATTCCTACCAAAAATTATGGTGCTTACTTTATCTACCCCTAGGTTAGAATGCCTCTCATCCTCATCATCGACATCTATGTTTTTTAGATCCACAATGTGAGGTGGCTCTTTATCTCCATTTGTATGGGGGTATATTCATGTCCTATGATAAATAATAATAATAATTAAGGGAAAATCCTATATTATCTCATACTATATCAATACCCTCTCATACTATAACCTATAAATCATGCCAAAAATAGCAACATCAATACTTATTTATTTTTCTTATTTATTTCATTTGTATGGAATTTTCATCTCAATATAGGTGGTTTTTATAGGTTTGTAAGGTGATGTATTTGATGGAAAATATGATTTATTCAAGTTTTTTTTATGTCCTCATCTCACTATCTCTTGGGTCCTAATTCAACTTATCTCCTAACATATGGTGTCCCTTTGTCCTCTAGAGCAAAGGGTAGGTTGAAAAACCTAGCCACTTTTATATGCTCACTTGCCCATATATGTAAGATTATTATTACTGATATCATGCCACTATGTGTCTCATTCACAAATCTATATAGATCTCAATATATATGGGTGAACATACAACAACTTTAGACTAAATTTTCCTCCACTCCTCCATGTCATTTATTACATTTTGAATCCAAGATGCATGATACCCCTCTTGTTTCAACTAAGATGAAGGAGCTCAGTAGTATGTCTATTTATTTTTTAAATTTTTGGTGCATCCCTTCATATGATGTCACTTAGTATGATGCCCACTCTATTACAATATCTATTCTAAGGTTCTCCCATATAGTACCCATGGGCCACTCTTTACTTGGATTTCTCAGGTCTCTTTGATACTACCTTTCTCCCCATAATTGGTAACTTAACATCCTCCACAGTCATTATCATGTCTCTTATTGGTAGATATAAGGTACAAGTGTCACTATTCCACTACTTAACCAAAATAGTTAGAATCATTGGATCAAATTGAATTTTAGATAGGTGTGCAACATGACCCAATCAAATTGCATCTATATTCTCCCACCCAACCTCATCTAACTCTAGTGATATATAAACTTCAAGGACTACCTATGCCAT
Organism: Torreya grandis; assembly: GCA_037957365.1. Taxonomy (NCBI): domain Eukaryota; kingdom Viridiplantae; phylum Streptophyta; class Pinopsida; order Cupressales; family Taxaceae; genus Torreya; species Torreya grandis. Next base: position 4,782,420 of record JARHVA010000516.1, read on the forward strand.
AACTATCACATGTGCATGCCACCTTATGTCATAGTAAATGAAGATAAAAATCCATATGTGTCTCATTGATGTATATTTAACATCAGAAAATTTTAGTTTCAAATATCAAAATATATATAAAAATACCAAATTTCCAAAGTCGTATAAATTTTACCAAGATCATAGAGTCCTTTTTCAGAGCATGGAGATGATGTCCAGTGTGAATTTTTAGAAATGGGTAAAACCCACTCCCTTATCTGATTATATTTTAAAATTTTATAAATGAAGGAAAAATGGAATTTTTTGGGCTTCAAATTACTCACCAAGAATGCGGAATCAAGTGGTGTGGTTGCTTCTCATATGTGATCCAATATGTGTGGTAGAAAATTTCCCTAGTCACCCATGATATTCCTATCTCATAACTCAATTTTTAAAAGTAAAAGCTAATAATGATGTAATTTTATATTTTTACATTCACATTTCATTATATATGTTGGGGCAAAAAACACTAATTTTATGTTCCTAGTCACTTCTCATTACTTTATACAATGACCAAATTATAAGAGATAAGTTTTATGAGGACATGTGAACTAATGATATTATAGAGTTGTTTTAGAGCATAATCTTCATCATTATTGGGTAGATAGTGATCTACACCATGGGGCCCAAGATTTGATGTGGTGGACAATGTTACTACTAGGTGGTAAGTTACAGATTGTAAGAGTGCACAGAAGGAAATATAAAAAATAAAAAATGAATCACACAATCTTATGTAGATGTTTTATATGCATAAATACAACTTCTATTTATTATGCAAAATAGGGAAAGTACAAATGTGTGCAAGATCTAGTAAGAATAAGAAGGCTGTTTCTTGTCATTATAAGGGATAAAAGTCCTTTCTAATGTCTGAACTAAATGAAAGAATGTTGTGATTGGATGTGTTTGAATGGTAGATACCCAAAGCATGCTAACAACCTCCTTTATAGTCTTGTTCTTTAATCTAAGTTCCCTTATAGAAGGAATGGTTACACTATATATATATATATATATATATATATATATATATATATATATATATATATATATATATATATATATATAGTAATTGGTTATAATTGATGATGATTAAAAAAGTGTGATAGTTCATCATTTGGCCAAGTAATGGTTGGCCTTCTTGTAGCTATGTATTTGGACTTCAAGGTGTGTAATGATTTCAAAGATTCCCTAAAGAACTGAAGAGCTAGAGAAGCTAAGTTAGAATACCCCATGGTAGAGAGACCCTGATATGTGAATGTTGAGCATGTACTTGATTGTGCACATGAGAATCCTACATAATATCATGTGTGGTGCTATGGTAGAACACAAATAACTGGATGAAAACTCTAAGTTTTTTCATGTGTCACAAGAGAATGAGTTATGTGCAGAGTTTAGGAAGGCATGGGTGGAAGAATACTTTTGTATAACATGTGACAAAACATTGCATAAAATAAAAATAATGATCTTGATCATAAACTATAAGATGCTTTAGGCATATGAGTTACAAATTCCAATTGAGGAGTGAACTGACCCACATGTGATTTTCACACAGATCATTCATAATTTTTTGAGGAGTAATGGTCCCTATTATTCCTTTGATAAATTACAGGAGCTTAATCTATAGTTATTGAAGGTTTTACCACTTAGTTTGATCAATGTATTACCTTGCATTAACCACTCAAAACAATTTATATGTGTCTTAGTGGGTGTATGTTGTTGTCACTTCTATAATATGATTATTTAGTGTTGGATTTTCATGTTTAGGATATAAATATGAAATATGTTGCATTGTTGCATACTCAAGTAATAGAGGGTAGTATGGATTCAGAATTTCCACATTGAATAATAGATTTAAACCCAAATATAGTGGCAAGTTGAGAATAAAATCATTCTCTCTATCTATACAAAGGATGGTGAACAAACCATAGTGCATAGGATTGATCTTGTAGTGTAGACCTATTAACCAAATTTAAATTTTAGTCAAATTGGGTCAACCCCTACATATTGAGCTTTTTTCAAAGGATATTATATGTCTTATAGAGGTCTCATGTTGGTTTAAACATCTCATCCATCCTTGATCTAGCCTTGGTCTAAGCCTAGCTTCCTTGTATTAGTCTAGTCAACCAAAGTCAACCCTAGTCAAACATGGTAAAAGGTTTAAATTGTTTTTAAAAGGTCCTAATGTGGTCATTTAGGTATTTTAAATTTTTTTTAAGTCATAAAATTTATCCTTTACCATGTCTCATATGTAAAAATGCCTTTTTTGTCATATTTTGGCTTATTTAATGACTTGTACAGGATTTCAAAGGAAGTATATTTGTCACAAAGGTGAATATAAATGTGGAGGAGGTCAAGAGATGTCAAGAAGTAGTCAGAGTCAGTTCAATAATTAGTGTTATGTACAAAGAGGCAGTTTCTCCTTGAAAATAGGCCCTTAATGGCACTTGTACAGACTTGGGAAGTCCACCTTTAGCAAAAAAATGTGGGATAGTGTCTCTTAAACTCCATAAAGTCATTTACACACTTGGTGTGCTGAGAAAAGGTCAAAAATTTTAGTTTTTACTTATGTTTCATTTTTTTGCCTTTGCAAGCCAAGGAAGGTCAATTTAAAATGCTTAGTACAAGCCGTATAGTTGGAGTTGGGAGGAGTTCTCTTGGGGGTTGAAATCAGTCTTAGTATACTTCAAATACATGGAAATATGTTTTAATTTCATGGCTCATCCTTTATGAACCATCATTAAGAAGCTAGTTAGCTTTTTATTATTCTTCATCCAAGAGGGGTCATTATTTGAGATAGTTTTAGAATTATTTGCTTTGGTTTGACAAGTTTGATTGTTTCATATATTTCTCAATACATCCCCATAAATTTTCCCATCATCTTCTCAATTTTGGAGACCTCAAGAACTCAATAAACCTCTTTTAGGCTTGTTTGGGTTTGCCATTATCTGCTCTTTTCATCTACATGTGCCTTGAAGGTGTTTTCCACATAGAGGAAGGTGTTTTGAGGTTGTTTTAAAATTTTTATTAATGGAGGTTATCTATTTGAGGGCTAAAAATTAAATTTGAGCTGTTAGGAGGCCTTTAAACAAACATATCAATTCTCAATTTCAATCTCATTGCCTTAAAACTTAGAATTTGCATTTATGGGACCCTTACATCATGATGGTGTATGGAAAGATGAATGTGCATTTAAATCTCTTGTTTTTGCCATAAATTCATTAGGAGGTTAGATGAAAGTGTCAAAATTCATGTTTATGAGGGGTCTCCATGTTGTTCATACTATAACTCATTGTGGTGCACCAAACCTCCACCTACAGGTGGCCTCAACAAGAGTTTGATATAGTCATTTGAATGTGAAAGTAAGGTAAGACCTCATTTAGAACCATTGCATGATGAAATTGGCATGACAGAATTCACGAAGTGATTGGTTTCCAAGAAAAGTTGAGGGTCATCATAAAAAAGTGTTAACTATGAGTTCAAGTGTCTTTGCCGAGAAAACACTAAATAGAGGGCCAAAGGGTTTTCATAGACATCTTCCAACACATTTGAAGAGTGTTTCAAGTCATCAAAGTGGATGAGTTTTTTAGTCCCTAGTATGGACTATACTCCTACAAAAATTGGAGATCATAAAGTGGAGAATGGAGTTTTAAAGGCTCAAAGTTTCTCCCAAAAACACTGAAAGCATGCAGTGGTATCTACAGGCTAGTGAGGTTATGAATAGCCTTTTTGATAGTTAGAGGTAAATGAGGCATGCCTTCATGTTGTAATTGATTCCATTTGGTGTAAATATCATCAAACACCTAAAGGACCTTCAAATGAATATATAAACTTTGATATGCCTTACATGACCACTCCTCTATCCGTACACAATGGCAAAAGATGCACCTACAGCAGGGGTATTAGACAGTGAGTCAACAATTGATGTTTTGATATTGTTTTTAAGCATCCAAGGTGAGTAAAAGGAATAATAGTTGTTTTGTGATTCTAATACTTAAAGGAAAGTCAAAACATCATAAATAATGTCTTAAACATAGATATCTTCACCTACAATAGAGGTAAAAAGGGACATATCACAGTAAGGATAATGAGCTAGAATTTGGAGATTGGATGATGTTTTTGGCTTATTATAGGTGAATTTTAGTTCAAACATATAAATTTTTAATTAAAGGAAGTTGAGATAATACCAATCACATTATAACCAACTCATGTGATGCTTAGACACACCTACAGGCCTTAGAACACAATCAACAGACAATGACCAAGAGGGTTAATGCTAAGGGACTATCTCAAAACTTGAAAAAGAGAATACTAATGGAAAGTATATACATGATCACCTATAAATTATTAGGTTAGTATATTTTCACATCATAACTCATTTTAAGTTCAATTAACCTACAGGTTCAGTCTAAAATAAGGGTCACATAGGATAAGACATGTCACAGTTATATGAAAGGAAGCTCAGATATAAGTCCAAGAGGTTGGTAGGTGTAGTATGAAATATAAGATTTGTCAAGTGGTTCTCATTTTCATGATTCAATGTATAATGCCTTTACACTATGATCAAGGTCTTAAAGGAGTACAAGTAACTTACAGGCAAGGTAAAGGCAAAGTACCTCGTCCAAAAAGGAAAAGACCTATTTCATTAGTTTGGGATGTAGCAAGAAGATATAGAAAAGGTTTGAATAATTAAAAACCCTATAATCACATCCAATATATTCATATTTAACCTCACAATCCCTAGGCAAATCTCATTAACATACAGGGGTCTTTCTAAAGGAGACAGTCTGTTTCCACAAACCCTGCAAGTAACCTACCTTGAAAAGAACCAGTCTTGAATTTGTAAGTTTTGAAGGGTCAAATCTTGGATCAGGAGATAAAAATTGGTACAAAGTTCCCTTGTTAATTTAATAATCCCCTATAATGTTTAATTTTTTGATATAAATTGGGTAAGTTCCCCCTATTTTATCTCAGATAGGGGGTACTTTTCCCCTTACATAAACCCTGTAAACTTGGAAAAGGAGACCAAAACATGAACCAGAGGGCCTAGTAACTTGTCAACAAGGTTTTTAGAGTTATAATACACATGAAGAAACATTGGAAACCTAGATATAAGCTCTGAGGTCAAATAGGGTGCCCTAAGCAACAAGGGTTATAGTCAAAGCCAATGGGCAGAGTTAAGACCAAAGGGCCAAAGAGGGAATCATATTCATTCTCAAGCTTTAAAAAGCATTAAAATTATTTTATTCATGTTTATATAGGTATGATAGATGTTTATTAACTATCAAAAAGTAGGGGAATCCATTAGAATGTCATGGGGGGCTTAAGTTATCATCAAGCCTAGAGAACAAGGTCTAGGCCTAGTTTCAAAAGATGGGTTATTTTCATTTATAGATCCTAATGATATATTATGATGATTGAAACATGTTTTTTGGATGTTTATTAATGTTTTTTAACCTTAAACTTGTAGATAAATCCACTAGGAAGCCATTTTTTGGCTTGAAATGAACTTAGACCTACAAAATGCATGGAAATGGCACGAGTGGCCAACTTAAGATGCTTGAAACTTCTCCAACACTTTTCATGGGACCTTATAATGATCAAGGGACCCTATAGGAATTATTTCATAACTTCAATGTGGGAACTTTATGAACAAACACTAAAGCCTAAAAGTGTTTAAAAACCCTTACAAATCCTCCTTAAGGACCCAATTGGGGAAATGTTACAATTAAAGCATCTATATGGGGTGTAAATTCCATGAAACCAACTTGGAGTTGTATATGACTCTCTAGGGACCTGACACATGTAACTGAGGTGTACCCTACCTCTACAAATGAGGTACACCAGAGCTTGTTTTGATAGATTTGTGTGTTTTGTAGATATATAAGAGTTTAAAAGGATGAAATAACCATTGGGAGAGATATTATCACTTATTATAAGTCCTAATTTCCATTTATTGAGATATATAATCTCCCAAGTGTGACTACCATCCCTTTCATCTCCGGCAGTCTAGTGGGTAGATAGTGAACACTTAGCGAAAATGGTGAAACTCCAATTAAGAAGCCTTTTAAGGCTTTATTGATGAAATTGATGACTTATACACTCTTGAAATGTGTCATTACTCATTAATATATCATATTATATAATTGGAAATATTTTGGGTGCCAAGTGTGAGAGGTGCATGAGGAGTTATTTATGACTATTTGAGATGATTGCTCATGGTCAGAGGAATATGAATGAGTAAGGACCAATCTAATGAATTTAGAGGATTTTTAGTAACCCCTCCCCCTCATACTAATCATCATACCTAAACCTATTTAGTGGATAAGGATTTTTATGAAAGCAAATCATGAAAAAAGTTTCTTATGCAAGCACAAGAGCATCTATGCCACATATGGAGGAGTTAGACAAGTTGAGGGACATTTGTTATTGTTTTTATTAAAGGAAATATCTCAATCCATATTCCATTACTATTATAACTCATTTTTATTTCTTAACAAGTTTCATAGTGACTCTTTATCTTCACCTTCTCTCTCCCCTCTCACAATTGCCATAAATTCTAGCCTTTTTGGCTATTATAGGGATCTTTCCACTTGGGTATGGTGAAGCTCTATCAAATTTTTGCCTTGAATTATTGAATAATGTTGTTTTACCTCATTAAATATTTCACTGAGTGCATGTTTTGGTTATTGTTCTTGTGTAAGTGTATTTATCTTACCTTCACATGTTACTCTTCCTAGTGTTTTATGTGAATTGAAAGCTCTCTTTTGTAGGTTAGCAAGAAGTGTCTAATGTGGATTGTAGATATATTGAGTATCTCATTCATAGTGTTTCTATAATACCTATTTTCTAACTACCCTTATCCTAAGCTCTCTTCAAGACCCCATGCTTGAAACATTGATGTAGAAAAGGAGTGTTGAATTGGATGAAGTGTATGCGTGGGATTCTCCTTGGTTCCAAGTGCATTGTAAGTGGTGTGAGTAGACCATCTATTTGGTGTATCACATCCCATATATTATATTAATTTTTATTTATCCTTCTCCCTTTTCACCCCCCAAAAGTTAGTAATAGGTTTGAGCTATATTGATACATCAAGGGAACTAGCCCTAATCTAGAGATCCACTTCAAATTTGGGTCACCCATAAACCTGAGGTGGTTCCATTATTCCACTTGAATGAGGAAAGACTTGTCATCTCCTCAAGGGGTGAAATTTCAAGTTAAAATAGGACATTGATGTGTATTTTCATATATGCAACTAGACCTCATCACCTACTTTGAACTCATGAGGTGTATGTGCATCATGGAATTATTTATACTTAAGAAATTATCATGAGTTTTTTTGTTGAACTTGTTGATAAGTGTTCTAGATGTGCTATATAAACTCTTGCACCTTTTTTTTCTCATCCCTATGTGGTAAATTCATGTCAGGTAGTCATAGTGGGATATTTCTAAGGATGCCACTAGTTAGAATCTAAGACATGTCTGGAAAGGAATATTCCCCATAGAGATACGAAAAAATATTTTATAGGCATATTGAATGAATCACAATTTATCATCCCAAGTATGCAGATATGTAATATTGCAAATGCACAAACTATGAAAAAATGTTTGGTTAAATTTTTTTGTTTATCTATCTAATTGGGGATGTCTTCAACTAATCTTTTATATATACCCATCATGTTTCACAAATCTTGTTGAAATTGGTCAATAAACCATAGGTCATAGTTAGACAAAATATATGTTTCAAATCCAAAATGAACCTAAACATGGATGAAGAAGGAGTGTTTGGTTACCAATGTGTTGATGTTCTTCTTGTAGGCAACCATGATGACCATCTTAAAGAATCTATCACTATAACAATCATAAATTCATTTTGGGTTTTGTTACAAGAAGTATGGTCAATAAATTCATGTTGATGGATTCCCATGGCCTAGAAGGAACTAAAAGTGGTGTGTAAATTACTATCTTAATATTTGTGGGCTTGAGAATGAAATAAGTAATACAAGACTTGATGTGGCACTCAACATCTATGTGCATGTGTAACCAATATAAGTGTTGTTACAAAGTTTTGAGTACCTTGGTGATGCCAAAGCATCATACTATTTTTGTGTAGTGCACCTCAAAGATGACTATATAAAGAGGTGTGCCATTATGAACACAAAGATGTCCAAACTTTTAGAGAAACTTATTAGACATGTAGAACTCCCAGACATGTTCACCCTATGTAGGGGTGGTATAGGCATATACATAGTCCTTATCTCTTGAGTATAGAGTTATTCGATCAAAACACATTTGGTTATGCCTATCCAGCAATGTGATGAGAGAATGATTTTTTTTTCAATTGAGGTGATATTATTTTATTTCTTATTCTTGTGTATGATCACTAAATGTAACTATTGTAGGTTAGTCCTCCACTTGTTGTGGCACACAATCTATAGTTTTCTCTGCATCTACATGAACTAAAGTGGTTTATTATTAGATTGAATGACCATCTAATTCCAAAATATGTAGTGTTTCCATTGCTAGACTTCTTTCACAATAGCATAAAATTATTTCTTGTAGATGGAGATAGTGTCACTAAATCTTTCAAAATGATATGTGATTAGATATCCATGTTGTGTGAGTATTGTTTCTAGTCAATATTCAAATGTATCAGTGTGAATCTCAAAGGAGTGAATAATTTCACGCATTCTTAGAATAAGTTTTGCCTAGAATAACTTATTGAATTCCTCAAAATCATGTTGTTGTGTAGGTATCCATTTGAATGTTTTTTTGGCATGTGTTATCTAAGTAAGATAAAATAGTATATGTTATAAACCAAGAATAAACATGTAATAAAATTTAACAAGTTAAATAAAACTCATTAATTCAATGAGATTGTGAATATTTGGCTATTATTTATTTACCTTTATCTTCTATAGAATAACATGAATTCCTCTATAGTTAATGTCAATAATGTAGCATAGGTATTGAATCTTTATGGAGCCAAATATACACTTTGCTAAGTTGGACTACAAATTGTTATTATGTAGAGTGTCTTAGAATGAAATATGTATTCCATAGGATCCTCTCAAGTCTTGTTGAATATTATAATGTCATCCAAGTATAAAATTATGAAGGTGTTTAGAAATGGCATGAGTAAATCATCCATAAAGCACATGAATGTTGATGTGAATTGGTTAGGCCAAAAGACATATCAAACCTCTCATAAAATCTTTCACTGGTGTTTAATGTTGTCTTCCAAAAACCCTCAAGATGTGTTACTATGTGATGATGATTATATTTTAATTCAATCTTGGTAAAGTATTTTACACCTCAAAGCTGGTCCAGGAGGTTGCCAATGCACATAATTAGGTACTTATTCATTATTATTACCTTGTTTAATGAGAAATAATCAATGAAAAGATGTAAAGTTCCATAATTATTTGGCATGAGGAATATCATTCTTTATCAAGGAAAAGAGCTAGGCCTAATCTCTCATTGATAAATAACCTCTTAGATTTGGCATTGAACTTCATCATTATCTAAAATTAACCCATAATAGAGTGGAAAATTTGTAAGAGTGAATATAGGGACCAAATATATGTGATGGTTTACTACACAATGTGTTAATAGACCCTTAGAAACTTTAAATATGTTGTTATATTAATATAATAGCTTAATGAGTTGTTGTTATTGTGGTGGTGTTTGCATGGTTTGACATGTTTCTAATATGTGTTTTTGGTCTTATTTTGGCGTGTCTGAATGGACAATGAGAAAAAAAAAATTTCCTTATGTGAGATAACATTATAACATTGTTTGATAACTACCTAAGTGACTTTGGTAATTATAGATTACTTCAAAAGGTTGAATATGTGATATTTGATATGAATAATGCATTATTGTAGTTAGGATAGATATGTAGCTTCACATTCAAATAAATATGGTCTTCCCAACTATATATAAATAACTCAAGTGGTGAAAAATCAAAATAGGCATTATCCTTTATGGGCTTGACTTTGTACTGAAAAGTGCATTACCAACAAACTTGTATATCATTTCCCTATTGTAATGAATTAAAGTATTATGATTTTAGATGCACAATAATGGTAAGACAAATGTGTTGGGTTGTACCTTATGCACTAATTTTTATTACAGTTTACACCATCAATTATGACATAGATAGGTTGGCCCTTCATCCATAACTTGGTATTGATGCTTATATTATTTAGAGATGTTAATCATAGTGGTATTATTGCTCAAAAAGTGGCATCTAGATCAATGAAAGATGTTGGCATAGAACTTGATGTAGAATATATAAGCAAATATTATTTTGTGTGACATTTAAAATACCTATGTGAGCTTATGTGATGTCAACGGCATTATTTTTCACTTTGGTTCTCCTTATCTAGCATAAAATACTTTGTAGTATTTTGTTTTTTTGAAACCTTCTTAGGCTATTCACCCTTGCATGACATGCTTTTATTATGCATGGTAGGGGTAGATGGTGAATTATGTGTGATGGTGTTCTTGTGCATGGCACAAGATGAATAATAGAACTTATGCTTCATATTTGCCTTGGATTTGATCTTGGAGGCATTGTGGTATTCTTACCCCAATGTGTTAGAAGTTAATAACTCTATAGTTTTGTGAATATATGGTGATAGTACACTTATGTACTTAAGAATTTTATCTTTTTATATCAAATCCTAGTGTAGTTGTGTAATGTAGGCATGGAACTCATTGGTTTAACCTTCCATCAACTACTACTTATAAACTATATATATTTATCCTTAAATTTCTTGATGGGATAACATTGATCCTTTAGTGCAGCAAGAAAAGGAGTTCAAGACTCGATTGTTCCATATTCTTGCACATGCTATGCATTAGGAGTTTCCCACCAGTGAGACACCAAAACAGACATATTCAACATGGCCAAGGTGATATTCTCAACATTAGTGAATTGATTGACTGAAAATTTATCCATCTAATGACATGGCATTTATTTTTCTTTCAAACACTGGGATGTTAAGATTTACTTTCACCTTAAAATGGATATGCTATTAAAACAAATTATGTGCAAAATGCACAAAAGAAGGGCTTACTTATGGCCAAAGCTACATCATGAGTTCACGTAATTGGCTAAATATTTTGGTACATTGTTCTTCAAGGGTGTCGTGAATGATTTTGTGGACATTTTGGGATACCTCAATGTTTATCTAAGAATCAACCATCTTGTTTGGGCTATGAAAAATCACTAGTAATCCTTATCTCTTGAGTTGGGATTGTGTGTTTATAAGCATATGAGATATTTATATTTGATTCCAATGATTTACACCATGGGGCCCAAGATATAATGTGATGGATAATGTCGTTGTTTGGTAGAAAGATGCAGATTGTAAAATTACATGGAAGATAATCTAAACAATCAAAAAACTAATCTTTCTTATGTAAAACTGATTTCAATATGCAGTTAAGGGAAATTATATGTGTACAAAATATATTAAGACTTGGAGATCTTGTTCCTATGATCAAAAGGGATGAATTACTTATTGATTTGTCTAAATAGAATGAAATAATTCATAGTTACATATGTGTTTGAATGCTAGATACCCAAAGAAAACTAACAAACTCCATTATAGTCTGTGTGTGTTCTCTCATATTTCTACCTTGATGGGAAATATGGTTACAATATATAATCATTATAATAAGTGGTTATAATTCACAATGGGGATAAAAGGGTGGTGGTTCATCTTCTAGTTGAGTGATGGTTGGCCTTCTTATAGGTGCATGGTTGGATTGTTAAGTGCGTGGTGATGCTAGAAGATTACATGAGGAGCTAAAAATATGGAGAAGCCCAATTGGCATGCCACATAGAAAAGATACCCTGACATGTGAATGTTAAGTATGTGTGCAAGAAGCTTGTGCAATAGTTTGTGTTGTGTTATTAGTGCACAAAGATACCATAAGACAACACAAGTGTTGCCTATATGTCATACGTGAAGGAGTTACATGTAAAATTTAGGAAGATGTGTGAAGAATAAGACTTATGTGTGTTAAGTAACAAGGCATTTTGGAAACTCCAAGACTTAATGTGAGATTGTCCATAAACCACAAGATGTTATGCACATATTAGATACAAAGTCTAATTGAGGAGTGTGATGACCACATGTACACTGTGTATAGATATAATTATCTTTTTAGTTTGAAAATATTATCAATTTATTCATTAGGTTTAACATTTGTATGTCATTTTCCCATAATGGTAATAACATTAGTCTTTCTTGAGATCTAATTATTATTGCTTCAAATATTCCTCTTAAATCTTGATAGAGTATCCATATTCTATATTTATCTATTTTTAGTACCATAATTATTTTTTGTGTAGTGAAAACAAGATTATATTTGAATATAAGGATCAAATTTTTGCCACTAAAAGGAACCTAACTTTAATTCTTGATGATTTGGATATATAATTGAGAGTTGCTTTGGTTTATTAAGCTCTGGAAGATGCCATGTTCATGTTTAAATATGGTATGATGGTAAATTTTTTATTTCTTTATATTTTTTAATATTTATTATTGTTTGGAGTTGACCCATGATATGTAGATAAAATAAATAATGTTTTTATAGGATTCATAGGCACACCAATTTTTTCTTCATGAGATTTAGAGGCACAAAATATTGTATGCATACCACACATTTTTTAATTTTATATGTATGCACACACACATCAAAGTGGGGGAAAATGTTTGTACTTAAAAATGGTTCCTTGAAATTTATTAGTCTTTAAATTGCATGATTTTAAAGTAATTATGTATTGCTAATTATTTATACAATTTAGGCATTATTGGCAAGATTTGTGGTTTATTGTCACATATTCTTTTCTTCTCTCTACTCCCCCTCTTTTTCCCTCAATTTTTTGGGTCTTGTGTGTTGTCTATATAGAGCATACTATCACACTCCAAACATGTCTAGAGTGTAACTTCATGCTCCTAGGGGATTTTGAGGTCCTGTTTGGTCAAAATTTGGCCCTATATTTTTTTACTTATGGTCATTTTTTTGGTTTTATATGTCAATAGGGTCCTAACTTGGTTTCAATTCATATATAAATACATAAGTACCGACAGTATCTTTAGACATCTAAAAATAAGTTACCATCTTGAAAATAAATCATTGTTGTTCACAAGAATCTATTGAGCATCAAAATGCATTTATAGAAAGTTGTAATAATTAGATCATTTATTGTAGCATTGAAGTACATGTTAATGAAACATTCCATTAGTTTTGTTTGCTTGGTTGGTGAATCACTATAGTTATTAGAGTGTTTTTTTAGACCTTATACCTCGATAAGGGGCCTGAAAAACATTAAGATAGGTTAGATACTCCTTGTTATAACACAAACCCCAAAACATATGTTATATTTCTTACATTTTTCAAATATAGTTTCTTAATCTAGGAAAGAAAACTAAGGCCTTTTTTTAGTGTTTTGAGCTGAGGTGCATAAAACTAAGTGAGATTATTTGAGTTGGAGATCATATGGGCATAGTCATAAAAAAATATTTTTCTTATATAACATTTAAAAAAATGAAATTTGATGATCTAGACATATACAAAATAGAACTTGGTATTCTGTACATCATTATTTAATCACCACGAGTTCTCTATGTCATCTTCTGATAGTTTTTAACATTGTTTCCTACTCCCAATATTAAAGATGCATTTATAAACCCTATATTTTAATTTATTTCTATATTTTTACAAATTAATAAAGTTTGATTTACTATTTTAAATATATTTTAAGGCTAGTTAAAGGTGTATGGTTTTTTCATTAAAATTTAATTGAATCCATTTAATCATAATACAATTCTTTTTTGATTTGTCTCTCCTTTCCTATTTTATGGATTAAAAATTCAAAAACGTTTTTGTATAAAAATCTTTGAAAAATGCCTTATTATCATAAGTTGGATACACTTAATATGTATATCTTATAATTTATTTTAGAACTCTAAAATCAACATATCATATCATACTACTAATTAATATATGGCAATGACTTTAAATTTAAAAGATGTTTAAACTTACATTAAAAAAATTAAAACTTCCTCATTGATGTTCTCATCTAAGTTCTCTTGAAATATACTCTCACAATAATATGGACATGTATGCTAATGGATTTGAAGTCATCATTTTGTAGCATTAGAACTTGGATATTTAAAAAAAAATTGAAGCGTCTCAATGCCTTGGGTGGCACATTATTTTTGGATTCTTTAATGTGTGTGTGTGAATTGATGCAGAAAAACTTGAGACTATGTGTGTGTGTTTTCACATGTGCACGCATGAGTATGTGAGTTGATGTGAAGAATCCTGATAAACTTTCTCTACTAAGGTTTGCATGTCGATCTTGTGTTTTGTTATCCTATTTTATCTTGTAGTCATATCACCTCTGGAAGACTTCCAAGATTAAGCTTGTATTTATTAATTTTAATTATCCATCCTTTGGGTAGATTATTTTTCATTAAATGATCCTTGATGATTCTATCACAACCATTATTTCTAACATTGGGAATGATGGTGCCAAAATTAGCTCAAAAGTTAAACCCGAAGGTTAATGACAGGTATAGATTTTGATAATCCTCCTCAGCATGATGTTTGTTTATAAGTATATGTTATTGATAATGTGTGTAAATAGTATGTAAATAATTATCTTATTACTTAATATGTTGGTCATATCCTCTCAGATGATTCCCTCAATGCCTAGATTCAACACCACTAGGAACCTTTAGGTTTTTTGGTTATTGGTGTCTATAACCTTACTAAGGTTTTTTTTGTTCTCCTTTCAATGTCCCTCTTAAGTCCAGGTGCTCCTTTCTAGGTTGATTTCCTTATTATTAATGAATACCCTCATGATTTCATCCCATCAGACCCAAAATTTTAAAGTGTCTGAATAGACCTCCCTTAAAGTGCCTATCTAGGTTGAGCTTCCAGGTCTTTTGCTTCCTCTATGGGCATTCTTTGATGAACCCATGGGGATGGCTATTTATCATGAGGTTGATAAGTTCTACTATGTACACTGAAATAAGCATGTTCATGTCGAGTTTTATTTGACAAAGCACTTGAAAGATTCCATTGATATTCAAGTAGGGATGAAACACTTCTTGTAGAAGGTCACCTACTTAAATATCTCAAACACATGCTTTAGATGTTAGGAACCTGACCATAGAATTCATTATTTTTCCATTATGGTTTGCTCAAATCCATCTATTGAGTAATCACCACCTAAAAAGTGAAAGGTAGATGAAAATAATGATGGTTAGACTATGGTGGCTACCAAAAAAAGAGATAATAGAAACAATAATTTTAAGGTGACCTTCATTCCCATCATTATCAAATCACACCAAGAGGAAAATAAGGATAAAGTTTCTCCCCCTCTTGTTAGTCCTTCACAATCTCATAATGATCTTAGAGCCAATTTTTTCAAGTTTATCATTTACCATTAATTTATTCTCATTATGGGACATCTTCGTCAAGTGGTCCTACCCTACAAAAAATGTACAGTCTACCTCATAGTAGTATAGAATCTCCTTGAGAATTGAATGGGGATAAAATCTAATCCATTTTCTTGGGGATTTATATTTCCAATCCAACAATCATTATTGGGAAACTGCATTCTGGGTCAATGTACAAGGTTGGGGGATCAAAAGTATGTCATTCCTGAAAATTTTAATTTTTTTTACAAAGAGCGTACACCCTTTTCAAAGGGTGTACACCCTTTTTGATTTGCAAAGGGTGTATGCCTTTACAAAGCATAAAGAGCATATGCCCTTTTCATTTTCTCATTTCATTTTTCCTATAGCTCAAACCTGCAGCTTTGTCCTTCTACTTTTTTTCTTGTCTTCACATTTGTTAGTTTTAGATTCATGTACGCACTCTAAAGTTGTATCCCACCAACAAGATTCAGCATTCAGGTTTCTACAGGTGAGGTATGTTGATTTTTAGATTTTAATTTTTCTATTTTTATTTATATTTATTTATTCAAGCAAGGTTTTAAATTTAGGTTTGCATTAGATTCTCTTGCATTGCCTTAGAAAAAATCTATTTATATTCAAATTTAGATACACAACTTTGATGGATCCATTGCATGAATAAAATGTTAGACAAAACCTCAAATAGTTTGATTTTGCACAAGAAGAAGTTCAATTATATGAATAATATAATTCAAAATATCAACAATTATAAATAATCTTCAATGGTTTTTGCCACTCTTCAGTTGGTAGTGCACACAATTTACTTGCCAATACACTAGAGACTATTTTTAATGAAGTGGGAAATGTAACATCGTAACTTGATGCAATGTTGTATTGAAGAGAGGCCATGTAACAACTTTATTCTGACAAATTATAATATGAAGATGTTAAGAAAAAAATAACAAAATAAGTTGCGTGCTTTATTTTTTAAGCTTGGAACCAACCAAGCTCCACCAACAAATTGTAAACATATTAGTATTGATTGGTGTGTTCTTGAGGAGATGGAAAGTAACTTTTAGGATAGGTGGTAGATGGTGTTTGATGATCCTCCATGTAATAATAATAAGGTTCTATTATAATTTTTGATAAAATTGTATTGTGATTTTGTGCTACAAGAAATTCTAAACTATTTTGACATGAAAGCCTTCAAAATTAGGAGAGGTGGGTCTTCATTTGATAAACATGGTGCTAAGAGAGATTAAAAATGTCATAACCAAGCTCAAATAAATAGGACAATATCAAATGCCTCTAATCCTAATATTTTGCATTATAACATAAAAATGGACACCCTTGAGGTAGTTACGAGTTTGACATAAGTTATTATTGAGCATTGTATACATACATTGAATACTTATACTTAGCCTATATGTGGTGCTAGTGGTAGTGGCACTAGTGGTGTTGGTGGTAGTGGTACTATTAGCATTGGTAGTGGTAGTAGTGGTTTTGGTGGTGTTGGTATAGGTGTTATTATCCCTCCTCCTACTCATGTTACAGTTCCTTTGCATCATTACACATCATATGGGAGGCAGTGTATGGTACGTCATATTTAGGTACAACATACACATAGTATATTTATGGAGACTAGCATGCTAGAGTGTATGTTACCTGTATATGCTTCAGTAGCACATGACACTAGCATGTTAGACACAAACATGTCTGAGCATATGCCACCTTTAGATAATTTAGTAGTGCATGACACTATCATGCCAGACACTATGCCAAATGTACCAAATTCATCAACTCCTATCAGGGTATTTCAGCCTATTGTACAGGAGTTATCAACTTCACCATCTATATTTGATACATATGTTTAATTTTAATTATAGGTTTTTTATGTTTGTAAAATAATATTAATTTTATTTTCTAGTATATGTTTACTATTGTCTCTTAGATTTTCACCCCTTGATGAGATGTCTCTACTCTCCTCATCCAAGTGACACAATGGAAACATCTCACTTGCTATGAGTAATCAATTTGGTGAGATGAATCTCTAGAAGGGCTAGTTCCCTTGATGCACTCTTTGAAACAATCTTTCACTTATCAACTTTGCATGAAAAGGGTTAAGAATACAAACTTATAAAGCTAAAAGGTGATACACCAATATTTAATTTCCTCCTATTGACTGAACTTACACTAATTAGAAAAAATCAAATCTTCTTTCACACATAACTCATAACTCAAGACAAATTGTTGCATCAATGTTTCATATGATAGGTTTAAGAGTTATATTGATGTTTAGGAGGGATAATGAATTATAATTTTGAGTATAAAATCATATACCACTTATAAAACTCTTATACACTAAGAAAGAACACTAAAATAGACTTGCAATAATTACTCTTCCACATACTTGGTGGATAATCAAATATAACCTGCTAGAAAAGACCATCTTTTATTAGACAAAATCAAAAATATTTGGAACAAAACTCAATTATGTAGCATGTAAGTAGGAAAATTCACTTTTTTATTACTTTAAGATTCATTCAAATACAAAATTGGCTAGGGTTTCACCATTAACCAATGGAGGCTACTCAAAAGAGCCAAAAAAGTCACTACTTATAGCATTTGGGAGAGGGGCGAGACAAGGGAAGTCCAAAGGTCACTTGGACACTTTTAAATATTATAAAATAGGTTACATATGATTATAAGGAGATGTGAAATGTACCATTCAAGGTTAGGAAGTATAAGTGTCCATACAAGGCATGAAACTCTTAGAAAGAGGCATGGAATTCTTTGTGTTAGCTCATAAAACTACCTTCATCATTCACCCTTGTTGGAACATCCCAAAACTAGTTATTGATAGATATAATTATTTTAATTATAGGTAATTATTTTATACATGATTCTTCATGCATTGGTTGCATACCTAGTCATCTAAAAACTTATATAAATGAGCCATCACCATCTACAATATAAGAAACTCCTATTTCACACACTTTGCACACATGGATTCAAAAATGGATTTAGTTTCTCATTAAAATCCATAAAATATATTGTATGACACTTTTCAAGACTCTCCATGGCCTTAGAGGCATCATTCACACCTTAAAAAGACTCTCACTTACAGTTTTCACCCTTCTCACTATCATGTTCACTATGCTAGTTTTGACTGGCTGAGATGATAATTTTTTTTGGAACACTTAGTATTTTTTCAAGTCATTAAATTACCATATTTATCTATAATAATTACATATCTTCCTCCTAAAGTTTATTTCATTCCATAAAGGTCCCTAGAACCTGCAAAATGCAAAAAATAGTCAAAAAAAGCCATTTTGTACCATGTCCATATAGATAGGTCAACACAAAACTTGATGGGACGAAGACTTGAAGATTATTATACATCATAAAATAACTTTAATTTTCATTTTTTCCCATTATAGTATCTTTCTATGCTTATTTTCTCACTTGGTTCCTTATCTAGGGTTTAGTAGGGTTTTAGGTCTATTTTATCCTTAAGCTTTGTTCATAAAGATATGAGACTAGAAATGCCAAAAAATTTAAAAAAAATATTTTAAGGACCCCTATTAACCTCTCTAAACTCATTTTTCCTCCATTCACATCCTTAGAGAACATATGAGCATTCAAAACTAGCCTATTGAGCTTGTTTCGCCATTTCCTGCAAGCTTAATGTGTCTTAAAGTCTAAAATTGAATTTTACATGGTTTTCCCTACATATTATTGGCTCATAAATTTATAAATTCATCATATGAACATTTTAAAACCATATATAAGACTTAACAAGAGCTATAACTGTAGTTGGACCCGCAATTGGCTCTAGACTTCTTCAAGGCCTAATAGGCTTAACATGCATCCCACTAGTTTTGGCTATTTGGACTAATATATCATGGCTGGTATGGTGTATCATATTTTTCATAATTCATTAAATCTCACAAATTCATCACACAAATTTCCAATTTCTCCTTTTCATTTCTTCCTCACATTCACCAACTAGGCCTAATTGGAGGTTGCTTGGTTAAGCTGTGTGCAAGAGTGTTTTGGTAATTTTGAGAGGTTTGAGCATGATTTAATGATTCCTAACACATATTTACCTTCCATACACCTCAAAATATTTTTATTTATTTTCCCCAAGATTTTCATCAAGTTCCTTACCCTTTTTGGCTTTATTTACTTATTTTGCCAAAACCTTGATTTTCCTGATTGGCTAACCTTTGAGATAAAATAGTGAGATATAGATCTCCATTTCAAAGAAAATTGAAGGTTTTAGGATTTTTATTAGGTAATAATTAATATCTTTACCAAATTAATAAATTATATTCATCTATTTAGGCACATAACCAACTCGATTTGTTCAAAAAAGGCCTCTAAAAGGATTGTTTTCTTGCATTTTTCACTGCCACCTAAGAATAACCTCTCCAAGATAATTCCAATGTGATTAGGTTTCTTCAAAATGTTATCTACCTTAAATTAATTCTCAATAAATTTTATATTCACCCAAAACCACTCTTATCCCTTATATTCTTCATCCTTACCCATTAAGCAACATGGGTCTCCTAGTGTAACTGTACAGACTATCATCCTTGGGCTGGTATGAAGAGTAGATGGTCCACTTGAAAGGATACTTAGAGAATTTGGAAACAATATATTATTTTATAATGATCCATTTTTAATTTTTTATAAAACCTTCTTTCTCCTCCTAATCATATTCATCTCTTTACCTTCATCAAGACTGAACACTCAGTTATTGGTGCATATAGGGCCTTAAGAGGTCTATGTAAGCTTATTTTACATATTCAGAAGCTTATGTAGGTCATAATGGTCCTAAATAATGTTATAATATTATTTTTTATCATTAAAACTCTTCATATACTCTTTACATGTACCTTGAGCTCATAAGATTGAGTTCTACCTCCTGACTGTGTTACCCTGCCAAAATGACTCTTATAGGTGTACTTTTACCTAATTGGATTTTGGTCATGCTATGTAGAGACCCTTATTGTGTTTTCAAGGTCACATATCATATTTATATACATGTATTCACCTTTTATGTCCTAAAACACCACCTAGACACCAATTTTAGCTTATTGTCTACCTACTTAGTTATAGGTGAACATTTTCATCTCAAGGGACACCTGTAAATGTCCATGAAGCTTAAAACACTATACATCAGCATCATACAAATTATATTCATTCCCATTTGTAAAAAATTCAATAAATAGTACCATGACAACCATGATAGTATGTTTTTTTTGCTCTTTAGGATGTCAAAGGACCTTCAAAACTCAAAACCTGTAGATATGAATGCAAGGTTTTAGTGCTTTGAAAGGCATCTTTAGGATGTCAAACTTTTGTCTTCCAATAAATTTATAACCTCTATATTTGTAATATATCTTCTCCATGATATAGGCTATAATATTTACCTATCTATATGCTCTATAAATCTTTTTAACCTTGTATAAGATATTCACAAAATGCCCCTAGACCTTTGTTTTCACTTTTTTTGGAAAATCTCCCTGAACTCAGTCATATTGTGTTTAAAGGTAGTTTACACCTCTTCCTACCCACTTAATGATTTAAAAATTTATTACCTAAGTTTTATCAGATGTTATTATTTTAAATGGAACTTTACCATGCTCCAATATTCTGTATAGGTACCTTCAAGGCTATGTAATTTCACCTGTAGGTGAACATTTTCATACACAAGCAGTGAAGCAAACTTGGGTAGTATAAAAGGTACCAAGGTTTATGATAAATTAAAAACCTTTAACAAGTGTCCAAATGGACTCATATCATATTAATATATTGAAACACATCAAACTTTTCCTTCAGCATGGTGTCATCAAGGAGGCATCTATAGTTGTGTATGAGTTGTATGCAGGTAATGAACATGAATTGGAGCAAAAATGTGGATGAATGGCCTCATGAACAACTCTAAATAATTTTAAATCCCTATAATTCATTATTTTCATTAATTATATCTTGAGACAAGCTCCAAAACATCCATTCCATCATGAAAACTTCTTGCAAACATCTATAATAGAGTAGGTAGGGGTATCTAATGACTGGTTTATGTGGTGCATGAGCTTGAAACCAAATTTTCATCTACTTGAACATCTGAAAAAACTCTCTTCAGCTCTTAATATCTTGAAAAAAGTAATACAACCTGAATGCCATTTCATGAACAATCAAAACAAGCTCTATACATGTGACTACAAGTGGGGTTGAGTGAAGAGTTGACTATGAGGAAGGCAAGAATGAATATTAGATCAAACATGGTGTGATGAAAACAAACATTAAAATATGTGATAATATGACCTTGAGACTAATATAACACCATCTTATATTCACATGAGACCTCTTTAGAAGACCAACATTCTGTAATAAGGAAGAACTTGATTGAAGCTTCACAATGGTGACACCTTCCTACAACATGAGATAACTTGCTCATCAAAACACTATGAAACATGAAAATAAACATCAATATAATTTGAGAAGAGATCAAACATTCTCTGGAGTCAACATCACCAACTAAATTGTATGAACTTGTCCAAAATGAAGCAAAACCTATAGGGTGCAAGAAATAGTGAGCAAAAAACCATAGTCAACTTGTTAGAGATGGTTCATAAAGCATGTTTGACCAATAATTTCACTATTATTATGAGAATTAATCTCTCTGAGTGTACTACCACCTCCCAAAGGCATTTGGTCTGAAACCTCCTCAACTATCTGTACCAAGCATAGACCTATTGGTCACTTTTGTGTATCTAGAAAGGCAAAGAAGGATCATAATAGTTTATGCTTGAAAATGACACTTATAGATCATTTAAAATTTATAATTGAGTGTGAGGAAGATTAATATTCATTCCATTACCTTTTCCCATGTTTCATCTTCTCTCATGGGTCGTACAAGTGCCAAACTCCCCTTTTTCAGTTGATTACTTGATCTTCAGTTAGATAACCTACAAGTATTAGATGAGATTGACATTACTGATAGGAAATCTAACTTATTTTATGTTTGAAAGGAAATAAGGACACTTGGGCACCTTTAAAACCATTCCACTTGCATTTATGACCCCTAAAAGCCTTCTAAATGACTCAAAGTGACATATAGATTAAATAGATCATGATCAATGCTAATATAACATACCTATAGGGGTCCAAATACCTATAATACACCCTATGACATATTACTAGACCCCTAAAACATCTAAAAATCAAAATTTTCTACCTATAGGGGTCCAAATTTGACCTTGAAGTCAAATTTGGTCAACATTTACTTAACTGACTAATTTATTTAACTAAACTTGTTGTTTGTTTCTTGTATAAATGATTGGTGATATTTTGGGTAGCTCAGTAGGCCTTGAATCTATTATAAAGGTTGAAATTAGCATGGGTGTACCCTATACATAGGTATTGAAACTTTTAAATTACATATTTATTCATGTATGCTTATTGTCCTTTGAATAGGAAGCTATGTTTTAAGATATATATATATATATATATATATTATAGTCATAGATTTGTATCATGTTCATTATATTCACACATTATTCATTTATTGGTTTTATATATGATGAGGGATGTTATGGGTACCCCTCATGGATGAGAAGAAGATTTTTTTGATGTTTCAACTACATCAAAGGATACACTATCTCCACAACAAGTCATGATTCAGGGACGGATACTGGTGATAACACATAGTAAAATTGTTTTTAGCTTTAACCAATGATATTCTATGTCATATATACATAATTATATGCACATCTAGATCTAATAATATATGTATGCTCCATAAGATTCCCCATCATGGGTGTATATGTGGTAACCCAAGACAACAATTTATATGGAATACAGTAAGTGTATAATCATTTTACAAAATTTTGTTCTTGAAAAAATTATCAAATTTTCAATATACAATTTTAACACTTTAATTTTTATATTTTATATGTTTTGCAAACACAACATTTTTTTTTGGTTGTTGATGAAATAAGGGATGACTTGCATGCTGAGAGTAGATTCTTTCCTTATATTGAAGCATCCAATACCCCTAACTATACGTCTATGCCAATAAAGAGTAATTTATTTGGACGCAATGAGGAGCAGGAGAACTAGTTGTTGTGCTAAGGGTCTAGTTGTGGGCACAATCGATTTTGTATTTTGATATGGCCCAAATTATATGCCTATATGGTGTATTTTTCCTATGTACATGTTATGGTCTACATTTTTTCTTGATATATATCATAATATTTATGTTGAATTATGAAATAGAACTTTATATATATATCACATATATACTATTTGACAATATGATTCCTTTACATATGCGTATTTTATATTTTGATCATTTAATGTTTACACATATTAATGGTTAGTGATAATTATTACTTCATATGGGGTTTAAAAAATTCACATTATTATCTAAGTTAGGTGTTTCATCATTATGTATATTTTACATTTACATGTGATATTTACTATTTACTTGTTTCATTTACATTTAATTACATATCAATTTGCAATTGTGATGCAAGTGGAATTATGATCAATTTCATGGACATGTAAATATTATAAGTTGTACTTGATCATAGTTTTTAGGAGGTCTAGTGATGCAGGTGCAATTTATTATTTACCTATTTCATTTACATTTAATTACATATCAATTTGTAATTGTGATGTAAGTAGAGTTGTGATCAATTTTAGGGGTGTAAATATTATAAGTTGTACTTGATCATAATTGTTAGGAGGTATAGTGATGCAGGATAAATTTACTATTTACTTGTTTCATTTACATTTAATTAAATATCAATTTATAATTTTGATGTAAGTGGATTTGTGATCAATTTCAAGGATGTAAATATTATAAGTTATACTTGATCATAGTTTTTAGGAGGTCGAGTGATGATGTGTAACATCCTACCAATATGTAATAAGGTCCTTGTTTAAGTGTCTTATAGGTCCTATAGGCTACATTTACTCAATAAGAGGCCTCACTTGGCCTTCAAAGAGTGAAATATAAATCCTAGATGGTACTTTGGTGTTTTCCCACCAAAAGTTCAAATTTGAATTTTCAAGTATGAATATGTAAGGTTGTGGATAAATTGTAATGCTGTGTAAATTATTAAGAGTATAATACGTTTATAATGGCATTATACATGTTTATAAAAGGTTATAACTGTCTTGAAGATCATAATTGTCCATAGGGTCTTGAAGATCATAGTTGTCCATAGGGTCTTAAAATAGTTTGTTAGTTAATTTGTTGAAGAAAACCCAAGTGAATAAAGAAGAATTTGAGACAAGTTAGCAATTTTTAAGTTTATTTGAGTTGAAATAAAGATATAATCATCCTTACTAACTAAGGGGAGATGTACAAAGACTAATTTAAGCTTAAGAAGGATAAGAACCATCATTAACAGGGCTAGAGAGAGTGATGCACGGTTTGCTAGTTCATAACAGGGTCTGCAATGCAAAATTTCTTGTTATTAAAAGACATATATTGATTGAATCTTGTGTAATCATGTTTTTCATTTCATTAATGAAGGTTATTTATCTAATTATGGATTAATTTTGTGCTCAGATTGAATTTGTTTCATTAAAAACCTTGTTACCTTTTTTTTGTGTGTATACAGTGTTTATAGCTACTTGAAACTCATATAAATTCATGCATTAGTTAAAATTGAGGATTGTAATAGATAAATGGGTATCCAAAGAATCTATTATAGATGTTATATTGATCCAAAACATGTTAGGATTCATGAATAATTGTTTATAAGCTCTCAACTTTTGAGAAGATTGAGAAACCTTAGTTTTAGGGTTGAAAAGATAAAAAGGTCAATATATATAAATTTAAACCTCAAAAAATCACCAAAATTGGTGGATAGCTATCCAAAAGAGTTTATATAATGATAGAAGTGGTTTTATGTTAAATGAGAATTTAGAATAGCATTTATGACTAACTGAGTTTATGAAAACCCTGATATCTCAGTGTTCTTGACAATGAGAAGGGAATTTTGCCTCAAAATTTTCAAATCCGAGTCTAGAAAGGTGAATTAAAGTTTGTAACACCTTTTTTATGCCTATAAAAACTTCCTAGGGTCATTATTTAAATTTTTAAATGATTATTTTGTGTTTTGACCTATTAGTAGCCATTAAGCCTATTAGGTGTAAAACAGGGTTTCATGTATAAAAAGACCTTTACTTTTATTTATAACCAGTGAAAACCAATCAATTTTGGTATGTAGCTTGTAATTTGATTAAGGAAAGTATTAAAATTGGTTTAAATCACCAAAACATCTTTTAGCTTTTGTTATTGAAGACTGAGTTTCAGACTACATGTAGGTGTCTATATTCCAAGACAATCAAGTATATTAGAGTTTTAGACCTAATATATTAAGAAATAAACAATTCATATTGGTTTATCACTAATTTTAAATCACTACTATAATATTACATACTTAAAAAAACCATATATATTGATTAGATTTTTGAAAATTAAAAAATAGTCATCTATACAAAGAAGAGCATTTGAAAAAAATGGAGCTAAGAAAAACTTTCTATAGATTAATGTATATAATATTAAATTATTATGGAAAATTTTGACTCGTCATTTTTTATTTTATGATTTATTTATAAAAAATTAGACCTCCCTTGATATTCTATAATCTTTTAGTGATAGTCTAACTAAAAATTCATAAGAAACTCATTGAAAATCAGACCTAGAAAGAGTGTGTTCAAAGTGAAAGAGTAAGAACTACCACGGGTCATCAAGTGATGCAAGAGCATCATCCATTAGGTTGTATATAATTTTTTTTTGGTAATAAATATCCTATTATGGGTTCAAGTTGTTTGTAATAACTATACACCTTACCTTTCATGTTTCATGCATTTCAAAGCTTTATACAAACTGTCAGATCCTACTCTAACTTTGGTCATGTGTTGTAGCATAACCATGAGGGATAGATATGAGTCATCAGATCATATACATGCATGGATGAGTTTTTTAATAAATCCTAGGACTATTTTAACTAACATGAGATGGACAAGATATAACAATGAGTTTTATCTCATGACCAAATCTCTTATAACAGGCCAAAAGTTGGTCAGTGGGGGTCGTATATTCTAACTTGTTAGCCTAATAAATGAACCATATATGTGTACACATCCAAATAGGAATTTTAAGTCTATAAAAACCATTTTTCGGTCTTGATCAAGCCCCAATAGCAATTTTTCAGTTGATCAGACACATCCCTTAAGAGAATCCTCTCATCCCTAAGTGTGCAAAATGAGAAAACTTCTATCGTGCATTGGAAGAGAATCATGAGGGATATAGATGAACTGTCATCTCCTACACGTGTAAAGATAAGTCCTCTAAGATTTCCTAGGATTATTATTTCTAAATTGAGTTGGATGAGACATGGAAAGGAGGTTTTTCTAGTAGTCAAATCTCTCAAAATGGGCCAAAAGTTGGTCAGTGGGGGATGTATATTTTGACTCATTAGCCTAATCAATGAACCATATATGTAGACATGTATAACCATTTTTCAATCTTGGTTGGGCCATATGAGTGAAGGCTGTTGTTGATCAGATACATCCCTTAAAATAATCCACTCATCCTTAAGTCTGCAAAATGAGCAAACTTTTATCGTGCATTTCAAGAGAACTGTGAGGGATAGAGATAAGTCATCAGTTCATATACATGCATAGAAGATTATTATAATAATTCTTTAGAATACTTTATCTAACTCGAGATGGATGAGATAGGGTAATGAGGTTTCTATTGCAACCAAATATCTCAGAATAGGACAAAAGTTAGTCAGCAGGAACCATATATTCTGACTTGATATCCCAATCTATCAACTGTCTATGTGAACACATCTGGATGGGAAATTTTTAAGGTTATATGGCCATTTTTTGGTCTCAATCAGGCCCCAACAGTGAAGGTTATAGTTTATTAGATGCATCCCTTAAGAGAAACCACTCATCCCTGAATGTACAAAATGAGCAAACTTCCATCATGCATTACAAGATAACTGTGAGGGATAGAGATGAAATTTTAGCTCCTAAATGTCCCCATAAAAGTTATCTAAAAGAGCCTAGGAGGATTCTATCTAACTCAATTTGGGTGAGACATGGAAACAAGGTTTCTCTCCCTATCAAATCTCTTAGAATGAGCCAAAAGTTAGTTAGTGGGGGTCATATATTTTGACTCATTATCCCAATCAATGAAATATCTACACTGACACATTTGGATAGGAATTTTAAGGTTAGAACAAATATTTTATCATCTTGATCAAGCCCTAAGAGTGAATGTTTCAGTTGATTAGATGCATCCCTTAAGAGAATCCACTCATCATTGAGTGTAAAAAATGAGTAAACTTTCATCACATGTCGCAGGAGAACTGTGAGGGCTAGAGATAAATCATTAGCTCCTACATGTGCACAGATCAGTCCTATAAGAGATATCAAGAGGATTCTCCCTAACTCAAGCTGGGTGAAATGTGATAATGAGGTTTCTCCCATAGCTAAATCTCTCAAAATGAGCCAAAATTTGGTCAGTGGGGGCCATATATTCTAAATCATTATCCAAATTGATGAACTATTTATGTGGACACATCTAGATAGAGATTTTAAGGCTATAATGGCCATTGTCCAATCTTGTTCAGGTCCCACGAGTGAAGTTACAGTTGATTGGATGCATCCCTTAAGCAAATCCACTCATCCTTGAGTGTGCAAAATGAGAAAACATTTATCACGTATTACAAGAGAATCATAAGGGCTAGAGACAAATTGTCAACTCATACACATACACAAATGAGTCCTATAATAAATTTTGGGAGGATTCTCTCTAACTCAAGACCATGATTAAGGTATAGATAAGACTATTTTCATGTTTTTTTGAAAGGAAAAATAAAGAGAAGGTGAAAACCTATTTTCTTAAGGTAAATAATACTAATAGGAATTATTTTTTGGCATCTCTTCATTTCAAGAAGATAATATTTTCTAGTCATGGCACCAGCCAGATAAAGGTGGACTCTCATCTGGTGCCATTAACCTACATTAAAATTGTTAGTAAAAAATTGAAACATAAATAAACACATAATTATAAAATAATTGAAAATGAAAATACATTAAATCAAATAACTTTAATATATTAATTTGAAACACTAGATAAACTTACCAATTCAATCTAACATACTTTCAAGATCATCTCTATTTGTAAGTGTTTTAAGAATCGCTTCATGGTCAGATTCATGCACTTTCCATAATGTTGGATTGTGAGGCTTTCCATGATATTTGATCATTTGAATATTGATAGCAATAACCAAATTTGAATAATGAAGAACACTCTGTGTGTTTCAAATTCCTCAACTAATAATTGTTTTATTTTCTTATGATAGTCACTACGAAGCTAGGTTCTGGTAACCTCTACAAATCTAGTTGGATAAATTAGCTCTTCTCCATCCATAACATTTGTGGTTAATTTTTTTTGACCTCTACACAACAACAAAAGTAGTAGTTTGTTCCCCCACCATTGTCCTCAGGTGTAATGACTACAAAAACATGACCTACATTTAAAGTATACTCAAATTTTAAGCACATCTAGGAAATAATAAAGATATAACTAATATCTAACTAAGATTATATATTTAATTATATAATAAATTGTACCTAGTTGCACAAGATCTTAGATGTGGTCAAAGTCAACTGATGATGCCATTTCATGATCTATCAATTGTTGGAATGAATGACTACTCTCTACATGTGATATGGGTCTACAATACCATTCATCAACCCATTTTTTTGACTCACATTCTTTCCAATTAAATTCCATCATTATAGAACAAAAACATTCCATATCCCTAATATAAATAGTCCACAAACTTGAATTTGAGATTTGAATGCAGTGGAAAACACTCGATCTAGATATTGTACTACAATCTTCATATATTGCCTTGTGTTGTTCCTCTATTTACCAAAAGAATATTCACACATGAGAATGTTTATCTGATCCATGAAAAATATTTTCAATACACCAAGTCACAATACTTGTAGCATCAATTGAATTAGCATCATCTTTGTGCCTTGTCTGGTCTTTTTTAAGGGCTCTTTTTACACATGAACCTGCACCATTATGTTCCCCTTTTCCATGCCCAACCTTAAAGAATCTCCAAAAATTTTAAACTCCATTCTTCTTATGCATTCTTAACCAGTAAAACATTCAAGAATTTTTAAACTACCTTGTACAATTTTCTAACTAAATGTAGTGTGTATCAAACATGATTTCTCTTACATTAATATTTATATAAAATATCTCAAAACAACCCTGGACAAACTCTAGAGAATGTGATTTGTCATTGCTCATATAAAATTGGTACTCCCTCAAAATATTTTTGTTGTCATCTATGTTATCACGTGCATGTTTGAATATAATATGATCAAAAATTACAACTTGAATTGCATTATAGTATTGGGATTGAACTTCATTCTATGGTTGTAGTGTGCACTTCTCAGCAAAGTCCACAACTAAAATAATGGTGCCAACTGCGAAGTTTTCTTTGTATACCTTGAATTGATTATCTAACCATTTTGATTTGTGTGTGTGTCTTGCATATTGGTAAATAATATTCTTCTTGAATTCAAACATGAAATCAAATACAAAAACTTTTATCATAACCAATTCACATCTTGATGACTTTTTTCCATATTTAACACATACTTTACATATTTGTACTTCTTATAATCAAATAGTTTCTTTCCAAATTCATGTGAAATTTCTTCACATATACAACTTGTCAAATTTTACAAACCACCACAACTATTACATGTTTCATATAAACATTGTTTGGAAAAAAAACTATCCCTCAAGTATTTGATATAAAAGAATTTGGATTAATTCTCTTGATGTCTTAGGTGGAGAAAACACCATACATTCTTGCAAAATTTTGTCAGTATGTAAAGTATAACATATATGACAAAAAAATTTAAAATACATAGAAAATTCAACATGTACCCTACAACATCATATGGTTCATGATTGGTTTATTTTAACATAGAAAGGCTTGCACATCTCAAATTACGTTTGACTAATTATCAATTGGCCATTACATTTTTCAATAAACTTTTTATAAAATTCTGATTGGGTCATGTCTTAGAAATGTTTTACATGTGTCTCAAGTTTTTGAGCCTTTTATTATTTTATCAACATGTTTTACATTAGATGATACCCTTGTGTTTTCATGCCAAAAATTTTCAATCAAATGTCTTATTCATTCAACTAATACCTTATCTTTTCGTGGGAGTATACCACTAAACACCCAACAATCTATGAGTGAAGGGTCATCAAGCGTTGTTCTTATTTTTATGGTATTTATTAGATTTTTTCTATTTAAGTTCAAGGATTTACTTGTTTCACTAAGAATTAGAGCTTTATATGTTGACTTACTCACTATAGATTCCATTATTACTCATCTTTCCACATTATTATCTTTTTTTTTTTACTTTTATTGCCTATTGCCTTAAATAGATTATTTACTATTGTACTATTTATTTCCTCCATGTTGAATGTTCTTAACCCCAAATTAAGCATAACATGGTGATTTTTTTACATTTTCATTAATTTAACAAATAATTGACATCATTTTGTATGAGTTTTATTCTCGAATGCATAGTCTCATACACATTGAGTATGACATTAAACTGATATTTTTGACATTTTACCTTCTATAGGTTCTATTATTTTCTCATATATTTCAACCAAATACCTTGGTGTTCATCTTATTGTCCTTGGAGGTGTGGTTTTAGGATCTATATTTTGTATTAAATTAGGTGGTGCTACTACTTCAGCCATAGTTTGGATAGTAGAGGGTTGACTATCTACATTAGACCCTACAAGCAAATTAAATTCCTCTTCATTAGGAGACACATGACTTGGGGTCATTGCTTGATGTTGATTATCATCATACTCAAAAATTTCATTATGAATAGATGTTTCAATATATTTTCTTTGTCCATATGTTTCATCACTCATTATAAATTCATTACTTACATGCTCTAAATTTTGAATTTCATCATGCAAAAAGGATTTATTGAGTTCTCTTATCTCATTTTAAGACATATCTAAACTAAAGTATATATAATTGTGCATGTTAATTTCATTTGAAATATTACCTGGTGTGGAGGAAGCACCTTCACCTTGCTTAGAAGCCCTTATGGATTCTCTCCTATCTGCTTGTATTTTTTTCTTTTTCTCTCTTCTCTTCAATTTCCTCATTTGTTAGCTCTTTGATTGGTTTTTTGTGATGAATTACCAACCCTATTATTTATCTTTACCAAAATAATATAATTTTAGATTTAAACATGAAAAAATTATAATGATTCAAACAAAGTGAATGGAGAATTCACCAAATTTACATAGTTACAATAGAGAAACCCAGTTTATAATTTGCAAAGAACAAAATAAATGAGAAAATTTTGTGGGAAATCTAAGAGAAATTTATGGATCACAAAGGACATGCATGATTTTGAAACATGCACACCCTTTTTGACCCATAAAAAATGGGAAAAAAAATTAATGTGCAAAAATTTAGAATATATAGGGCATACACCCTTTGCAAGTTTACAAAAAAAATTGCCACTTTCCCTCCAAAATTGCCTTGGTTTTAGGCCTAGGGGGTGTCGACCCTGTTCAAAACTCTATCATGAACTATCCAAGGAGATTTCTAAAAAATTTAGGGGTTTTTTCATCTTTGTCAACACGTCTGATCAGGTGGCTTTTATTATTTAAAAAAAAATTATATGGGGTTATAGAGGGGAAAGTGTAGCTTTAGAATATACAATTTTTTTAATGTTAGAATATTATTTATAATTATTACTTAATTTATATATAACATACCTCATTATGGACTATATACATATCATCACAAATTCCCTTATAACTTTTTAAATATTAATCGAACGTTTATAAAACTTGTTTCTCAAATCTACACATTGTCAACTATGCTTTAAAAAAAATTGGTTTGCATGAAGTTAAGCTCAAAATGTTATGTTCATACACTTGAATTTTAAATTTTTAAGTTGTCTTGACTTGTAAAATTATTTAAAAAATATATGTGTAATAAAAATTAATTATTATTATTTTTTTCTAGAGTGTTCTTTCAGCTCGACACTGTTTAACTAGTTAATAAATAAAGTCAACCTGATGTGGGTCAAAACAAATAAGGTCCTTAACCTCGTAATACAATGGAAACCTCCCTAGAATCACCCTTCTTTGTAATTCATGTGGTCCTAGCTCTTTCACATTAGTTTTGGTATGTTTGGAAAGTTTGTAATGATGGAATTCTTTTGGAAAAATGTAAGGGACATTTCTTTCAGAAATCTATAAATTACCCTTTGGAAAACTTGCAAAGGATACTTCCATGAGAAAAGACCCTTCGATAATCTTGCAAGTGACCCTTCAAAAAAGTGCAATGAACCAATTAATTTGAACTTTTTTTTTTAAGATAAGAAGTTCAAAATAATTCCTTTGCATCTTAAGCAAAAAAATTGAAACAAAACTTATCAAAAGAAATAACCTTGAGCAGAAAAAGACTAAAATAACACTTACAAAAAGACCAAATAAAGGCTTCTTCCAATAGATAAATCCAAATGCTGCACTTAGCCAAAATAAAAGATGCAAAATTGGGTGTGAAAATTGGCTAACATTTTTGGTGATTCCTAAGGGAGACATGCCTGCTATGCCTAAGACCAGTTACCTAAATCCTTCCATCAAGCATGGAGTCACACATATAGGCACTCAAAAAATGACTTGAATAGGCCCTTAGCTCAAAAAACACAAGTTGGATGATTCACATGCACAAGGCAGAGACACACACAAAATAAAAGGAAAGAAACACACTTGTGCTACAAAGCACTTAGAGAACACAACAACAAACCAAAGGAAACACATACCTAATATACTATTTACTAAATAGACTTGTAAGGACTAATAGCAAAACTTCAAATGTATCCCATTCATAGGGATAGGCAAATCTTCTCCATTCATCTTGGTCAGCTAAAAGGAGTTGATTTGCTTACACTTGCTAATGATGTAAGGGCCACTCCATAAAGTGTCAAACTTTGTATGTCCACCTAGTTTTTCTCTATCCTCATCCCATATTAGAACCAAGTCACCCTCTTTGAACACTCTTGTGCTTTCACTTTTATCAAAATAATTCTTCATAAGTACTTGGTAGTGTTCCATGGTCTTGTGTGCATTGTCTCTTGCTTCTTGCAGATGTATTAATTTTGTCAATCTGACCTCCATTGGAGTATTTTCAAGTAGTTCCAATTGCTATGAAAGTTCTCAATCATGGATTTCTTGAGATATGGATAACCTAGCCTCTCTCCCATAAATAAACACAAAAGGAGAATTACCAATTGATTTCTTAGGAGTAATCATGTCTACCCATAAGGCTATCTTCAACTTATTGTGCTATGTTCTTTGATTGTTCTCCATTATCCTCTTGATGATCTTTATGAGATTCTTGTTAGTAGATTTATCCAACCCATTACATTGAGGGTAATAGTTGGATAAGGCACTCAAGTAAACTCCATTCCTATTTGTCCAATCAAAAGTCTTGGCACTTATGAAAGCAAGTGTATTATCAAAATGATAACATGAAGAACTACAAACCTTGATATAATGCTCTCATAAAACACCAATATTGCATTTTCATTTACCTCCTTCAAAGCAATAGCTTCTACCCACCTTGTGAAGTAGTCAGTAGTAGTCAATATCCATTTGTGTTAAGCACTTGATGGAGGGTTGATCATACCAATGAAATCAAGGCCCCATTGCATGAAAGCCTAGTCTACTTGGATATGATTCAATAGAAGTGTTGTAAGCTTCTATTTGCCTACAAAGAAGGCACATTGAGGAAATATTTTAACCCAATTGAAACAATCCTTAAAAATACTAGGTAAATAATTACCACCCTCATTATCTTTGCAGTTATTATCTTAGGAGAGAAATGACCTCTATCTACACCATTGTGAAACTTTTCTAGTAGCATATCAAACTGATCATTGTTAACACACCTCAATAGCATGCCATTCACATATTTTCTAAAGATAACACCATCTAAAAGGTAGTAGGGAATGATCTACAATCTAAAATATCTCCTTTGAGACTTGATCAACCCATTAGGGCACTCACAATTTTGAAGAAAACTAATGGTGTCTTATGTCCAACTTTGAACTTGTATGTGATCAATTGGTTGGGGTTGAACTTGGTTGATCAAGACTTCCTCTTTTGTCTCTTGTAGATATGAAGCTAAATGCTCACATAATCCTTTTCCTCTTACTAAGTTTGTAACCTTAATATCCACATCATACTCCATCACCTTTGTAATCCACCCAGCTCTATTTTCATTAAGGTCTTTGCTTAGGAAAAACTCCTTGGTGCTAGGATGAGAAACCATGACATTTATCTTATTATTTGAAACCATGTGTCTAAATTTCCTCAATACTCTTATCATTATTAGAGATTGCTTCTCAATAAATGTATACCTAACATCATAATCTTATAATCCTTGGCTGAAGAATGCAATTGGATGTTCTACCTCTTCATCATTATTTTACATAAGCATAGCTGAGATTGTATCAAGGTTAGAAAAGGTATAGAGTATGAAATATTTGACAAAGATTGGGTTTAAGAGAGGAGGAGATTTTATAATTACTTGCTTGATTGTCTCAAAACTACTCTTACCTTCCTTTGTCCAAGCAAAATCTTGGTTCTTCTTGAGCATGGTTGTTATAGGCTTTACCAAAGTTGCAAAGCCTGGAATAATCATTCTTACAAATTTTATTTTCCCTAAGAAGATTTGCAGTCCATTCTTGTGTTGAGGCAAAGACAAGCCTAGAATAGCCTCAATCCTCTCGAGGTCAATAGATAAGCGTTATTTTGAAATAATATGACCCAATAGCTTACCTTCATGGACAACAAAGATGCAATTTTCTAGATTAAAGGATATTACATACTCCCTACACTTCTAAAACACCTAATAGATATTTCATATGATCAGAAGCATTCTTTGAAAAAATGGCTATATCATCAAGGTACACAAGCAGAGACCTATTGATTAAACCTTTAAAAACCATGTCCATTACCCTTTGAAATGTATCTCTAGCACTGGATAAACCAAATAGTATCTTATTCTAGGTAAAATTCCCCCATTTTGTAGTGAAGGCTATCTTGAACTAGTATTTGATTGTAACCTGAATAACCATCAAGGAGTGAGAAGAGTTGAGAACCTGAAATAACTTGTAGAATTTGATCCATGGAAGGTAGTGGATAATGATCCTTGAGAAACTCTTTATTAAGATCTTGAAAATCCACAAAAATTATAATCTCTCTATTCTTATTTTTAATAGATAAAAGATTAGCCACCCAAGTTGAGTGTTTGATATAAAAGATAATCCTAGACTCAATCAACTTGGTCAGCTCTTTCTTCATGAGTTCCTCTATCTTGGGATTGATAGGCCTTTATTTCTACCTGACTGGTTTAGCTCTAGGTTATAACTCAATGGTGTGATGAGCTAAAATTGGGTCAAACCCTTTCAAATATTTGTATTCCCAAGCAAAGATGTCATATAACTCTTTGCACAATTCAATAAAGGCTTGCCTCTCAGACAAAGAACATACCTTGCCAATTTTCAGGAGCTTGTCCTTGTAAATCATGACTCTCTCATTATTCTCTTCTTTTGTTTATATGTTCACTCTTTATTTATTATTTTGATCATATTAATTTAAAAAACTCTCCAAATTAATTATCCCCTTAGGTATCTTGTTTGTCTTCAGCTGAATAACTTGTTCTTCATATTGATCATGCAGTGTCTTTTGGTTCCTTAAGGAGAATCTTGCCTCATTTTGTAAGAAGTGTGTAATGTTTTCATCACTTTAAAACACTTGTAATGAAACTTAATTATCTATAATATAAGTTCTCATAATGACCTTGATATGGGACTGATCCTTCTCATTCCCTACATCAACAACTATATCAAACTGTGCTCCTATGGCAGCTAATCTATTAGCATGTTTATTTGAATCCCTTGGTATAGGTTGTATGTTGAAGGCATCAAAATATTAAAGTAGGTACCATACCCTATGCTTTTAGTATTTAAGCAAGCTATTTTTGGTTGTATCTTGATTTCTCACTCGGTGGATGACCAACTCACTATCCTCATAAACCTTGAAATTCTTGATCACTCTCTTCTTTGCCCATTGGAGGCCATGAACTAGGCCTTCATATTCTACCACATTGCAAGTGAAGCTGAAGTGGAATATATATGAGGATTATTATTGATTCTTTGATGAATAAACTAACATAACACCAGGTCCTACACCTACTTTACTTCTTGAGCCATCAAGTTCAAGTTCACGGTCTTCATTAGTGAGTGAAGGAATGAAAACACCGTTTTCATGCATATAATAAACTCCCAAATCAATCTCTCATATGAATGTATATGGATCAAGTCCATGCATTTAAATGTTATACTTATCAAGGAAAATATCAAAAATACCTTCAAGGGGGAGTATGCTTCACCATCCATGACACCTTCCTCTTCCTTACTAATTAGACAATTCTGACTTGAATTTGTCTCCATGTATGGCTCAATGTGAAACCTTGCTAAGGTTTTAGTCCTTATAGTAACCTTGATTCCATATCTTATTTTAAAAGCTAGAAAATATCAATCAGTAGAAAAGCACCCTCCTATTTTAGCCATGAAGTCCCTTGACAAGAAGATAGCAAAATGAGCTGGAAGATCTACCACCACAACATCTTGTAAAATGGAGAAACTTGGGAAATCATGTAGGAAAAATTTTATACCTCTGACCAATCCCACTATCTTGGTTGGAGTCCCATCAAGCTAAAACACACCTTTACTATGGGGCTCGTAGTTCAATCCCAATTTATTAGCCACCACCTTAGGCATGATAGTGGTACTAACTCATCTTTCTACAATATAATTATGAACCAATTTGTCTCCCATAATGAGTGTGAGGTAGAAGGGTGGAGGATTTTTAGATTTGGTGGAAGGCTCTAAGACATGACTTAGACAATTTTTAAGGGCCACACTATTGTGCTTTGACGTTTGAGGGGCTACATGAATGTTCGCTAGCTATTCTTGTAAGAGTTCCTTTTAACCAATCATATGCAAGACTTCCCAAAGAGATATGCTTGTCTTGGTATTCTTCAAAGAATCAAAAAAATTTAGAGGTTAATTATTCCCCTTTTATTCCATTTTTAAAGGTAGTGACTGAGTATAAACCTATTAGATTGTAGGCTTGACAACCCTACTTGTATTTTAACTCTGTTGAGGGGCATGACTAGTAGTAGGTATTGTACTAGGATTCACACCTTGTGGCCTTGAAGAGGCATCACTTACAGTCACATGTACTCCTAGAACATCTCCTAGAGCTCTCTGCTTGGCTCTTGTGTTAGCTACAATTGATGTGCTTTGATTCAACACATAATCATCCTTTCTTGAAAGTTCATCATACCTACACTCTAGCTGCTACCTTCTTCATGAATATCCCTTTGGTTGGGATTCACTTCTTCTGATGTCATAAAAGAAGTAGTTTCTTCTTGTGCTACCAAATCTTGGTTGTCTTCTCCACCATCATGTATAAATTGACCTTGAGGTTGTCCCTATTGGTCCAAATGATTCTCTCCTTAGACTAGATTAGCATGTACTATAAAAATAGCCTTCATGGAAGGAGTAGGATTAGGATTATAGGTATTGGCCTGCCTATTGAAATCTTGTTGACCCTATCCTCTTCCTTAGTAGTTGAATTGAGGTGGAGATTTATATCCTTATTGAGGATAGTATTGATGGTTATGTGGAGCACTTGTCTGTAACTGAGCTTATTTGAGTTGAGCTCATAATGACTTAATCTCTTCATCTTTATCCACAACATTATCCATATTCTTGGGAAAGGTTCTTGGCTTGACATTTGTGTTAGGAACTTGTGCTACGCTTGGAGATTCAACTTAAGTATGAGATAACAAAGACATGGAAACTCTTGGAAGTAGCTTTATAGCGTATATTAAGCTATTCTCAGCTTTAATAGCTATCTCGTATGAATCCAGTAGATTAAATACTCCCATTGACTATAACATCACCACCACAAATTTACCAATACCCTTGAGATAAGTGGGGAACACAAAGATAAGAGGAGGTCTCATGATCGGTGGTAACCTAGGCCAAGTCCTTTGAAATATTTCATTAAAATCTCCCATGGATTTGTTAGGACCTTTATTTATCATGTTTAGCTAATGGATCATTGAATTATGGTCAATATTATTCTAAAATATAGTCACCAACAATTCCCCATATCCATCCCAACTTATAATGTAACCACCTTCCAAAGTCCTATACTAGTCAAGTGCCTTGCCTTTTAGAGACATAATCAAGCAATCTAATGGCTATGGTGGCTCGGGTGACATTATGGAAGTTAAAAAAAATTAAATGTCCATAATATGCTTAGATGGGGTAATAGGACCCTCTCCATTGAAACCAAGGAGACTCTTGGTAGCATTGGGAGGAATATGGTCATATGCAAGAAGGTCACTTGGATTTTGGGTGTTAAAGGCTAGGAAAGGTTACTTCCTATACATTTATATTATTTCCTTTTAAACCCCTATTTCTCCAAATTCCTCAACTTCTTCTAATTCTTCTCTAAATCCTCCTTTCCAAGGATATCTAAGCATTGGGAATGGTTCAGGATGTTGTTCTTCAAGAAGAGCTTCAGCTAGAGGGGCCTGATCGAAAGTCATAGATGACCTAGTGAGGACCATGAAGTATAATGTGGGAAACTTGATCTACAACAAGAGATTCTCACCTTTTGGAGTCACCAAATGTTGGATTAAGGATACTTCTACAACCCTAGGCTTGTCAAGACCAACATTCACCTTGACATGTAAATAATTAGTCCCACTGAGTGTGTTAGAACTATTGTCTCCAAATATTACACCCTAGAAGAGAGTGTTCAATTCTCTTATATATCTTTGGCAATGTTGGGACATTTCCAAGCATGTGGATATACCTATAGAGGAAATGAACCTCTTGATTTAAAGGGCTAGCTCCTTGAATGTATCTTTATAAAACAACCTCTATCTAAACCAGTTTGATTGAAGGGAAAAGAGTTAGAAATTGCATAAAGAAAACCTTTTCTAAGAATGGTGATGTACCAAGATTATCTTCCACATGAATATCATATGTTAATGCATGATACATAAAAATGCATAGACCCTTTTAAAGCTTTAGAGATTCTAACATAAATATTTTAGTATAGAGGTGAGATGTATGAAATAACAGAAGGCAAATGAACTAAAAGGCAAGTTGCAAATTTCAAGAATAGTTATACACATACAAAAATTAAACACACTTGGATGCACTCTAGATGACATGTTAGATTAAAAACTCTTGCTCAGGGGTGAAGGATAAAGGATAGAAGGATGGAAAATCATCACTTGATGTCACTATACGTCACTTCTACACTCAAACAATTGTTCAAAACTTGAAAAATAAAAGACTTGTACTAATTCTTAAAGGCAAAACATGACATCAGTTTAACAAGCCCAAGGGTAGTATTTATAGTAGAGAAGAAGAGAGAGGAGGAGGCCTTCGGCACCAAGAGAAAGAATCAATCTGTTACAAGTCTTCATCTTCAGCTATAACCATTTATAAATGATGCTCATTTTGGCCATTTGATTGATCCATGTCACCTCTGGTGGTTACGTAGCTAGCTTGATCTCTCAAAGATGCTTTCCTAATGGTTACACTAGCAGAAATAGATATTTAC
The DNA here is from genome assembly GCA_037957365.1 of Torreya grandis. NCBI lineage: Eukaryota > Viridiplantae > Streptophyta > Pinopsida > Cupressales > Taxaceae > Torreya > Torreya grandis. The sequence continues at coordinate 4,822,734 of JARHVA010000516.1, forward strand.
GAGCTGAATAATGGCATCAATCAGTTATGCAAATGAGAGTCCACTTGTTTTAGAGTTGTCATGATTCCTAACAACTTCCCACTAGCTTGCTAAGGTGTGTAATGGCATGGAGAAGAGTCACTTTCATTCTATTTGTCCTTGAAGAGGTGTCACTTGAAGACTACATGTATGCCTCCATAGCATTTATCAGAATCTTTTAAAACTTATTTCATCTCAAATAAGTCTTTTGCTCCTTTTGGTTGGTCATCACAAATGACATAGATCATGGTCTAACTAATGGTGAGATGAACCCTCTAATGGGCTTTAGAAGATGAAGAATATGATCCCTTGGATCTACCTGGGACCCACTATTTTGAATGACAATGGCTATTTTCTAAGGTAGAAGTTGATGTATGTGCCACTATCAACTTACTGGGACCATTCCTTTAAACTTTTTCCCCATGGACCCTTTTCTTTTCTCTCTTTGAAACCATCCTTCTATGGACTTTCTGGATTGCTCCAAAATGCCCTTTCTACAAACTATGAAGGTGTCCCTTTTCTCTATGGACTTTCTGAACTACGGACTTTTTGAAACCATCTTCTTTCTACAGACTATCTTCTTTTGTTTTCCCTTTAGACTACTCAAATATGCCTTTCAGCAATCCTTCTACAGACTCTGTAAGAGTGTCTATACCCTTTGAAATATTTTTGAAGGACACTTTGGTAAAAAAATACCTTTTGGGACCTTGGGTTTAGGGCACTTTGTCATGGAAAACCCCTTCAGAGCTTTTGAAAAGGCCCTTGGACTTTTCCCAAGTGTCCCTTTGGACTTTTTCTGAAGGACAACAAAAAGACCCTTTGGACTTTTTTATGAAGGACACTTTGATGACAAAAAGACCCTTTGGACTTTTGGAAGTGGACCAATTTCTGAGAAAGACCCTTCAAAAATCTTGCAAGTGTCCCTTTAGACTTTTTAAAGTGTCCCTTCAAACTTTTTGAAAGTGTCCCTTCAGACTTTCTAAAAGTGTCCCTTTGGACTTTTTGAAAGTGTCCCTTTAGACTTTTTTTGAAGGATACTTTGAATAAAAAAGACCCTTCGACAATTTTGAATGTACCCTTCAGAAAGATTGTTTCAGACAAAAGTCTGTAACAATTCCTTTAGAAAATTTGAAAGAGACATTTCCTTTGGAAAAGTTACAAAGATCAATTCGTCTAGAAAAGTTGGAAGGATGAATTCCCTTAGAGAAATTGTAAGGGACACTTTCCTTCAGAATTTTTGTAGGTGACCACTTTTTCAAGAAAAATACCCTTCAGGAAGTTTAAAAGTGCCCTTCAAAAAAGTGCAAAGTGTCCCTTCAGAAACTTTGAAGTGGACCAATTCTTTGAAAGAACAAACCCTTTCGAAAGATTTTTTTGAAAAAAAAGTCTGAAATAATTCCTTCAGAAATCTTATAAGAGATAATTCTTTTATAAAAATTTAAGGGACATTTATTTTGTAAATCTGTAAAGTACCCTTCATAAAACCTACAAATGACACTTCCATGAGAAAAGACCCTTCGAAAATCTTTCAAGTGGCCCTTCGAAAAAGTGGAATGTACCAATTCCTTTGGGCTTTTTATTTTGGACAAGAAGTCCAAAATAATTCCTTTGGATATTGCATAAAAACTTGAAACAAAACCTCCTGAAAGAAATAAGCTAGAGCAGAAAAAAACCCAAATAACACTTGTAAAAAGACCAAACAAAGGCTTCCTCTGATAGACAAAATCTGAATGTTGCACTTAGTCAAAATGAAAGATTCAAAATTGGGTGTGAAAATTGGCTAACAATAATAAGACATAAGCAAACCCTCAAAAATTCATCTTTTTTTCTAGTGTATGGACAACATCCAATTTTACCCATAACTCTTAAAATCCCAACATACTAGTTAATGTAAGAGTACATGGGGGAAGATGAACGAATCTAGTCCTTGACACGGTCTAGATGGAAGATGCATGAAATAAAGCACTACATAGCTTTAGTAAACACTAAGATATTGTCAAAAGGTGGTTTGACAAGAGATTCAAAATCAAATCTTTCAAGATTTTAGACCTAGTGTTGTTATGGTATAAAGCACATAAGAAAAAAGGACAACATGATAAGTTCACCCCTTTATATATTGGGCCATATCAAATATCATAGATACTAGGTAACAATGGATTCCACTTGAAGTACCTCCAAGGTAATGACTCATTTTTCCAGTCAATGGGCAGTTTTTAAAACATTATTTCATGGTTGTTCCAATTGGAGATGCTTCTGAATGACTGTAATTGGAGATGTATATATAGGAGTAAATTAGATTTCTCACTTTTTAGAGTAGATTTCCTACTTTCTAGAGCAAATTTCCTACTTTCTAGGTTAATCTTCCCTATTTTCTTAGATTAGTGTTCCCTACTTTTGGCATTTGATTTGGGTATAATAGTTGTTATGATTTCTATATTAGTTTTCCTAAAATTGTAGAATAGACCAACTATTTTCCTATATTTGAATTATAAAAGACTTGCTAAAAATAAGGGGATACTATAAAAGGAAGCATAATTAGTATTCACATGGACTTATTCTGACAATACTTGAGCTTCTGAGATTGAGGTATGTGTTATGACTGAGTTATGTTCTACTTGGACTGAGTCTATTTACTAGACTTTTGGGATTTACTTTGATATTTTCATGCAAATTTTAGAAATACTTTCCATTTCCAAAGATCAACTAAACTATTACATGTTAAAACTTGGATGGGAGATAATAAACATAGAAATATATTCACACTGGTAGGGACATGTTGATCAAAATAAGTTTTCTTATACATAGACCTAGCCAATAGTGATTCCCAACCCTTATTCTATCTGTGTTCAAAACAAAATCATCATGAAAAATTATATAAGATGGATGATTCAAGTAATGTCTACTAGGGCTATGGATTCCTGATTGGTAGTAAAGTGAGTCTTAGAGTGGAATCAAAGGTATCTCTGTTGAAGCAATGGATACCTGGTTGGTAGCAGAGTAATGCCCATGTTTCCCTTATTATTTGGGTATTTTTTTTGAATTCAAAATGAAACCTATAGTGTTTATCCAATACATTTTGAAAACTTGCATAACAAGGGGAAATACATTTCAAAATATCACACACATAGATCCATGGAATGAAGAGGGTTAGTATGTTGCATGGGGAAGGAATATTCTTTTCTAGGGATTGGTTTACTTATTCTTTTCTTTCTAGAGTTTAAGATATATTATGATGCATTATCAATATTTTGTGTTCTCAAATACTCAAGAGTATTTCCTCACTGAGTCACCACTTGTTGTACCCTAACACACACACACACACACACACACACACACACACACACACACACACACACACACACACACACACACACACACACACCATTTTATGAACTCAAATAGGGATCCACTATTGTTTGAATATCCTAATGAAAAGTCTTATAAGCTTTAGATATCCATGATATTAATTTCAATATGCAAAAATCTAAGTTTTTCCTCAATGTCTAAATATACAAAATTTAGAATTATGAAAATCAAATATTGGGTATCAATTATTATTCATGTTAAACCTTAAAATTTCATATTGTTTCTTAGAAATTACCTTTAAGATTTTTGGACTAACGAAACTAACGTGTCACGACCTAGTGTCTCTATGATTTTTTGCATGTTTTTAGGACTATTTGCAAGGACTTAAAAAATTATTTCATCTAAGACTCACCTTCATTATGATTCTAAAAACTCTCTGAGCTTTAAGAACAGGAAAAGTGGTAAGATCATGTTACTCAGAGCCCTTTGACCCTCACAAAAATCATAAGTATTTGAAATTTATAGGATAGATGGCTCTATTATGTTACTCAAAATACACCACAATTTAACAAACATTCCCTACCTTATCAATAGTTGGGCCACTAAAAGTATTCCATGTGGCAACACCATGTTTAAATGGGATAAAGTTAAATTTATGGAAAATTATAAGTCATTCAAACTTCTAAGATCCTAAGAACATGCCATGTAGTGTGACATTATGAACCTAGGACCATGGAAGTTCAAATCAAATTTAATAAGTTTATGGTTTTATGGCCCCAAGATTCTAAGCTCAGAGAGCACACCATGTGGCATAATTATGTTAACCTAGAACCTAGAAAGTAAAAACAAATCCTAATGGCCTCATGGCCCACAAATCTAATTTACCCAATGTTATAAGCTCCGATGGTTTGATAGTGGGAAAAATTATGTTAATTTGGAGCTTTAAAGGTGAAATATCAAGATAATTCTCCCATGGTTCCATGGCTCTGAGTCCCCAAGACTCTGAAGCTCTGAGATCATACCACACATCAACATCTTGATACTCAGAGCCCTCTTGGATAATGTACATAGTTAAAAATTCAAATAGTCATACCCCCTAAGTGTTTGAGTTGATTCGGTCCTAAGAATATTTCATGTGGCTTAATCACATTAGCCTATAGCCATGGAACATATAAATCAAGATTATAAGTTTGAAGATCCTAGGTGAATGATAAATAGAAAAGTGTCATGACCAAGGAGATATGTGGATAAAGTACAAATAAATGGGTTTGATAGATAGGTAAAAGTCCCACAAGCAATATATTGACACTTGTCTTAAATGGGATAACTAAACATGCATCAAATGATAAAAATTTGCCATATAGCAAATAGGAGAACCAACCAAAGCTGACTAGTGAATTTAAATCCAAATGGGAATAAAATCAAAAGTTTTTATTCATATTGATGTCACACAAATCATGTACTCAAAGCACAATATTTTTAAATATATGCAAAAGCTAAGCAGAGGAAATTCACATCGCCGCTAATCAAACATTGCAATCTTGAGGTCTCAAGTGACTAAAGTCCTTAGTTTTTCAATGAATTTGTAAGAGCATCCACATAGTTTGTGAAGGAATTACACAAACTAGATTATTGAAATGGCTTATAAAAAACCACCATGCAACCAAGCCTCTTTTGTATACTCCATTATTTGAAACAGCAAATACACAGACATTATATTTGACAAAATTACCCTAAATTTTAAGTTTCTATACTATTCAGTCATCTGGAATGCATTAGAGTGAATAGCATCATACTCTTCATAAGATTGACTATCCCAAGAAGAGAAGTAGTACATTAATGACTTGATACAATTCAAAACCATGAGACTCCATCAAGTGGCCATGAAACTAGAGGTAATACCCTTTATCAATTTACTTCATGATTTGTTCTTCAATGGTACTTGATCTAGGGACTTTTTGCATATCAGAAAAGAGAAAAATGCAATTGTATATGTTTATAAAAGGGAATTTGAGAGGTATCATAGACTCCCAATTCCTGAGATTAACGACAATCAATTCTCAGCTAATGTATGGCTCAAGCACACCATTATTGATGAGAAATTGAAGTAGAGGCTAGTAAAAATCTAGATATTGAACCCTAAGGGAGGAATCTCCTCCCATAATATCATCAAATTCAGGCCTGGGATTAGAATATCCATGGACCTTCTAAATATATTGTATGGTTTTACTAGCATTACTTATGTATATGTGAAATGGGTCCCATTGCTAGAGATTCTCCTAGCTTGTGAAAAATTATTGCCTTATGAGAGATAATTAGTGTCGAATTCAAGGCACAAATGTATAATCATGAATAAAGACCAATTGATGGTAACTTTTATATGATGTCATATCTATTAGATACAATTATTAGGATGATCCATAGAGCCCATGGATAACTATGGCATCTGTTGGCATAATATGTGGATAATAGAATCTATGAGGATTATTCTTTTTTATTTGTTTATAGATACAAAAATGAGATTACTAGAATATGTGAGGAAATTTATCCTTAAGTTTACCAATCCATTCATGGCACTCAAATGCCCTAAATATATAATAAATTGAAAATAATAATAGCCAAAATGAGGGATTATTGTTACTATCTATATTGTACCATAATTAGAATTGAGGGGACAAGGGCATCCCCTCTGTTTTTACCATGTCATGTCCCATACAAGCTTACATAACAAGAGGTGACCCACCAATTATATAACAACATATAAAAGTAACTTAGCCTTAAACATCATGCCTATTACTAGAAGACCCCTATAAGCATTAGGCAACTTTAGTTTGTGGTAAGGGCACACTTCAACCAGGCAAGGGAAGTTAGATCCTACTAAAATTCAAAGGTGGCCCAATTCAGGGAATGGGACCCAAAAGGAAAAGTTAGTAACTATATTAAAATACTCAAGGAAATAAAGGGGGTAAACATTACATATGGTCATTAATAATACGAACATTATGTTTATTTTCTTAATCCATCAAATGACTCTAAAGTTTGGACCCATATGAGAGACAAGCAGATGTCAATGATTGTTTCCCAGGCCATTCAATATGACCAAGAAATAACCAAAGAACATGAAAATGAAATAGTAAGGTATGCATAACAATCCTAGTGTCACTAATGGCCACAAACACAACCATAAGATTCATCTCAATAGAAATAGCCTCCCTCTCCTATAGAAAAAGAGACCAATCTAAGCAAGGGAAATTCCAATGGTCAAAGGGAGGAAAACATCTAGATTATAAAGGAAATTCCTATAGGTTTTTATAGACCTAATCTAGACTCTACTCATCTAACTTATACCATCACTTTGGGTATAGATACTATAGTGGAGAGGATTGCACCTCCTCCAAGTAGGCAAACAACCACATTATCTTGGGTACCTCTCTCTCCACTTACAATAGTTACACATGTAAACATCCTATAGTTTCTATAAAGTTCCTTCTCATCTCTTCCATCCACTCCTCATTCCCCTCAAGCATTTCAATTAGTTTCATCTCCATCCATCACCACTAGTGAGAGGGCATCTCCTCAAACACTCCTTATTATACAAGTCTCCTATTCAACCATTCGCCCCTCCCTCACTGTTGTTCCACTTTCCATTCCTTCACTACCACCTGTAGTGGTAGTCCTTACTACTATGGTTATTTCACTAGTTTCACCTTCTCCCTCAGCGCCTATTTCCCCCATAGTCACCTATCAAAGTAAATATAGAGTCCTCCTTACCTCCTTCAAATTCCAAGGATTGGAGTAAATGCCATCATTGGGTCTTTTAACTCCATGAGGATCCCTTGATCAAAGAAATAGAGGAATAAGAATATAGACATGTGAAATCATTAGTGGATTATCCTATGGATGATCAGGAAAGGAATTTACAAGAAATGATGGGACCAAAACCAAGGTCAAGTAAGGAAGTAACCTGAGATGAAATGGAAGAGGAGGCTGAGTTAGAAAAGGCCAAAGCAATGAGCCTGGGAAGCTTGCAAAAAGAAGAAACTCTAGTTGGGGAATTAGATCAGTGGATCCTCATCAAGGAAGAGATAAAAGATATTAATAAGGTAGTTTCTCCTCTTAATTTTTCTATTAATTTTTTAGATACTCAAGCTATATATTTTACACCTACCATTCCATGGCCATCAACTTCTAGTTCAATTCATTTTTATATTCTTTCAACATCAACATAGATAAAGGATCTAAAGAAGAGTCTATTTTAAGAATTTAGTTTTAGTTTCTATTTTTTATCCTAAAGGGCCATCAATCCCAGAAAAAAATTCATTTCAATTAGAGCTACAATTTTCACAATCTACACTTGTATAGTTAGCCATAATGATAGTTATGAAAACTCCAAGCTTGACCAAATATGTGGTTGAAGTCACCCCTCAAAGGAAAAATTTAGGATGACAAAGAATTATTCATCCATCTCTGCAATTCCCTATTCAAATAAGTTATTCATTGACACCTATAGCAATAACTCCACCTCTAATGACTCCTCCACCCTCCACCTTTAAAGACCCAAGTTAATCATAATAAGAAGGGGAACTTATTGTTCTCCAATGGGTTAAGGAGCTACAATGTTGGAGAGATGAGAGACAAAATGGGGTCATCATAGAGTTACCTACAATCTCAACTCATTTTGATAGGTAGTGTTGACCATTTTTCGCCCAACAGGCCAAAAATTGGTCCCCTTCTTTTCCTGCTATTCTGAGCTAGTACATTTTTTATTTTTGCATGAGTCTTGCAATTTCTACGGACTCTACAGGTTTTCTATGAACTTCACAGGGACTTCTATGAACTCTGCAGGTGTAGTCTTTCGGTAGATGAAGAACCAGTTTAGAGAGTGCAAGGTTTTACAAAGCTTCTTCAAACTCTTGTTTGAAGAAATTCATAGGGAAAGAGAGCTAAAATGGTTCAGAGACACTTTTCCTTAAGGTTGGAAAAGTGGTTCAATGACATAATCTTTCCAAGAGTTAGCATCTTTGAACCGTTCAACCATTGAACCGGTTCAATGCTTCAGTTTAATGCCTTGGTTAAACGCTTAGGTTCAACGCCTCAGTTCAATGCCTTAATTCATTGGCAAAGTTCAAAGCCTTGGTTCATAGGCTTTTGGTTCAATTAAAGGGTTCATCAGATGGTTCAATTAGCTTGGTTCAACACTCGGTTCAAAGCCTTAGCTTAACAATTGTTTAAGCCATTGAAACGGTTCAATGAATTGGTTCAATGGTTGGTTCAAAGGAGCGGTTTAATCAAAGGTTCAAGACTCCCAAAGGACAAGTGCCCTTGTGAAGGGCAGTTCTGGGTTCAAGAGCCCTTGCAGAGGGAAGGGAGCACTTCAAAGAGGCCACAGAGAAGCGGCTAAGATCTTTTGGAATTTTGTTAAGCTAAAGTCATGAATTCTTTCAAAATTTTTGTCTGAAGGATTTCCTTTAGACAAAAAGTCTAAAGGAATTTGGGGAAACTGCGAACAAAAATCTTGAGAGGAAATTTCCGAAGGCAAAGTCACAAGGCAATTCTTGCAGACTTTTTGTCTATAGGAAAAATCCCGAAGCAAGAAATCCCACAAGGAAAAAAGCCCATAGAAAAAGCCCGTGGGGAAAAAGTTGAAGCAGAAAGCCAAAGGAAAAGGCCCAAAGGAATTTGCCAAGGATGGTGACGTCTTGGAAGCCATCAACTTTAAGAAGATAGACTAGCCATTGGTTTTCAAAATATGATGGGCCCGCGACCGTAAATTTTACACCAAAAAAGCCAGAGCATGGAAGGCGCCAAGTGGCAACCATGGAAGGCTTTGACATGCTTTTTTAGGAGTAGTGGAATGTGCCACATGTCCCCTGTAAGGCTCTATGGAAGCTGACAAGTGTCAACCTCTGTGGTCTCTCTCTTTTTTCCCACAAGAATTGTGGTGGGCCCTAGATGAATTGTTAAAGAAAGTAGAAGTTGAAACATGTCTTCTTCCGCAGGACCTTCAAAGGGTGCCTAAACTTCCATGAGTCAAGCGAATGCTACCAAGTGTCCTACCTATTTCACAGTGGAACACGCCACATGTCACTTATTTGAAAATTAGTGAAAGGTGGCCAAGGCAAGCAGAAAGGAGCCCAAGAAATATAGCGACCTGCCAAAAGATAGCCCCTGAGGGCTGAAGGAAGTCAAAAGAAAGTCCAAGGGGTGACAGGCCTGTAAACATCAATTTCACACCAAAAAAAGCCAGAGCGTGAAGGGTGCCAAGTGGCAACTATGGAAGGCTTTGACATGCTTTTCTAAGAGCTGCAAAATGTGCCACGTGTCCCCTGCAAGGCTTGGCAGAAGCTGACAAGTGTCAACACCCGCAATCTCTCTCTTTTGTCTCATGAGAACTGTGGTGGGTGTTGGGGGATCAAACCAACAATAGATTACAATTGTGAAAGCAATAAATGCAGAAATAAATCAGATAGATAAGTAACTGAAATGATAAATAGCACAAAATAAGATATACAAGAAAACACCCTGAAAACTTGTATTGAAACTCTTTACAATAGGAATACAATGAAGAAACTTCGTTCTTCCACACCTCTCTCATATGCACACAAGATCTCTCACTAGATCTCTATTCCTCAAGAGCTCTCTCTCAAGTACACTCAAATCCAACAACCTGGATTGATGCAACTCTGTACTGTCCTTCAAACATTCACAATGTTCTACTATTACAGTTCTACACTCTTCTCTAATTCTAAGCTAAGAAGATCTTTCCTACATAAAGAAATAGGAAACTTGAGCATGCTCTTACAACAAACAGTTAAGCCTCTTCAACAAGGGCTCTAAAAATAATATTGCTAATAATAGAGATGCGAGCTTGAGATTACAACTCAAACTCATCATGCAAACACTCGCTTCTGTCCTCGGAAATCACTTTCTGGACACACAGGTAACCGACGTCGGTTCCTGCCTATTCGCCTGTGACCGTCGTCGACCGACCCTACTGCCGACGTCGGCGCCTATGCAACTGCTACTGACCGACGTCGGTCGCTCCTGACCGACGCCGACATCTGTGTAGATTCGAACCTGTTTTAGTATGCTCCTTGGTGAAGCTTTTAGCTCCACACCCTAACAATCTCCAACTTAGAGATAAACCAGCTGCACCAACCTGTACAGCAACATCTTCTAGCTCCTCCATCTTCAACTCAATCATGAAGACCAATAGAAGTTGAATGAAGATTCAACTTCTCCTTCGTAACTGGCTTTGTTAGCATATCAGCAGGATTCCTATATGTATGGATTTTCTCCAGCTTCAACTCACCATCTTCCAATACCTGCCGTATGAAGTGGTACCTTAGCTGTATGTGCTTGGTTCTAGAATGAAAGGCCGAATTCTTGGCCAAATGGATTGCACTCTGACTGTCACTATACAATCTACAACTTTCATGCTCCCTACAAAGCTCATCCATGAACCGTGTCATCCATATCATCTCCTTGCTAGCTTCTGTGGCTGCAATATACTCTGCTTCTGTAGTTGACAAGGCAACAACTTTCTGAAACTTAGATATCCAACTAACCGCTGTTCCACCTACAGTAAAAACATAACCTGTAGTGCTCCTCCTGCCATCCAAATCCCCTGCCATATCTGAATCTACATAACCATGTAGAGAAGTATCTGAACCTCCATAGCACAAATGCTTGCTGTTGGTTCCTCTCAGAGATCTAAGGATCCATTGAACCGCTTTCCAATGTTCCTTACCTGGATTGGCCATATACTTGCTTACTACTCCCACTGCTTGGGCAATATCTGGTCTAGTACACACCATTGCATACATCAAACTTCCTACTGCGGAAGAGTATGGAACCTTACTCATGTACTCTACCTCTTCATGTGAATTGGGACATTGTTCTTTACTCAACTTAAAATGTCCAGCCATAGGTGTACTTACCGGTTTTGCATCCTGCATATTAAACCTCTCCAACACCTTGTTCACATAATCTTCTTGAGACAATATCAACCTGTGATTTTTCCTGTCTCTCCTAATGCTCATGCCAAGGATCTTCTTCGCTGCTCCCAAATCCTTCATAGCAAACGTTTGAGCTAACTTCACCTTAAGCTCAGAGATATCCTGCATGTGAGACCCTGCAACCAGCATGTCATCTACATACAACAATAGAATAATATATCTACCATTATCAAATCTCTTGAAATACACACAATGGTCTGATTGACACCTACTGTAGCCGTGCTCAGTCATAAACCTGTCAAATTTTAAGTACCATTGCCTTGGAGCTTGCTTGAGGCCATACAAGCTTTTCTTCAACCTGCACACAAATTTCTCCTTACCCTTGACCTCAAAACCTTCTGGCTGTTTCATGTAAATTTTCTCATACAAATCTCCATGAAGAAATGCTGTCTTAACATCTAGCTACTCGAGATGCAAATCCTCAAAAGCAACCAAAGACAATACAACCCTTATTGAAGTCATTTTAACAACAGGAGAAAAAATCTCACCAAAGTCAATACCTGGCTTTTGTGCAAATCCTTTTACCACTAATCTGGCCTTATATCTCATCTGTCCATCCTCACTTTCCTTCAACCTGTAGGCCCATCTGTTCTTCAGTGTTCTCTTACCAGTTGGCAATTCAACCAAATCCCATGTTTGGTTCTCTATTAAGGACTCCATCTCCTCAACCATGCCACGCTCCCACTTACTCCTGGACTCCACCTGTAATGCTTCTTCAAAACTCTCTGGTTCTCCACCATCAGTTAGCAATAAATAATATAAGGAAGGAGAATATCTAATTGGAGGCTTACTTACCCTTTCAGACCTCCTGGTGGGTGTCTTAGACTCATTCTCAACAATCTGTCCACCCAAATTTTCTAACAGTGACCGACCTCGGCCACCTGTAGACCTGTTACTGGTCGACGCCGATTCTTCCTGGCCGACGTCGGTGCCTGGTCTACCGACGTCGGTCTCTATATGACCGACATCGGTTTCTGAACTGCCGACGCTGGTTCCTAACCTGCCGACGTCGGTCTCTGTGTTTTCCTGCAAGTAATTATTTCTTTTTCCCGCGAGCTCATTTTGGACCATAACTTCGTCCAATTCACCATTGCTCTGCTCAGATTGATCTAGCTTCCTTATCTGATCACTGTACATCACTCTTTCGTTGAAAACAACATCACGACTCCTGATTACCTTGTTAGTTCCTAGATTCCAAAATCTGAAACCAAAATCATCTGAGCCATAGCCAATAAACGTGCACCTCATAGACTTAGCATCAAGCTTCTTTCTATTTTCCTTATCTATGTGCACAAAGGCTTCACTACCAAAAACTTTGAGATATGAGAGATCTACCTTTTTACCTGTCCATGCCTCTTCTGGAATTCCACCATCTAGAGCTGTAGAGGGTCCTCTGTTAATCAGGTACACTGCGGTGTCAACTGCTTCTGCCCAAAACTCTAAGGGCAACCCTGCATGCAATCTCATACATCTTGCACGCTCCATGATAGTTCTGTTCATCCTTTCAGCAATACCATTCTGCTGAGGTGTCCTTGGAACCGTCCTTTGCCTACGGATTCCATGTGTATAACAATACAATTTGAACTTAAGACTGCAGAACTCACCGCCATTATCAGATCTCAAGCACTTTAATCTTCTGCCTGTTTCATTCTCAACCATAGCCTTCCAAAACCTCAAAGTCTCAAAAACATCAGATTTTTTTTTAATACAGTAGATCCATACCTTTCTTGTGGCATCATCTATGAATGTAACATAGTACCGTGATCCGCCAATAGAGGCTACCTGAGCCAGTCCCCACACGTCTGTGTGAACAAGCTGCAACTTCTGCCTTTTCTTAGTAGACCCAGTCTTGAGAAAACTAACCCTTTTTTGTTTTCCAAATACACAATGCTCACAAAATTCTAGATCCATACTTTTCAAATCTGAAAGCATACCTTTAGACTTAAGAATTGACATCCCCTTCTCACTCATGTGGCCAAGCCTTGAGTGCCACAATTTACAATCCACATCTGAAGTAGATAAAACTGAAGGAGATTTGTTAGTAACACAATTACACAAATAGAGAGTACCTTCTCTCTTACCTCTGGCCATAACTAGTGCACCCTTGGTCACCTTCCAAGAATCTGCTGTGAGAGTTACTGTACAACCCTCATCACCTAGCTTACCTGCAGAAATCAAATTTCTCTTCAAACTAGGAACATGCATCACATCTCTCAACACTCATGTGTTGCCATTCTGCATCTTTAGTTGCACTTTACCTTTGCCAGTAATCTTACAAGGCTCGTCATCCCCTAAGTACACTATTCCAAAATCTCCATGGATATAGTCACTGAAATATTCTCTGTTAGGGGTGGCATGGAAAGATGCACCAGAATCTAATACCCAAGATTCTATGTTATTATGCAAAGAGAAAATTAAAGCATCTTGTGCAATACTTGCAACCTTGGCTTCTTCCTTTCCTTCGTGCTGATTGTCCTCCTTAGGCTTTGACCAGCAATCTCTGCTTATGTGCCCCATCTTTCCACAATTCCAGCATTTTGGCTTCCTACCATTCCTGGATTTGGATCTTCCTCTCACCTTAGACTTAGATCTTGATCTCCTCGTGCTCTTTTCTTTTTGCCTTTCCCTGCTCTCAAAATTTAAAGCATTCCCAGATGTCTCTTATATGCTTTTCCTACGTATTTCCTCATTCAAGATAACACTAACAACATCCTCTACTTTCAAAATATTTGATGCAGATGCAGTATTAGAAACTGCCATTACTAAGCCATGCCAGCTTTCAGGCAAATAACATAATATCAAAAGAGCTTTTATTTCATCTTCAAATACAATATTGACAGAACTTAACTGATTAACAATTCCATTGAAATCATTCAGATGAGTAGAAACAGATCCACCTTCATTCATATGCAAATTAAATAACTGCTTCATAAGATATATCTTATTTGAAGCTGAGGGTTTTTCATACATATTTGCTAACGTAGTCATCAAATCTACCATTGTTTTTGCCTGTGACAAATTAGATATCACAGTGGAGGCCAGACTCAGTCTTATAGACCCCAGAGCCTTTCTGTCAAGAACTTCCCATTCTTCATCCTCCATGTCCTTGGGCTTCTTTGCAATCCCACCTAACGGTAAGTAGAGATCTTTTTGATACAGATAGTCCTCTATCTGCATTCTCCAATGTTGGTAGTTCTTGCCATTAAACTTTTCCATTCTCAACTTACTTTCTTCTACCATTGCTTCTCCCACTCAAATAGAAATCGCTGCAAAAACCCCTGTGAGCAACCTGTAACTTGTAACCTGTAACCTGTAACCAAGGCTCTGATACCACTTGTTGGTATCAGCTATTGAACCTACAACCAGGCTCTGATACCACTTGTTGGGGGATCAAACCAACAATAGATTACAATTGTGAAAGCAATAAACGCGGAAATAAATTAGATAGATAAGTAACTGAAATGATAAATAGCACAGAACAAGATATACAAGAAAACACCCTGAAAACTTGTATTGAAACTCTTTACAATAGGAATACAATGAAGAAACTTCGTTCTTCCACACCTCTCTCAGATGCACACAAGATCTCTCACTAGATCTCTATTCCTCAAGAGCTCTCTCTCAAGTACACTCAAATCCAACAACCTGGATTGATGCAACTCTGTACTGTCCTTCAAACATTCACAATGTTCTACTATTACAGTTCTACACTCTTCTCTAATTCTAAGCTAAGAAGATCTTTCCTACATAAAGAAATAGGAAACTTGAGCATGCTCTTACAACAAACAGTTAAGCCTCTTCAATAAGGGCTCTAAAAATAATATTGCTAATACTAGAGACACGAGCTTGAGACTACAACTCAAACTGATCATGCAAACACTCGCTTCTGTCCTCGGAAATCGCTTTTTGGACACACAGGTAACCGACATTGGTTCCTGCCTGTTCGCCTGTGACCATCGTCAGCTGACCCTACTGCTGACGTCGACGCCTATGCAACTGCTACTGACTGATGTCGGTCGCTCCTGATCGACGCCGGCGTCTGTGTAGACCCGAACCTGTTTTAGTATGCTCCTTGGTGAAGCTTTTAGCTCCACACCCTAACAGTGGGTCCCAGATGAATTACTGAAGAGAGTAGAAGATGACACATGTCCTCTTCCACGATACCTTTAGAGGGTGCCTAAAGCTTTTATGAGTCAAGCAGATGCTACCACGTGTCCTGCCCATTTCATAGTGGAATGCGCCATGTGTCACTTATTTGAAATCGGCAGAAAGTGGCCAAGCCAAGCAGGAAGATAGCCCCTGAGGGTTGAAGGAGCCATAAAGAGGCAAAGCAAGGAAGAAGACAAAGTGTAGGAAAAGACAAAGTAGTCGAAGCGGCAAAGGGGAGGTGAGTTATTGCCAAATGGTCGCCAAACGATGCAAATAGTAAATAACATGACCTATCTTCTCCCTTTTACATTTATAAGGGGACAAACTACATGAATATCTGAAAGGAGCAATTTATTTATAGAAAATAGGTGCAACCATGTTTTCACAATAATGTGGAATGCAAAAGTCAAAGTAGGAACTGACAATCAAACGGCTCCCTCTTCCCAAGGCTCAGAGCGCACATGGGCCAGCTTGCAAAAAAGAGTACCAAAAGTCTTTTCCAAAAGGGCACCAAGTTCTCTTCCCCTTTCTCTATATATTGTAAAACTTCTCATTTGAGAAGGATCTAATCTCTCAACCTTAAGGCAAAACTTTGCCCAAAAATCTCTCGGGCTTGTAAGGCAGAACTCTGCCAGATTTTACCTTGAATCAGGCCTTAGCATTTTTACCTCCATCTAGACTTGCACTCAAGCACATGTCTATGTTTTCTTTTTGTGTTAATTCATTTCCTTTTATGCTTCTCATAGATCAATTCCAGCATGTCTAACACATTATGAGTTTCTTTTTTGTAGGTCTGCCAGAAGTGTATACAGCAGGAATATAGGTGCATGTGAATAGGCTATCAAAGTGTGTCTCAAAACACCTTTGATAGTTCCTTCCTCCCTGTATCTCCACAGACCCCTGACTCACTAACACAGAAGAGCTTTCCCACATTAGATGAAGGGAATGGGCACTTCTTCTTGGTGAAAAGTGTATGTTTCAGGCCTAAGTGGATCAAAATTTTTTGGTGTATCACCTTTTCATTTTTTTTAGGTTTAGGTTTTGTTTCAGCATCTCTCTCTCTCTCCCTTTTCAACCCCCCCTTTTTACATTGTTTTGTTAGCAGTAGGAGAAACTAGGGCCTAAAGGATACATCAGAGGGAGCTATCCCTTATCTAGAGACTCTCCCCTCCAGCTTCACTGGTCCCACAAGCGAGAGGGAAGTTTCCATTATTGCGTGTGGAAGGGCGAGAGCTAGGCATCCTACCTCAGGTGCAATCCACTGCATCAACAGTTTTTGGCATGCCCAGTGGGACCAACTAGGACAAGTTGTGTCCAAAGATTTGAAGATTTTTTGGTGTGTTCTTCAATTTTGGTGTGTTCTTCAACCAACCAGCCTTTGGAGACTTTTGCATCAACACCAATGGTGACTCTAAGTTGAATCAGCTGGTTAAGCAGTCCAAGTGCCATCAAGAAAATCTTATTTTTTTTATGTATAATCCCTTTGCCCAGCATCATGGGCCTTATATTCATTCATATGACTTTGATCAAGCTCAAGATATTCAGGGAATCACCCCAAGCAGCTCTCCTAGTTGCCCTTCAATAATAAGGGAAGTGGCACTGGAGTTTGAGAAGCAAGTAATGGAGATTGACAGACTAGATGAGCATTATGGATATCAGTAGGAGCTGATGTATAAAGAGGCATGTTTGTTCAAGCAAGCTCAAGCCTTGCAATCCATGGAGGAGGAGGTAGCAAAATGGAGCAATCCATTCATTCAAGGCAATCAGCCTTGCATGCCCCCTCCTATCCTAAAGAAAGCCCCCTCTTGTGCACCAAATCCTTTCTACCAGATGGCACTTACTCATTTTGGCTCATCTGATGCATCAATCAACCCTGCTCTTGACCCTATGCACCTAGCCTTCAAGCATCAAAGGGAACTAGAACAACCTCCCATGGAGATGAACCTTATAAACTCCTTAGATCATGAATCTTCTTTTAGGGGGAACTTCTTGAACCAACACATCTCTCTCAAAACTGCTCCTACCCATCTCTATGATGATTCTTATGAGCTCCAAGAAAGACTCTTTTAGGATAATCTAGCCAAGTAAATTGAGGATTTAGAGGCTAAGATGAAACTACTTCGTGAAAGAGAGAGGGAACTTTCAGACCTTGTGGAGCAGCCCCAGGACCTTGGAGAAAACAAAGTTGCTGCCTATTCACAGGAGCAAAATTCCAATTCTAAGATCTTGGACTGGAAGAAAATAGTAGAATCACGGGGCAGGAAGGAGGAGAAGAAAGGTTTTGCTCAAAACCTTGAAGAAGATGAGGCTGCTCCTACTCATGATGATGTTGGTGACCTCCAAGAAAGGCTCTTCCAAGAGGCCAAAAGAATTACAGAGTTGGAATCCAGAGAGAGATTCCTTAGCCAATGTGTGATGGATGGTTTAGACCCAATGGCACATTCCATGTCTGAACACACCCCACCTACACACCTCCAAGAGAGCTATCAGGCCACACCTGATATTGATGAAGTACTAGCTAGATGGAAGGAGGAGAATCATTCAATTCTAGATCAAGGACTGCCTCCTCTTCCACATAGTTTTCCCACTTCACCCCTTCTCAAGGAGGAATCTGTTATGCAGGAAGTGAGTGAGGAGCAGAAGATCTAATCTGTAGTTTCCCAAGAGGCTATCTTGAGCGGCAACAAAGAAGAAATCATCATCAATGGCCCTTGTAAAGACTTCATTAGCAATGGAGAAGATGCAAGTCACGCATACATGCAGATGTTCCAACAATATGAAGAGGAACTTAAGCATGGTGAGCTCTCTCCCCCTTTGTTTGATGAACTTCCTTATTACTTCGATGAGGAGGATGACTATGCCGAGGAGCCTAAGTTGGAGGAGGACCAGATGGATATCTTTAAACATCTATAAATTCTGGTCTTTGAGGAGGAAAATGAGAGGCTGGTCTTCCTTGAGGAAAGCCTTGAAAAAGAGAGCTTTGAACAGAGAGGTGATGTTCTGTGGGATGAGAAATCAGTTTGTGATTCCATTTTAGACATCACAATAGTCACCCTTCTTCAAGAAGACCAAGAGGAAGTAGAGGATGAGTTTGACAAGATCTCTAATGAAGCAGAAAGAAATAGGTCAAACTATGATGCATTGCAGAGGGACTGTGTAGATCAAAGGGCTTATGGTGATGAGCCAATAGCCATTGATTTCTTGGTGAAATGCACCAGCATGAAGGATCATCATTTAACAAGCTTCCAAGCACAAGTAGAGTACACATATGTTGGAAGCATGTTTGATTTTGATCCACTCAAATGCGAGCCAATCTAGGTGACAGGCAAGAGGAGCAGGTCACCAAATCTCCTTTTCATTCAGCCACTTATCTGGCACCATAAGTCTTCTTGCCAAGAAGGGGACTTAAGAAGTTTTCCTTTTGATCCAAGAGGGAGGCAAATATTCTTGGTTAGATGTATATAGTAGTTTGCTTTTAGTTGTTTTTCTTGCTTTCCCTAAGTCCAATTTTCACAAGTAGTGTTTTTAGCCTTGTGTGTGTTTTCCTTTGTGTGTGGGGTAAAAGGCTTCATGTTTGATTCTGGGATCCCTCAAGGTAGTGGCTAACTCTTTTAGAGCTGCATCTGACTCCCTGCCCAATGGACTAAAAGGCAACTGGTCTCTAAGCATGGCAGGCATGCTTCCCCTAGAAGTCACCAATTTGTTGACCATTTTTTGCCCAACAGGCCAAAAATTAGTCCCCCTTCTTTTCCTGTTGTTCTCAGCCAGTACATTTTTTATTTTTGCACGAGTCTTGCAATTTCTATGGACTCTACAAATTTTCTATGGACTTCACAGGGACTTTTACGAACTCTACAGGTGTAGTCTTTTGGCAGATGAAGAACCAGTTCAGAGAGTGCAAGGTTTTACAAAGCTTCTTCAGACTCTTGTCTGAAGAAATTCACAAGGAAAGAGAACTAAAATGGTTCACAAACACTTTTCCTTAAGGTTAGAAAATTGGTTCAACAACATAATCTTTTCAAGAGTTAGCAACTTTGAACCGTTGAACCATTGAACCAGTTCAATGCTTCGATTCAATGCATTGGTTTAACGCTTAGGTTCAATGCCTCGGTTCATTAGCAAAGTTCAATGCCTCAGTTCATCGGCTTTTGGTTCAATCAAAGGGTTCATCAGACGGTTCAATGAGCTTGGTTCAATACTCGATTCAAAGCCTTGGTTTAACAATCATTTGAACCATTGAACCAGTTCAATGAATTAGTTCAACAGTTGGTTCAAAGAAGCAATTCAATCAAAAGTTCAAGCCTCCCGAAGGACAAGTTCCCTTGCGAAGGGCAGTTCTAGGTTCAAGAGCCCTTGCGGAGGGTAGGGAGCACTTCAAAGAGGCCACAAAGAAGCGGCTAAGATCTTTTAGAATTTTGTTAATTCAAAGTCATGAATTCTTTCAGACTTTTTCTCGCAGGAAAAAAGTATGAAGGAATTCGGGGAAACTGTGAGCAAAAAGATTGAGAGGAAATTTCCAAAGGCAAAGTCACAAGGCAATTCTTGCAGACTTTTTGTCTGCGAGAAAAATCCCGAAGCAAGAAAGTCGGCGGTAAAAAAGCCCACAGAAAAAGCCCACGGGGAAAAGGCCGAAGCAGAAAGTCGAAGGAAAAGGCCTGAAGGAATTTGCCAAGGACAGTGACGTCCTAGAAACCATCAACTTTAAGAAGATAGACTAGCTGTTGGTTTTCAAACTGTGACGGGCCCGTGAACATCAATTTTACACTAGGAAAGCTAGAGCGTGAAAGGTGCCAAGTGGAAACCACAAAAGGCTTTGACATGTTTTTTTAGGAGCAACAGAATGTGCCACGTGTCCCCTGCAAGGCTCGGTAGAAGCCGACAAGTTTTAGCCTCCATGGCCTCTCTTTTGTCCCACGAGAACTGTGGTGGGCCCTAGACAAATTGTTAAAGAAAGTGGAAGCTAACACATGTCATCTTCCATAGGACCTTCAAAGGGTGCCTAAAGCTTCCATGAGTCAAGCGGATGCTACCATGTGTCCTACCTATTTCACAGTGGAATGCGCCACATGTCACTTATTTGAAAATCAGCAAAAGGTGGCCAAGGCAAGCAAAAAGGAGACCAAGGAACATAGTGACCTACCAGAAGATAGCCCCCAAGGGCTGAAGGAAGTCAAAAGAAAGTCCAAAGGGCGATGGGCCCATGAACGTCAATTTCACACCAAAAAAAGCCAGAGCATGAAGGGTGCCAAGTGGCAACCACGAAAGGCTTTGACATGTTTTTCTAGGAGTAGCGAAACGTGCCACGTGTCCCTTACAAGGCTCAGCAGAATTTGACAAGTGTCAACACCCACAATCTCTCTCTTTTGTCCTCTGAGAACTGTGGTGGGCCCTAGACAAATTTCTAAAGAGAGTATAAGCTGACATGTGTCCTCTTCTATGGGCCTTCAAAGGGTGCCTAAAGCTTCTATGAGTCAAGTGGATTCTGCCACATGTCCTATCTATTTCATAGTGGAATGCGCCACGTGTCACTTATTTGAAATCAGTGGAAAGTGGCCAAGGCAAGCAGGAAGATAGCCCCCGAGGGTTGAAGGAGCCAAAAAGAGGTAAAGCAAGGAAGAAGACAAAGTGCAGGAAAAGACAAAGTAGTCCAAGTGGCAAAGGGGAGGCGAGTTATTGCCAGATGGTCACCAAATGGTGCAAATAATAAATGGTGTGGCCTGTCTTCTCCCTTTTGCATTTATAAGGGGACAAACTACGTGAATATCTAAAAGGAGTAGTTTGTTTGTAGAAAAGAGGTGCGGCCATGTTTTCACATTAATGTGGAATGCAAAAGTCAAAGCAGGAACTGACAATCAAACAACTCCCTCTTCCCAAGTCTCAGAGCGCACATGGGCCAGCTTGCAGAAAAGATAACCAAAAGTCTTTTCCAAAAGGGCACCAAGTTCTCTTCCCTTTTCTCTATATATTGTAAAACTTGTCATTTGAGAAGGATTCAATCTCTTAGCCTTAAGGCAAAACTCTGCCCAAAAATCTCTCGGGCTTGTAAGGCAGAACTCTGCCAGATTTTACCTTGAATCAGGACTTAGCATTTTTACCTCCATCTGGACTTACACTCAAGCACATGTCTATGTTTTATTTTTGTGTTAATTCATTTCCTTTTATGCTTCTCACAGATTGATTCCAGCATGTCTAGCGCATTGTGAGTTTCTTTTCTGCAAGACTGCCAGAAGTGTCTATAGCAGGAATATAGGCGCATGTGAATAGGCTGTCAAAGTGTGTCTCAAAACACCTTTGATAGTTCCTTCCTCCCCATATCTCCACGGACCCTTGACTCACTGACACAAAAGAGTTTTCCCACATTAGATGAAGTGTATGGGCACTTCTTCTTGGTGAAAAGTGTACGTTTCAGGCCTGAGTGGATCAAACTTTTTCGATGTATCACCTTTTGGTTTTTTTTTAGGTTTAGGTTTTATTTTAGCATCTCTCTCTCCCTTTTCAACCCCCCCCCCCCTTTTTACATTTTTTTGTTAGCAGTAAGAGAAACCAGGGCCTAAAGGATACATCAGAGGAAGCTAGCCCTTATCTAGAGACTCTCCCCTCTAGCTTCGTCAGTCCCACAGGCGAGAGGGGAGTTTCCATTATTGCGTGTGGAAGGGCGGGAGCTAGGCATCCTGCCCCAAGTGTAATCCACTATGTCAATAGGTAGAGTGGCATAATTCAAAGGGTAAAGATGAGGAAGGTGGTCAACATAAGTAAGAGGGAGGAGATCAAGTTTGAACAAAGAGAGAAATTATTTACCTTGGCTAAAAAGCCTAAAAATAATCCAAATTACCCAACAAAATATAAAAATAATTTATGTCCTTTTATGGATTCAGCTAGAGAAGCTATGAAATAAATTTATAGGAGTAATTAGGAGGAATAGTAGTATCTACTCTAAATATGGATCATCCATTCCCCTCAGGAAATTGTAGATAGTGTACATAGTGTAGCCACAAGGAGTTAAAACATTTTGAATAATATTTGAATCTCTAGAGGAGAAAGTTAGCCTAAGAGAGAGAAGATGATTAAAATATAGCACTAACTAAAAGAATTTAAGAAAAGGCTTACCTTTTTGGTTAAGTGTGCCATAAGTAGTGCATTTAATCACCTAAACTTGATGTCTAGCCAAGATGCTACATGGTACCTAAGTTATGTAATTACAAAAAGGGATGTTGCCCTTAACTAGCATACATAAACGAAGGCTTTGATAAGACATTTTTCAAGCCATGAGAATGAGGCCTTAGAAATTTTGAGAGATATGAGGGTGATAGATATGATAACCTCTACTTGAGAGCTAGTAAATAGGCTCAATTTTTAAACACTCCTTAAAGTAGTTGTAAATAGTTTTAAGGATGAAGTTGAGGGAACTATCTATAAAACTAATGATGATATTCTATAGCTAATCAAGTTTGCTAAGGATACAATGATGAACACTAAATCCCTTGGAGCATAATTTAAGAGATCAAAAGTAGAGCATACAAGATTCATAGCTAAAGCCATAAAAATATTTAAACCTTCCCTATTAAAATTTAATATTATTAATAAATATTTAGAGACAACACACACATTATTTGAAAAAATCAAAGCCATAGAAGGAATGTCAAGGTCAGTACCAAGTACATCATCAACTACAAGTGTTATCATGTCATCACAAGATCCCTAATTTTTTGGATATGCAATAATGCATACTCTAACAGGGCCAATTTTGATTCTTCAAGGGGATATAATGACTATTTATATCTCCGCAGCTATCACTCAATAATTTTCCTCTTTTAACAGTGCCACATCAACACCACTCTAAATATGTATATGTATTTATTGCATTTTAAAATTAATATGGAACTATTGGTTAGAAATTTATTTGGCACATGTATGTGTGTGTGTGTGTGTGTGTGTGTGTGTGTGTGTGTGTGTGTGTGTGTGTGTGTGTGTGTGTGTGTATTTTAGTTGAAGAATTCTATTTTATTAAACACTTTTGTACATGCATGCTTTGCATGATTTTAGACACACATTTCTATTATTAGAGATGTAAATTTAGTCTTCACTTCAAGGATGAGGAATCACCTTCCCAATCCTATATATATTTATCTCATCCCAATCTCAAAGGGAAGAGAATTTTAGCTATTAAGATTAATAGGAAATTATGTGGATTGTTCTACAATTGGTCTTGATATGAAAATCTTATTCTTCTCTAAACCTATGAATCTTGTAAGAAGTTTCATCAAATTGGTATCTTAGTCTTCTGATTGTGTATGAGTATTACTTTTTTTTAAATTATTCATTTTATGGTATTTCTAATTTGAATACCTTTTGCATAATAATCATAATCTCCCTTTGTAGATGTGCAATTACAATCTCACAAATGCATCAACCTTTGATTACATATGCTAAATTTTATTGTATTCTTGTTCCCTTGGACTCTTAACTATGTTTGATTATTGGTACATGCTTATAGTAGCTTGCAATAAACATCGGTTCTTGATTGCTTGTCCAACCCTTAGTTTAAGAGCCAGGTTAGAAAGGTTTCATCTTGTTTTGTCCATAAGTCTTTTTTTCTGCCCTACCTTTCCCTATTTTTGAGTTTATTTTGATCAGGTCCACCTTAGGCTAGACCCAACATCATATCTAAACCATCTTTGGTAAACAACTACTCTGATCATTGTTATTCCACCAATAGGTTATTTACAAAACCCAATACCCTGCAAATCATGTCTTATAGTGAATCTTTTTCAATGATCCTAAAAAATTAGAGGCTACCTCATAAGGTTCCCTAGTGTGTATAAAACCCACATCAACATACAATTAACACACTATGGAATGCAAAAATTGAGCCAAAGCTCACACATTTTTTTTGGCGTCTAATATATCAAGGCCTTTCTCTTATTGATTAGCTCTTACTTACTAGGACTTCCCAACCTAGATGTCTAAATTGCTCTAGACCTGAGTCCTTCAAACATCTCTTTTGGACGTGTACAAGAACTCAATCTGCTTGGCAAAGGATCCACAATATTTTACAACCATTCTACCTAGACCCTTTCTCTTAGCACATGGGGTTTTTGGGGGATAAATTTAAGTGGCTAGATTATATTTATTTTATATGGAAATTTTTTAAGGCTATAAGTTTATTTTATATATGGAAATCTAGGAATTCAACTATTTTTAATAATGAATAACCATCTTCACAATTTTATATTAATGACAAGGTGGTTATTATCTCTTTGATTCATAGGTAGATCCAAGCTCAAGTTGAGAAGGTAGTGCTCAAATTTGAACACTTACATAATCTACTCAACCACTAGGGGAGTGTTCCTTGTACTATGAGTTATGTCCCCTTGGACCAACCACTTCATGGCTCCCCTTATCCTATGATTAGACATTGGTGGACCTAATCTCATAGCCATAACTGCTTCTCCACTCTTCCTCCTTAGTGGGGGATTGGAGTCTAATGTCACCATGTGGGGATCTTATTGCTATCCCATTGCAATGGATATCTCCTATATGAGGGTGGTCTAGTTGGTATCTTTGTACAACCTCTTTTTGGTTGGGGCCCTTGTTTCATTGCTCCCACTAGAAACCACTTAAGATGGTTGGGTGGCCCCTGGTCCTCCTTCTGTTGAGCCTCCCAATTAGATTTCCCAACCTCCCAAATATGATCCACCTCCATCTCTTTTTGGGGCTGAAACTTGTCCCTAGAGATATGTGTTTTTACATTTTTTTGATGCAATCTTGTGAACTCTGGTTTGCCTTGCATAATCAACAATTTTTATTTTTGAGTCATATCCTCTCACCAGTGTGGAGTTTAGGTCTTTATATCATCTAATTGATTTATTAATATAACCATCCTTGTATTGTTATTGTTATTTTTATTGTTGTTGTTGTTGTTGTTGTTATTATTATTATTAGATATACTGATACATTCCAATAGTAAATTTAAAAAATAAATCTTATAATAACTACAATATAAATACTCACCAACTACTAAATAAAGCAATATGTATAAGTGAAGCCCAATATAAATCATGTTGAAAACACTGATGGAAGAATTTATTCCATGATATCAAACTCTTATATCAAGCATTATTCCTTATTTATTATACCTATTTAATTTCATAATTTTACAAGCCAATAAATTGTATGAGATTATTAATGGTACTTGATCTTTATCGACGAGAAATAAATACATAGGTTGAATTTAAAGTCACCTAATAATATAATAATCTATTCCATAAATGAATTGTTTTTAAAAATAATTATCATCAATCACACATTAAAATAATGGCCGTGTAGTAGTTAATACCTACCATAACTATTGAAAAGCATTTAGATATGTTATTATGCAAAAATAATTTGAAGGTGCACAATATATTGTGACTAGTTTCTGTCTTTTTTTACAATTTAAATTTATTCTCTAGTAATAATATTCTAATATAATATATAAATTAATTTATTATTGGTGCAACAAGTGTCTTTGTATTATAGATTATATTATAAACAAGG
Organism: Torreya grandis; assembly: GCA_037957365.1. NCBI lineage: Eukaryota > Viridiplantae > Streptophyta > Pinopsida > Cupressales > Taxaceae > Torreya > Torreya grandis. The sequence goes on from JARHVA010000516.1 coordinate 4,848,761, forward strand.
GCCACTAGTCCCTGCCTTTGAATTGCTTTTGTATTGATAAATTGTTTATGTGTATGTTTGCATGTAACTCTATAAAACTTGATTAATTTAATTAGAAGAAGTCTATTTGGAAAGGGAAGGACAATGGAACAATTAATAGTAGGCAAAAATAAATTTTATTGTCATCATATTTGTGTTTAGAGTTTCCACTTAGTAACTATCCAAAATAAGGGAATTTGGTTAAGTATAATATAAATTTTGGCTATATGTCATTTATAAATAAACCTTGTTCACAAAAAATTGACAAAAAAAATTTATCTTAAAAACATACTTAATCAATGATAAAAATATTAAATTAATTATATTTTGAATTTTTTTATTAATTTGGCATTAAAAAGGTGTATTGGAATGATGCAAAAGCATTTTGCATAAGTGCCTCAAGTGTTTTCAAAGGACTGATTACTTTTTGGGACCCCAAGTACCTCATAGGAGAACCCATTCTCAAATATCAACACCATGTAACGGTTCTCTTCACTGACATCATAGAAAAGAAATAGTGGATATTCTCTAATGTGTATGCTCCTAACACTAGATCATCATGTAGAAAACTATGGGAGGATATTAGAGCCTTCAAAAGCAATTGCTCTCAAATCTCATAAATCTTGGTAGGATATTTCAACTTGCCCCTACACATGAGAGACAAAAAAGGAGGTAATTTGGTTTGCATGGATAGCATGGATGACTTATGCTCATTAATTATTAACATGAGTGTATTGGATCTTGATCTTAGAGGATCTAAGTTCACTTGGTCTAACCAGAGACTCGGGGAAAATATTATTTAGTGTAAACTTGATAGAGTCTTTATCTTTATGGATTGGCTACAACATAAAAACCTTTTTCACAAACCATTTCCAAAACTAGTTCAGATCACTCCCCTTTGGAATTAAGCATCACAGATCAATATGCCAAGAACTCCAAACATCCTTTCCACATGGAACACATATGGTTCACACACTTGGATATTCAGGATAAAATGATGGAATGGTGGACAAAGAGTGATAGAGTTTTAACCATGTTTAATCTTGCATAAAATTTTAAGAAGGTCAAACTTGAGTTCAAATAGTGGAACAAATAAGTCTTCAAAAGTGTTCTTGAACAAAAAATGGTCATCAAAGCCAATCTAGCCAAGTCAGAGGAAGAAATTGAGGATAAGGGATATGACTTGGAATTTTAGAGCAAAGAAAAATAATTACTATGTGAGTACCACACCATAGTGGCTAGAGAATAATCCCTATGGAGGTAAAAATCCAAAAATATATGGTTAAAAGGAGACAAAAATACTAAATTTTTTCATTTGTCCATGCTCATAGGAATCATAATGCAATAAGGGAAATCATCAATAGTGAGGGACAACTATCTTATGATGAGAAGGAAATTAAGAAATCTTGTTTGCTATTTTATAAGAATATTTATAACAATGATTTCAAAAATAACATTGGTTTTGAGCAAGAATTCCTAAATGTTATCCCAGAGTTGATCAACGAAGAAGAGAATGAAATGTTAACTGATATGACCACTAATGGGGACCTTAAGTTTGTCATTTCTAGAATGAACTTGGATAAGGCCCCAAGCCCTGATGGATAACAATTGCTTTTTTTATAAATTTTTGGGATATTATTTGAGAAGATGTTGTATCAGTTGTAAATGAATTCTTTTATTCAAGTCAATTGCTCAAGGAATTCAGTCATACTTTTATTGTGTTCATCCCTAAGAAAGAAGGGGCGGTAAAATTTTCCAACTTTTGGCCCATTAGTCTTTGCAATTAATTCTATAAAATCATTACCAAAATCATTGCATTGAGGATGCAAATAACCATGGAAAATTTTATTCAAGCTCAACAAGGAAGATTTTTTCTAGGAAGGCAAATTCAAGATGAGTTATTGTGGTCCATAAAGCCATACACTCTATGGAAAAAGGTAAAAAAAAGTAGCTATGATCATAAAATTAGATATGATTAAGGCATATGCCAGACTGGATTAGAATTTTCTTGATAGAGTGATGAACCAATTTGGCTTCAATGATAAATTTTGAAAGATCATTAGAGTATGTAATTCCACTTTCATGTTTTCAATTTTGGTTAATGGTGTGGCACAAGGGTTTTTCTTAAGTACCAAAGGAGTGTGGTAAGGAGATCCTTTGTCATCATTTTTTTCATCATCATGGTGGAAACCTTAAGTAGATTCATATCCAAGGCATTGGAAGAGTAGTAATTAAGAGGTTTTAAACAATCAAGACACACTGAGCTTGTTACACATCAATAATTCATTGATGACACTATCTTACTAGCTAAAGCTTCACTGCAAGAATGTACGGACTATAAAAAGGATATTGGTTATGTATGAAAAGGTTTCCAATCAGAAGATTAACTTTGATAAAAGCTCAATTTATTTTTTCAACACTCTGATGACTAGACAGTACAGGATAGTTATGCTATTGAGATACCAAATAAAATAACTTCCTTCCACTTAATTGGGAATGCCACTCATCAGCAATCAACTCTAGGGCACTGATTGGAAGATGTTGATTGAAATATTTCAAAAGAGGCTTGATGGTTGGAAAGGTGAACTCTTATCTCAGACTGGGAAGGTAGTTTTGATTAAGAGCATCCTACAAAGTCTTCCAATTTATATTTTATCTTTATTCAAACTGACCAAAGGAGTGGAATAAAAACTTATCAAGATTTAAAGAAATTTTCTTTGGTCCAAGATTGAGAATAAATTCAAATTTCACTTGATAGCATGCAATAAATTTTATAGTAGTAAAGTTTTTGGTAGGTTGGGTATCATAAATCTTCAACAGATTAGCAAAGCTCTAATCTCTAAATTTGTTTGGAGATTTATAACTACTAATTCTACCCAGGGAAAAAATTTATCCTTCAAATACCATGAAGGAAGAAACCCAATTGACATGCTGGTGGAAGTGCAATTTGTTAGAGGGTCACATATTTGGAATTTTTTAACTAATAACAAAGATTTAATTCTTAAAGGTTCCAATTGGAAATTAGGCGACAATATCAGAATAAATTTTTAGAAGGATAAATGGAGCATGGATTTGATGCCTCTCCAGAGGGATATTGATATACACATTCAAGAAAATTTGAGGCAAAAATATGGGGAGAATGTCATAGATTATTGGCAAATAAGGGAGGGTATTAGATATTGGAAAGAGTTGAGTTTAGATGGCATCAATCAAAATGTGTTGATGAACTTAAATGAGATAAATAATGTTCTATGCATCATTCATATTCTAGGGATTGATAGAGAGACAAGCTAGTGTGGAAGGATTCTTTTGATGACAAATACAATGTCAAAGCAGGCTATGATCTCATTTCTTAGGAATAAGAAGTTGAGGTTAGGTGGAAATGGGTATGGAACAAATTCCTTATCCCAAAAATTATCTTTTTCACTTAGGTCACCATCCAAGACAAGATCTTGACTATTGATAACATAAGGAAAAGAGGATGCATCATCAATAATAGGTGTGTGTTACGTGAATAAGAAAATGAAACTATTTTCCATCTTTTAGTAAATTATTCATTTACGCAAAAAGTATGGAGTTTCTTCATGAAAAAATTTAATCTCTCATGGGTGCAACCTAGTTCTCTCATGGAAGTATGGATGTCTTAGATCTACCCTTTCCAAAATTATCATCTCAAATGGATATGGAATCTAAACCTGCCACATATCTTATGGGGGATATGGAGAGTAAGAAACAACAAAATTTTTAGAGATAATAAGTGCAATAGCAAGGTTATATCTAAAAGAATTTTTATATTTATTAACTAAAACTACAAGTCTATATGAATCAAAAAAAGCAAAAATTTGTATCCCTATGAATAGATCCCAGCTCAGAACTGGTAAATAGATACTTTCAACTTGGGGAAACCTAACCCTAAGATGAAATCAAAAAAAGAACAAAGTGGAAACCTCCACCTGAGGGTTGGATGAAGTTAAACTTTGACGGAGCTTCAAATGGGAATCCAAGAATTACAGGGGGTGGAGGTATCATTAGAGACCCTAAAGGGATATTAATTATTACTTATGCAGAGGATATGGGCCTGAAAACAAATCACTAGGCCAAAGCTTTAGCATCACTATGGGGAATCAAATTGGCTAAACAAATAAATGTACAAAATCTACTTGTGGAGGGTGACTCACTAAACATTGTAAATTGCTTAAATGGAAATAACCACATAAGCTGGTCCATTAAGAATGTCATTGACGAAGCTAGAGATATTTTGAATTCATTCTATCAAGTGCATATCCAACACATGTATAGAGAAGGTAATGGGATTGATGGCTAGTTTACAAATAGAGGAGTCAGTAATGTTGGTTTCAACACGCGATTTGGACATGAAGACCTCCCTAGGGATTTGATATTAAAAGTCACCAATGAAGGTAAAAATAATGATAATCATGCTTAGCATATTGATGATTTTCTTAATGTCTAAGGGGGATACAAATTTATGTGTTAGTAATTGGGGAATAAGGCCCATTGAGTCTATTTCATTTATTTTAGGGAGAATTTTCTACAAAGGGTTAAGAACCTCGAACAAGTCCATAGCTTCTCACACTGACACAACCCTAATTAGTTATAATGTGAGTAAAGAGATGGTAGAAATGACAAGAGAGACTAGTGTCTTGGAAAGAGGAATTACATGGGTCTACCAAATGGGATTGAACCTAAGCTCCAACCATAAGTAAAAAAATGAGAGAGTTTGGAATGACCTATAGGTTGGGATCTTTGCAAGTTTTATGGAGAGAATTGAAGGATTTGATAGGCATATTTCTATCATGTTCACTAATGCTTGGGAGGAGAGGCCTGTTACCACTAATGGGGTCATGCTCAACATCACAGAGGAGCTTATTTCTCATGTGATGGGTCTAGTAATTGAGGAAACCAAGAGCTACTACACTCCTAGAGAATTCAAGCCAAATAAAGAGGCCTTTCTAGAAGATGACGAGAAGTTAGAGTAGCTCCATAATGGATTCGATAGTTTATATCTTCCCAGGCTATTCACTGAGGTAGCCTTTCATCTTATTCAGTATATTAATCTAGAGAGTTGATACAATGTGGTGAGATGGTCTATGTTCAGAATGCTTAACTAATTTAGACAAAGGATATATTTTAGTCTCCCTTTCTTTACTCTTAAATCCATGGAGACCTCTATTCTAAAATTTAAAAATGGGAACTATTCTTCCCTAAGACATGAGGGTTTCATCTTCCTTATCTTAAAATATTTCAAAGGCATGAACCAATTCAGGCCCAAAATTCTTTAAAAAAAGCAAGATAAAATAATGGAGGGCTGGTGGATATAAGGAAGATAAAGAAAATTTGGATTAATTATCCAGGGAGTTCAAGTAGGGCTTTTGGAAGTAAGAAAAATCCTATCAAGAAAGAATTAGGAAAGAAAGGGATAGAGGCCACCAAAGATAAGGACAATATCAAAAAGTGCCTTAGAATTGTTTCTAAAAATATTGTCCATAGCAAAGAAAATAAAGAGAAACATGGTTTCAACAGTCTACAAGATATGCAAGTCAAGAGAGGGGGACTAAAATTAATTGAAGTTGATAGAGACAGTGTGGATTTGGATGAAATTAGCAATGAGGATGAGAAGATCAAAGATTAGGATAAGGCACAGATAGGGTTAGAAAAAAAGAAAGAGAATGAGACTGCTAAGTTGGAGAAAGGGGAGTCATCCCAGGCTCAAAGGGATAAATATGAAGATTTTAATCAGCTCATCAACTCCCTCAAAAGAAAGGAAAATGTAGATAAAATGGTTGAAAAACTCAACCTCCAAAAAGCTCTTATGAGGTGGTTCATGTGGGAAATGATGATCCTAAAGAGTAAGATAAATGTTCTTCAGTAGGAGAATGATAAGTTGTCTAAAATATTGGTAGAGAGAGGAGGACACCCAAATACAGAGGTTGAATTTTAGAGTGGACTTACTTGAGCATGCCAATGAGAGCCTTCAGAACAAGTTAAGTTTTTTCGTTTATTATTGTAATGAACGAAGGTATTCAAAGCATGGAAAACCTTAGGGCTCACCTCAAATATTTGTTTGATCCCAACTATATTGGAAAAGATAAGAGCAAAAAGGGTCAAAGTAGTTGTGTCCAGCATAATATAGACCATGAAAGCTTATTAATGCAGAAGATATTAATCTTAACAATATGAAGGCATGCTGGGAGGATGTATTTGAAAGTCTAGAGTAGTATAGTTCTTAGCAAGTTTTTGGGCTATTTCAAAGTTGTTTTGTAGTTATTTTTAGATTATGTTGTTCTTGTTTCAATGGGCATGGTTATTCTTTTGTCTCTTTTTTACTTGATCTTATCCTAGGATTTGGGAACCCTAGTTCAAAGAATTCCCCCTCTTTAACCTTAATAAAAAAATTAATTAATTTATATTAAAAATAATTTTATAAATTTTAATTATTTTAGATTTAAATTAAATAAAATTAATTAAAATAAAATTAATTTAATAAAATGCAACTAGAAAAACAAAATATTATCAATAAATAATAGTATAATAATTATCTCAGAACACTACTAGATATGGATCACACAACTCTATTTAATGATTTTTTAATTTGGGTTTCATAATTTCAGAACAGATCAAAGATTTTAGCATGTGTATTAATCTAAATATATATTATATTAAAGCTACATAAAGCAAATTATGTGGTAAATGAAGAAAAAAAGATGTTAATTACCCTGGTCTTCTTTGGAGTATAAAGAAGAAACATTAAGACCTAAACTATCAGGATGAGTGAACCAGTAACATTGATGGTGATTGTTAGAAGATTAATTATCCAACAGAATAAGTTTTTGTATAATAAAATCATTTATGTCCTAGCCTATAGGTTTCTCAACCCACCGAGCTAATTTAGTTGAACAATTATAAGGAGATTTTGTTATAATTTTAATTTTTTATTAACATTGGTATTAATTTCTCATATTTTTGGAAAATTATAGTAGACACATGGTAATATTATGTTCAATTTAAGAGAATATACCTTAATAACATTTAAAGAATATTCTAATATTTATGATAAATTTTAGGCAAAATTTTATAATTGTTATCCTAGTATATATTTCAAGGTTTTTGATTCGCTGAAGAGAAAATAATTAATTGAAAAGTGCTTCCTATAGTCCTGCCTTGGCAGGGACTAATAATTGTTTAGAAATAAATCTTTAAATATGTTAGATTGTGCACCCATATATTCATCCTTATGATAATTGACAAGGGTGTATAGCCTTAAATTTAAGGGTATAATACTTTGACTATAAGTACAGATAGAATTGAAAGTTCTTTTTCATATTATTTAAATTTGAAGGGTAGTGGAGAAGGTCTAAGGGTGCTAATTAAATATATACTTCTAAAATACAGATAGTGACATAAATGGCCCTTTGACTACCAAATATTACTAAAGGTGCAAAGTACATTTAGAATAATGATTGTTTATTTTTTAAATGTAAAGCCATTTTAAATATGATAAGAGTTATTTTTAATAAATTATAAAATATTATGAATTAATTAAAATTATTAATATTTTTTAGAAACTATTTAGGAGAAGGTTATCAATCAATGTATATACACGTGATTTTTGAAATTATTCTATTGGTGTAAATAAATCAATTTTTATTAATTAGAAGTCAGTCTTATTTGAAATTAATGTTAAAAAACTTTAAAAATATATAATAATGATTATAATCATTATATTGAAATAAATGAAATATTCTATGAGAACATGTAAAGTAATATTTTTTAATTTTTAGGTATAAAACTTTAGAATTATTAAATTCATATATCTTGTCAAAATATCTCATTGATTAGACAAAAAAAGGTATATACTCAAATAAAATCTATAATACCATACCTTGACTTGGTGCTAATAATTAATTTATTAACATCATTTATTTATTACTTCATATGATAATGTCAACAACATATAAATGAATCATTTCAATAAAAATTTAATTTAGAGTCTTGATTTGATGGAAAGTAATACCATTAACATTAACTAAGGTCATTAAAGTTAATTTCTACACAAGACAATTATTAGAGTCTATGAAAATTTGAGTATTTTGGACAATAATTTATGCATTAAAACAAAACATTGTAATTTAAAAAAAAATATTATCTATCTTTCCAATTTTGTCAAAATTTAAGATATATTTTTTATAAATAGTAAATTTTACCTAGTTTTGTTCATATGATTTAAGTGAAACATATATTTTAATAGTAGAGACAATTTAAATGCCCTTAATCATTTATTAGTCTTTATATTATATGATTTGAGGATGTTTGTATACTTAATTATTAGTGGTCTAAATTAGATATTATTGGCACATTTTTTATATTATGATAGTCTTTTTACCTTCCCCCAACCCTTTATAATTGTCCCACTCTCTTCTATTCATTTCCCCTTATATCAAGTTTTATGTCTAAATCATAACACTCATCGGCCCACAAAGAATTTTAATGAGGTTCTAGGAACCATAGTTTGGTCCCTTATAACTATTATACACATGACACCTAAATGTTTTGTAAGGATACAAACAACACTAAGGTTTTGTATACTACTAGAATTATTCTAATTATGATAGTTTGTTATTTTTTATAGTGTTATTATAAAGGGGCCACAAATAAGTATACAATACTTAAAAACATAGCTAATCTTTAATGTAGGCCTTAAAACACTTATCATTTTCCTTCAGTTATAGACATTGTTTACAATCTAGGAAAAAGAGAAGAAATTTATTTTTGAGGCGATCAGGATTGGATCACATAACACTAAACGTGGTTATTGGAGATTAAGACAAAGTAAGCTTAATTTTCAAATTATTTTTGGAAAATATATCCCCTCCTCAGAGATTCATTAATGTTTTAGACACTATCAAGAGTATCGTTAATGTTTTGGACACCATCTTTATTTGTCATAATTTTTTTGGGTAAGTTAGTTGTCAATTTTGGGCATGCATTTCTACTATTATAGCCTAACAACTATCACTAGATCTCACATTATTCAAGATACAATCTTAAACCTTGTATGATCACCCCTCTCTAGTTTAAAAATTAATTAAGATTAATATGGGCTTATATTATTCTTTGCACATGTTAGTTAGCCTAATTAAAAGTAATAGGTTATTTTTTAAGAGAAATGGACCTATATACTTATACAAGAGAAAAAATGCTAATATAATCAAAATCTATTATGAAAAGGAAAAATGGCATGCACACATGATACATGATATTTTCACCTAAGAAATATCTTTTGAGAAAAAATTAACTAGATAACCTTCTTCCTTATTACGTTAACTCAATTGCTTACAATATAAAAACATACTTCATGTTTTTTAACTCTAAAGTATGTGTAAGTATTTTCAAGCACATCGATAGGAAAGTGTTATTATAATACAATGGTATAAAACCATAGGCTATGAAACCACCCATACGTTACTATATGTAAAAAACCCATGGACTGAGCTAAAATACACTTCTATTATGAAAAATATTTATCAAAGATCCCACCCATGAACCCATAATTAGGGATTGTTGGACCCAAACCTTCCCCTCTGGGTGATGCCATAAACCCCATCTCTAATATATGTAAAGCATTCAAAGTATATAACATATATCTAAGATGTGTATTGTAATTTAGTTGTGATCAATTTATTCATATTAAATTTTTGTGAGCCCACATTATCTTATATGATCTTTAGGGATTCATATTTTCATTGAACCTCTGCTTTTTTACACCCATTCTAAGGTTATACTTGCACGATCTTAGGAAAAATATTTTTTTTCTAATTTTCTTATTGTTAATACCATTTCATGCTCTTAAATAAAATATACATAGCTTCCTTATGCCCGATCACAAGCCCTCATTAAAAAATTCTAATTTTTATTCAAATCTTAATGTGCTTGTGTGGTGTGTACTCCATGCTTGATCTAAATTTATACCACCAAAATTGATTATATCTAAAGACCCAACTATGAAGACTTATAGGATTAATCAAGAGCCTATTGATTTTAATAAAATTCTTTTGGTTAATTATACAAATAGCTTGAAAAATAAAAATAATTTAAAAATAAACCTAATGTTTCTCAAACAAATTTACTTTTTGTAGCAAATGATGAAAATAATGTATTTTCAAATGGTAATATTTTTAATGGGTTTCAATTTGATATTTGTATGAATGTTTGTGATAGGAATAGATTTCAAAATGTACTTTATAAGGTAAATAATGGATATATGATTACTTGTAATGAAGATCATGTCCTTAAGTATAAATACTTCCTTTCAAATCATCTTGATCAACTTACTATTTTAATTGATGTCATCCAAGGGTTTCAACCCATGCCTTCTCATGTAATCATTTATTAATTTTTTTCTAAACCCGTTATTGTAGAAATGTTTATCGCTTCTATTCCTCTTAATGCTTCTCTACTTCAAAAAATGTTATCTTTTACATTATATCTTGTATTCCTCAACATATTTGTATAGCTTCTTAAGTTCTTCTAATTTTTCAACATGTTTCTATCAATTCTTAAATTCCTCCGATTTTCCAACATACTTATATTGTTTCTTAAGTTCCTCCAATTTCCTAATATGTTTCTATTTTTTTTTTTATGGTTCTCAAAATATTTCAATTTCTAATATTCCTCTTATTTTTTAACAACCTCTTTTTCATAATATTCCTCAATTTGCCTCACATGTTGATGATCCTTATATTTTGAAAATTTATATTATTCCAACTTATGATCCTTATCCTGATGATCTTCTATTCCAAATCCTAAAATTAATACTATGACGCTTACATTACATTAATTATAAAATCAAATCAAAACTCTTTCTCAAGGTTTTTAAATCCAGATATTTGTGTAACTTATAATATTCTCTTAAACATCATGGCTTATGAAGTACTAATGCATATCTATTTCAAGTATAATTTATAGTTCCAAAGTCTAATTTGTTTAATGGAAAGGGAGATCCTTCTCATCACATTAGATCCTTTTATGTCTCTTGTTAGACTTTTCTCATGGTGATAAATTATTAAATAAGATATTTATAAGGAGCTTTAAGGATTACACATTTGATTGGTTCTATGCTTTGTCATGTGGAACTATACATTCTTTCATAACCTAATTTGACAACTTCTTTGCCTAATTCCAATGAGAGATAGATTTTTAAAATTAGCTCAAATCTAATAAGGAAAAAATGAACTATTAGTGAATATTTGCTTTGATTTAAACTATGGTTACTAAAATGGCTTATTAACCAAAAGATAATGAATTTTAAAGTATTTTTTAGAATAATTTACTTTCAATAATTAAGTACAAATTGGTCTTAAATATGTATTATTCTTTTGATGAACTTTTCCATGGTGTTAGATACTTTGAAGTCAAGCTTTTAGATGCAAATGTGCTTAAGTATGAATCAAATGCTCCAAATTTTAATGGTGTAAAATTTCCAAACAAAACAAACTTTAGGACAAGAGGTAATGAGAATGGATTTCAACCTAAGAATGATGTTTAAAATATGGAAAAATCAATTAAACAATATATATATATATTTATTTTTGAATATGTGCTTTGATTTAAGACTATGGTTACAAAATAGCTTATCAACCAAAAGATAATGAATTTTAAAGTATTTTTTAGAATTGTTTACTTTCAATCATTAAGAACAAAGTGGGTTTCAACACTTATTATTCTTTTGATGAAATTTTCCATGGTGTTATATACTTTCAAGTAAAGTTTTTAGATACAACTATACATTCTTTCATAACCTAGTTTGACAACTTCTTTGCCTATTTCCAATGAGAGATAAATTTTAAAAATTAGCTCAAATAAAATAAGGAAAAAATGCAACTATTAGTGAATATTTGCTTTGATTTAATACTATGGTTACTAAAATGGCTTATTAACCAAAAGATAATAAATTTTAAAGTATTTTTTAGAATAATTTACTTTCAATAATTAAGTATAAAGTGGTCTTAAATATGTATTATTCTTTTGATGAAAATTTCTATGGTGTTAGATACTTTGAAGTCAAGCTTTTAGATGCAAATGTGCTTAAGTATGAATCAAATGCTCCAAATTTTAATGGTGTAAAATTTCCAAACAAAACAAACTTTAGGACAAGAGGTAATGAGAATATATTTCAACCTAAGAATGATGTTTAAAATGTGGAAAAATCAATTAAACAACATATATATATATATTTATTTTTGAATATGTGCTTTGATTCAAGACTATGGTTACAAAATAACTTATCAACCAAAAGATAATGAATTTCAAAGTATTTTTTAGAATTGTTTACTTTCAATAATTAAGAACAAAGTGGGTTTCAACACTTATTATTCTTTTGATAAATGTTTCCATGGTGTTATATATTTTGAAGTCAAGTTTCTAGATACAAATATGCTTAAGCATGGGTCAAATGCTCCAAATTCTAACGGTGCAAAGTTTTCAAATAAAACAAACATTAAGACAAGAAGTAATGACAATGGATTTCAATCTAATAATGATGTTATAAATGTGGTAAATAGAATAGAACAACATCTATAAATATATTAGTGAATATGTGCTTTGATTTAAAACTATGGTTACCATAATGACTTATCAACCAAAAGATAATGAATTTCCAATTTTTTTAAAAATAGTTTACTTTAAAAAGTAAGGACAAAGTGGTCTTAAACACATATCTTTTTTTTATGATTTTTTTCATAGTTTTGGATACTTTTAAGTCAAAATTTTGGATGCAAATATGCTTTAGCATGAGTAAAATGCTCCAACTTCTAATGGTGTAAATTTTCAAAACAAAACAAGCTTTAAGACAAGAAGTAATGAGATTGGATTTCAACCTAATAATGATATTAAAAATATTTTAAATGCAATATGACAACCATAAATAAACATATTATTACCTCAAAAAAATGAGCATAGGTAATTCAATGGGTGTAGAGGATATTCTATGATTATGTAGCACCTCAGTCTTGTATACCTGGAAAAATTATACCTTGGTTATTCTTCTTAGTTTTACACTCTCCTTGCTTTTGAAATCCTTTCATCTATTTTATCTTGTGCTCCGTGGCCTATCTCTTGGTCTGACCAATCTTATATTGATGACACAAATATCTTGTCTTTTCAATAATGCTAAAAATGTACTTATCTTACACTTTTGCAAGTTTTGAGCCTATACCTATTTTTCTACTCCCTAAACACTAAAATCTAGGATATAAAGTAGTGTCAAGATTATTGTCCTACCCTGATGCAAGTGTTTAGTGATTTAAATTAATCAAATTTACAAGTAAAATGTATTCCAATGGTCAGCCTAAGTGCTTTAATGTGAGTTATCTCTTGCTAGGATTGGTATAAATACAATATCAACCCTCATTCATTCCTCACTTAGAAAAAGACCAAAGAGATGAAGGAAACTTATTAAAAAACTCTATCAAACATTCATTTGATCAAATATTACCTATTTTCACACTAGACATAGGTATAACACATCTATAGGTCTAAATTAATAAAGGAGCAGTCATAAGGTCTTATTTTCCATATTACAATCTAAGTCACTATTGTAATTGATTTATATACATTACATGATTCACACAGAAGCTAACACATAGGGGAGAACTACATGAGTCTGAGTCCCTCTTCAAAGCATTGGCTATGTAGGTAGTGCCCTTGAAGGTAGGGTCATTAGGGTTAGCTCAACACCATGTTCCCACTAACTCATTTTCCCCCAAGGTCACACTGAAGATGGAAATCTAGGGTCTTATCATTTCATGAGGAGCAATAGTCCATGACCCAAATTTGAATGCACCAAATTAAATGCAAAGCCAAACCCAAAATCATTCAAATGGTCACCTCTTATTTTATCAATTATTTATTACATGATAGTGGCATCGAACCTAGACACTAACATCAACGTAACCATCTGGGGCTAACGTTACTATTCAAAAAGCTAGAGGCACTAGATCTAGAATTTGATAATTGTTCTATAACTATTTTCATACTTGCTTTTAGTCTATTCCAAATCCAACACTATATTAGCATCAAAACTAGCTAAGTACTCTGTCTTACATGTCATTTTTGTACATAGCTTAGTTTTACTTCCCATTAATAGCTTATCTCAGTTTAATAAATTTATTATATGGTATATATGAGTTTAGCATTTAATTAGCCTACAATAAAAATAATATTCACCCATGTACCCTATCATTTCTATATCCTTAACCCTGTCTACCATAATTGGATACTTATACAAACTAGGGTTAAACATTTTGTGAACCTAACCTTTGAATACAAAACCCTAGGTTAGCAAGGGTTTTATGATTTCTTTTTTTATTTTTAATCCTTGATTGCTATACATGTGCAACATGGATTGCTCCCTATAATTTGTACATCTATCTTATCCAATCCTTATTTAAATATTTAGAACAATTTAAAATAATAAAAATGACTCTCTTCTTTTCTCTAATCCTAAGGAGGGTGGCAAATCTTATCCCTGAAACTAGGTTCATGTTATCCCCTCTTCCAAGGAAAAAGGGGATCATATTATTATCGAAATAGAGGGTAACCATAAAACCTTTAAAACATCCCTTGATTGTATGTGTATGAATGTTTAATATAAAATACCTAGGGATTATGCTTGTGAATCCCTAAAATATGCAATCACTAATATGAGAAATCTACAGCATGAGTTACAAAAGAAAACTCAATCTTTAGATTCAATGAAAAATTCATTGTAAAATCAAATTACACCATTAAAAAAACCTAAGCAGATTATTTTATTTAAGGCATAAAAGAGATACTTATCATGTTTACCTGAGTATCCAACATCATTACTCCCATGGATAATAGATTTTTAGCTTATATCTCTCCCTCATCTTATAGAGGTTGACATAAATAGACCTTTACCCAAATGATATGATACAAATGTTTGTTGTGATATCACCAAGGCCCTGGGCATTCTACAAATATATGTTTTACCTTGAAGCATAATATCCAAGACCTCATCGATGACCAAAAGATTATATTTAATGATTCTCCAAAGGAATTACCTTCATGACAACTCAAAAGGAATCCATGCCAACAAACTTTAACAATTACATTATACATGGGTAATGCTTATTTTTAGCATAACCATATTGATCCTACATAAACAAAATCTACTTGCAATATAAAGCATTTTTAGCAACTTGGTTTTAACCTACAAGACTTGTAAAAGGAGTTAACTTAGAAATGCTCCTTAGGAAACATAACAATACCAATTACTTGTGCTACTAAAGTAATCCAAACATAGGTTTCGATTAAGTCTACCACATAACCATATGCATTTACACTAGGAACTCTTTGTCTATACCAAAAGGAATCACAAATTGATCTAAATCAAAAAGGTATATCCTTCCCTCATGAAGGCTAATTAATACATATTTCAAATGATAACACTACCTCTTCTACTACACATGCAAAATGTGAAGAGGAACATGCCATGTACCTTTTCAACCTATCCAATCATCATGCAAATAATGTAATATATCTAAATTAAGGATCTAAGGTTCACAGTGGGTGGAGATATCTATGACCATCCATTGGATGTCATCATAGGATAATCTTTTCTCATATTAAATACCAAAAAAGTCCAAAAATTCAAAAAACAAATTCAACACCTACATGTTTTATTGGTTTTTGGCATCTATGTGTTAGTTCCATGTTGAGGGCTAGCATATTATTTACTTATACATATACATTTATAGGCATATATAGATACATGATTTTATGCGCTTATGGGTGTTGAGCTTTCTTTCTTCCCACTCGTCAGGACATTAGGGGAATCCATCTTCTATGATATTAATACTTCCAAGTTCTATCATTCTAAAATCACATTACATTATCATTTTTGAGATCTTATGTACTTACACACACCTTATCCATGCTTATATCTTACACAGGGTACTTTATATGTTATGCACTTGATAATTTTTCCTAATATATTTGATTTATTATCTACTATTACATGTTTATGTTGGTTGATTATACTTTTCCTTTATGTACTTCCTTGAGTGTTTTGCCTTGCTATTATCTTACTTGTTTGAGCATTTAAATATACTTCATTGTATTCAGGATCTGTGCCTATGTTTGCCTTCTTGGACGTTTGAATATGTCATTACTTGTTGTATGGACATTTGAATATATCATTATTTTCTTTATGTAAATTTGACTAAGTCATGTCCATTTGATTTTATAGCATTTGAAAATGCCCCCTTATTTGTTTTCTCCTAAGACCTTTATTTATTGACTTGATTTTGAGTGCTCTCGTGTGTGTGTGTGTGCTTGTTTTTTTGTTGAGCTTGTATTGTTACTATATAGATGGTGCCATGATATTTATAATGTACCTACATGTGATCATATTGTTTCTATGAACTTCAATAATATATTTACCTATACACATTTTTATACATACTGTATAGTTCATTCATAGAATATACATCTATATGGTTATCTTCTTCCTTTGAGGTGAGGTAACTACTAAGTAATATTTTTCGCTCACCTCAAAGGGGGGCATATTTATGGGGGCATGCTTGGGAAACATGTTCTCCACACTTGGCATAGTTCTCAAATTTAATGGGGGAATGCTTTGGAAGCATGTTATCCACACTCATTCAGTCTATGGAACTTATATCAGTTCACAGATTCAGTGGGATATGTCATATGGACATGGCTTCCACACATTCACAGTTTTTAGATTCATTGAGGGCATGCTTTGGAATAATCTTATCCACACCTAATCAATATTAACCATCTCTAGTTTATAGTGGGGGCATGTTTTAGAAATATATCATCTATATTAGTACTTGTTTCAATTTTAGATTTATCCATATATAGAGGAGGCATGTTTTGGAAGCATGTTCTCGACACTTACATAGTTTTATAAATTAGCCAAAATACATAGTTATATAATTCATATACACATTTATGGTAGAATTATATATATGGTACCATTTAGTTTCAACATGAGACATATATAAGGTGCATATGCTATGCAACATGTTCCTAGTATTATAAAATCCAAATTAATTTAAAATTTTAAAACCATTACATATATAAATACCCCACAAACTTTTATGGACTTTATCAAACTTTTATGGGCTTTATCAAACCAATCTATTGTAGTAGTTGGTTCACCTTTTGGTATGGTTGAGGTGATCAAATAAATCAATCATACCACGTTTTTCTATTGGATATAATTGTATCATCCAACCTCACTAGGTTATAAGTATCATTGGGTTGCATGGTTAAGCCAATATCAACTGCTAGGTGGAAACTCACTTTTGCTCCAAAGTTGGGGGCATGTGCCTTCCAATCTCTCTTTGAATCTATCTATCTATATATCTCTCCATCTCTTTGGATATGTGCACTTTAAATTTTTATCTATATTTATCCTAATCTTTATTTTAGAGCCTTATAATAATACATCTTTTGCAAATCAACTTATTAATAGGCAAGGCAGTTACATCAATAGACAGGTGTACTCCTAAACCTTGCTCTTTCAATTTAAATATTTTTAGGTACATTCAATTATAGATTATATGCACTAATTTTACACTATAACATGTTCTTAGTTACAAGTTAGTCACCATCAAATCACTCAAATTTAAATTAAGAAAAGAAAAGGTATGTATACACACTTGGGTACTTATTCCTTTCCTTTAAACTAGCCATTTCATTACTAAATTAAAGAGGGGGAATATGTAAATGATATTTTGTGATTATGTAACACCTTATTCTTGTATACTTGGAAAACTTAGACCTTATTTGTTCATATTAGTTATACACTATCTTTTCTTTATCAATCCTCAAAACTGATATATCCTGTGTCCCTTGGTCTATCTCTTAGTCTGAATAGTCTTATATTGATGAAATAAATATCTTATCTTGCTTAGAATGCTTAAAATGTACTTATCTTACACCTCTGTAAGTTTTGAGCTTATACTCATTTTTATACTCCCTAGACACTCACATCCAAGAGAGACAATAACATCAATGTTATTGTCATGCCCTGATGCAAGTGTCTAGTGCCCTAAAGTCATTTAATTTGTAAATGAAATGTGTTTCAATGGTTATCTTAAGTTATTTAATGCAAGTTATCTCTCGATAGGATTGTAATAAATACAATATCAACCTCATTCATTCCTCACCTAACAAAAGACTAAAGAGACTAAGGTAACTTGTCAAAATCACTCTATCAAGTATTCAATTAATCAAAGCTTCCTTATTTCCAATCGGTCATAGGTACAACACATATACAGGTCTAAATTACTAAATAAATAATCATAAGGTCTTATTTTCTAAGTTACAAGCTTGGTCATTATTGTACTTGATTTACACACGTTGTATGATTCACACATAATCCAACATGTAGGGGATAACTACATGAGTTCAAGGCCATATTTAAATTATTAGCTATGTAATAAACTCTCTTGATAATGGGGTCAGTGGAGTCAATAAGACACCATGTGCTTGATAACCCATTTTTTCCCAAGGTCACATTGAAGATGGGAAGCTAGGGTTTTTCCATTTCATGAGGAGAAACACTCCATGACCCAAATTTTAATGCAATAGAGTGAAGGTGAAGCAAAAATTAGAAGCATTTAAGTGGTCACATCTTTTTTTTATCAACTATTATGTATAGGACACTAGCATCGAACCTAGACACTAGCATCGATATAACCGTTCATCATTAGTGTTATTGTCTATAAAGCCAGATGCACCAGATCTAAAATCTAACAATTGTTCCAAAATTATCTTCCCACCTAATTTCAACATGTTCCATATTTATCACTATATTAGCATCAAAACAAGATAAGTACTTTGTTTTACAATTTATTTCTATACATAGCTTAGTTATACTTTCCATTAATAGCTTATCTTAGTTTAATAGATTCAGTGTATGGTATATATGAATTTATAATTTAATTGATCTTTTGTAGAAATGGTATTCACCCTTGTGCCCTATCATTTTAATATCCTTAACCCTATCTACCACAATAGGATCCTTATCCAAATTAGGGTTAAACACTAGGCTTAGTTAAACTCCAAAAAATGTCTTGAAGAGATTGTTTGAGAGTAGTATAATTACTTAGCCTCTAGTAAGAGAATTAGATTGTTCAATACCATTACCTAAGAAATTTGATGCAAATGAATTTTTTTATTATCATAGGATTCCAAGGCATTCTTCCAATAGAGGAATTACACTGAAACATAAGATATAAGATATTATTGACAATAATCAAATTCATATAGAGGGATCAAATGACACATTGAATGAATTGGTAACTCCAAATCAACATTTGAATTTTTTTTACCAACCCTCATATGAATTACAATACCCAGTCAAGTGAGAAATGAAATGTACACATGATAGATAGACAAAATCATATTTAATTACCAAAGGATTTTGTTGTTCATCCACTTGATGGTTTTATTGGTATGGTTGGTTTTATTAAGAGAAATAAAACATCCTTCTAAATGATAGCTCATAAAGTAAACATTTATTCATTATAGATTTATTGGGTATAAATGAAAAATATATAATAAAGGTTGATAATGGTTCAAACTTGAATCCTTTGCATCAATATCTACATTGAAGAGTTTATTTCATTCTTAGATTTATAAAGGATATTTCACATATACTCTAATTGTAAATATGGGATATGATGGGATTGGCTGAGATCCTACTGGTTGTATTATATTTCATATTAGAGTAGGACTCGAGATAATTCAAAACTAATTTCATGTGTTACACAATAATATATTTTATAACGTTTTGTTTGGTAGACCTTGAATATACAAAATCAAAACAATTCCTTCTACTTTATATCATTGATTTTAAATTTGTATATGAAAAATAAGTAATTATAATTAAACAAGATATAAAATATCTAAAACAAAAAGGTCACAAAAATATGTTACATGATGAAATACCAAAGTAATAACCAAGATTTATACTTAAGGCATGAAATCATAAGGCAAAAGTGCATAAGTCTATAGCAACAAGAGTGTGTTTACCACAACCCATAGCTACTGTACAATAAGAAGAGCTTAAAAAATATCCAATTATTTAAGATAATATCAATGAGAAAAGTCACTCAATGGATATTATTGTATAAAAATATGACAAAGATGGAAATCTATCATTACTTTATTCATGGGTTCCTTAACATCCTAAAGTTTTTCCTTAATTAATCATAATGCTTCATTTTATATATGTTCTGATTATTATGACACAATTGATTATGATGGTATTATCAATTAGTTTTATGACTAATTTATTATTCTTATAAATGAACACTCTCTATTTTATATATTTATTTTTTGTTTCTCAGTCTTGTGCTTTTGCTTGTTTGAATGTTCTCTCTCTAGTTGGGATTATTCCATTTTATTTAACCCACTTATGGTCTTGTTTACTCTCATGTTTTCCAAATGTTAACTTTTTTTTGGTTCGTGTATGTTGACATGCATTATTTTGCTTTAAACTCCATAATTTTTTCAAATACATGGTCACTTGATTTCATTATTTGTTTAAGCTTCACTGACTTCCTAATCTGTCTCATCTTGTTTTACACTACTTTATGTCATGTTATCATTATACACCTCTTTTTCCAATTGTCACTTAGTTTTATAAATCTACATTTATTGTTATAATTTTCCCAAGTTTCCCTTTCTATTGTTGTTTTATTAATATTTACCCTCAAATTTTGTTTCCTTGTCCCATCCAAAAAATCTGCAATAACCTCTAAATTATGATGGCACATTTTTTGGCAATCAGATGGTAATCCAAAAAACTTTGTTAGAATTAGTGGGTTGGTAGGGCTCCTCATTTTTATTGCCCTTGTCATTTTTTTTAATAAAGAGCATATCTATATATTAATAAAATAAGAATATGGTAAAATGTTAATCATACAAAAAAATGGGTGGAGAAGTCACACCCCACGACCATAGTCACACTGAGGTTGAAAACACCTTGGTAAATGTCCAAAAGGTGGTCAATAAATGACCACACATAAAAAACAACACATCAATAGTTCAACAACTAAGCATAAATACTAAGGAACAAAAGGTAATAAAGAGGATAATTAAGTAGTTGTAACAAGCATGGATGTCGAGGGAGGTGGTGGAGATGATGAGTCCTGAGACTTATCACCCCATCCTCATAGAGTAGGGGTATCCTTGTACATAGGTAAGATCTCCTAGTCATTAGTTTTTTGAGCTTTGAATTCATCATATTGGTATCTTTCAAGATAAATTACTAGATCCAATCACAAAAAATTATCTTGGGGAGAGGACCTCAACCCCCATTGTCACCATCGAGATTCAAAGGAGGAGGGCCCCATCCCCTACCATTGCCTCTAGATATAGAAGATCCACTTAGACCACCACATCATGGGGAAGTCCATCAAGGTGGTGATTGATGAGGATAATTACTCCTATGTTTGGTTATAGAATGTTATCTGCATAGACCATGCCCTTTCCCTCAAGGAGGCATAGGATAACATGGTGGTTTAGGAGGTTCATGATTAACCACACATGGGGAATTTTCCCAGTGGTTGAGAAAATGCTGGAGATGATTTAGTTCTAGGTGAACTTTATTAGTCTAGCTTTGAATCTGAAGAGTAACATTAGATAGAACATTAATTCTATTAGTAATAGAAAAATTATGTTCCAGCTCTTCATGATTTAAGCAAGCATAATTTCTATATTTCCATATTTGAAATAAAATATCTACCAAAATATATTGTATTTTATAGAAGTAGAGCTAAGTCCCCCAAGAGAGCCATTTTCCATGTAAAGAATTTAGGTAGGAAACGCTGAAAGAGCCATTTTCCTTATAATTTTTACTTCTATGTGTGTGACTTGTTATCATTAATTTCATTTTACTTTATGTAATTAATTGTAAGTTATTTTCCTATGTTTCTCATAAGATGAAATGATTATCCTATTTGTTTTTAAATTCCTTTGCCTATATCTTGATAAGTCGTGATATAAAAAATATGAGAACATTCTAACTCTGATAAGGTGCATAATTCATCTTCATATCATATTCATTTAGATAGAGACATTACTTCACTGATTTCATACATGTGATTGGTGAGATTGTCAATGTAGATGTAGGTCTTGCTTTTCAACATGTTTTAGGTTCATGATCATGTCTTCATAGTAGGTCAACGACACATTCCATGTTTACTCAATGTAATATTTGAGTGAAATTTTAAGCATGTCCTTACTTTGATATTATTACTATGTGGATTATTTTATGTTATTATGCTTATGTACCTAATGTCTTTCTTTATGTCTTTGATATATATTCCTTATTTTATAATAAATATTAGCTACATGATGTGTTTTCAAGTTCATAGTGTATTTTCATGTGCTTTGTGTGTTTTCATATATCTAATTTATTTTCATGTGCTTGACATGATTTCCACTACTTGATATGTTTTTTTATGTCTCTTGTACATATTATATATGAATTTATGCTTTCTATATGTTTGTTGTGCTTAATGTGCCTTCATATTGTCTATTAAACTTTTTATACTCATATTTGCAATGACTACTCTATGTCTTGTCATACATTTGATATGTTCTTATCATTTCTAATGTTTAAGTGTGTTTAGTGTTCCTATTATGTGTGTGATGAAATTTCATTCTTTTCTATGAATTCTATGTTTTTTATGTCACCCTAGTGCTAATGTAGGAGCATCTAGGTTCATAATAAATATTACATAAAATAAAAACATAAGTAGGTTGATGAAATCTCCCATTGTTTTGATGGTCTGGAGTATGTTTGAATCACTTCAATAGGTCTATGGTATATTTCCAAGCATCAGACCACTCACATAAGTTATCTTTCACTTTGTTTATATTCTACATTTCATAAGGATGGATATTATATAGGGTTTCTTGGTGAAGTTGTATTTTCACTCCAAAAGAATTACGGTATAAAATGTTGAGCATATAACATGGAATTAACTTCAAAATATGGTGCAACATCGGTAAAATTGACTCTAAAATCTTATGATCACCATCTCGTCATGATTTTTGTTGGTGCATTTATTTACTTTATTGCATTTACTTGTATTTATTATTTATTATTTTGGTACACTAATTACTTATTATAATTAGTTTATTATGTTTATTAATAATTTGCACCAAATAGGATAAGATTGCTTAGCTAGTAGTTAACTTAGACACTTGTCTTGTTACAGTGGAGTTCCACTCCACTATTCAAGATAAGATAGGATAACATTGTTTAACTAATAGTCAACTTATGTTGATCATTTACACAAGTTGGACACCTATTTTGTTAGTGTGGAGTTGCACTCCATTATTCATGTAAACAGATATCAATTGAACTACATGTATTATGTGAGTTCCCTGATCTTTATCATGCATGCCTTGCTCTATATAAGCAATGGCTATTTATGTATTCCATAACATATTAATATTAAATTATCAGAGATTTGAGTTATTTATTCATTTTTGTTATTATCTCAGATATACAGTTATTGTTTATTACTATTGTTATTTTATCTCTTATTTATGCTTTCTATTAGATTAATTAGATCTCGTAGCTAATTCTAACATGGTATCAGAGCTATCTTGAATCTATAGATTGTTAAATATTCAAGAGAAAAATATCAAGATATAGGATCAATTTTTTAATTTTGTATATAGATACAAATTGGAGATTTATGGAGAATTTTTAAGCTCACCATTGAGTTTGGAGTGCCCGACATAGTCAAAATCATCTACAATTTTGTCCAAAATGGCCACAAGAGGCAAAATTGGTAAGGTTTTGATCCAGAAGCACCACTTCCAAATCCTAACTTTCTACACCAATGTGTTGTGCTCAAAAAAATATTAACTTTAGAAAAAAAGGACCTCAAATTGAGGTTGTATGTGAAAGTTATGAGCCTTTGAAGTTGTAAAAATGAGGACAAGTAAGAGCTATTATATATATAAAGAATAGAGTTCCTCAAAAAGATTTAAAGGGGATAACACCTTTTGAATATTGGTGCAATAGAAAGCCAGATATGCATCATTTTAGAGTCTTTGGTAGTCTAGTATGGGCTCACATACCTTCAAACAAGCATCGTGCTTTAGAACAACAAATCCAAACTTGTACATTTGTGGGATATCCTAATGGTGTTAAGGGATATCGGCTCATTGATCTAGATTCACATGAGCTTATTATAGTGATAAGTGTTTACTTTAAAGAAAGTCCTTCAGACTTGTCTTCTAACATTTCTCATTCTTCTTCTTTAGAAGAATTAGATAGCAATGATGATGATACTCCTACTTTATCTACTCATACGGATGATGAGGTATTACTTCCCCAATAGGGTTTAATAGGACATGTTCCTCCTCATCTAGATCCTCACCCATTGATGCCTATTTGGGCTAGACAGACTTTGGTGGATGCAGACCTTCTTGTTAGGGATCTATTAGATAGAAGGAGAACATGGTCACATCATGATCTTCCACATTCCTACATTGCCATAGCTTTTGATCCGCAGTCTTTTCAAGAAGCCACAGGGATAGTTGAGTGGGATTTAGCGATGGAAGAAGAGTATGACTCATTGATTAGGAATAGCACTTAGGATCTTGTTCCTCTTCCTAAGGGAAGAAAAATAGTATGATATAGGTGGATATATCAGACTAACTTTATAGTGGATGGAAATATTGATTAGTATAAAGTACACTTAGAGGCCAAAGGTTTTTCCCAAGTAGAAGGCAATGACTATATAGAAAACTTTGAGCTTGTTGCTAAGATAAAGTTTATTCACTTGATACTAGCTATTGGTGCAACTCATGGCTGGGTTGTACATCAGATGGATGTGAAGAGCACAATTCTTCACTAGGATCTTCATGAGGAGATTTATATGGAGCAGCCATAGGGGTTCATTCAAGATTCTTCATTGGTATGCTACTTGAAGAAGTCTCTCTATGGTCTAAAACAAGCCCCTAGGGCTTGGTATTCTAAGATGGAAACATTTCTTCTCTTTGTTGGGTTCTTGAGATGTCACTCAAATTTGAATGTCTACATTCTATGGTAGGAGGATTCACTATTGTACTTGGTGCTTTATGTTGATGATCTCATTATTATAGGGAGCACAACAACCATCATCAGTAGTGTTAAGACTACACTTAATGATAGGTTTTATATGATAGACATGGGATAATTACATTATTTTCTTGGGATTTAGATAGTACAGTCTTCTTCTAGGATTACACTTTCATATCCCAAGTATGCCATGGACTTGTTAGCTCAGTTTCACATGGTTGATTGTAGTCCTGCACTGACTCCTTTCTTATCTAGAGTTAGACTTGAGGTTCATTGTTCCACTCCTTTGGTTGATTCCACATTGTATCCCTAGCTTGTAGGTAACCTCATCTATCTAACTCATACATGACTTGACATTTCATATGCAGTTGGCATGGTTTCATGGTTTATGTAGACACCACATGAACTTTATTAGAGAGCTACTAAGCACATTTTGAGCTACATTCAGGGCACTATCAGATACAAGATTCAATATATAGTAGGTATAGGTTTAGACTTGGTGGGATACATAGATTCTGATTGGGCTAGTGATTATAATGATCGTAAGTTCACTTCAAGTTATAGCTTTCACTTTGGATCCGACCCCATTTATTGGTAGAGTAAGAAATAAAATGTTATTGATCTTTCATCTACAGAGGTTGAGTATCATGGTGTTGTTAATACCACTACTAAGGCTATTTGGCTTCAGAATATTCTCACTAAGCTTGGTGTTCCATTTCAAAATCCATCAGTCATCTACTATGACAACCAAAGCACTATCTAGATCTTGAAGAATCTAGTTCATCATCAGAGAACCAAACACATAGAGATCCATATGTACTTTATCAGGGAACTGATTCAGGTGGAGATCATTGATCTTTAATATTTCCCTATAAAAGAGCATATTGTAAATATTTTGACCAAACCTTTCATTGAGAGTAAGTATCTTCACTTGAAATATCTTTTGGGGGTGTGAGACATCAGTTCTTCAAGGGGAGTCTCCTAGACCTTCATTTTGAGGAGTTTTTTTTCCTTTGAGTTTTCTCCTTTCCTCATCTATTTGTACAAAGTACCTAATATGGCTACACATTATCGGGACTCTAATCTGCATAGCCCTACCTAAGCTTCACTTATGGGGGAGTGTTGGTGCATTTATTTACTTTATTACATTTACTTTTATTTATTATTTATTATTTTATTTCACTAATTACTTATTGTAATTAGTTTATTTTGTTTATTAATAATTTGCACCAGATAGGATAAGCTTGCTTAGCTAGTAATTAACTTAGACACTTATTTGGTTATAGTGGAATTATACTCCACTATTTAGGGTAAGATAGGATAAGATTGTTTAATAATAGTCAACTTGTTTTGATCATTTACACAAGTTGGACACCTATCTTGTTAGTGTGGAGTTACACTCCACTATTCATGTAGATAGATATCAGTTGAACTACACGTGTTATGTGAGTTCCCTTATCTTTATCATGCATGCCTTACTCTATTTAAGTAATGGATATTTATGTATTCCATATCATATTAATATTGAATTATCATATTTAAGTTATTTATTCATTTCTATTATAATCTCAGATATATAGTTATTATTTATTACTATTACTATTTTATTTCTTATTTATGCTTTCTATTAGATTCATTAGATCCTGTAGTTGATTCTGACAATTTTTTATGTCATGATGTGTCACATTTTGATTTTTTATGTCATCAAGTGTTACATTATAATGTGACATGGGTCATTGGGATTGTAATGAGAATTTAATGATTGTGGTGCATAGTGATGTGTTATAATATTTTACTAATCGTAGTGTGTTGTTGAGTGCATTAATGTAAGTAGGTTGATCTTGTGCCTTTATAAACACACCCCTACACCTATGTAAATTTAATCAAGATAAGCCCTTAAGGAAACAATTTAGAGTATGGTAAATGGAGAGTGTTGGGGAATGGCTAAGCGATTGAACCATGTCCATATCATGACTAGGTATTATAAAACGCTAGTGTTTTGGAAGCCTAGGGGTTGAGAGAGAGAGAGAGAGAGAGAGAGAGAGAGAGAGAGAGAGAGAGAGAGAGAGAGAGAGAGAGAGAGAGAGAGAGAGAGAGAGAGAGAGAGAGAGAGAGAGAGAGAGAGAGAGAGAGAGAGAGTGAAGTGTGTGTGTAAATCTCTAATTAAAATAATATAAAATTATGGTTAAATTTTGTTGTGTCATTGTTTATGGGTTGCATGTTTTAAGGTATATTTTCATTGAGAACTTTAACCATGACTAAACCTTTTGGTATCAATGCAATTAAAAAACTTTTGGATTGATAGAGTCAGGGTTTAGGGTTATTCGTTCTTGTGAGGGTGGGTAGAGAGCAATGAGGTGACAAGTGGTTGCAGACCTGCTTAGGTCTACAAAGAGTGGTGTATCAATAGGTCTAGGGTTATGAGAAGTCAAGATGCTAACAAGGAGAATGGTGAGAGTAGGCATAAAATATAGAAGGGTTTATTAGATCATAAAAATTAATGATAATGGAATAGATAGGATTGACAAAAGCAGAGAGAGATAGAAAAATATGATTTGTCTTGAATGATGATGTAAGTGATATACAGATTGAAGCACAAAAGGAAAAGGAAAATGAAATGGAACCAACCCATGATCTATCAATTAGGGGAGAATAGAGGCTTATCAAAGCTTCCAAGATTGGAAGAGGAATATGAATGGATATTTCATGTTTTTAGAGAATATTTAACCAAATGGAGTAAATAAAATGGTTCATATAGATGGAGGGTTAATTTGATTTTGAATAAGTAGAAAATGAGTGTGAGGTGAAATTTTCATAGATAAAGTTGAAGGTAAATGCAACTCTATGCTGGAAATATGTATAGTTTTAAAGGAATCACAAGGGTAAAGACAAGATCACCCATTGGGAGAGAACAATTGTGAATTTAAAAGACAAGTTTATGCCTAGAGATTATCAATTAGATATATTGAATAGGTTATAAAACATGTGTCAAAAAGATTTGAGCATGAAAGAAAACACAAAGGAGTTATGCAAGATCATTATTTGGCCTGGTCATAGTGAGATGGACCAAGATAGGGTGGTGTGTTATATTAATGGATTACAATGGATCATCTAGGATGAGATCATCATAGTGAGATTGTAAATGGTGGAAGAGACATATATATACACATTTTTTAGATTTTATTATCTCCCAACATGATATCAAACTTGATCCTAAGAAAATTCAAGTATTGTTGATATGCCTCAACCGACAAGATCAAATCAATTGAGAAGTTTACAAGGAAACATTCAAGCCATTTGATGATTTATTGCTCATTTTAATGACAAAACTCAACTTTTTTTATTAATATGAAAAAGAAAAAATTTTAATGGGATGAATAATGTCAAAAATCTTGTGATGAAATAAAATAATACCTAGTTAATCCACCTATCATGATGCCACTTATACCCAATAAACCATTTTTACTATACATATACCCCACTGAGGACACCTTTGGTAATTGTTAGCATAATATGATGATAAAGACACACACATACACACAAACACCCAACCAAGCACACCTTTGGTAACTTATTAGCATAATATGATGATAAGTGCATACACACACGTGCACACACACACACATAGCATCAATTGTACATTGGTTGATTATGAATATAAATATAACTCAATGGAAAATTTGTGTGTAGATATCATGTCTACACAAAACCTTA
This sequence comes from Torreya grandis, assembly GCA_037957365.1. Taxonomy (NCBI): domain Eukaryota; kingdom Viridiplantae; phylum Streptophyta; class Pinopsida; order Cupressales; family Taxaceae; genus Torreya; species Torreya grandis. Next base: position 4,877,655 of record JARHVA010000516.1, read on the forward strand.
GACATTTCATGCTTAATACTCAGACTCACGTTATTACAAATATTAATCCTTTGAGATACATAATGTCTAAGTCTTACCTATCTAAACACATAGCCAAGTGTCTCATGCTATTTATTGAGTTTGATCTTAAGTTTATACCATAAAAACCAATAAAATGTAAGGTCATCATTGACAAGCTCACTATGACTCCCTTTTTAGGCCACACTCCCATGAATGATGTTTTTTGAGATGAGTTTGTTATGTGTACCAATGAAAACAAAAATGGACCACATATTTTTATGGGTCCAGATGTGCTTTAAGTGTCAGGGTCATCATTTAATTAGTGACACCTTAAGGTCACACTATGCCATTAGCATATTGATTAGCTTTTCCAAAAATATAATAAAATATGAGGATTTTATTCTAGTTCCACACATTGCTCATGTTCTAAAGATAAAATATATAAAATTCTACTATGATTATTAAATTATCATCACTAAAGTGATAGGAACTTATTAAACTAAGATAAACTAATACCATATTGATATATTATGCACAATTTGATTACCTACTTTAATGACTTTGAGATCAAAAACATTCCTTGAAAAAAATAATTGTCATGTCGACTTTATGGTTAGCATTGCTTTACTTATTCATATCACTATCACAAATGGCCATGTTATACTTACTATTACAATACTACAATAGTCAAATGATTCACTACCATATCTAGATAGATAATATGTATTTTCTACTAATGTTGATACAACTAATTCATAGTGGTATACTAACATTTACAACTTTTTATTTGATGATCTATTCCTAAAATGTTTTTGAAAAATGATAAAGGGATATTGAGAAGATATGTCAATCGATATGTTATCATTGGTGATGATCTTTTCAATATGTCCTTTGATGGTTAGTTTCTTAGACACATAGGGCATAAAGAAGATAAAATTTATTTACAATAGGTTCATAATAGAAAATGTGGTGGTCATTTTAGTGTAAAATACATGTCATAAAAATTATTATGAGTGGGTTACTAATGGCACTCCATAGAACATGACTGTCAATAATATGCAAAGGTTTGTGATCAATGTCAATGACATAGCTATCTAAAACATGCACCATCTCAAGAATTAAAACTTATTATTTCTACATGTCCATTTTTTAATTTTGGTTTTATCTATTTGGAAAATTTTATCCACCATGATTAGGTCACAAATTTATCATTACAATTGTTGACTAATTTTACCCCTGGGTCAAATTAAGTCAGACACCCCTGCATATTCAAACTTTATATAAGGTCTCTTAGGTTCTAAATGCTTTCCATGGTCATTAGTGAGGTTAAGTCACCTTTGAAGGTCATAAAATATGTTTAGTCTTTGTCACATTTATTCACTTATCTTAAAATCCCCTTATGCCACCTTTTGGTCATGTTAGACTGAATTGTATGGTTTTCAACTAAAGGAAAAAAGTGACAAAGTGAAATATAACATACTACATGTTAGATAAGTGTTCGAAGACAATTTGAAACTAAAAATATTGTAGGTTCAATATACAAATAAAAAGATCATTTACAGAATTTAGTTTAAGACAGTTGTACGGACTGAGGGAACTCACCTAGCACATGTGATGCTTCAGGTAGGTATCTTGAGATTCCCACAAGTCATTTCCAAACTCAAGTGGATTTGATAGCTACAAAAATGATAAAAATTAGTTCTTCTCTCTCATCACTCTCTTGGGCAAGTCAACAAGGTCAAATGGTTTTCTATTAGTACAGATAGGAGAATTAGAGTTGAAGTGAATGTACTTGGTGGATGAGATTAGTCCTTATGACCTTCCATTTCATGGTCATGGTTCTCATATTGGTGGTTTTAATTGGATGAACAATAACTAAGATTTTTATCACCTCCAAGTTTCCTAAACACTCCTAACACCTTAGTTTTTCTTCTTTGTTTGCATTGATATGAGTAAACCAAGTGATGTATGTAGGTTGGCAAAACATTTTATTCATTTTCATGTTATTTTCAAACTGGTTGGCATGTGTAAACATGGAAGGAATAGACAAAACCATCTCTTTGTACTATAAGTTGACATCAATGGTCTATAGAATAGTGTTCTATCAGTTATAGTGTTTTATCCTCTTGTGAGTGACTTCAGGGCAAGGTATTATATTGGTTTTCACCCCTAAAGTCATGACTAATCATATTCTCCATTCAAGGTTTGATCTTAAGAGAATCATTAATGGAAGGTGAAGTCCATGACACTCCATACAGTCAAGTATATTTGAATCAGGCATCTATAGGTTTCATGATCAGACCTAAAATAGATATCAAGCCATGTCTAGAACAATTTGAACCTATTTTGGCATCTCAAAGAGGTTCATGGATCAAGGGAAGATCAATCTGTGAGTGGTGAGGCCTTACCTACATCCACACTTGAGTTCAAAGTCTCAAGGTTCAAGAAAGTGGCAAAAGGAAATATTTACCTTAATATCTCTAAAAATAGATCCTACCATACATAGTTCCATCATATGGTGAAGATATATGAGGTATAGATAGGTATGATGGTTTCCTTCTTGTAACCTAAGCCTAGAATTCACATTTGAAAATGAAAAGAGGTTGTTTGGTCAAGGGAGAATTATGTTTGAATGGATGTAACTCAGCCAAGTTTTGATTGAAAACACTCAGTAAACACAATGCCTTTTATTCCAAAAGTGTGTTTCACTTGTAGCAACGCAATGTGCAAGTGACAACTAGTGCATTGTTAGTAAGAGATGATAGCATGGTCTCAAGGAAGGAGTGAGTCCATTTAGTTGTATGGAATGTCGTAATTATCTCATAGGAAATTAATGGAGATAAGTAAGGTGATCAAAGACATATATGAACCTATAGGGATAAGTGCACAAATTTGGGGGACAAAAAGTGACCTACTCGTGGACATGATTTTCCTAAAATTTCAAAAATTTAAACTTTTAAAGATAATTTGAGATAACTACACTCCAAATTTGAAGATGGTGTAAGAACATTAAATGTATAATTTTCATTATAGTTTCCAAAACACTAAAAAAAATTAAGAATGGTTAAGTATAACTATGTCAAACATCTAAAATTTGAAGAGAAACTTCTATTTTTTTTAGAAAACATAATAGATAGATGGCCATGTGGTGCACCATTTTTTTAGCAGAGTTTAATATTATTTGAAACCCTTTGGGAAATTTTATATAAGTTATTCTAGTTTGTGACCTATATTTTTTCAATGAATACTTTTTTTATGAATTTTTTAAGTAAATAGATCCTAAAAATTGACAAAAAAATGGATAGATGTCTGTGTGGCACAAACTAACTACCTCAAAAAAATGAAAATCAATTTTTTTTTTCATGTGTGTATAATTGGGCCTAGTTTGTGACCATATAGCTTTTTCTCACTTGGATCAATGAAATAAAAATTACATGAACATGTATAGGCATATATGTTTGCAGCATGTAGTGGCCTAAAAAAGGTATAGTTATAAATTAACATAGTTTGAAACCTTAAACCAGTCAAAAAATTATAAAAATGATATTTTTGGAAAGGAGAGAGTGTAATCATTGTGATGGTATTAAGTTTTTGAATTTTCCCATTGAATTTCTTAGTGTATTTGGGAATCAAAGTTGCATTTTATTATTTTTTATCATAACTCTCAAAATTTGATTGTACATTGATAGTCCAAGCCTTTGGCTCGAGAATCCATGCCATTCCTAAGCCAAAAGGCACAATAATTGAATTAAAATTAAAATAGCATGATTGTGTTAATAACATGATCATGTTACTTAATAACATGATTGCATTATATATTCTCAACACCTTAAAACCTAAATTTGCATGTTGACCTATTAAAGGTGTCGTTAGGCCTAGTAGTCTTAAGATCAAATTTTGGTTGATTAAAATTATTGTTTGGAACCAATGTTCTTGTAAAGATTTTATAGCCCAGAATGATAATTGGATATGTATTAATCTATGAATCAATTTATTGTTCATTTTACATGAGTCTAATCTTCCTTAAAATGCAAACAGTCCTAGTTTATCCTAGATAGGGTCAAGAAGTCAAAAGTTGATTTTAGGTGATCCACTAATCCAAATCACTCATAATTTGGTAGATTTGATTTATATTTCTTATTTTACATGATTAAATAAATTATATTATCCAAAAATCAATTGGAGTACACTGATCCTCTTATTGAGTACTAACAGACCTAGAGTATTAGTTTTGAAAGAGCATATAATGATATTATAAATGTTTAAGGATTTGTTATTTGAAAGCTGGTATTTGAAAAGGAATTTATAGTATTCACAAGATTCAAATGGTGTTTTGGAACAACAAAAAAATAAATCAAGGGTCATTGTATTTTGTGTTAAGAGTGTATACAGTCCTAAAAGAGGTTGAATTTGGTTAAACAGGACTGTGTTAATTTTTGTGGATAATTGGTGATGTTTAGAACTTGTAAAATACTTTTATAAACTTTATAGTATTGTCTGAGTATCTGATAAGATTTTTTGAGTCAATAAGTGAAGTTATATAAGGAATTATTTTCAATGTATATCAATGCATTAGTACCCTATTTTACATATAAGAAGTTGTATTTTATCAAATTCAGAGATGTCGCAAACATACATGCCTTATGATATAACTGATTTTATCATGAGATGACATAAAATGCATTTTTAAACATATGGACAAAACTTAGCCTTTGGAGTACCAATCTAACTATGCATATGAATTAAATTGGGGATATTTTGAGCCCCTTCAACCTAATTAAATGACTATAAAATGTAATTTTGGGGTTGATCTGATCTAATTTCATTAGCTTGGTTGAAGAAAAGAAATAAAATTTATTTATATGCAAGTTATACATGTATAAAATGTGGTTTTGAGCTCAATAAACTTGAAGTCATTAGCTAAGGAATGTAAATGTTGATTAGTTTAATTATGGAGGTAATTAGGGTCCAGATGAGCCATGTGAACGTATTTTAAATTATATATTCAATGTGATTTGGAGTGAAATTAACCCTAATGTCATGCCATATATAGTTAACCAAAGAGTTGATTCATTTAATACAAGAGGCATTTGAGGCCAATTTGAACCCCTTAAAGAGTAAGATATGATTTGAGGCAAAATTAAAAGTTTAATTCTATCATGAATTGATCCAATTAGTCAAATTATACAATTAGGGGCATGATTTAGGCAAAATTAATCCCCTAAACTAAATTTATGGCCCAATCAATTGTATATTTCATATATGCAACATGTATGGCTTAACTGACCCTAGTTTTATCAAAAATTCAAACATGTTTAGGTAATTATCACAAATAGGTGAACAATTAGCTCACATTTTCTTTAATTACCTTAGCGATTAGACACTATATCTGATATATAAAACCTTAAACCATGTACCATTTAACTTAAAAAATAAACTCTATACCATTTACCTTAAATCCTAACCCAAAAGCCCTAAACCCCAGACCCAATAAATTTAGCCCCAATTAATATCCTTTATATATATTAAGAATTAGATTCACAGGGATGAACTTGGTCAAAATCGCATCACTCATTACCAAAATTGACTTTGTTGGCTCAATCTATGATGATGTGGGAGATAATTGATCCCAAATTCACATTATTTATCATAGATCTAGGTTCAAGGATCTTAAATTTGTCCTAATCACCATCATGATTGTACCATATATACCCTAAAATCTATATCTTAAGACCTAATCCCTAAAATTCCTAATCCTTAAACTCTAAACCATAAATATAAACTTTAAAAACCTTGAACCAATCATGTTAGCCCAAATTAGCATCATTTAGACTAATAATTAAGTTCATAGGGCTGAATTTTTCCTAAATCACATAACTACTTGCCCCATTTGACTAATTCACTCAATCTACATAATGACATGAGGTATAATCATAACCCAAAAACACATTATATAGTGACAAATGGGTCCAAGTGATTTAAATTATCCTTAATTAATTTGTGATTTACCCTATGTACCCTAAACCATATATACATTAAAACCTAAGCCCTAAATCATAAACACTATACCCTAAATTGTAAACCATAAACTTTCCCCATTTACCATATGATTTACTCCCAGTTAATATCCCTTTTATTAACAATTAGGTTTGAACATGGCATAGAGTGATTAGACATTATATAAAAGTCCTTAAACCTAAACCCTATACCCTAATCCCTAATCCTTAAAACATAAATTGTAATCCCTAAGCCCTAATTTCCACTACATGCCGTAAATATACATGCCTTAAGATATAACAAATTTTATCATGAGATGTCATAAAATTCACTTTTTAAACCTATTTCCAAAGCTTAGCCTTTGGAGTACCAATTTAGTTGTGCACCTGAAGTAAATTGGGGCTATTTCGATTCAAGCTTCAACCTAATTAACCAAAGAGGATACTAGTTTATTCTTTTAATTGAGGAGGCATTTTAGGCCAATTTGAACCCCTTCAAGAGCAAGACATGATTTGGGGTAAAATCAAAAGATCAATTCTATCATAAATTGATCCAATTAGTCAATTTATGCAATTAAGGGTGTGATCTAGGCAAAATTGAGCCCCTAAACTAAATTTATGGCTCAATCAATTGTATAAGATATATGCAACATGTGCATGGCATAACTAACCCTAATTTTATCAAATATACAAACATGAAGGTAATTGTTATAAATAAGTGAACAAGTAGCTCAAATGTTCATCAATTACCTTAGTGATTGGACCCTACATCTGATATATTAAACCCTAAACCATGTACCATTTAACTTTAACTTTAAACCCTATACCATTTACATGAAACCCTAAGCCATAAGCCCTAAACCCCAAACCCTTTAAATTAGAGACCCTAAACCAATAAATTTAGCTCCAATTAACATCCTTTATATATATAGTAAGAATTAGGTTCACAAGGATGAACTTGGTCAAAATTACATCACTCATTAAATGATAATTGACTTAATTAGCTCAATATGTGATGATGTGGGAGCTAATTGAGATCAAAATCACATTATTTACTCATAGATATAGGTTCAAGAAGCTCAAATTTTCCCCAGTTACCTTCATGATTGTACCTTATATACCTAAGCCCTAATCCTTAAAGTTCCTTATCCCTAAACTTTAAACCATAAATATAAACTCTTAAGACCTTAAACCAATCATTTTAGCCCAAATTAACATCATTTAGATTAAGAATTAAGTTCACAAGGCTCAGTTTGGCCTAAATCATATGATTGATTACCCCATTTGACTAATGCACTCAATCTGCATGATGACATCTAGGGTATAATAATAACCCAAAAATACATTCTACAATCACAAATGGGTCAAAGTGATTCAAATTGTCCTTAATTATCTTTGGGATTGACCCTGTGTACCCTAAACCATATATACATTAAAACCTAAGCCCTAAACCATAAACATTATACCCTAAAATGTAAACCATAAGCTTTCCCTATTTACCAATCGATTTAGTCTCAATTAACATCCTTTGTAGTAAGAATTAGGTTCACATGGCATAGAGTGATTAGACATTATATACAGCTCCTTACCTAAACCCTATGCCCTAATCCCTAATCCCTAAAACATAAATTGTAAGCCTTATGACCTAATTCCCACTACATGCCTTATGATATAACTGATTGTATCATGAGATGTCATAAAATGCATTTTTTAAACCTATGGTCAAAACTTAGCCTTTGGAGTACCAGTTTAGTTGTGCATCTGAAGTAAATTGGGACTATTTCAAACCCCTTCAACCTAATTACATGAGTATAAAATGTGATTTGGGAGTTGATCAGCTCTAATTTACCCCAATCATCATCATGATTTTACCTTATATATCCTAAAACCCATACCCCAAGCCTTAATGCTTAAAGTTCCTAATCCATAAACTCTAAACCATAAATATAAACTCTTTAAACCCTAAACCAATAATTTTATCCTAAATTAACATCATTTAGATTAAGAATTATCTTTTTGATTGACCTTATGTATCATAAACCTAAGACCTAAACACTATACCCTAAATTGCAAACCAAAGACTTTCCCTATTTACCAATTGATTTAGTCCTAATTAACATTATTTGTAGTAAAAATTATGTTCATACATGGCATAGAGTGATTAGACCTTATATACACCCTTAAACCTAAACTCTACATGCCCTAATCCCTAAACCTTAAAACATAAATTATAATCCCTAATCCTTAAAACACAAATTATAATCCCAAATCCCTAAAACACAAATTGTAATCCCTAATCCATAATCTCTAATATATATTAAGTATAATTTGATCACATTATTTAATAACATGATCATGTTATTCTTAATATAGATAACACTCAGTTCTCAATGTCAATTTTTAACCCTAACTAAATATTAAGAATAACATGATCACGTTATTCTTAATATATGCTTCTCAATATGTTGGATGAAGCATAACCTGGTATAACAAATAACATGATCATGTTATTATTATTATGGATTCAGCTCAGTTTTCAATGTCTATTTTTAACCCAAATCAAGAATTCTATCCCTACAAATATTTATGCATACTTCTGTAGGATCTATGGTACCTGTGTACTTGACCCCACCTTTGAAAAGTTGTTAATTGTCCTTAATGGGTGATGGATCATGTTTGAGGAAGAGGAAAATGTTGAATAACAAAACACCATAGGAATTATAATATTTGATTGAGAAACACAAGATGTGAATGCCAAAACTTCATGGTAGACAAGGTATAAACCCTAATCCTGACGAACCAAATGCCATAAATAATGAGCCAATTGACAATAATGAATTAAACAATGATAAAATTGACCATAATGAATTAAATAATGATGAAATTGACCATAATGAAATTGACAATAATTAATTACATAATGTTAGAATTTTACATTCAAAGTTTCAAGTTTTTGATTTTGTTGATGATGAGTATATGTATGATGATTCACCCCCCATGAATGAATAAAATTTGATGGAAACAAATAATGATGAAATTAACCATCAATAAAATTCCATGGAAACATATAATAAAGAAATAAACAATGAATAAAATGTCATCCCACCTATAAATAATGAAAGTAATAATGATTTTGAAACACCCTCTCAATAAATTCCACCATTATCAACACCTCCAAGAATTGTGTGTAGAAAAGACAAGTACTTAATTGAAGTTGATGAAAATATTTTTGAACCAATGCATAATAAAATATCTAATCACCATTTAAGAAGAATGGATCAGCAAATTTGGGATACTTTCTTTCATAATTTGGATTATGATAGTCAAAGATGTCAATTATTTGTTTCATTGATAAAATTGATTAAGATGAGACCTATAATGTACACATTTGGACTAAGAACATCTAACATAGATGATAAAAATAATGAAATTGTTGAAAATATACATGATTCATATCATACTGTAGGCCCAAAATCATGTACCTAATCTTGTAATACTAACCAGTGTATACTTACAACTTGTGCAGTAAGTGACAAAACAAGGGAAAATGAATGGTTTCAAAAACAAGCTAAACACTTAATATAAACATAAAAACAATAATGAAAGTAATTGAAAGATGTGAACAACTTATTGAACCTAATACCAATGAGTTCTAAGCATTGTTTGGTAGACTTCCACAAAAGGAGAAGGCTATAGCCGATACTCTTAAAGAGTTACTTGCTCAATTTTAGAAAGAAAATACAAGAGTTTTGCCTAATGCAAGAGATGTGAAAATAAGAGTTAGTTCTCATAACCTTGAATTGCATCCAAAATACTTATTGGCTATGACTCAAACATAATTTTACTCTAATTTTTTGTAAAAACATCCATAAATTTCTATTTATCAAAGATATTTTGATATGGCCAAACCTTTTTATGTAAAAATAAATCACATGTGCACCACTTGTTGTAGGCAACATGTTGAATTTTCAATATACTATGATGTTTTTCATCATATTCATTGTACTTTGCATACTAACAACATTTTTTAGGAGTGTGGCATTGAATTGCCACCAAAATCAACTAGGGAATTTATTCTAACTATATTTTACAAAAGAATGGATGGATAATTATTTTACAACAAATCATGTTTAAATGGAAATTATAGCATTTGTGGTGGATTGCCAAAATTTAAAAAAATCTATCCATGAGGAGATTACAAGTGCAATTAGACAAGAATTAGAGGTTTAAGTAAATATAAATCAGTGACTTCTCAAATAAAATATGGCAAAGAATCTAAAAGGTGTGAGCTTGTTACAAAAAAGATACTTATTTCTGAATTTTTGGTCAAATTTAGGGAGAAGATTATTTATTAATATGCAAGGCACACACATAGGGCTAGATTGTTGGATGAACATTTCAAGATAAGCAAGGATACATTCCCACTTGGTTTGGTTATTTCAATAGTTAATTTTTTTGAAAATTACACATTTAAACCCCAAATGGAAGTTCAATCATAGTATTAAAACTCATCACAAGTTGCCATATTCATGCATATAGCATTCATGCATGCACTTCATAATACAGAGCAATTATGAAAAATATTAAGAGAGTACTATTTATATATCTTTGATAACTGATCATATTTTTCAGAGTATGTGGATGGTTGTTTTCAAAAGTTATATGAATAGTTGAGTCAGAGTAACATTGCTTTTAATCAACATTACATTTGGTTAGACAATTTCACATCGTAATTAAAAATACATGGATATTTTATTGGTTGAGAAAGATGCACATTACCATGTTAGGTTGTGGAGCTAAAAGCTTCACTGATGCAAACAGGAGAGGAGGTTGCTGAGGGTTGCTGAGTTGCAGAGCAACCGGCGTCGGTTTGATCAGCCGACGTCGGCAGGATTGTGAAGAGAAACAACCGACGTCGATCAGGGATCGGTCGGCGTCGGTCACCTCCAGGCAGACAGGGACTGACGTCAGTTGCTTGTGTGGTTCAAACTGTGGATGTTATGGGCAGTTAGCTAACGAACCAAGTGTTTGCATGATGAGTGCTAATTTTAGACTCATAGCTATGGATCTAATTATTGTAATTAGATGTCTAATTATTGTTTGGATGAGATCTATATAATAGACTCATGGTTGTATTGTAAAAATAGTGCTAGGGAGTAAGAGAGCATAATTATAAGCTCCTTCGGTGTGTGAGGTAGAGCAATGGTGTGTTCCTCCTAGTGCCACAGTACCAGGTGTGTGGGTGCTGGATTGGAGAGTCAGCTAGATTTTTCAGGTATGTATGATCTTGGTCATCAGGTGAGCATGGCACTTATAGGAGATCTACATGGTAAGTAAGATCGTTGATCTGCAGGTGTGTGTGTGTGTGCAAGGTCAAGGTTCACAGGTGTGCAGAACCATTATTGATCTGTAGGTTGGAGATCAAATAAGACAGCAACACAACAGGGAGCAGGATCAGGCAGGATCTACTTGGAGTACAGTGTGTACTCATTGGTATGTATGTGGAGTACATGGAGAGCTAAGAGGAAGGCAAGGCAGTTCCTTCCATAAGTATGGTATGTTGAATTGCAGGTTGTTGCAGGTTCATGGGAGATCTACTTGAAGTACCTTGAGTACTTGTGGAGTGCATGGAGCACTTGTGGAGTGCGTGGAGCACAGGTGTAAGGTGAACACCAACTCTATGTTTGAGTTGGGTGTTGGGACCTAGTAGAGAGAGCTTTGAGGGAAGATTTACTGTTTATGTCCTAGAGGTGTGGGAGCCCTAGAGGTGTGTAAGGAAGAAGAACTGTGGCAGTCTTCTTTGTTGTATTTCCTTCTGAAAGAGTTATTAATACAAGTTGTGTATTGTCTCTCATATTTTGTGTTATTCTAAATTCTAGTTACTTGTTGAATCTGGTTAATTTCTGCATATTAAATTGCTTGGTTTGGTAATCAACTGTGTGCTTTCGGTGTTTCGCATCCTGACAAGTGGTATCAGAGCTAAGGTTGCAGGAAGCAGGTTTTGTGTTTGATTACAGGTCACTCTCAGGGGTTTTTGATTGAGTGGGAGTAGAGCAATGGCAGATGAAAGTAAGCTAAGAATGGAGGAGTTGAAAAGCATAGATGGTCACTTAAGGTCCCATGGAAAGAAAGAGTAGGTAAAAGAATATTGTTGGTTTGTGGAAGATCAACAAGAAGGAACTGAAGAAGCAGATGTTGCAGGTGATGTGGCACGGGATGCTCTGGGAGGTTTCTTGGATAAAGTTGAATCTTGGATAAAAGATTCAGTTGCCTCTTTCCATGCATCCCCAGGTAGAGGAGCTGGTGAGCCTTGCCAAAGAATTGGCAAAGGGGAAGTGAAGCTAAAATTACAGGCGGCCAACACACAGGTGTTGATGAAGGTCATGCAGGTCCCAGGTTTGGAGATATAGCTAATTTCTTCAAAAATATTGGGTGATGAGAGATGCACAAGAACTCTCACAGTGGGTGCACTTGAATTAGCTGGTGGTAAGAAAACAGGTACTCTTTATCTACTTGTTTATATTACTGATTCTTCTTCTGTTGCAGAGACGTGGCTTCGTAGGCTTGGTCACATGAGCAGGAAGGAGATGCATGTTCTTAAGTGGAAGACAGATATATTTGATAGGCTTAAGAACTGGAAAGCCTTGGTGTTCTTGGAGGAGATGGCAGACAGAAACCAGTGGATGGTGTTGGATACTTCTGAGCAGAGCAGTTTAGACATGGGTTTGATTCAAAGGAGCTCGCAGGTAAAAAGTCATTACTTATAGGTGAACACAGATACTGGTGTCGGTTAGGAAGAACTAGCGTCGAACAGACAGGTGCCGATGTTGGTCATGTGCAAACCAAAGTCAGTGATGTCGGGCAGGGTAAGACCAACGTCGGTCAGGAGGACCGACGTCGGTAGTAGGTAAGACTGACGTCGGTCAGGAGGACCGACATCGGCAACAGGGACACCAATGTTGGTAGGTTGGTAGTCAAGGACAGATGCATGGGAACTGACGTCGGTCGGATGCAGACTGTGGAGTGACCGAGGTCGGTCACTGTAACGGATTTTGGGTGGACAGCATGCTATCAAGGAGTCTCAAACACCCATACGGAGGACTGAAGATGTAAGTAGGCCCTCAAATTCGTTGTTCCTCTTCTTTATACTCGTTGTTGATTGTAGAACAGGAAGGATCCAAGAAACAGGTGGGAGCATGGCAGGGATATGATGCAGAACCAAACGAGAGTTTTGGTAGGGTTGCCAACTGGTGCAAAAGCACAGAGATGAATGGATTCCTTAGTTGAAGAATAGAGTGAACAGACACGTGAGACGAAAGACCAGGCATATGGTCTTGAGGAAGCTGCAGGACAGTGGTACAGGTTTTGACAGGTGAAGGATGAAGCATGCCTTCAGTCAATGTCAGGGTAACTACTATGGTTTGTCTTACCAGGTGGATGATGAGTCATGACATCATTCTGTTGCTGTATGTGGACGGTATATTTGCTAGCAGGGTTTGTACATACAGGGTTTTGCTGAGCTAAGGGTAAGATTAGTTCAGTGGCATGTCAGGAGGAGTTTGGAGCAGCGAAATTCTTTGACATGGGAGGCATGGAGATCACAGGTTGATTTTGTCTCCAGTGGGAGCTGATGTGAATCAAGTGGTGGCGAGGTTCATTACGCAGGATGCAGAGCCAGAGCACACTAAGGGCTGGACAGGTACTGTGTCTGAAATCACATGAGGTCTGGTATAGACCTGAGTATTCCCATGCAGTGGGAGCAGTCAAAGAGTTAGGAACCAATTCAGGGAAGTGTGTTCTCAGGTATTTAAGAGGGACTAGTAGCAGGGATTCATGCTATGCAGGGTCAGGACTTCACTACATGGGTTTGTAGGTTTGGATGTGGCAGGGTACTCGAATGACAGAAGGTACACCATGGGATGTGTGGTGGGTTGTCTTCAGGATTGATCTTGAAGAGGGATACAAACTAGGAAATAGATTAGATGGAGTACAGGTATAGGTACAGTGCAGCCGTTTATCTCCAAGTGGGAGATTGTTAGGTTGTGGAGCTAAAAGCTTCACTGATGCAAACAGGAGAGGAGGTTGCTGAGGGTTGCTGAGTTATAGAGCAACCGACATCGGTCTGATCAGCTGACGTCGGTCAGGGATCAGCCGGCATCGGTCACCTCCAGGCAGACAGGGATCGACGTCGGTCCCCTGTGTGGTTCGGACTGCGGATGTTACAGGCAGTTAGCTAACGAACCAAGTGTTTGCATGATGAGTGCTAATTTTAGACTCATAGCTGCAGATCTAATTATTGTAATTAGATTTCTAATTATTGTTTGGATGAGATCTATATAATAGACTCATGGTTGTATTGTAAAAATAGTGCTAGGGAGTAAGAGAGCATAATTATAAGCTCCTTCAGTGTGTGAGGTAGAGCAATGGTGCGTTCCTCCTAGTGCCACAGTACCAGGTGTGTGGGTGCTAGATTGGAGAGTCAGCTGGATTTTTTAGGTATGTATGATCTTGGTCATCAGGTGAGCATGGCCCTTATAGGAGATCTACATGGTAAGTAAGATCGTTGATCTGTAGGTGTGTGTGTGTGTGTGCAAGGTCAAGGTTCACAGGTGTGCAGAACCGTTATTGATCTATAGGTTGGAGATCAGATAGGACAGCAACACAACAGGGAGCAAGATCAGGCAAGATCTACTTAGAGTACGGTGTGTACTCATTGGTATGTACGTGGAGTACATGGAGAGCTAAGAGGAAGGCAAGGCAGTTCCTTCCATAAGTATGGTCTGTTGAATTGCAGGTTGTTGCAGGTTCATGGGAGATCTACTTGAAGTACCTTGAGTACTTGTGGAGTGCGTGGAGCACTTGTGGAGTGCGTGGAGCACAGGTGTAAGGTGAACACCAACTCTGTGTTTGAGTTGGGTGTTGGGACCTAATAGAGAGAGCTTTGAGGGAAGATTTACTGTTTATGTCCTAGAGGTGTGGGAGCCCTAGAGGTGTGTAAGGAAGAAGAACTGTGGCAGTCTTCTTTGTTGTATTTCCTTCTGAAAGAGTTATTAATACAAGTTGTTTATTGTCTCTCATATTTTGTGTTATTCTGAATTCTAGTTACTTGTTGAATCTGGTTAATTTCCGCATATTAAGTTGCTTGGTTTGGTAATCAACTGTGTGCTTCCGGTGTTTCGCATCCTGACAATTACACATTCATGCATATAGCATTCATGAACATTTTATTATAATCAAGGATACATTCCCACTTGGTTTGGCTATTTCAATAGTTAATTTTTTTGAAAATTACACATTTAAACCCCAAATGGAAGTTTAATCATAGTATTAAAACTCATCACAAGTTGCCATATTCATGCATATAGCATTCATGCATGCACTTCATAATACAGAGCAATTATGAAAAATATTAAGAGAGTACTATTTATATATCTTTGATAACTGATCATATTTTTCAGAGTATGTGGAAGGTTGTTTTCAAAAGTTATATGAATAGTTGAGTCAGAGTAACATTGCTTTTAATCAACATTACATTTGGTCAGACAATTTCACATCGTAATTAAAAATACATGGATATTTTATTGGTTGAGAAAGATGCACATTACCATTAGTGTAGAACACATTTATAGTTTCACTAAGGTTGGCCATGGAAAAGGGGACCATGACAATTTTAGAGCATGTGTAAAAAGAGCTATTTCAAGGGAGGAGTTGAAATTTGAAGAGGGTGTTCATTTTACAAATGAAAAAACTATGGTTAAATGGTGTAATAAGAACATGTGTCATAGTTCTAATATAAATTGTAATATTAATAGACATTTTTAGTTAATAGAGGAAGAACACTTGGCAAAGTATGAGGATTATATGACTCTAACAGGTTCAAGTGACTTCCACTCATTTCATTTCTCAAATATAAGTTCTTGGATTGTTCATACAAGACACTTGGCATGTTTCTATTATGCATGTGTGGACTCTGTTTAGAATGAGTGTGAGTCACAAGAATGGGTAGATGATTGGAGTTATAAATATCTAATTCCAATCAACACATATCAAGTTCTAAAAACATTGAAACTTATGAATATGACATCATCAAATGACTTTGACCATGTATCTAATCTTGTACAGCCAGGTAGAATATTTATCATTATATATAATTTATTCTCATTATATATCTTCATATTATCACTAAAAATGGTTTTTTGTGATACAGGGCATGTTTTTCTAGTTATTGTAGATGAAGATAATGAAGTGATCATTTATTACTACTTGTGTTGGTTTATAGAGAGAAAGAAAAAATTGACTTCCCTAATTATAAATGGAAAAAACATTGACTATCCCACTTGGTCAGTGGTAGTCACTAGAACTTGGTTTTGATGATATCCTATAAAATATTTAGATCAATAGTTTTTTGAAGAGTTTTAAATGCATACAAAGATACTGCACTATTCAAATTTGATTCTTGTAATGAATATTCAATTACAAAAATATCATGGGAGGTCACTAAATAGGAAACTTTGGAAAGTTCGACAGTCAAACCATGAAGCTATTCTTGGTACTATCAAGGTTAGAGGAGATACTAGTGGTTCATTTGATTGAAAAACATAGTTATGTTGAATTTTTAAATGGAGATGTAATCAATTTTACCAAATGTTTTTTATTTTATAGGTAGTACATATAAATTTCATTTTTAATTACTTACAATTTTTTATAGGTTAGTGGTGCAAATAAGCTTCCACCTTTATGTGGTTGGTACTATCAGTAAAGAATTGTATATTCTTGAAGTTAAGATAATCTTAGGTTAGATATCATTGATACTCAGGTTGGATTTGATCAAATTTTATGAAATGAATTACAAGTTTCATTTTACGGGTGTTTAAATTTAGGCTAAAAAAATGCATTTTTTTATTGGGAAGGGTGTTCTTAAGGCTAGAATGGGTGGTGGGTTTGTTAATCAGGCCTGATGGGAGGTTGAAAACCTAGTCCTATATGTTATCTTCCCCCCCACAGATGTGTTGGTAATGTTAGTTTTTAGTCAGGAAGTATCGGAACTAGAGTTCTGCAACCACAACTTAAACTTTGATGACATTTCTTGTCAGTGTTTTTGTGCTCCAAAATGGTAGTGAAAATGAGCTTTCAAGTGGATTTGAATGTTGTGGTAGTGTGATAACATGTAATTTACCTATTTGGACATGATTTTAGTGATAGATTCTGAGGTGGAGGTCTCAGAGGTAGAAATACCAGTTAGAGCTCAAGAAGTTGCTTGTTCAATGCCAAAAAGTTGTATTTTTAGACCCCTCACTGCAACTTATCCAACGGATTGATATAAAAACTTCTACTTGAGTGATATAGGTTGAAATTAGAGGGATTAAATAGGTATGGGAGGATATAATGGTTCACATAAATGACTTACAATTTTTATTTTATGTGTGTTTGAACTTAGGCTAAAAATTTGCATTTTTCTTGTATTGGGAAGGGTGTTCTTAAGCCCAGAATGGGTGGTGGGTTTATCGATTGGGCCTAATGGGAGGCCAATAACCTAGTCATATATATTATATTCCACCTTAGACATATTTATAGTATAAATTTTTATTTAGAAAGCATCAAAATTAGATTTATGTAACCACAACTGAAACTTTGATAACATTTGTTGTCAGTGTTTCTATGCTCTGGAATGGTAGTGAAAATGAACTTCTAAGTGTATTTTGATGTCATGGTGATGCGATAACATGTAACTTGCATATATGGACATGATAAAAGTGATATATTCATAGGTGGAGTTTTTTAAGGTAGAAATTTTAGTTGGAGTTCAAGAAGTTGCTTGTTCACTGCCAAAAAGTTATATTTTTGGACCCCTCACTACAACTTGTCCAATGGATTGCTATCGAAGCTTACACCTAAGTGATTTTGGGTATGATTATAAGGATTAAATAGGTAGGTTTAATATCTAATAGTTCATATAAATGAATTACAATTTTCATTTTATGCATGTTTTAACTTAGGCTAAAAGTTTGCATTTTTCTTGTATTGGGAAGGGTGTTCTTGAGGCCAAAATGGGTGATGAATTTAACGATTGGACCTGATGAGAAGCCAAGAAACTAGTCATAGATATTATACATGCCCCTAAACATGTTAGCAATGTCATTTTTTAGTTATGAAGCATCAAAACTAGAGTTATGTAACCATCACTTAAACTTTGACAATATTTGTTGTTAGTGTTTCCACGCTCCAGAATGGTAGTGAAAATGAACTTATAGGTGGATTTGAATGTCATGGTCGTGTGATAACATGTAATTTTCCTAGATGGACATGATCAAATTAATATATTCTTAGGTGGAGGTCTCAGAGGTAGAAATGCCAGTTAGAGCTCAAGAAGTTACTTGTTCACTACCAAAAAGTTATATTTTTGGACCCCTCACTGTAACTTGTCTAATAGATTGCTCTCAAATCTTCCACCTGAGTGCTTTAGGGTGAGATTAGAGAGATTAAAGAGGTGGGGGAGGGATCTGATGGTTCATTAAAACTACTTATAAATTTTTTTATGGGTGTTTGAACTTAGGCTAAAAAAATGCACTTTTCTTGTATTGGGAAGGGCATTCTTGAGGCCAAAATAGGTGGTGGGTTTATCAATCAATCCTAATGGGAGGCCATGAACATATTCCTACATGTTACCCATCCCCCCTAGACATGTTGGTAGTGTCATTTTTTAGTCAAGAAGCATCAAAACTATAGTTATGCAACCACAACTTAAACTTTGATAACTTTAGCAACTTTGACAACTTAAATTAAAGACCTAGAAACTTAATGAGTAAGTGACCTATTAGGTGGTATTAGGGTATGATATAAGGTGATGCAAGAACATAGTTTTAAATGGTTATGTGAGATAATTTAATTAAAATGTCCCATAAGTCATGTAAAATGGGTTTGAATGCATGTCATGTCAAAGTTATAAAGGTGATGACCCTTAAGAATCATATTTAGTCATGTTAACACTATCCTCATGTTGGATGTAAGAGAATAAGTTATTTAACCACCCAAACTAACATTCAATCAGGATGGATTTGAAGTTATAAGTGTTGTTTGTTGTAGAATGGGTAGAGATAAGAGAGAGAGGTGAGAGAGAGATCCAAGACCAAAGCAAAAATGGGGAAATAAAGAGAAGATAGCATACCTCTCAAAAGAAGATGATCCAGTCCTTTTCATGGGTTGTGTTTTTTAATTAAAATTGCTAAAAGTGAATAAAGATGGAATGATTATATGTATATATATTTCATGGAAGAGTATTGGATTGTCATTAATTTGTATATTGTCTTTGAAAGGCCCTAGAGGCCATGATCAAGTCACTTTTGTGTGTATTGGTAGTTTTAAACAAGAAAGTGTAGGTTACAGTCAAGGAGGAGAATAAATGATGAGATTGGTGAAGTATGGTGCAAGAAGGAGGAACACTCAATCCTCTATAGGAAAGATCAAATATGTGTTAGGTTTTAAGGTTTAATTTGTGTGATCTCCAAAAGGGAGAGAAACTAAAAGAAAACATTCTTGGATGAGAACTCTGTTATGACTATGACAGTCCCCAAATTATGTTATCTTAATGTATTTGAAACTTCATGTCAAGAAAGTCATTGTATTATTTGGTTAGTTCACATATGCATTCATCCAGGTTTCATCATGATTATTTGGATGTCTAGGTTAGATTCAAAATAAGTAATAAATGTTCATTACCCCATTATTTGAAAGATTTCCCTATTTACACAGTTAGTGCTTTGTTTGGTAGACAATTAATGCCTTATTATGCAATCAAATGCTAAGAAAGGTTGATGTGTGACTAAAGATAATAAATTTCCATAGAGGTGGTATAATTTGGTGTAATAGATGAGAATACAATTTACTATAAATATCTTTAGGGAGTTTGGAACTATTGAACATAAATAGACCTAACACAACAAACCCTTATTTTGCTATGTTAGCTTGTGTATATTCGGTTAGTGTGCCAATGAAATGATTTGTATGGTTAATAAAGTGTATGGATGTGAACTTGATCAAATTTTGAGCATGTGTAGGAGGAAAATGCATTGTGACAATAGTTCATTGGGGGTTTAGTAACCTTTAAAGTGCAGGCAGTCCACTAAAGAGTGACAATTTTTTGTGTTTTGAGTTGGTTGGAGTGAGTGAAGGTTGATCAAAGGATATTAACTATTAGGGAATGTGGATAATAATAACACAAACTTGAAGAAGGTCTTAGGTTCTTTTGGAATGACTTAAAACTAAATAAAATTAATTATGAAGACTCTTTACCTCTGTAGATAGGTAGTTAGGGTTTCAAATCCAAAAACCCTATAACTCCCATTCTAATTATGTAAAATTATTTAAATTTGGTATTATAAAATATTTTGATGCCCCAAATATTATTAAAGTGGTTTGGACTCCATAAAATATGGATTTGTATGATTTTGATGACTATGTCATGAATGGAGGGCTAAAAAGGCCTAATTAGGCAAGGGCTTATAAAGGAAAAGGTACCTACAAATAGAATTGAAGAATTGAACTTTAGGGAGATTTGTATCAAGATGTAGTGTGGTCTAAAATTATTTTGGATATTCAGGGGATTTGACATATTTATTAATGTTAGGTTGTGGAGCTAAAAGCTTCACCAGGATGCAAACAGGAGAAGTTACGGAGGATGCAGAGTTGCGGGGAGTTACAGAATCAGTTGCAGGGAAACCGGCATCAGTCTGATCAACCGACATCAGTTAGATAGAAAAGATGAAGCAACCAGCGTTGGTCACCAGTCGGTCGACATCGGTCATGGAGGAGCCGACATCGACAGCCTGTGCGAGAACAGGCAGTTTACATGTTCAGTCTGGAGAGTCTATTTTGAGACTGTTAGTTTGCATGTTGAAGGCTAGTCTTAGTCTTGAGTTGCGTGTCTAATTATTGTAATTAGGTTAGTCTAATTATTGTAAGCATGATATCTATATATGGACTCATGGGCTGTATTGTAAACCGTAGCTAGTGAGTAAGAGAGCAATAAGCTCCTTCAGAGAGAAGAGAGTAATGGTGCGTTCCTCCTAGTGCCACAGTACCAAGGTGGGTACTGGATTGGAGAATCAGAAGGGTTCTTCGTGTGTGTATGATCTTGGTTAGCATGTGGGCATGACTTTCTATAGGAGATCTACAATGGTGAGTAAGGTCTAGTGATTTGCAGGTAGCAGCAGAGAGCAGGAGATCTACTTGGAGTACGGTCGTGTACTTGGTGAACTAGCAGCGTGTTACTGACTAGTTAGAGAGGTGAACATCAATTTTGTATTGGAGTTGATTATTGTGACCAAGAGAGAGAGGGAAGAAGGTCTTGAGGTGTGGTGAACCTTTGAGGTGGAAGAAGAAGTGGCATCTTATTTATTGTATATTCTTTTGAGTGTTTATTAATACAATTGTGTATTGTCTCTCAATTCCTGTGTTGTTTCATATTTCTAGTTACTTATTGATTCTGGTTAAATTCCGTGTTTAGTTGCTAATACAAGAAGTAATCATATGTGCTCTAATTGGTAGAGCAAGATCCTGACTAAGTAGGGATCAGAGCATGTTTATTGTTCTTAGGTTTCCCTGACAAGTGGTATCAGAGCCTTGGTTGTAGGTTCAAGAGCTGATACCAACAAGTGGTATCAAAGCTTTTGGTTGGGTTGACTAACAGGTGGTTTCAGATCTGGTAGTGTTTTTTGATTACAGGTCACTCACAAGTGTTTCAGATTGAGTGGGAGTATAGCAACAGGAGAAGAAAGTAAGCTACGAATGGAGAAACTGAATAGCACGAATGGTCTGATTGATGGAAAGAAGGAGCAGGTAAAAAGAGATTGTTGGTCGGTAGAAGATCAGCGTGTGGAAGCATATGTTGCAGGTAATATTACACAGGATGTTCTAGATAAAGTAGAATCTTTGTTTACAGATTCTTTTGCCTCTTTCCATGCAGCCCGAAATAGAGCATCTTTTCATGGGTATGTCTTTGGAGACCTTGGAGAGATTTATTTAGGGGTTGGAGAGCCTTGTTAGATGATTGACGAAGGGAAAGTGAAGCTAAAATTGCAGGCGAATGACACACAGTGGTTGAAGGAATTCATGCAGGTACCAATCTTAGAGATGAGTCTAATTTCTTCAAGAAATTTGGGTGATGAGAGATGCACTGTAACTCTCATAGCGGATACACTTGAATTAGATAGTGGTAAGAAAGTAGGTATCCTTTATCTATCTACTTATATTGTTGATTCACCTTCTGTTGCAGAGATGTGGCTTCATAGGCTTAGTCACATATGTAAAAGGAGAATCCAGGTTTTGAAGCGGAAGTTAGATGTCTTTGACAAGCTAAAGAACTGGAAAGCCTTGGTGTTCATGGAGGAGATGACGAACAGAGATCAGGTGAGGAAATTGAATTATTTTGAGTAGAGCAGGGTTAATTTGATTAGGATTTTGATCCATGGAGAGCTTGAGGGTAAAAAGTTATCACTCACAGACGAACACAAGTACTGGCATTGGTCATATAGTAACTGACGTCGGTAGAATAAAGACCAACGTCGGTCATAAGGACCGACGTCGGCAGGAGGGACACCGGTGTTGGCCAAGGAAATGACGTCGGCAGTCATGGTCAATACAGGGAGCTGACATCGATTAGGAGCAGACTGGGAGATGGTCGAGATCGGTCACTGGTACAAATGGTGGGCGGACATCAAGCTGTCAACAAGTCTCAAACGCTCATCTTGAGGTCAAAAAGGGTAAGTGAATCTCATATTCGTTGTTCACCTTCTTTATATTGCTTATTGATGGTCAAGAACTAGGGAGATGCGAAGAAGCAATGCAGGTAGAATCTAGATACAGTGGGAGCTTGGCATGGATGAGGAGTGTGAGTCCTTGGAGAAGAACCAAATAGGTATTTATTGGTAGAGTTGTCAGCTGGAAGTAAGCATTGAGAGACGGAATGGATTCCCATTTTAAAGAAGAGAGTGGATGGATACAAGAGACAGAAGGCCAAGGCATATGGTCTTGAAGAAGTTGCAGGACAGTGGTACAGGTTTTGACAGGTGGATGACTAAGCATGGCTTCAGTCAATGTTAGTGTAACTATTATGGTTTTATCTTACCAGGTGGATGATGATTGCAACATTATCTAGTTACTGTATGTGGGTTATTTGCTAGCAGGTTTGTACATACAGGGATTTGCTGAGCTAAAGGTAAGGTTAGTTTAGAGGCGTGTCATGAAGAATTTGGAGCAGCGAAATTCTTTGGCATAAGAGACATGGAGATTTGATCTCCAGTGGGAGCTGATGTGAAGACAGTGTTGGCAGGGTTCATGATGCAGGTTGCAAAATCAAAAAGCACACCAAGGGCTGGACAGTTCAAGCGTAGCTTGAAATAGGGTTTGAAATCACATGAGGTCTAGTGTAGACCTGAGTTGTTTTCCCAAGCAGTGGGGGTTGTCAAAAAGTTTGGAGCCAATTCGGGGAAGGAGTACTAGAGGGTAGTTCAGTGGGACTAGCAGCAGGGATTCTTGTTAAGCAGGGTCAAGTTCTTCACTACATGGATATGTAGGTTCAGATGTGGCAGGTTACTTTGATGACAGGTGTAGCATCACGGGTTGTGTGGTGGTTAGTCTTCAGGGTTGATCTTGAAGAGGAATACAAGCCAGAGAATAATTTAGATGGTGTACAGGCATAGGTACAGGTATAGCTATTTATCTCCAAGTGGGAGATTGTTAGGTTGTGGAGCTAAAAGCTTCACTAGGATGCAAATAGGAGAAGTTACGGAGGATGCAGAGTTGCAGAGAAATCGACATCGGTCTGATCAACCAACGTCAGTCAGATAGCAAAGAGGAAGCAACCGACATCAGTCACCAGTCGGCCAACATCAGTCATGGAGGAGCCAACATCGATAGCCTGTGCGAGAACATGCAGTTTGCATGTTCAGTCTAGAGAGTCTATTTTGAGACTGTTAGTTTGCATGTTGAAGGCTAGTCTTAGTCTTGAGTTGTGTGTCTAATTATTGTAATTAGGTTAGTCTAATTATTGTAAACATGAGATCTATATATGGACTCATGGGCTGTATTGTAAACCGTAGCTAGTGAGTAAGAGAGCAATAAGCTCCTTCAGAGAGAAGAGAGTAATGGTGCGTTCCTCCTAGTGCCACAGTACCAAGGTGGGTACTGGATTGGAGAATCAGAAGGGTTCTTCGTGTGTGTATGATCTTGGTCAGCATGTGGGCATGAATTTCTATAGGATATATACAATGGTGAGTAAGGTCTAGTGATTTGTAGGTAGCAGCAGAGAGCATGAGATCTACTTGGAGTACAGTCGTGTACTTGGTGAACTAGCAGCGTGTTACTGACTGGTTGGAGAGGTGAACATCAATTTTGTATTGGAGTTGATTGTTGTGACCAAGAGAGAGAGGGAAGAAGGTCTTGAGGTGTGGCGAACCTTTGAGGTGGAAGAAGAAGTGGCATCTTCTTTATTGTATATTCTTCTGAGTGTTTATTAATACAATTGTGTATTGTCTCTCAATTCTTGTGTTGTTTCATATTTCTAGTTACTTATTGATTCTGGTTAAATTTCGTGTTTAGTTGCTAATACAAGAAGTAATCATATGTGCTCTAATTGGTAGAGCAAGATCCTGACTAAGTAGGGATTAGAGCATGTTTATTGTTCTTAGGTTTCCCTGACAATTAAAGTGTAAATGCCAAAAAAAAAAGGCTACAAGCCTAGTGGGGTCATCAGTAGCTTTGTATGTGAATATGAGTATTGAAGTGTGATTTAGGGTTTGAAGGAGGTTAAAGAAAGTATGATATGATAATTCAAGATAAGACATGATAATAAATTGTAATAATGAAACCTATATCAATATTTGTACTTGAAACCTAAGAGGAATGCCTAGTGAGAAGATAGTGAAACAATGAGAGGAAGTTTATGAATGGAATGAATGAAATGAGTTAGAGAATGAATGTGAGAGATTTGTAAGAGGTATAATGACACCAATAAGTGTATCCAAAGGGTACAATAATTAGGTACAAAGAGAATAATTTTATTAATCCTAAGTGATAAGAGTGTCATTAGTCATTTCCACTACACACAATGAAATAAAAACTTTAATTTAAAAAAATATGGGAGATCCAAGATTTATAGCATTGAAAAGAATAATTTTTTAATACTCATTTATGTACAACACTAAATATGAGATCTGATAGATAATAGTTTGAAATATCAAAACAACACTATACAATAACACACAATGAAATAAAAATTGAATATAAATTAAATAAATTCTCATGATAGGCATACAATATAGGCACATGAGTGCAATGTCAATAATACATAGATTTCCATGATAGTCAGACAAAAAATTACATCTACCAACATAGTATCTAATGTCGAGTGAATGTCATATACACATATACGATGCCAAAAATGTGTAAATTGCCATATAGGCAT
Organism: Torreya grandis; assembly: GCA_037957365.1. Lineage (NCBI taxonomy): Eukaryota > Viridiplantae > Streptophyta > Pinopsida > Cupressales > Taxaceae > Torreya > Torreya grandis. Next base: position 4,903,110 of record JARHVA010000516.1, read on the forward strand.
ACAAAAAAGTACATCTCATGTAAGACATCATTTTCATCAAATAGCCTCCCTTCTTTGCCTTCCTCGAAGAAGATTCTCCTTGGGATGCCCTACTAATAGATGGATACCCCTATAATGCTTTGGATTGCTCCAAGATCTGACTATAGGTCCTATACTCATAGCTCACTTATAGTTGAACCTATTTAAATACAAGAATTATTACAAAATTAACATAAAATACATTCAACCAATTGTTAAGAAATTAATTTTAAACTACAATAAAAAATCATTTAAACATGCACTTACTACAAGCTCACGATCCTACTTAATTTAATTTTCATGCTTAAACAAGTCAATGGCAGGGTTAATTATTCGAATAGACATCTCAAATATGAGAGAAACATAAGAATTTGCCCTACTAATAATCTGATTGGGGCTATCAAATGTCATCATACAAACCTACATACATAATACATTTACATAAGTTATATTTTCCCCAAGTATGCAGTAAAATTATCAAAATAAGTCTATTTTTACAATTCAAAATTACAAGTTGATATATACTTATGTCAACACCTGTGCAAATGGCATTGCAGTAGCAATCCCTATGTCTATCTCAACTCATAGAGAGGGAGGAGTGTCTACTTGAGCCATCAACTATTCATGTAAACAAGATCTCACTTACTTTTATATAAAGTATCAAAATTTATATATGGAAACCATGCATATCATGAAAAGACAATGTAAACCAAGAATCATGGAAGTGTAACTACTATACAATGTGCAATGGCCAAGAATAAGAAGTAGTTTGCATGTTGGAGGTAATATAAAAATTGTAATACATGTAGGAAGTGTGAGTGGCAGAGTAGGAGGTGGAAATAATAGTAGCACTTCGACAAGGAAAAGTTAGGGAGAGAAAACGAATAAGAGACATATCAAGAACTCTATCCTTACTTGTAAAGCTTCTTTGGATAGAATAAAATGCCATTATATATTTACTAGGGAAAGGTTGAGCAACACATATATGGCCATCATCCTTATATTATATGTGTGATATCAATAATCTATATCTCTATATATAATACATGGATTGATATCACATTCATTTATAATAGATTAATGATAAGTGTTTTTGGGGAAAGCACCCAACTAATAGAAAGGAGTGAGTCATGGTGAATCCACCTCTTCATGAAGGTGTGTGTAAATATCATTCTAATAATAGGTCGAGGAAGAGAGGTCCTTGTCCAATATATCAAGTTTTATCCATCTAAATATATTGTCTTGTTTTGGTTTAAGAGAATAAAATTGGCAAATATTTTGGATGTTGAATTGGAAGAAAATTCAAGGTGTAGTTATTGAGGCTAACACATATTTTAGTACTAACACAAATGATGGCTCTCCCCCCAATCTTGGCAATGGGGCTAGAAGCTGTTGAGACCCAATGCAATGTTTTCTAGCATAAGGAATGTTAAGTAGAGAGGTTGTCTACCCTTTATACCTTTGTCATAGCCAAAGTAAGAGGTGTAATGAGGCATTACAATTTAAATCTAGACCTTTGTCATGGCTAGAGAAAAAGGAGTGATGAGATATTAAAATTGAATTATCATGTGTATTACAATTTTGTGGCTCAAACATGATAAGGTAAAGTTTACACCAAAAATTTTAGTCCCCCTTTCCCTAATTCTGCCCCTTTCTACAAACCACACCTCTTAAATTATTCATCAAAAATTATAACCATGTATAATATTATCCTCCTTAATGTTTCCTACAAGATTCTAGCAAAAATCCTTGCAAGGAGAGTATCCTCACTTTTTCCCTATATTATCTCAGAGACTCAAATTGGCTTTGTCAAAGGGAGATACATTTTAGATAATCTAATCACTAGTTTGGAAGGTATGTATTGGGCAAGAGATTCAAACCAAGATTTTGGAATGATCTTACTTGATTTTGAGAAATCTTATGATAGAATTGAGTGGCCATTCATTGAGAGAAAGTTGCACGCTTTTGGGTTTCAAGATAAATTCTATAGAATGGTCAATGTACTTTTCAAGGATGCTTCAACTATTATTAAACTCAATGGTGAATTAACAAACTCCCTTATGCTTCAATGCTCCATGAAGCAAGGATGTTTACTTGCCCCATCACTCTTTATTTTGGTAGCAAAGGCACTGCATTACTTTCTTACATATTCAGACATTGGACCTTTGGTTAAAGGTATCTCACTCCTAAATAATGAATCTCTTCTTAATGTGCTCTTTGTTGATGATACATCAATATTTTCTACCTTGGAGAAAAATAATTTAGAATAGGTTGCAAATAATATTAAGATCTACTACTTTGACTCAGGGTCTAAAGTTGTAATGCATAAATCACATATTTTGGGGTGGAATGATTAGCCACTTGATTGGTTGTCAATGTTTGGATGGAAATGAAAAGGACCAAATGAGATGGTTAGATATTTAGGGATTCCATTTGCCCTAACCCCATCCTTCAAGAATATGTGGGACTGGGTCTTTGGTAAAATCAATAAAAAAAAAATAGCAAATGGTAGGGTCACCTGCTATCACTCCCATGTAGGATCCAAATTTTCTAGAAAGTTCTTTCTTTATATAACATATATTATGCCTCCTGCTAGTTATTCGGTAACACACAAGTCAACATGATTCAAATGATTATAAGGGATTTCCTTTTATCAGATGGAAAAGGGGGTAAGAAAAGGCATGTGATCTTGTGGAAATTCTACTCAAAACCCAAAAGCATTGGTGGACTAGGATTGAAGGATCTTCTGTTGCAAGGGATAACCTTGGCTGTTAAATGGATTGTCAAAGCCTCTATCAGAAATGAGCCCTAGAAAGTATTGGTTAGGCATAATATCATGAGAGGCTTTCCAAAAGGGAAATCAAACTAGGAAGGACTAAATAATGTTGATCTACTTGTAGGGACTTTCATAGTCAAAGTTGATGCCTCTCCTATATTTACATCTATTTGGTCTACCTGGGATTTGGCCAAGTATTTCATTACTGCAAAATAGATCTTTAATTGGTATGGGACTATGTGTCAAGGCTATAGGTCTATTTTGTGGAACTTGTATGTCAATAGGACTCTGTTGGCCCTCACTAGGGGATGCTCTAACTTTGACTGGTACAATAAAGGGTTGAGGAGATTCAAGGATCTCTACCTCCAGAGGAGTTGGGCCTCATGGTCAGAACTCAAAGATAGATTTCATCTCTCAAATTCTTAATGTAGAACATTCACCTTGCTCCAAACAAGTCTCAAATAGAATAATAATGTGGTGTTTATGGAAGATGAGGATGAGTTTTAAGGTAGTGTGAAGTGGAAAAAAGGCCCGCCTCTACTTGAGTATTTGATGCAGATGCTTTACCAAAAACTTTCCTTTTCCAATGCCCCCTATCTTACCCTCAATCATATTTGGTATGTGCTTGATCCCTTTCCTACTTATTCTTTTAGGTTTATGATAATTTGGTCCTCTTGTCTTGAACCCAAGAAGTCTCATTTTTGTTGCTTACTAATGTATAAAAAATTAGTTGTGGGTGTTATTTTGAATAATTGTGGGCTTACTAATCCTCTTCGTGCCTTCTGTAGTGATGTTGAATCTATTGAGCATGTGTTTCATTCCTGCCTGTTTGCTGCTACACTATGGAAAAAATGTCTTAAACCTTAAAATTTTGTTTTTGGATATGAGCTTGGATGGTTAAATATTGCTTTTGGGTATGTTTTTCCTAAAATTAAAGTCCATCCTTTTTTTCACAAATTATGGCTTGTCTTCTCTACTGAAGTTCTTTGTTTTTTTGGAAATAAAGGAATCTATAGGCATTTTTAAGGTAAGGCTAGAGTGCTTACTGATTTCGTAATTGAAGTCATTCTTCATTTTTTGTCCTTGTAGATTTTTATTCAATTGAAGATTCCACAAGACTAGCTTGAAAAGTTTCTAAGGATAGGGTTTCTCAAGGTGACATCAGACTATTTGCTCAACTCAAGAGGATACCCTCAATTGATCCCACATCCATATTGGGTTGTGTCCCACCTGACAGTAGTAGAGGTAAAGATTTTTGAGTTTGAATAGGATTACATCAAAGACACCTATTTTGACTAGGTTGATAATCCAGTGAAGGAGTGGATTTGTCTAGAAATAGGGGATGAAAATGTAATGGAAGGTCCTTCATCAGGAAGTCCTTATCCAGATGTCTTAGCACATAGAGTGCAAGATGAACTTTAGTAACAGATAGATGTGAACATAAACAACTTTTTTGGCAAACTGGAGAAGTTGATAGAAGGTGGCAAATCTATAGATGTGGAAGATGTCCACAACTAAGTGAGGTAGAATAATATGAAATAACTTTTGGATAAAGTTGATCATCACCCAACCAAGTTGATCCTAGGACATAAGTAGATTAGAAATGTTAGTGATAGCAGCTCCTTGGGGGATGTGCTTTGACTAGTTTGGATGGCGATGATGATAGGGAAGGCATTGCTTACAATAGGGCATTGGACCTGTATCTATTATCCTACCACCTATGGGGTGGCCTCTATTTATTTTATGTTTATTTTTTTAATTGATGTGAATGATGTTGCTCCTCATTCATTTGCCTATTTAGCATTGTTGTCTTTAGAAACTGTTGGTTATTTTTCATCAGCTGCCTGGTTGGCACCTTTTCCTTTGATACTATTCATTTTTTGGGGGGTTGCCTATTTGGAGCCATTTTTATATTAAACTATTTATTATTAGGACTGTGGGTGGGGGATGCCCCACTGCTGATTTTTGTTTTACTTGATAGTATGTATATTTTTGGCATCTAGAAAGCATGTATTAGTAATCGATCTTCAATATTAAAAAAAACATGGATAAAATCTTGTAATAAAATAAAACAATATTTAAGTCCTGTTATCACTATGTTTTAAGTGAAGTCACTTAATAAAATATAAATTTATTTAAATAACTGTTTCATTAATTTTATTTAAATAAGTCAATTTAATGTTCAACCCTGAGTCATGGTCCTTTATGTTTAAGAAGACTCTTAAAGTTACATTGTTAAGTTAATGATCCACTAAGTACGATTGTTGATGTTTTAATAATTGATGAGCAAATTTAAGGTTCTTATTGAGTCTATATTGATATTATTTAAAAGTAATTATAATTAATTTAGTCATCTATTTTAATTATGGCTATGAGTATGCCTTTAGTCCTAAAAAAATTAAAGTTCAATTAACTGAATTTGCATCCTATTTATGAGTTGGTTGTAGGTAGGTTAATAGTCAAAATTATTCAATTAGGTTGAAAGTTAGTTGATTTGGGTAGATTCGATGCAATATAATTAGTGGTTATATTAACCAACAAACTAAAATTGCATTGTATAAATTGATATAGAAGTAATGGAGAAAGGGGTCAAATTGATGAGTCATCTTTACATTTTCCCACTATGATGGGTCTTAATCATGTTAAATCTAATTCCTTGTATTTTTACCCTTCATGTGCATTTCTTCTCTTTTACCTTAAATTCCCTTGCTATTATCACCCATTTTCAAGGGTAACATGTGGATTTATGTATAATGGTAATGGTGACATAAGTCAAAATGAGAATATGACTATATTGAGCTTATCAACTTCATTTTCAATATAGTGTTACTTAGAAGGACCCCTAGATATGTGTTATTCATTTTATAAGTATCCTCATGGCATGTCAACTACCCTTATCTAATCTTGAATGAGATTATTCATGGGATCTTTGTGGGATTTTCCAAAATCAATTATATAAATACCATCGAGCGCATTCTCAAAGCTTGCAACTATTGTGGTTCCTCTTTAATGGTTTGTGATACCTCATAACAACTTCCAAATGTTCATGGTACCCCCAAGATGATCAACCCATCTCCAAAATTTATGGACTAGTGTATTTATATAGGAGGAAGATGATTTTGAAGGTTTAAATTTTATTTGAGTCTATATGGTATGGTTTCACAATCAGTAGCCTTTAGTTACGCTTAGGAGACCTAATTAGCCCTGAGGGGTGTTGAGTTACATGTTTTCCAAAGAGAGTTAAATTATGAAAGTCCCTACATGATCTATGTGATATATAGGGGTATCTGAATGTGGGTTTTGTTTTATTGGGAACTTTGTAGTTCACTCAGAACAAGGCATTTTGCCTCAAAAAAGGGCTAGTAGAAGGAAGGTGTCAATAAGGAAAGAAGATTTAAGTGAAGAGTTGAAGCTTGGGGGTTGTGCGGAATGGTTGGATGCATGAAATGAGATGTAATTGAGTAGGTAGATGCTCTTATGAGTATTTTGGAAGGATAAAACCAAAGTATCATGCAAACCTATGAAAACATATAATAATATTGTAAAGAACAGAACAAGGATAAAGAGAGAGAACATGAAAACATAGTATGAATTAAGGAGGTTGATCTTAAAAGGAAATATTACAAATACCTAGTTTATTAGTGAAATGACTTCAAGCAGAGGAGGATTAAGTGAATACAATGAGGCTTAAGAACCATTAAGTAGGTAAGAGTGAACAAGAAAGGCTTAGTAAATGCAAAGTGATCAAAGAGATAAAGAGTTTGAAGATAGAAGACAAAGAAGGACAAGAAAAGATCAAAGTTGGGTACTTGGTAGAGGTAAGTGTGTGTTTCCATCCATATCAAGAAAGCTTGTTAGAACCTATGCATCAAGATACTTGATAGATAAATTTAATTTAAACTTACTAGGCAAATATACATAAACTAAATATACATAGAGCATAATATTAACTCAAAATTTTACCTCTGTATAAGTAAATGGTGTCATCCTAATAGAGATAGATGTAGCAGTAGATGGGCCAGTAGTTGGATCTGAATATGTAAACAATGGTCAGATAAATCAAATGTTTTAAATGTTGACTGTAATGATGAAGGCATCATCACTTCCTGTGACATAAAAAATGAAATATTTATTATTTAATTTATATGTAAATTAATTTTTAGCTAAATTAAATTTTTAAATATAACTTGAATTTAACATGAAATTTATATAAATTATACCTGCATCTGTGTAGTAGCTGATGTCTTCACACCAAATATGTGTGCCAAAAACTCATCACTCATAAGAATATTATCCAAGCCCTCTGAACCACCATCATCATCGAGAAGGTCTAGTACACATAGATCCATAAGAACTACAAGGGTGGGGTTGAGTATGCACACTAGGTGGCATATCTCTAGCATCACTCTATGAGAGCCTACTTGTATATTGAATGAGTATATCAGTGGGTGAACTAAGAGCATACAGAGTGTCGATCTACATGACTTACTAAATTACAAAGGAGATCTCAGGCTTAAGTAGATTTTTGATACAGATCCATGTAGGTCGATTAGGTGCATGATGTACACCTGATCAATCAGAATCAAAATAGTTTAAAATCTCATTGAGGACAAACTCATAGGAGAGTTTCCTCATAAAATTGAATGGGACCTCATGGTTGTTACACGATGGATAGTCAAATACAATCCACCATTGATCCCAAAAATTGGTTGTGATTAAATTATATACGCAACAATGGATTGGAAAATGTTTAGTGATTCTGGGAAATGGGTCATTGGTGGTTGGGTCAATGAATATGGCACAAATTGAGGCTTTTGATATTTATTTGTTCTTGACCTAAAGTACTGACAATTTGTTAGCATGATTATCCATACAACTATCCCTATATGAATTCCATTGATTAATTTGACTCATTATAGAGTCAATTTGACCTAATAAGGTCTCTAGGGAGTTGGCTAGATAGGTGTGATGTGGGTTGGTGGAAGTGGGATCCCTCATTCTCCCAATTAATTCTTTAATTTCAATTTTATTTCCCATAATATTGTTAATTAGAATCTCCTAAATTTCATGGGTGTTTTGTGGAATTGTAAGAGGGTTAGGTGGATGGTTAGGAGGAGGAGGAACAAGAGGGTTTTGTGTAGGGCTAGGAGGGTTAGTAGGATGGGTTGTTCAAAATAAACAAATTACAACTAAAAATTAGGGTTAAATAATGAAAATAAAAAAAATAAGTTTAACAAGTGTATATTTGTATCACTTACCTCATCTATATGGTGGCATCATTGATTAACATGTTCTTGGGATGAATTTGGTAGTTCTTATCACTCTTTTGTCTATCTTACCCAAAACCCAATCGTGGAAGCTAAAGGAGAGCAAGGAAAATTGAATGCAAAATAATGATTTTACATTTGAGTTTTGGTTTTAATTTTTTTGTGACACAAGTAACATGATCTCATTATTAACATGATCGCATTATAAAAAATAATAATAATGTGATTGCATTATTGTTTAAAATAACGTGATCATGTTATATAATAGTGTGATCACATTATGGCTCAATAATTATCAAGCCATAATTTAAATAATGTGATCACATTAATTAAATACCATGATCACATTATTTATTAAAATGATCTCATTGCCTAAAATGTCCATGAAATTGTCCCCTAACTTCGTGCACTTACCTATTAGTTTCCCTAATATGCACACCTACATTTTGGTTCATACTACAGACTAGCCTAAGCCCATGAGCGATGTAGTTTGGATGGTGAGAAAAGATATAAGATGAAGATAAACATGTATAAATAATTCTCACATGATGATATCAAACTCCATGTGATTCTCATAGGCATGGAAGATAGAGCAAAGATTGAATTAAAGTGGCCTCTAACCTCATATTCAGTAAACACTACACACAGTCATAAGCCTATAAGTTAGTATTGAGAACATGTGATGTTGAGGGGTATATGGGTATGGTCAGGATTTAAAAATTGACACAAAAGGTCATAATGACTTGATGAAGACCTTCATAACCACCTTTAGGTATAACTCATAGTGGAAGTGTCTTTTGTTTTATCTCAGAGTAGAGGCACTCCATAGTTAGCATAACCTGTAGAGCTACATGTGTGGATGGGAAAAGATGAAATGATAGAGTCTTAATGGTTTTAGGATGATTTTTAAGGTTTGATTATATGAAAACAATTTTTTAGTAACACCTACAGTCATTAAAACCTTCATAGATGATCACATATGCAGAAACAAAGTCTAGGCCTATTAGGCCTAGAACTAAACATAAAACCTCATGATGTCTAAAGTCATTCATATGACTATATGATCTCTCAAAGTAACTTCAATTCCTTCTGGGGAGAATGGAGGAATGATTGGAATCATTGGTTTGTAAAGAATAATCTAGAACTGGTCATTTTGGCCTAAATCTATCTCAGACCTATTCAAAATACATAGTAAAAACTTGAAATACAACTTCCTTCACTCATATTTGTACCAATGAGATGCATGGTATCTCAATCAGCTATACATAGTTTAAGGGGGTCCTACACTTGATATCAGTGGAATTTGTTTGAGGGTTAAACATCTAACCTTTATGAATCATCACTAAGAACCTAACCTTCCTAAAACCCTTGTGTGAACCCAACAGAGAATATATAAAGGGAGATGCATTCATAAGGATTCAATTAACCTAGAAACTAACTTCTACCTACCGAGTACTCTCCCAGGCTCCTTGACATCTAGTTGTTTCGTACCATCACTTGCATAGACATGCTTGACTTAGTCAATTTTGTAATTTTTGAGGTGTTTTTCAAGTGCAAAAAGGAATAGGTGAATGAAAATAATTATATGTGTTTAAAGACTTGTTATAACTCCTTATTTGTTCATGGAAACCCCTCTGATAAGATAGTCATTGCAGGCAGTCTTGGACAAGATAATAAGAAATGAAGTGACTGCGAAAATTGGAAATGAGAAGTGTGTTTTGAGTTTCATTGAGGTTTATTTGATAGAATAAAGGATAAATAAGTCTTGAACATGTGTCTAAGACCCCTATAACTAATCTCTTTGGACATCTGTAGGTCACCCTAGTTATAAGTGTGTGATTTGAGACCTAGAAGGGCTAATGAGTGATTGCAAGAGGGTGAATGACAAGTGGTGAAGATAAGTTCATCATTTGAGAGGCATATATGATTGTCACAATCTTGTTTTCACCTTCCTAAGTTAGGGCAGATGTTTCAATAGACTTCTAATTCAGTTTCAAGCAATTAAGTGGACTACTCATCATCATAAGGGCAGTTTCAAGGACAAAGATCTCTACGCCAACCTCAAGAAGGTGTCATGTTTCATATGGACATTTGTCTAAGAGGATTTCATGACCTATTTTCCAATTGATTCTCTTGCATTATAACTACTTTCCAAATCTTGACACGTGGCCTTGTGATTTTCCAACTTCACTTCTTCTCTTTCCTTTCCTATGCTCTACATATTCAAGCCATTTTGGCATTGTATTGGAATCCACAATTGGTATGGCAAAGCCCTGATATTTTGGTATCTTGTTTTTAGCCTTTGAATAAATTTTTGAAGTTGATTTAATCTCTAAAACTCTTGCCTAAGTATGTCAATTAGTGTACTTGATGAATGTCTTCTCCATAATTCCATCTTGCTCTTGTATACATTATGTGAGTAGTAGCATCTCTTCTAACATGTCTCATGAAGTGTATGTGTTTTTTAAGTGTGTTTTGAAGTGTGAGAGGGACTAGTAGTGTCCAATATCAAACCTCCTTTTCACTCACCTCTAGATATGCATAGCAATCTGCCTCCATGTAGAAACACTTATACTAGAAGAACATTGAGTTGAGATCAATTTTAGCAATCTTCTTTTTTAGTGAAAATGCAAGTATGTTGGTGGAGTTAATTTTGGTGTATCACCTCCATTAGTATAGGTTACTTTCAAAAAAAATTCCCTTTTCACCCCCAATAGTGATTAGTGTAGTGTAGTGTGTCAGCCTAAAAGATAGATCAAGGGAGCTAGCCCATAATCTATAGGTTTACCTTTGCTATAGGCAACCCACACACCTAGAGGTAATCCCATGTTATAAAAATTAGAAGAGGTCTAAACCACCTCCTCCAAGGGTACAATATTTGGTTATAATAATAACAACTACTAAATATTTAATCAAATGGGTTAAATAAATTCCTTTGAAGTCGACCAGGGCTGATGACATCCATATATTTCTAATGATGCAAATCATATCTCAGTTTGGCCTTTCACTTTCAATTATTACAAATTATGGTACTGTTGAACCCATTTATCTACTGAGAGGGGGGGTGAATTAGTAAATTGTAAAAAACCAGTTTTTTTTAAAGTTCTTTCTAAACAAGTCTTAAAGTATAAACTAAAGAACAAATACAAACATCAAACAAACACATGCAAAGCTCATAACACCAAAATTAAATGTGGAAACCCAAAGGTAAAAACTATGATGAGAAAATCTATTTTTCTAATCCAACCTCACAAAGAAATGCCTCACTAGCTACATTTAAGGCTACCCAACCTAGGGAGACACCCATCCCCTATTTTTAAGAGCACCAAATCTAAGGAAGCACCCATTCCCTATACTGAGCACCAACCCATCTTAATCTGATGGAACCAACCAATCAAAAATTTGAGTTACAACTTAATTAGATGAATCAGATTCATAAGAGGATCCAGGTCTATGTTCTTTATTACACATCCAATCTGCAACTACTCATTTCTCATTCATCACACTCTTGTGTGATCTTCACTCTTCCTACCCCCTTTATTTGTATCTAACATATGTCTATTTTTCACTATATTGCTATTTTATTCAACCATTACAACATACTTAGATGAATCTCTTTTCTATACTTGACTCTTCTTATTCTAAGAAAAATAATTATTTGTATTCTTCTCTCTGTCTCTTGGAATTCTGCCACACTTTCTTTGATTTCAACATTCATAATATATGAATGATTCTAAGATTATCCATTTTTTTTATTTGCATATCATTAAAATAATTGACTATTGATTTCCTTCAATCATCATTCTAGATTCTTGTAACTAACTCACTTCATCATATCTTTGAATGCTTTCTAATTTTAAGATGTGTCTATCAGATCTAAAGAATCTAACTCCCAAAAGCTGTTGGATCTTCTTATATGCACAATCCTTACTTAACATACTAGTTAACTATCAATCTCCTTGAATCATCTTGTTGCCTCCAATGTCTTTGGATCGCTTTCACTCCATCGATGTCCTCAAAGATGCTCGATCCCTACTTAACACACTGGTTAACTATTAAGCTCATTGCATCATCTAGTTGCTTCATGTGTCTTTGGATCACTTTCACTCCATCGATGTCCTCAAAGATGATTGATCCTTAATTGATCACTATGTCACTAAACAATGATCACTTTGTTCCATATGGGTCTTTATGCTTCATTAGATCTTTCTTATCCAAGCTCCCATGTACCATCTGATCTTAGCAAATGCATGATCCTTAACTAGGATAGTCATTAACCTTCAGCATGTAGACCTCATCTCACTTATTTTGATGACTATGGATTTCTTCTACTTTGATGATATCTTCAAACTTGCTTAGACTTTATCTCACCTTTATGCCTTTCAAAAGCTTAGTGCAACATCCTTTGGCACTAATGAAAGTGACCTACACTTCTAAATTATCCTTCGAAGACTTGTAATGTTCCTTGACCCATCTGACTATATCCTTCAGCTCCTTTGCTTGGGGATAATGTTCTTCAGAGCAGTTATCCTATACTCCACCTGAACTATCCTTTAGGACTTGGTAAGTACCCTTCAAATCTCTCACAATTAACCTTTGGGACTTGTGTTTGTGGCGCATACCCTTCAGAGCATATCCTTCAAACAAATTGTTATAGGCTTTTTGTCTAAGGGGCTTTGGGACAATTTTCTCGATAAAATGTCTAAATGCCTTTCGAAACTATTGGCATGTACCCTTCAGCATTTTTTAAAAAGCCTTTTAGAAACTTTGTAAGTGTCCTTTTCTCCATTTGAACTATCCTTTGGCACTTATGAAAATGCCCTGTGATCCTTTAGAACAATTACAAGTGTCCCTTCAAAAAATTTGTAATAGACCCTTTGAAACTTGTGCAAAAGTCCACATACTCTTCAAAACTTTTGTTCGAGATGCATTTCCTTCAAAAAAATTGTTGTGGACATTTTGTCTGACAAAAACTTAACCATTTTTCCCAAAATATATCCCAATGCACTTTTTTTGAAAGAATGCGGCAAGGTACTTTCTCTTAAAGAAAAGACCAAATCAAAAAATCAACTAAGTGTGGAGACCAAACATCTTGTTCTTTGCATACTTCGAGTTCTCTAACACTGCTTATCAGTGACAACCATATGTAATATCTTCTTGAGTTAATCGCTATGCCTTTGTCATTAATGTTTGCACATACATCTTTCATTATCAATGATAACCATGACGTAAATCTCTTCATGAGACTTTGATCTCAACCATGACTTTCAGATTGCCAACAATCTCCCCCTTTGTCATTGATGGCAAAAACATCCACTGAAAAGTAGCCTAATCTCTATGTTGCACTTGTGTCTTGCTCTTTTCTCCCCCTTTGACATTAATGACAAAGCATCTCTACCAAAAATTCAACTAGCTCCACCTGAAGTGTACTTCTTCAGGTATGACACTATTTTGATCCTTGGACCTGTCAGATAAGAACAAATTATGATAAGCTCCCCCTTAGGCCATGAAACAATTGACTAAAATCTTCTTCTTCTAGAAGGTAGTGATGTGACTTTTATACTCCACCTGGAGACATGCCTAATCACTAAGAACTAGTGATGTGGTGTAGGAGCTACCACGCCCAGCCGCTATCTCAGTTATTCAAATTGGTCCTTAGGCAAACGTTTACTGAATATGTCTACAATTTGATCTTTTATTGAAACATATTCCATTGTGACCTCTTGATCACCAACCTTTTCTCTATGAAAGTGATACTTGATTGATATGTGCTTTATTCTGTAGTGCATCTTCAAATTCTTGGATATATTTATAGCACTTGAATTATCACATAGAATGTGAATTGGTCCTTTGAACTCCACTTCAATGTCTTTCAGTGACCGCTTCATCCACAACACATGAGTGCAACATGCCAGTGCTGCAACATATTATCCTTCTATTGTAAATAGTGTAACTAACTCTTGTTTTTTACTTAGCCATGAAACAAATCTATTACCAAGGAAGAATACACCACCACTAGTACTTCTTCTATCATATGTGCTTCCTGCCTAATCAACATCTATATATGCTGTCAAATTGAAATCATCACTTGAAGGATACCATAAGCCATAGTATACTATACTTTTGATATATCTTAAGATTCTCTTTATTGTATTTACATGTGTTTAGCCTGGAATATAGCAACCATGCATATAGCCTGCATGATGTTTGGTCTTGTTGTAGTAAGATATAGAAAACTACCAATCATATACCTATACATTGTATGATTCACTTCAGGAGATTCATCACCTTCGCTCAATTTACATCTAGTTATCATGGGAGTGATGACTGGTCTGCTATCCTCCATACCAAATTTCTTGAGCATCTCCTTTGCATACTTGGTCTGGGATATGAATATCCCTTATTTGGATTGTGTAATCTATAGACCAAGAAAACATGAAAGTTCTCCTAGCATCGACATTTAAAACTCTTTTTGTATTTGATTTTCAAACTCTTTGCACATATTGTTGTTGCTGCCACCAAAAATGATGTCATCAACATAGACAACTATGATCAACATATGTCCATTTTCAGACTTAACATACAAGTTATTGTCTATACATCCTTTGATAAATCCTTGTTGTTTCAAATATTGATCTAGCCTTGAATACCATGCTCTAGGTGCTTGTTTTAGACCATATAGTGCTTTCTTCAATTTGCACACATAGTCTTCCTCATCTATCAACTGAAAACCTTTAGGTTGTTCAATATAGACTTCTTCTTCCAAAGTTCCATTCAGGAAAGCTGACTTAACATTTATTTGATAGACTTTGAACTTTTTAAAGACTAAGAATGTTAAAAGCATTCTGATGGCTTCTAATCTTGCCACTAGGGCAAATGTCTCCTCAAAGTATATTCCTTCTAATTGAGCATATCCTTTGCAAACAAGTCTAGCTTTGTTTCACACAATAGATCCATCTTCATTCAACTTGTTTTTAAAGACCCATTTTGTGCCTATGACATTCTTGTCTGTGGGTCTTAGAACTAGCTACCAAGGTTTGTTCTTTTCTATTTGACTTAGTTCCTTATCCATGGCCTTTTGCCAATTCTCATTTTTGCTATCCTCAACATAGTTTTTAGGCTCAATTTCAGATATTAAATCAAAAACTATCTATTATTTTCTCATTATAGCCCTTCTCATTTGGACTCCTTCATTCATCTTGCCAATGATCTGCTCCTTAGGATGATCCTTTTTAACAAACTTTGAGGGTGTCTTTTCAGTCCTCTTTATCTCCTCTTCATTATCTAATATTTCATCCTCAACTTCTTCTTTCACTTCCTCAATTATGATCTCCTTTATAGGTTCAATTTCTTCCATGAGGATCTCTTTAACGTCAACATGGATTCTCTCCACTAGCTTATGCAATCTTTTGTTGTAGCAGACATAGGCTTTATTATGAGTGGAATAATCAAGGAATATTCCCTCATCACATCTCGACTCAAAACTTCCTAGTTTTTTTTCTTTCCTTTGAATGTAACATTTTCTTCCAAACACTCTGAAGTATTTGACTGAAGCAGGCTTCCCATACCATAGTTCATATGGAGTCTTATCACTATTCACTCTCAATTGAACTCTAGTCAAGATGTATACTATTTTTCAGACTACTTCTCTCCAATAACCATTTGACAAGTTGGCTTCTTTCAACATTGTTCTAGCCATCTCCTTGATAGTCCTATTCTTCCTCTCAACAAATCCATTTTTATGTGGAGTTCTTGCAACAAAGCAGTGTCTCTTAATTTCATGCTTTTCATAGTAGCCTATGAATCCATTTGAAGTGAATTCACCACCTTTATTAGATCTAAGGCACTTGATCTTTCTACCAATTTTATTTTCAACCATGGCTCTAAAGATCTTGAATCTCTCAAAGGCTTGAGACTTGTCCTTTAAGAAGGTTACCCATGTCATTCTAATGTAGTCATCTACAAACAACATGAAATAATACACTCCTTTGGAACCTCTTATCTTGGTTGGTCCACAAAGATCAGTATGAACTATCTGTAGAGGATTTTTAATTACATACTCTTTAGTTTGAAATGAGACCCTGGTCTATTTACCAAGTTGACATTCTCTATAAGTTAAGTCTGCAGGCTTGGTTATCTTAGCCATGTGTCTTACACACTTATTAGAACTTACTTTGACTAAATTGTCAAAGTTAACATGACCCATCCTTTTGTGTTAGAACCAGATCTCATCAATCTTTCCCATGAGATAATTTATATCATTTACCTCAATCAGATTTATATATTTTACTCTTAGTCCTTTTTCCTTTTGCAACAGTTTTTCCAGACCTTCTTAGTTCACAACCTTTAGCATCAAATATGACTTTATAGCCATTGTCACACATCTAACTGACACTCAGCAAATTATGTTTTAGCCCTTTAACATACAGGACATCATGTGTAAGGAGCTTTCCATCAATATGCAAGGTTATTTTGCCTTTGATTTTGACTACAATATTATCATCCAAACTAACACTCCCTTCCTTGCATCTGCTCAATTTGGTGAACATGCCCTTGTCACTAGTCATATGCTTTGAGCATCCACTATCTATGAACCATATATTTTGCTCTTTAGCATGTAACACAGTTTGAGCAATCATAGACTGATTCTTATTTTTCCACATCTCCTTTGGCTTGTTGACTATACTTTTCTTTGTTATGTCACTGACTTGTGAGCCTCTGTTCACTTTAGGAGTCTCAACCCTTTTAGCATTATTAAATTTTGATTTAATAGGCTTTGTTCTACAATGCTTTGCTATATGCCCAAAATTATTAAATTTGTAGCATAAGACATCTATATCTAATAGAGGGGCAAATGAATTTCTAATTAAAAAGCTTATCCTTCTTTTAGGTAGAACTTTACAATCAATTACTCTATGGCTAAAATGATTACAACTATAATAATAACCATAAAATGATGAAGAATACTTGGTGATCATTGTCCTTTGAGGATATTATTGGAGTTGTTGCCAGAATCTAGATAATTTAAATGCAATGGAGACGTGATCACACGAGATGAAGCTAGTGCACACACATAGATGCTAAAGCAATTTGAAATCATACAAGAAGATAAATTGCACAAGACAAATAAGAGAAAACCCAATATCTGATTAACATGAGATGGCCAAAGTGAGAAATACATATAGGAGAGCACGTAAGTAACTCCTCTACAAAAGGTGATCAAGGCACCCCAAGAATAGACTGTAACTCCTCCATGAAAGGTGGTGACAAGTTGCTAAGAATAGAGAAGTAACTCCCATCAAGGGAGTTACTTATGACATTCTTATGACACCTATGACACATCTATGACACACATCTCCACATAAGTTAGCCTATCCCACAAATGTAGGAAACCTCCATGTATGCACAAATATAATTTCCCTAATTAAATAATAAGAAAAAATAAAAACTTACACTAATACCCCCCCATAAGGGCAGCTTAGGTGGGCAGTGTGGAAATATAAAATGGGTCTCGACAACTAGGCCTGATGAGGTACCCATGTACAAATGTAATGTCCCATAAGATAGAGAAAAAGAGAAAACCCGTAGCAAAAAACTCCCCCCTAAAAGAGAGACATAAAAGAAATGAAGAGGATAGTGCCCCCCCAAGATGATGCTGCTGTAGATGTGGACTGCACCCCAAGAAGAGTGCATAGATGAATAAACTTGCTCTCAGTGAAAGGTTTGGTGAAGATGTTTGCAACCTACTCTGAAGACTGGCAAAATATCAAGTCAATGACCTGACTATGAATAAGCTCCCGAATAAAATGCATGTGAATCTCTATGTGCTTGGTCCGCTGGTGTTGAACTAGATTCTTGAAAATCTGAATGGCACTCTAGTTGTCACAATAAATGATGGTGGGTTGCCTGATAGGAATGCCAAACTCAAAAAGTATCTCTTGAATCCAAATAGCCTTAGTAGCTGCATTAACAACTCCCCTGTACTCTGCCTATGTGGATGATATAGCAATAGCATTCTACTTCTTGTTAGACCAACCGATAAGACCAAAACCTAGAGAGAAACTGTAACCAAAAGTGGACTTGCGAGTCTGTGAATCACTAGCCTAGTCTGAATCTGTATATCTAACCAAGTCAACCTCTATGCCAAAACTGTAATGAATCATGTATCTATGTGAACCCTGTATGTAAAGCAAGATCCTCTTAGATGCTTTCCAATGTAACTCATGAGGTTCCTGCATAAATCTGGAGACAAGTCCCATTGTATATGATATGTCGGGTCTAGTGTGAGTCAAGTAGATGAGACTACCAACAAGTTGTTGATATCGAGTGGCATCAACCAATGGCGAAGAACAGTCAGCCTCAAGCTTGACTCCTGATAGAAAGGGAGTCAGAGATGGCTTGCAATCAACCATGTGAAATTGAGCCAATAAGTCAAGAGCATACTTAGACTGTGTAAGAGAAATCCCTAAATCTGACTGTGAGATCTCGATGCCAAGGAAGTAGTGCAACAAACTCAAGTCTGTCATGTCAAATCTATCCTGGAGAGATGCCTTCACCGCTATAATAGCTGATGAAGAACTCTCAGTGATCAAAAGGTCATCAACATATAGAACCAAAATTAAGAGTGAATCATCCTGCCGCAAGAAGTAGACATTGGGGTCAGAATGGCACCTAGTGAAACCCGTTGTGAGAAGGAAGGAATCCATCTTGGCATACCAAGCCTGAGGGGCCTGTTTGAGGCCATAGATAGATTTCCTAAATCTGCATACTAAGAAAGAATCTTGAACAAATATTGGTGGTTGTTATGTAGATCTCCTCCTCTAGGTCTCCATGAAGAAAGGCACTCTTCACATCCATCTAGTGCACATCCCAACCATGTGTTGCGGCAATAGCCAAGGTGAGTTGGATAGAAGTCATCTTTGCAACGGGTGCTAAGGTCTCTGAGTAGTCAATGCCTACTACCTATGAGAAACCCTTGGTGACCAATCGTGCCTTGTACTTATCAATCGACCCATCTGCTGCAAACTTGGTCTGATATATCCACCTACATCGAACCATGGGAAGTGAACTCAAATCCCAAGTGTGATTTTTGATTAAGGAAGAATATTCTTCCTCTATAGCACTATCCCACTGAGGTACCCCTAATGCCTCTCGAAAAGTCTGTGGATCCAAAACTGAAGTAAAAAAGGCATGTGGATCTCTCTGAAAATACTCCCTAGTACATCTGTCATCTACAGGATCTCCTGCCCAAGTGCCAGCACTCTCAAGTGTCTGTCTGGCCCAAAGTGGCCCAGAAGTGGGCGAGTCAGGTGCTAACTCCTCATCCTTTGACTGACTAGAGGTGGATGCCTCTGCATCACTGTCTTTGCTATCTAAACTTAAAGAAGAAAAAGATGTCTCTGGCTCAAGAACCTGTTATGGCTAATCTAAATCTGATGAGGAATCATCATAAAGAAGTAGATTTGATGAGGGAGAAGTGCCAAGTGTTGAGTCTCTATGACTCTCCTGAAAGTGGACACTTCTCTCAATGAACAACTCATGAGTGATCGGGTCAGGAAGGTGATACCCCTTAATACCATCTGGATATCCTACAAAGATGCAAGGCTTGGACTGACATTCCATAGCTTTGCATTTCTTCTTCGGTATGTGGGTAATGGCTGGGGATATGAAAACCCTAACGTGCTCGACATCAGGTTTCTTTTTATGCCAAGCTTCAAAAGGTGTTATCCCTTTCAAATCTTTGTGAGGAACCCTATTTTGAATGTAGCAAACACAATTGATGTTAGTTTGTGGAGCTAAAAGCTTCACTGATGCAGACATGGAGGAGGTTGCTGAGTTTTAGGGATACCGACGTTGGCAGCGTAATCAACGTCAGTCATCTACAGTGCAGAAGGCAACTGACATCGATAAGAGTCAGCTGACATTGGTCACCTCCAGTCAGACAGTGATCAACGTCGGTCGCTTGTGTGGTTCCAAAACTATTCGTTGCACAAACAGTTAGTTTGTTGAACTGATTGTTTGCATGTAAAGACTATTTCGAGTCTTGAGCTGTGTGTCTAATTATTGTAACTTAAAAGTCTAAGTTATTGTTTAGTATGGGATCTATTTATAGACCCATTGGCATGTATTATAAGGAGAGCAATAGAGGAAGGCAAGGTAGATCCTTCCAATTGTAAGATCATTTGAATTGCAGGTTGTTGCAAGTTCATGGTAGATCTACATGTGTAAGTAAGATCATTTGAGTTGCAGGTTGTTGCAAGTTCATGGAAGATCTACTTGGAGTACTTTGAGTACTTGTGTACTGGCAGTGTTATTACTGACTGGTTAGAGGTGAACACCAACTCTGTGTTTGAGTTGTGTGTTGGGACCATTTTTAGTAGGAGAGTGAACTCTTGATTGAGAATTACTGGGAGCCCTTGAGGTGTGGGAAGCCTCACAGAGGTGTGAGAAGAAGTGGCATCTTCTTTATTGTATTTTCTTTCTGAATGAGTATTAATACAAGATTGTGTATTGTCTCTCATATTCTGTGTTATTTGTGAATTTTAGTTACTTGTTAATTCTGGTATAATTCCATATTTAGTTGCTTATACAAGGGAATCATATCTACTCTTATTGAGGAGTTGGATCTTGACAAGTGGTATCAGAGCATTTATATTTTAGATTCCCTTGCAATTGGTATTAGAGCTTTTGGTTGGGTCACTAACAGGTTGTATCAGATTTGGTTAGTGTTTGTTGATTACAGGTCACTCACATGAGTTTCTGTTTGAGTGGGAGTATAGCAATGGCAAAAGAAAGTAAGCTACGAATGGAGAAGTTTAATGGCAAGAACTATCAATTATGGAGGATGCAGATAGAAGATTATTCGTATCAAAAAGATTTTTACTTACCGTTAGGTGGGGTTGCATGCAAGCCCACAGATATGAAGGATGAAGAATGGGAGGTTCTTGATCGGAAGGCTCTGGGATCTATAAGATTGAGCCTTGCATCGTCTGTGATTTCCAACTTATCACAGGCTAAGACAATGGTAGATTTGATGAAATTTTTGGCAAATTTATATGAAAAACCCTCAGCTTTGAATAGGGTATTTCTTATGAAGCAATTATTTAATTTACAAATGTTGGAAGGTGGATCTGTACATAGTAATCTTAGTGATTTCCATGGTTTGGTAAACTAGTTATATTCAGTCAAGTTATTTTTGATGATAAAATTAAGGCTCTCTTAATCTTATGCTCATTACCTGAAAGTTGGGAGAGTTTGGTAATGGCAGTTAGTAATATTGCGTCTGCTTCAAAAATCTTAAAAGTGGTTGATGTTGTGAGTGTAATCTTGAATAAAAAAATTTGCAGTAAAAGCACAGGTGAATCATTAGGGAATGCTTTGAGTGTTGAAAGCAAGGGAAGGCAAAGAGAAAAGATTGAGCATGGGAGATCAAGGTCAAAGATAGGCAGGAGATCCAAGTCCAGGTATGGCAAAATAACTTGCTGGAAATATGGAAAGCAAGGGCATGTAAAAAGAGATTGTTGGGTGAATGAAGATCAGCATGAAGGACATGAAGAAGCAGAGTTGCAGAGTTTGTTACACAAGATGCTCTAGTATGTTCCTTGGATAAAGTAGAATCTTGGGTTTTAGATTCGGTGCCTCTTTCCATGCATCCCCAAATAGGGAATTTTTCCATGAATATGTCCAGAGAGACTTTGGAGAAATTTATTTAGGGGATGGTAAGCCTGGTCAAATGGTTGGCAAAGAGAAAGTGAAGCTGAAATTGCAGACGGACAACACATGGGTGTTGAAAGAGGTCATGCATGTCCTAGTCCTGAAGTAGAATTTAATTTCGATTGAAAAGTTAGGTGATGAGAGTTGCACAGTAACTCTCACAGTGGACTCTTGGAAAGTTTCCAAGGGTGCACTTATTGTAGCAAGAGGTAAGAAAGTAGGTACGCTTTATCTATCTACTTATATTACTGATTCTCCTTCTGGTTTATCTACTTCAACTGTAGATTTGAAGATGTGGCTTAATAGGCTTGGTCACATGAATATGAAGGGGATGCATGTTCTTGAGTCAAAGGGTATGCTTTCAGATTTGAAAAGCATGGATCGAGATTTCTATAAGCAAAAGAAAAAAGTGACATTTCTTGAGAAATCCGATGTTCGTGACAAGAACAGGAAAGTCTTAGTTTTTAAGAAAAAAATGATGGACAGAGATCAGTGCAAGGGGCTGAAGAATTTTGAGCAGAGCAAGGTTGATTTGGACAAGGTTTTGATCCAAAAGGAGCTCACGGGTAAAAGTCATCGCTCACAAATAAAACACAGAGACCGACATCGGTTAGAAAACTGACATCAGCATCTAGACAGGGACTGACATCGGCTATGTGCAGCCCAACGTCGGTGACTCCAGACAAATAAACACTGACATCGGTCAGGGGAAATCGACGTCAGTGATGAGGCAGTCGCATGGAACTGACATCGGTCGGGTGTAGACTGAGATGTGACTGACATTGGTCACTGAGATAGATTTTGGGTAGACAGCAAGCTGTCAAGGAGTCTCAAATGCCCATATGGAGGACTGAAAGGGTAAGTAAGCCTCAAATTCATCATTCCCCTTCTTTACACTACTTGTTGCTCATTGATGGTCAAGAACCAAGAAGTTATTAAAGAAACAGAGCAGGTAGAATCTAGGAAACAGTGGGAGCTTGGCATGGATGAGGAATGTGATTCCTTGGAGAAAAACCAAACAAGAGTTTTTTGGTGGAGTTGTCAGCTGGAAGAAAGCACTGAGAGACGAATAGATTTTTAGGATAAAGAATAGCGGGAATGGACACATGAGATGGAAGGCCAGGGTATATGGTCTTGAGTAAGCTTGAAAATAATGGAGGTTTAACCATTGTGTTTTCTTTACCAAGTTGGATAATATTAGCTACATTATCCTGTTACTATATGTTGTGCTTGTTGTAGGGCCACATATGCAGGGAGTTGTTGAACTAAAGGTAAAGTTAGTTCAGAGGTGTGTCATGAAGAATCTAGGAGCAGTAAGATTCTTTGGCATGAGTGTGTTCTAGAGACATGGAAGGTCACAGGTTGATTTTGTTTCTAGATGATTGTGTGAAACTGGTTAGCACGTCGATGGTTGGACAATTTTATGAACAGTGCCCTAATTCACATAATGAGGTTAAGTGCATGGTATGTACTAAACTTGAGATTTTCCAAGCAGTGGGAGCTGTCAGCAAGTTTGGAGCCAATCCAGGAAAGAAGCACTGGAGGGTAGCTCAGTAGATTCTCAGGTATCTGAGAGGGACCAACAGCAGTGCACATGCTATGCAGGGTCAAGTTTTTTTCTACATGGGTTTGTAGATGCAGATGTGGCAGATGATTTGGATGACAGGAGGTGCACTACATGATTTGTGGTGGTTGGTCTTCAAGAGTGATCTTGAAGAGGGATACAAAGCCAGGAAACAAACTAGATGATGTACAGGTACATGTATAGTTGCAGCTTTTTATCTCCAAGTGGGAGATTGTTAGGTTGTGGAGCTAAAAGCTTCACTGATGCAGACATGGAGGAGGTTGTTGAGTTCGAAGGATATCGGTGTCGGTAGCGCAACTGACGTTGGTCATCTACAGTGCAGAAGGAAACTGACATCGACAGGAGTCGACCGACGTCGATCACCTCTAGTCAAACAACGATCGACGTCGATTGCTTGTGCGGTTTTAAAACTATTCATTGCACGAACAGTTGGTTTGTTGAACTGGTTGTTTGCATGTAAAGATTATTTCGAGTCTTGAGCTGCGTGTCTAATTATTGTAAATTAGAATTCTAAGTTATTGTTTAGTATGAGATCTATTTATAGACCCATTGGCATGTATTATAAGGAGAGCAATAGAGGAAGGCAAGGTAGATCCTTCTAATTGTAAGATCATTTGAATTATAGGTTGTTGCAAGTTCATGGTAAATCTACATGTGTAAGTAAGATCATTTGAGTTGTAGATTGTTACAAGTTTATAAGAGATTTACTTGAAGTACTTTGAGTACTTGTGTACTGGCAGTGTTATTATTGATTGGTTGGTGGTGAACACCAACTCTGTGTTTGAGTTGTGTGTTGGGACCATTTTTAGTAGGAGAGTGAACTCTTGATTG
Organism: Torreya grandis; assembly: GCA_037957365.1. Lineage (NCBI taxonomy): Eukaryota > Viridiplantae > Streptophyta > Pinopsida > Cupressales > Taxaceae > Torreya > Torreya grandis. The sequence continues at coordinate 4,927,300 of JARHVA010000516.1, forward strand.
AGAATTATTGGGAGCCCTTGAGGTGTGGGAAGCCTCACAGAGGTGTGAGAAGAAGTGGCATCTTCTTTATTGTATTTTCTTTCTGGATGAGTATTAATACAAGATTGTGTATTGTCTCTCATATTTTGTGCTATTTGTGAATTCTAGTTACTTGTTAATTCTAGTATATTTTTGTGTTTAGTTGCTTATAGAAGGTAATCATATATACTCTTATTGAGGAGTTAGATCTTGACAAGTGGTATCAGAGCATTTATGTTCTAAATTCCCTTACAATTGATGGCTTCAGCCCAATACTGTGGTGCTAAGGATTTGGAGTGAATCATACAGCTACCCATCTCTTTCTAGAACTTATTTTTGCATTCTGCAACCCCATTATGTGAAGGACTGTAAGTGACTGTGCGTTGCAAATCAATTCCCTCTGTGGTGCAAAACTACTCAAACTTGTTGTTGACATACTCCCCTCCATTATTAGTTTGAAAAACCTTGATGGATATCTCACTTTATTTCTCAACAAGAGCCTTGAAGTCTAGAAAATTTTCAAACACTTCAGACTTTTGTTTGAGAAAATATATCTAAGTGTATCTAAAGAAATCATCAATGAAAGTGAGGATGTACTTGGCTCTTATGAAAGATGGTTTGGGAAAGGGTCTCAATACATCACTGTGGACTAACTCCAAAGGTTGTGAAGCCCTCCAAGTTTTGCCTTTGTCAAATTTTGCTTCGAGATGCTTCCCAAGGGAGTAACCCTTGCAAAGTCCTTTTGAGAATTGGACATGAGGCAAGCCAATGACCATGTCATTTTTGCAAAGTTGTTTAGGATAGCGGTAGTTAAGGTGGCCAAACTGTTGATGCCATAGTTTGCTAACTCTATCTGAATGAGTCAGTAATGTTGTTGGATAAGAATCAGGTGCAAAATGTGAGAAGGTGTATAACCTGGCTTGGTGATCTACCCTACCCACTGCCACTGTAGTATCACTATGCAATTCCCTGATAGCCACTAAATCTGGTGAAAACTCAACTCTCATGCCCCAACCAATGTGAGTGATTTGGTACACTGATAGGAGATTGGTTGAAATAGAAGGAACACTTAAAACATTATTGAATGTTCCTCCTTCCATTTTAACTGACCCTCTCCCTACAACAAAAATTGATGTGTCATCACCCAAACTAATTGAAGTCATGCTACAAGGCTCTAAAAATTAAAACTTAACTAGTGAAGAGCCCATGTGGTGAGAAGCACCTGAATCAATGACACATGATGTTGTAAAAGCTGCAGTTGCTACAAGGGCCTTGCCCTTTTCTTTCTCCTTACCCTTGCCTTTTGCCTTGGTAGAATCTTGGGTAGATGAATTCTGCTTGATGGACTTAGGAACACCTATGTTCTGCTTTTCTAGAAGATGAGTTAGGTGATCTATTTGTTTCTTCATGCATTTGTGTTCATCATGCCTTGTCTTTTTACAATAGGCACACTTAACCTTCTCCTTCTTAGATTTATCATTGGTGGAGGAAGACTCAGTGTTGTTTTTGGTAGGATTGTTGTTTTCTTTCTTCTTCTCCTGGTCCTTGTTCTTTTTCTTTTTCTCCTTTGTTGAAGTCTTATTCTTACCATTTCCAGCTATCAAGGCTTGGGGTTGAGTAGACTTCATTGTGCCCATTTGAATTAGCTTATCTTGCTCCCTAGTCAAGTCGGAAATGAATGAATCCAAAGAAGGCATTTTCCATGTAGTGCTAAGGGCACTTTTTATGGCATGAAAAGTGGAGACAAAGACTAAATAGCTTGGACCTAACTTTGCAAGAATAGAAAGGATGAGTTGATCATCTTCCTTCTCTATCCCGCATTCTTTCAATTGCAATATAAGGGCCTTAAACTTAGTGAAGAAGTCCTGTAGGGTGTCAAAGTTGCTAGGACTTAGACTTATGAGTTCATTTTTGAGCTCATGACCTCTCATCTCATCAAGCTTCCCAAATAAGAGTTCTAAGGTGTCCCATATGTCTTTGAGAGTCTTGGTGGTTTCTGAATGGAAGAGAAGTTCTGGAGACATGGATAAGCTCAGTAATCCATAAGCTTCATCACTATAGTTGTACCACTTGACCTTTTCAGCATCAGTGTTGGGTTCTACTTCAGTACCCATGGTGATCCTATACAACCCTTTGCTTCTAAGAATGATTGACATTTTAACCTTCCATTCATAATAGTTAAAGGGTGTTAGGGGTTTAAGTTGAAAATAATCCATTTTAAGCTGAATTTAGGTGAAGTGTTGATTGCAAGTTGTGAATTTATACAGAAAAGAGAATGAAAGCAAAGATTACAAGTGCTGAAAAGCAATCACACCCCCCCCGAAATGTTGAGCCCCCCCCAAATATGCAAGTGCACGCTCAAAAGATGTCGGGCTCAGTCAAGAATTCATCTTAGACTAATTAGTGCAAGACTTTAAGCAAACAAGACGTCGGACTCAGTCGAAAATGCATCTCGGGAGACCCAATTTTTTGGCACTTTATAAACTAGTGTATTTTTAACAAATAACAAGCCTACGCTATAAAGCATTGAATTACAAACACTTTTGTAAAAAATAGTGCCCAAATCCAGGGTACCGTTTGCAAGATATTAAAGATTTAATTTTCTCGTAAACTAGTGTTTTTGCAAAAAAAATACTAAAATATTAAAAAAATACTTGTTTTGAGAGAGAAAGTGGCCTTCCAACCACTCATTAGACTCAGCACGGAGCGAGGAATCCAAAGGAGGTTTGTGTGAGGGGGAATTGGCCTCTTGCCAACCCGGGCCTCGCCCTTCGTCTTCGACAGGAGAAGATACAAGTTTAAATCTAAACCCCCAAATTATCAAATTGTCTAAAATACTTAATATTTAGTCAAATTGACTGATTTTTTTTTTAACAAGTCAATTTTAACTGAAAATAATAAAGTAAGAGACAAAATGAAATGGAAGGCCAAGTATATAATGGCCCACATGGGACGCCAAGCAAGGAAGGGGCGCCATTTTCAAAAAAAATAGTTCTGATTTTACTGGGCAGAAAAAAGATATTGAAATCGCAGACGTCAACGCACAGCAACAAGTGGCAATCACAGAAGAGAAGAGACAAGGTTTTAATTTCAACGTACAAGAGGTCTGATAGAATTTTCTCACCAGAATAAGGCGTGCACTTCTAATTTCTTGCAGTCACCATTTGAAGGAGAGATGGCACAAACAAAGCAAAGCGCAAGTCAACCCCTGCAGTAGGTGGTGTGAAGAAGCCTCATCGATTCAGGGTTGGCACTGTTGCTTTATGTGAGATCCGAAAATACCAGAAGAGCACCAAGTTGTTGATCCGAAAGCTGCCCTTCCAGCGTCCAAGACACAGATTCAGATTTGCAGAGATTTTTTTTTTCTTGCAGAATGACCATTAAAAAAAAAAGAAATTCCACTACCTTGCTGAAGCCACAACAAGATCTATACAAGATGTCTTGAAAATTTTTAACTCAGATATCTAAAGGGAGATCTGAATGAAACTCAACAGAAGTAATTTTTTTTAACAGATTTCCGTATAGATTTGCATGAGTTTTCAAGAAACTCTACCAAAACTCTCAAATGCAACTGAGTTAAACAAAAAAAACTACTAAGAAAGCAAAGTAAGAATTTCAGAATAAACTACTAGCATAACCAGACACACCATTACCAGGGTGGCTCTGATACCATATCAAAGTTGTTGCCAGAATCTAGATAATGCGAATGCAATGGAGACGTGATCACACGAGATAAAACTAGTGCACATCACATAGATGCTAAAGCAATTTGAAATTATACAAGAAGATAAATTTCAAAACACAAATAAGAGAAAACCCAATATCTGATTAACATGAGATGGTCAAAGTGAGGAATACATATAAGAGAGCATGTAAGTAACTCCTCCACAAAAGATGGTCAAGGCACCCCAAGAATAGACTGTAACTCCTCCATGAAAGGTGGTGACAAGGTGCTAAGAATAGATAAGTAACTCCCATCAATGGAGGTACTTATGACATTCTTATGACACCTATGACACATCTATGACACACATCTCCACATAAGCTAGCCTATCCCACAAATGTAAGAAAACTCCATGTATACACAAATATAATTTCTCTAATTAAATAATAGGAAAAAATAAAAACCTACACTAATAGATATAAATGAGGTATCCTGAGCTCTATTTTCTTTATGTTCCTTACTTTTATGTTGCTTTTTATAAAAGCAACCTTGGTCTTTGTAGGAATAGAGTCATTATCTTTCTTCTTCTCTTTAGGAATGTAGTTTTTTTCTTTTCTAATTCCTGACTCTATTGATGCCTGGAAGTTTTCATATAGATTCCAAGTTGTGCTCAACATGGGACTCTTGCCTTTCTCATACCCAAGACCTAATCTTTCTTTCGAGGGCCTTTGTGAGTTGATCAATTCATCTAGTATGACAAATCCTCCTTTTAGTTCCAAGCCTTTTATCAATCTGTTCTTTGGCCTTTTTGAGCTTTTTTTCTTAGGTCCATGATTTCTTCTTCCATATTCAAGAATTCTAAGGACTTCACTTGTAGGTCAGTTTTGACCACATCCTCTATCCTCTTTGTCTCCTCAACTTGGGTCTTCAATCTCACTATCATCTGATCTGATTCCTTATTCTTTTAGTCAATTTCTCAAACTCCTTTTGACTAAGCTTCTTTTGTTTAGAATTTTCTTTTCTAAGCTTGTCAATTTCTTTTAAAGCATAGATGAGTTCGCATTCAAGATTTAATTCTCCTTCTTCCCCTTCATCTTCATCTAAGTCCTCTTCATCTTGGCATAAATAAGTTGATTCAAATGTTATGAATAGGACTTCATTTTGTTTGGCAACAAAATCACTATCATTCTCATCACTTGATTTATTATTTTCATCCATCGATTCACTATCTTCTTTTGAATATAACCCATTTTTATTCTTAAAGAGTCGTTTCTTCTTCTTGGGATAATAGGATTTCTCTTTTTGATTTTTCTCAATTGAATCAGAGTCATCATTCTTTCTATGTGGACATTTAGTAGCAAAGTGACCTATCTTTCTACAATTAAAGCATTTGAAGGGTAACTTACCTTTGTATTTACCTGAGCCCTTATTCAAATTTTTGATGAAATTGGCCTCTACATCATCAAACTCCTCAGATTCAGAATTAGGAGCTTCTTCTTCTTCTGATTGCTTAGAAACCTTGAAAGCAACTTCTCTCTTGGATGGTTTTGCATCTCCCAACCTCATCTCATACGTAGTGAAGGTTCCATTTAGCTCATCTACTATGATCTTGTTTAGATCTCTTGCTTCTTCAATGCCAAAGATTTTAGAATCATACTTTGATGTCAGATATCTTAAAACTTTTTTTGACAATGACTGATTCTACCATTGTCTCTTTGAGTCCTCTGATTACATTTACAATCTCATATACCTTAAAGAGGTAGTCCGCAATCTTCTCATCCTCATTCATCTTGAGGCTCTCAAACTATCCCTTATGAGTTTGGAGATTGGCTTGTTTGACTCTGTCATCTCCTTCATAGATGCTCTTCAATTTGACCCATATGTCTTTTGCACTTTGACAGGGCATGACCTTGACAAACTCATTGTTTGACAATCCACAAAGAATAGCAGTCTTTGCTTTGGAATTATTTTCACATGCCTTCTTCATTGCCTGATCATTAGGAGAAATAGCAAGGGATGTGTATCCATTCTCAATGGACATCTAGACATCAAACCCTAAGGAGGTCAAATACACTTCCATCCTTATGCTCCAAAAGGCATAGGTAGACCATCAAACAAAGGTGCCTTATTTTATGAAGTTCCTTCATGACTAGCCATTTTGTGTTCAGACTCCAAGATCTACCTCAGTTAATTAAGCTTCTCTCTAGGAACCCTAGGCTCTGATACCAATTGTTGAACCCATCTATCTACTGAGAGGGGGGTGAATCAGTAGATTGCAAAAAACCAAAACAAATTTAAGTTCCTTCTGATAAGTCTTAAAGCATAAACTAAAGAATAAATACAAACATCACACTCACACATGTAAAGCTCATAACACCAGAATTATACATGGAAACCCAAAGGGAAAAACTATGGTGAGAAACGTTGCTAAAAGCTACTATTCTAATCCAGCCTAATAAATAAATGCCTCACTAACTACATTTAAGGATACCCATCCCAAGGAGACACCCATCCCCTATTTTTAAGAGCACCAACTCTAAGGAAGCATCCACTCCCTATACTGAGCACCAACCCAACTTAATCTGATGGCACCAACTAATCAAACATTTGAGTTACAACTCAATTAGATGAATCAGATTCATAAGAGAATCCAAGTCTTTATCTAGGTCTCTATTCTTTGTTACACATCTAATCTACAACTGCTCATTTCTCATTCATCACACTCTTGTGTGATCTTCACTCTTCCTGCCCCCTTTCTCTGTATCTAACATATGTCTATTTTTCACTATATTTTTATTTTATTCGACCATTACAACAACATTATTAGATGAGTCTCTTTTCTTTACTTAACTCTTCTTATTCCAAGTGAAATAATTGTTTATATTCTTTTCTCTCCATCTCTTGGAATTCTACCACACTTTTTTTAATTTCAACATTCACAATATATGAATGATTCTAATATTAGCCTTTTTTTTGTTTACAAATCATTAAAATAACTGACTATTGATTTCATTCAATTATCATGCCCGATTCTTGTAACTAACTCACTTCATTAGATCTTTGAATGCTTTCTGACTTTAAAACACGTATGTTAGATCTTAAGACTCTAACTCCTGCAAGCCATTAGATCTTATTATATGCATGATCCTTACTTAACACACTAATTAACTATTGATCTCCTTACATCATCTTGTTGCCTCTTATGTCTTTGGATTCCTTTCATTCCATCGATGTCCTCAAAGATGCACGATCCTTACTTAACATACTAGTTAACTATCAAACTCCTTTCATCATCTTGCTTCCTCTTGTGTCTTTGGATTGATTTCACTCCATCGATGTCTTCGAAGATGCTTGATCCTTAACTGACTATTGTGTTACTAAACAGTGATCACTTTGTTCCATCTGGGTCTTTACGCTTTATTAGATCTTTCCTATTCAGGCTCCCATGTATCGTCTGATCTTAGCAGATGCATGATCCTTAACTAAGATAGTCGTTAACCTTCAACATGTAGACCTCATCTCACTTATTTTCGTAACTATAGATTTCTTTAAATTTGCTTAGCCTTTATCTTGCCTCTATGCCTTTCAAGACTTAGTGCAACATCCTTCAGCACTAATAAAAGTGACTTACACTTCTTCTAAATTATCCTTCAAAGACTTGTAATGGTCTTTGACCCATCTAACTATATCCTTCGGCTCCTTTGCTTGGGGATAATGTTCTTCAAATCAATTATCCTATACTCCACTTGAACTATCCTTCGAGACTTGGTAAGTGCCCTTCAAATCTCCCTTAATTAACCTTTGAGACTTGTGTTTGTGGCACATACCCTTCAGAGCTTATCCTTTAGACAAATTGTTGTAGGCTTTTTGTCTAAGGGGATTCAGGATAATTTCTTTGACAAAATGTCTAAGTGCCCTTTGAAACTTTTGTCATGTACCCTTCAAGGCTTTTCAAAAATCCTTTCAAAAAATTTATAAGTGTCCTCTACTCCATTCGAACTATCCTTCGGCACTTGTGAAAGTTCCCTATGATCCTTTGGAATAATTGCAAGTGTCCCTTCGAAAACTTTGCAGCAGACCCTTTGAAACTTGTGCAAAAGTCCACATACTCTTTAAAACTTTTGTTCGAGACCCATTTCCTTCATAAATTTTATTGTGGGCATTTTGTCTGACAAATATTTAACCATTTTTCCCAAAAGATATCCCAATGCACTTTTTCTGAAAGAATTCAGCAAGGCACTTTCTCCAAAATAAAATACCAAATTGAAAAATCAACTAAGTGTGGAGACCAAACATCTTGTTCTTTGCATACTTCAAGTTCTCCAACACTGCTTATCAATGACAACCATTTGCAAGATCTTCTTGAGTTCATCGCTATGCCTTTGTCATTAATGTTTGCACATATGTCTTTCATTATCAATGACAACCATGACACAAATCTCTTCCTGAGACTCTAATCTCAACCATGACTTTCATATTGCCAATAGGTACATCTTTCAAGAATAAGATGGTAAATAAGTTTCATGCTAACTAAAATATTTGACATACATTTTCTAGTCCTTATTACCCCCAAGGAAATGGTCAAGTTGAAGTTACAAAAAAAATAATTTAGAACATTTTAAATAAAACTATTAATGAACATGGTGGAGACTGGCATAATCATATTATACATGCCTTATGATTTTATCGTACAAAGTATCAAGACAATTATGGGCAAAATCCCATATTCTCATTTATAGTGCAGAGGGAGATCTCCCTATAGAGCTTGTGATTCTTTCTCTACAAGAGTCCCTTAAGGGTATTATTGATGATAATACATATTGATTAAAAAAATTACATAAATTGGAAATGATAGATGAAGTACACATGCATGTTATTGACCACTTGAGAGTTTACCAAAATTGCCTAAAGAGAGCTTAAAACAAAAAGATCAAATCCAAATAACTCTTTCTTGGCAACTTAGTAATAAAATAAAATCAAAAGAATACAAATGCAGACAAAGAGCATAAAGGAAAACTCAAACTAAATTGTGTAAGTCCCTTTGTTATTATAGAGAAACTTTGTGTAGGGACATATTTCTTGAGTAGATTAAGAGGCAAACCCTTGAAGAATTCAATGAACATCATGCACTTACATTGATTATACACTTGAGTTTTAGATATTTCCATCGGAGGCATCATACCCACTCATTCCTCATGAATTATTCAATTGATATACCTTGCACTGCGAAGGACATCTTTTTATTACTGAAATATATCTAGTATGGATCCCACTCATTGCCATTAGGGGCATAATATCCACACCTATTTCGTAAGCTTCACTGATTATATCTATAGATATACATTGCCTTTGGGGGAATCATACTGCATCATCCCATACTTTTTCAACAATATGTATTTTCATAAGGGGAATTATTCCCTTAATTATCTTGAGAGATTCATTGATATTATCTATAATATATCATGCCATTTTAGGGCATCATAACCTTGCTTATCTCATTGATCTTACTATACATATATTGTGCATAGGAATCCTATCACACTATGTGTTTGTTGATGTCACACTTATATAACATGATACTACATTTTCCTACTTACATCTAACCACATGGGACTATCAATCTATAAGGCATAACATTTTTCCCCATTCCAGTTCATATCTGGACATATTTCTTGTCCATTACTATCTCATCTTCACATGAGGTTACATCTCCTTATTGAGACTTACATGATAATATCTATTCTATATGGTTTCAATTGGACATATCATCTATATATGTTATTGCCTACAATGTGGCATATTATTTTCCCTCAATACTGATCACTTCATTCTCCCTTGAGTCATATCAAACAACTGAGTGTTATATGATAATATTTTGTATAGTTACATACATATGTTTATAAATATTTTATAAAGATTATAATATCTTTTGCTATCTTACATGATGACACATGATGTGCATGATTTTTTTAGATGAGTGAATTTCAAGAATAGGTACCAATCCCTCACCTCAAAATGGGGACATGTATCCATTAATTCTACATCCATGTTTTTCAAGATGAAATACATTTACAAAAACAAAGCAAAGGCATATTAAGGACCATCAAATATTTACTTCTCTAATCAATAAGCAGACTTTAGTTGTCAAAAATTACTTTAAAATTTCTATTACTCGAGCAAATTTTGTTTATAGTTGCATTTAGAGGCAGTATGTTTCGTGCACCATCTTTTGTATTCATTTCTATGCTCGTGTTTCAATTTTATTTTCATTTTACTATATTCACACTAATTTACCAAGTCATTGACTACTAGTAGGCATTGTCATTTGCTTACAAGTACACTAGAGTTGTAAACATCAAAGTATGGGTTCATCCCCAATCCAGAGTTTAGATGTTTCATCCTTCTTTCCATAAGGTAAGTGTAGGAACATGTTTCAATTATTATTTTACTTTGACATGCACATGCACATCAAAGTGGGGCATTATGTAGACACATAATTTTGGCACAAAGCTTATTATTGAAATCTTTTGGTATTATTTTTTACATATGGATAATTGGTTCAAATTAGGGTTTTAATTGAGATTTTTTGTGTGTTATCTTTCTCTCATTTCTTCTTTGTGCAATCTCATGTTGTTTTGTTTCTTGTGTACTCTCTTTCGTATATTCTTTATTTACGGTTACAGGTTTCATGTTTGTTGTCTCCCCTCATCCCTTGCCTTTTCTCTCTAAGGTGGAATTGATAGATTGTCAATTGTGTCCTAGACATAATTGGTAGCCTTTCGATTGTGTCTTTTTTTTTTAATGGGCATTTCTACCCTTCTTCACCTTTTCTCAATGTTTGGGTCTATGAGTATTAGTTTTTTCTCTTTTTATTGGTTGGTTTGCATGTCACTAGTTTCCAAATTTAATTCAAGAAGTCTATAAACATAAATCCTCATAGAAACATTTTTAAAAAATAAGCAAGAGGAATAGAGTCACAGGCACACTAAAAATTCTATATTTATGTTCTTCAAGACTTTAAAAGGCTAATTATCTGCATACTTGGACCAAAAGAAGGATGTGTAAAATTTCATTAGTTTTACTTGATTTCTTATGATAGAAAGTGCAGCCCTATCTCTTATTTAGGTTGGGATTATACTCATATGCACAAGAACTACATTGGATTTAATTTCATACATGTAGATATGTAGTTGCAACTCCTTGAGAGGTTTCCTGAGTCATCTAACTGTACACTTATTTGTTCCTCTTGCAGCACATTATGGTGAATTAGGTCAAGATCAAAATAGAAGACAATTTTGATATTTTGACCATTAATTTAATCAAAGTGAAGCTATATCCTTGTTTAACTTCACAATGTGTATCGAAAAAGTTGCAGAACCAGAAAAGGATCAAGGTACACAATTGACACCTAGGGACATAGTCAAAAGCAATGTAGGTAAACATTTAGGGACTTGCCAATTCTATCCTACGTAAAATTAGTGGCATGTTGATTATGTTCCATGTCATAGTGCAATTTTAGACTTGTAGCGTGTAGTGAAATCAACTTCCACCACTTGTTTGTAGATCCATAATTCCATAACTTTTTCCAAGTGTGTCTATTTTTGTTATTTGTTCATTGTTTTGTCATACTTTTAGTTGTTATTTTTGGGCATAGTTTAGCTCTAATTGTTGTTATTTATTGTTATAACGTATATCTAGCTTATGCCCTAGTTTTAATTCATTATGCATGGTTTTGTTTCCCATTGTGTATATTTTAGTTAAAACAATTATACGTTAACGATTTTATATCTTATCTTATACACGGTGCGTATAATTTATTTCTTTTGAAATGTGAGCTGCATATGTTTATCTTAAATCTCAAAAGAGAGGTATATATATCCCCATCATATTCAGAGACATGCTTGTGGAGCATTGGCATTATTACATTAAATTTTTGGTAACTCAAATTTTACTCATTTTTTACTATGGAGGATGTACTCAAATTACTTTAGTTACTCCCATAATTGGATGTACTCATGATATCAGTTATAATTATTTAGGATAATATTCAAAATTTTATTTTGCTTGATTAAAAATGTTACTAAAATTGTATTTAGAATCTTATTAATGACTTTAGATAGATGTGGAGCCCTGAATTTATTTAGGATACTTAATTCTATTGAATTTCCCATCATAATCAAGTATCTTGTTTATTAGTGTTCATATTTCAATAGATTATTATTATTTGGTAATTATTTATGCTTGTGTAGAATTTTTTTTTTTGTAGATTTCCAAGTACATTGGTTGTGTTTCGAAGTTCCTAGGTATAAAATTTTATATCCAAACTATGTCTTCTTTTTTAAGTTGATATGTATACGTGCATGTGCGCACACACACATACATCAAAGTAAGAAAAAATATAGACACCTAAAAATGCCCCCTAAGAATTTATTAGTCATTAAATTACATGATTCTATAATAATTGTATACTTTTTAATTATTAGTCTAAATTAGATGTTATTGGTGCATTTGTTAATTATCAATGGTCATTGTACCTTCTTCTACCTACCTCAAATTGTCTTTCTCTTTCTTATTAATTTCACATGCCTTGGGATCTATACCCAAAAGTCCATTAACAATCATGGGCTCATCAAGAATGTTAATGGTGTTTTTGGGCCCTTGGTGTGGTCCTTTCCAACTATTTTGCATACAGTGTTTTCAACTATTTGATGCTAGTTTGGGTGATAATAAAGTCTTAATTTGAATTTGATTTATCTATAGTTACACAGGTATTGTAAGTCATCTATCAATTAACACTAAGTATTTCATAGAGAATTTATTGAGCATTCATAAAGATTCTATAGAGACCAAACAATCACATGAGTATTTATCATTGTTGAAAACAAGTTCTTGTTACAATAATTATTAACGAAAAACATTCACTGCACAACACTGACACTTGAGACATCCATCTTTGCTAGTTGTCAAGTTCATGGGTAAAGTTATTGTCACTTTTGAGCATACATATCCACTATTATATCATGATGATTATTTCCAGATTTTATGTTATTTAAGATACACTTTTAAACATTGCATAATCACCCATCTTTGGATTTCAAATTAATTACTTAGGCTCTTATTATTATTTTGCACATCATTTAGCCTAGTTAAAAGTGTTAGTGCATATAATTAATTACACCATGGTGAAGTTTACTTAGAGTTATAGTTTTTAATGTAAGTTAGTATTTTCTTATTTTATCTATTCTAAAAATAAGAAAAAAACACCTTTTAGAGAATAAATAGGAATGCACCATTCCTTTGGACGATAATATTCATCCCTTCATCATCCAATAAAATAGAAAGGGCCTAAACATTATAAATTTATTAATACTTCCTCTTATATGTGAGTTTATCATGGGAGAAGAAGAGAGAAACTTACCGGAACCTATGTATGTTTTTTTTTCATAAAATTGATTCTTTTTCCAAAAATAGCAATTTAGAGGTTTCAATTTTTTTTTTGGGGGGGATCAATTTTTTTTAATGTTTAATCTTTTTTCCTCTGTGTGATGTTTTTAATGTCTATGGAAATTTCATTATGAATGTTGTTGGTATTCATTTATAATGATTTTAGTCTAATGTTTTTTTTATACGCCTCCTTAAGTTACATTTGAAGAGGGGACAAAGGGGGCAAGGGAGTGAGGTAGGGGTGGTGTTGTAAATAGTTAATTGCACCACATTTAAATTTACCAAGGGTTATAGTTTTTAGCCTAAGTTAATTTCTTATTTTAATTGTTTTAAAATTAAGGAAGATGTTTTTTAGAGGATGAATAAGAATGCACCATTCTTCCGGTCAATAGAATTTGGCCCTTCCTCATTCAATAAGAAAATGGGCTCAGACATTAGAAATCTTATTAATACTTCCTCTTGTATGCAAGTTTTTCATTGGAGAAGAAGAAATATGCTTACAATCCATAAGAAACTTGCTCTTCACCTTGTGAGAGAGGAGGAGATGATGTTGGAGCATGAGAGCTCACACCATGTTTTGTTTCTCTTAAAAGAGCTTCTTGTCATTTATTACATTCTCATAATATAGGTTTGTTTCTTTTATATTTTCTTTCGTATTTATTATACATATTTTGATCTTGGAGAAGCTTATCCAAAACCAATTTTTGAATAGGGTAAAGGGTCTTAAGGCCTTCCCACAACCCCTGACAGTTTCAGATAGTAGACATTGTGCTTTTGTTGTTCTCCAACTTGTAAGAGGAGGAAATGATATTTTTGGAGCGTGACATCTCATAACATATTTTGTCTCCCATAGAGAAGCTTGTAGTTTTTTACAATCTCATAATATAGGTTTGTTTTTTACATATTTTCTCATAATATAAGTTTGTTTTTTACATATTTTCTTTCATCTTTATTACACATCTTGATCTTTTAGAACTTTGTCCCCTACCAATTTCTAAACGAGACAAAAAATCTTGAAGTTTTTCCACAACCCAAAAAATAATTGGATATTTGTGTCACAATTCAATTGTAATCTATTTATCCATGGTTATGGATCAAATATATCTACATCTTAATGCTTGAGTTTTGTTGAATTTAAACTAAAGAAATATTTGTAATTTATTTTACACCTTTGTTTCAAGAAAATTTAAATGATCTTTGAAGTTAGAATTTAGATCCAACATTCAGGCACAACCATCAATCTGATTTCGATCACTTCTAATTTGATGAGTAGGTTTCATTTCTATTTTGATAATAAATATATATTATAGTTGTGCATACTTCTATATTGTTAATGATGGATAATAGTTGTGCATACTTCTGTAATTGTTAATGATGGATCGATTGTAGTTTCTCAAGGTCAAATCAGATTAATCAACAAAATTATAGTTTGCAAAATTGACTTCTAATTTCATTTGCAATTCAAATATTTTAGAAAATTAAATTTTAATTTTAATTGGATTTTTTTAGATATAGTCATCTCTATCATGTATTTGGAATACATTGAGCAAATTACAACATACTGAGTAAACCTACATTTAAATCAGAGCCTTCCTTTGGCTAAGCTGTCATAATTAGGAGGAATCCAATCTGTCAAAATCACTTAAGAACTGAACCTGACTCTATCTGTCCCTAATTGATAACTTAACAAACCATCATCCTCACCAGTCAGACTACAACTCTTTTTATTGAATTTGAAATGCTTTATTCAACAACTCTTTCATAGATTACAATTTTTATAACAATTTCCTACCACAGGAATAACACTAAGTGGCCCTTGTTTGGTAATTAGTTGCTCACAAAGTATGATTCCTATCACTTTACTTAACCTTTCCCTTGGAATCCTGTCCAATCCCATTTTGCATATGACCCCTGTTGTTATCATGCTAAATGATCTGTACAGACTAATCACTCCATCCTACTCTCAAGCTATAATGCATGTACAGATAAAGTTACCGTCGTTGTTACCTCAAAATCTTGCAAAATTGGACTGACTGCCTACCTGTAAATCTGGTAAAGAGAATGATCTTTCCGAAAATGAACGTGGTGAAGCACCACTGGTCTGGAACTTTCCATGAGGAGGCAGTGGAGGGAGAGGAGGAAGCCGCAAGTCATGTTCATAGCCTTCCATATTATTCTGAGAATTACTCATAGAAACGGCAAAGGCCAATGTGCTTTTGCTAGAATGATATGCCTTCTTGGATATTCCTGCACCACTGTTCCGTGGAAGACAAAAACGTTGTCTATCCCAGTTATTTCCACATGTTAACACGTTCCTCCGCTTCTTATTGTAAGGATTCTCTGGTTTGGGAAGATCCTTGATGGAAACTACATCTGATAAACTTGTGAAGGACCTTGATTTTCCTGAGAAGAACTTTGAAATACCTCGTCTGCATGCAATTGAAAACAACTCTCCTCTGTCAAAACTTGAAAATAAATAAATAAAGCTCACAGAAAACATCTAGTTTAAAATATAGAACAGTGATGTATATTTTGTCTCTGAGTGTTTATTCTCAGGGAATTCAATCATAAGAGTCTTCTGGGTCCAACCATGTAATGATTGAATTTTCCCTATCACAAACAGCCATTGTCTAGTTATAGGCTTTAAAATTAAAAACTTGTACTCTGCTTCACAGATGCAACTTTCAGTTGTCTAGCCAACAAATAAGATGCTGCCCTCTATTTGTTAAAATGACAAATTCCCAATAGCATACATCCATTTTTCTCTTCTTGACCATAGAAATATGAAACTCTTCTCATGACCCAAGAGAGCAAATAAGCAAGCACATTACCAAATAACAACTTGTCATGCTTTTAATAATGCTTTGCAAAGACACCCACTTCATTATGGATCACAAACAAGGATCTTGTATTCTTAGCAACCAAAAGACCAATCCCCACAAGGCATCACATTTTTTTTGAGGTTTCTTTGCAAACAAAAGCACAACAATTGATCACAAAAACATTATTTTGCATTCTATCCATGAGGAATACCCAATCACCACATAAGGTCGTAGGATGATATGTTCACCTATCTCAATTGGATAATGTTAATTTCAACAATACCAAAAACCACTTCCAATCATTCAACATTTCCACAAAATCTTGTACAAATAAAAGCTAAAAGGATTTGATTAAAGTCAAAAGCCTACATTTATCTTTTTGCAGGCTCGGAGATCCACCATTTCATCTTGCATAGACCAACCAAATCACTGCAGATCTGCCCAAGAACGAAAAATACGTAGCAGATAACAAAAACTACCAACATGTGGCAAGCATTCAACAACTCTGGTCTCCAACAGACAAGCATGTTGGTGTAAAATTTCAAAGACAATAGATTGTAATCTTAAAAAACTGAAGTTTACTGTGCTTAAGTAGCTCAGTGGTAGAGCCTCCAACATGGAAATGGGAGGTCCTAAGTTTGAGTCCTAGTTGGTCAATGGAAATGATAATAAAATCCATTTCAGTTACCAAATAGATAATTTCAGGCAACCCAAAAAAATAAGGTCTTGCATTACATCAATCTAATCCCTGCTCCCCCAAACCATTAACACCTCAAAACACCCACTTAATTCTCTGTTCCAAAAAGCATGAAACTTGGAAAACATTGGTTCCGAATGAGATTTTATTACCTGAAACAGGTACTTTTCCATTGGATTTCGGAGGCATCCACTATGATTCATAAGCTAAGTTACTTAAAGAAGACAAAAAGCATGAAAACTCATCGTTGGCCCAGAATGGTAGCGGAGGAAGAATTAAGCAAAAGGAAGAATACGTGGATGAGACAAAACAAGAAATGGGTGAGTAAATGGGGCATTAGCATGCAAGAGTGCCCCAACACCAATGAAGAAATAAAAAGTATGCGAGAGAAAAATCAGCGAAATCATATGAACAAAGCAACTTGGACGAAAGAAAGATTACTATGTCAAAGAATTTAATCCCACTTACAATCATGACCAAAAGCCTAAAAGGAGCAGAAATGATGATGCAGTTAAGGACCAGCATTTTCTACTTTGGGGTTGGTGGAGACAGAATGACACTAGATGACTGCCTTATTTGAAGAGGCTAGACTAATAAAACAACAATTTTTTGATCAAGATTCAAAGTAGAAGATCAGACATAAAAAAAGAATAGGTATTTCACATACTTAATGGGAGTCCCAGCCCTTTGTCTCAAGTGGCTGTTTTCATGTGAAGTACCCATGTTATTGTTTGCAGTCCCAAAGACTGCTTGGTCTTGTGGGTGATATTAAAATCGAAAAGAAAAACACCCACTTAATCCCTGATCTGAAAATAATGGAATTTAGAATACCAATAACAGGAACAGGAAAAATATTCACTTATCCCTTGTTCTGAAAAGAATGGATTTTAGAATGTCAGGTATAACAAAAGGAAAAACCGCACCAAATCCTCTGTTCTGAAAACAATAGATTTTGGAATATCAATCCCCTGTTCTGAAAAGAATGGATTTTAGAATATCAAATATAAGAAAAGGAAAAACAACCACCAAATCCTCTGTTCTGGAAATAATAGATTTTGGAATACCAAAAACAACCTGAAAAAGGTAAACCGCCTCCTTAATCCCCTGTTCCAAAAAGAATGGATTTTTGGATTGCCAATAACAAGAAAGGGAAAAGCACCCACTTAATTCCCTGTTCTGAAAAGAATGAAATTTGAAATGACAAAAAACACTTTACTTGATGGGCAATGAATCCTCCAATGAGCTAAGAGTATCAAGAGGACCCTTGAAGGAGCTTTGAACCTCCATATCCCCTGAGCCTTCATCGCTACAGCAGGTCGTCAACGTAGAAGGATTCCCACTGCTGCTATTCTCCCCTATTGAAGAAGAGGAGGATAAACACTTGTCCTCCACACTGATTTCTTTCAACGAAAATTCAATATTATGATTGGGTGTTCCACTGTGGTCTATACCAATAGAAATAGAAGGGGAAACGCCTGTTACCATTGGAGGCTGATCCTGATTAACAGCAATGGCCATATCCAAATTAAAAAAACAACAATGCGGGATACACCCACTGCATAATTGGGCAGGAACACACAACAGATGAAACTAACTTCACACAGAATTACTCACAAGTCTGTGTACAGTGGATAAATTCAAGCAAAAGAAGGCTCATTCTAAAGCTGATAATCTGCTCTCCCTGTCTCTCTACACTGCAGATCTGAAAGGGAAAAAATTAAAGTCTTGAATGATGAAAATAAGAAAACATTAAACGCGTGGACTTTCCTCATCAAGTACATTGTGCTGCTTCTTGCACTCCCCAACAATTCCGCCTACCGGTCGGCAAATATTTGCCGGCAGATTCGCCGTCAGGTGGTCGCCGGTAAGTCGGGCTTTTCTTCCACGTTATCTCTTCAGACACGTGTACTCCTTATCCACAGCCGTAATATTTATTATTTTATTTTTTCCGTAGCGTGTGGAGCTCCTTTCCTTTTTAGATAAATGACAGAGAAGACGAAGGACTTTCGATATAAAAGGTGAGTGGAGGGCGTATAAAATCTGGTTAAGTAAGTGACGTCATATTTGTTTATTTATCATATTTTGATAGGTTGGATGGTGAAGTCTTGGGCACTTTATACTAGAGGTATAGGAAGTTGCAACGTGGATAAATGGATTTTTATTATCAAATTGTGACATAAACACTTAATGGATTATTATGTCCCCACTTAAGAACATTGTATTCTACCTGCTTAAGGCTATTTATAAGCTAATTTAGACTATTTTATGAGTTAGTTAACTTAAAGAGGTATTCTTATTAAAATGCATGCATTCACTATCATAATTGAATTATATTATTGAATAAAAATGCATGAATATTAGCCAATGAGGTGGAGGTGAGTTGGTTGGGTCATTTGGATGTATTTAAGTTTATCGAAGTTCGATTCATGTTGAATTATGTGAGATCGGTTGTGGCTATCAGTATCAGGTATATAGGGGGAGGTGAGTTGGTTGGGTCATTTGGATGTATTCAAGTTCATCGAAGTTCGATTCATGTTGAATTATGTGAGGTCGGTTGTGGCTATCAGTATCAGGGATATTGGTAGTGGATCGTATTCGATCGCTAGTGGTCGGCGATGGTTCCTATGAAGTGTGCAGGTGGGTCTTCTGATAGAGAAGGTGATTTCGGTTGTTGGTAATATTCGACAGCTAGCACACCTTGCAATATGTGAGCTATAATGTTCCATCGAAGTAGTGTGGTTATTAATTGAATTCTCTTGAGAATTTGGGGCCCTCGGTTGTCTCTCAGATCAGTGGTTGCTTTGGTGATTAAAAGCAATTTCTAGTTCCTAGCTCCAGTAAAAAATGATTACCTATCAAAAACAAATGTATGAACACTATGAAATCAAAACTCAAAAAAATAAAGAGATTTCCATTTTACAATTAATTCAAAATATCTTTTAGATATTTGTTTTATGAGAAAGTGGTTTTAAATCGACATGCAATATATTTAACTAGGATATTATAGCGCTCAAAGAAAGTAAATAATTTTTTCCCTCTAGCTAATCAAATGGCTTGGATTTATTTATTATTCTAATAATTATAATATTTAACATTAAAAATGACGAAATATTTATGAGATATTATAGAATATTTCATTTTCTTTTTAATGATTAGATATTTTTTTATAAAATTTTGTATTTATTAAATGATAAATTTTTAAAAAAGAATGGGAGGTCGACATTTTATCTTTAACAATAGTTGACTTCTAGTTCAACATATAGAGTTACCAAAATATTGGCACGATATGTTTAGAAATTCTTTGATCAATGTTCAAGCACATTTAGTCGTTGGTGACATCTCAGACTTCTTATATAGCTTACCAAAAATATTCTATACCCTCATACTCTTATATTCTACCAACATGATTTTTACATATATGCAAGGCTCTCAGTATACTATCATGATTTCACCTCAACAAGCAAGCAAATTGCTACTCTCTAACAACCACTTACAAATCTAGATACAACTCACTAGTTTTTAATTATATACACAAAGTCAAGGTCTCCGTTTTAAGAAGACTTAATTATAGAATTGCATATAATGTATGTTGTAAGAAAAAAATATTTGTATTTGGAGATGCTTTCTTTCTTATCAAAAAATACCTGATTAATTAATGTATTAGTCGTGTTAAAAATATGCTTAGCAAATGCAAGAAATGGAAAATGCCAACATTAGTTATAATAGATGCCCAAGATCCTTACAAAATTATTAATTTAAGTTGGCAAAATTATCTATTTTAAGAGGGTTTTTTATATAACATAGTTTTATAATGACTATAATCTATAAAAACCATTTGTCCTATCATTGCTTGTGTATTATATACTAGATCCCTGTAAATTATACTGTATACATCAATTTTCTATATAGTTGACTATGTATTATGTATTTGATGTTTTAAGAAAAAATTAATTACTACATTACCTTTTTTTTCTAAATTATAAATTCAATTTCCACTTCATTTCCTTGTACATTTACTCTTTTAAATTATAATATGTTTTTGTTCACCTATAACACCTCCTCTCCATATCGAGTAACAAGGACTACCCCTTACTAATAGACAATGCTTGTTCTTCTAACTTACAACTTAGTTTTCACAATATTTTATATATATTCAACACAATTGACACTTCAATTTTTATTATAATTGACATAATAGAGGTAAGGACTAGTCACTACGCCACGTTTGTTTATCATACTTTGATATGTTGGATGGTACGCTGGGACATGTAATCTGGATAAATGGAATTTCATTATTAAATTGTGATATAAATATTAAATTAGAAAAATAGTATCCTAATGTCAAAAAAATTAAGACTCTTGAAAATTTTGATGGCAAAAAATTTAAGATTAAAAATTTTGAAATCAATAAAATTAAAAATTAGAACCTTAAAACATGAAACTCGAAAAGTTTAAACCTTTAAAGCCCTAAAATTGAATCTTGAAACTTGAAATCTGAAATGATTAAACTTAAAATATGAAACCAAAAAATTAAGAATTTTGAACTTGAAAATTCTTAAACCAACATTCCTATATACAACACTAAAACCTAAAACTTAAACACCTCAAACTTGAAAACTTATAAAATACAAAAAGGTTAAAAATTTTAAAATTTGAAATCTCAACCATGAACACTTCAATTCTGATATACTTGAAATCCATAATATTAAGAAACTCCAAAATTTTAAACATGAAAATTTCGACCTTGAAATTCTAGAAAGTACGAAAAATAGATTAATACAAAATACTTTTAAAACTTAAAACCCAAAACTTAAAAATCTAAAATATAATATCTTTGAACTTAAAACCCTAAAAAAATATAAAAACCCATAATCTGAAAACAAAAAATAAAAACTTAAAACTCAAAAACCCGAAATCCATAACATGAAAACTCATAAACTTCAGAACCCAAATCTAAAAAGATCCAAACCTTGAAAATCCTAAAAATGATATGATATAAAATGTCCTTGAAACCTGAAAAATAACAAACCCGAAAAATAAATAAATATAGGATAAACTCAAAAACTGAAAAAGCAAAAACATTAAACGTTGAAAATTTTAAAAACCTTGCAACTTGTAAAAGAAAACCTAATATCCGAAAACTATGAACCTGAAAATTCCAACCATGTAAACCTCGAAAATCATAACCTAGATCTCAAATCAAAAAAAAACTAACATTCCTAAAGGTGCCTTTCTTTTTGAATTAAGTATCCAGTTGTTTTTTTAAATAGACAATCTAAAATTGATCTTTGATAATTATGTTTATTTAATTTTGATTTTCAAAAACTTTTCTCAATTTTTTAAATTTTTATTTTGATTATTTGTAAAATAGATTTCTTTTTATTATTATTGAATATTAATATTTGAAAACTTAAAGAAAACCAAATATGTTTTGGGGTTTATAGTAAACTAAAGAATAGTTAAACTATATTGATATTTTTCAAGGTCTTAAATAGTAATAATATTGAGAACAAAAAACCTATGTGCTTGAAACAGTTTCAATAACATGTAAGCCATTGTCTTGTGGTGTGTATTAAACTATAGATCCTTAAAAATAGCACGTGGCCATTTATTGATGGTTAAATTGTGTAATTCTAGTATGTTTGTGCACTTATTGATTGTTGTACTAAATTAGGCATTAGTGACATGCTTTGTCAAAATTGGATGGTTCTTGACGCCTCTCTTAAACCTATCTAACTCGTCTTTTCTTTCTCTCCTTTGATTTATCCCTTGATTGGACCCTTTTCTCTAGAGCATCTATATGCTTTAAGGGGTATGTCTAGAGCGTCTTTATGTTTCGAACACTCTTTTGAGTGCTTTGAGTGACACCTTTTGGCCTAAGTGCATTCATCTATTGCTCTTGCCTTTTTCACTTTTTGACCATTGGAAGTTGGTTTGGGTGTCAATTAGATCTTAGTTGGAATGTAATTTATCTATAAATACACAAGTATTCTAATTCATTTAGGCATCTACGATCATCAATAAAAATCAAGAAAATTCATTACTCATATGTATTTATTAAGAAATTATAAGCAATCTAGAGAAAAGCCAACATTCATTAGAACATTCTAGAGGAGAGAGAATTTATTATATCATTCAATAAAGCACAAAATTTTATCAAAGAGATAGTATTTCCATAGTTCATAAAGTAAATTTTTAAAGATTTCTAAATAAACCCATGTAAAAATGTTAAATCAGTGTTTCGAGTAACACTCTATGAACCATCATCAAGATAGAAAAATAAAATGATTAGTTTTCAGAGTTAGGTATTCCATTTAAAAATATTATCAGTGAAGTGTTGTGATGTTGAGCATTTGGAAGAATTAATTGTTTAAAAAAGGTAAAATCTAAAATTGTAGAAAACTTTTAAAAAAAATGCAGAATAATTAATTTTTACTATAAATTAAAAATTAAAGATTTATTGAAATAAAAGATAAAAATGATTTATTTAATATTTGTTAATGAAATAGAATAACTAAATTAATTGCTCGAAAGGGATTATATTATTAAAAATGCTATTGAAAGGTGAGATCTCGATGTAAAGAAAATTTTGATAATAAGAAAGACAAAAACGAAAAGCAAGCAAAAAGGAAGTAAGAAGGGGGAAGAGCTAAACCAACTAGTGAACTATGAGGACACCACTGATTTGAAAACTAAGGAGCATAACAAAAAAGAAATAAATTGCTCAAAATCAAGTCATTATTTTTTGATTAAATTAGTAATTGGTCCCTAAGACTGTTTAATTATAGACCACCATATTTATTAAGGTTGTTGATATATTTACAAATTTCTATTGCTTCCCTTAGATGATGTTTGAAGTAGTGGTCTTCTATGGCTAAAACTTTGGTATTTTCAATACAGATGTGATGTTGAGTTTTGAAGGAATGTTATTCTAAGGCCGACTTAATCAATATTTCTTTGTTTATATTTGAAACATGTCTATTAACCCTTGTGTTGATGGAGTGCCCTGTCTCCCCAATATATGACATCTCACTAGAATAATTAATTTTTTAAACTCCACTTGTAACAATATGTTCTAACTTGTCTTTGGATGACTTGACTAACTTTCTAAGTTTTTTATGCAGGAGAAAAGTGGTATGGATGTCAATACTCTTTATTAGTTTTATAATTTTATTAGAAATGCTCTCAACATATGAGAGGGAAGTTGTCGGCCTATTCAAGTTGTCATTTATAGTCCTAAGTCTAACATGTGTACTCATAGCTGATTTGAAGGCTCTAGCAATCTGTTTCCCTATGTAATTGTTCAAATTAAAAACATCAGTCAAGTGTTTGATCTCATTCTATAAATGTTCATCATCTCAAATTCTTAAATCTATTTATGGCTAAGGTTTTAAGGACCCATGTTTTTGGAGAATAATGATGATGTGAGTTCGTGTGTAGATAGAAATCAGTGTGGGTATATTTTCTATAAACTCGTTAGGAGAAAGATCCATTAGATTTTCTAGAGAGAAAGATGTCTAAGAACAATAATTTTCCCTTAAATTTGTTCCACTAAATGGGTTTCAAAGGGAAAGTGTTAAGAGATAAGTTTTCAAAATACTCTATAAACAAACTGGCTAAAACAGGGGAGAGAGGAGAGCCCATTGCAACACCTTTTGTTTGATCATAAATAAATCCTAAGAAAAAGAAAAGGTAGAGTTTAAACAAAGTGATACCGATAAAGTAGTCTCCTCATCAATGTGATTGCCTACCACCTTGATTGTGTCATAAATAAGCACCTTTGTGAAGAGTGACACATCATCAAAGCTAACTAATATCTCCTCCCTATAGAATTTCTTGTCCTTGATAAAATCAACAAAATCGGTGGAGGTTTTGCCTACTAATAGTTTTAACTTGTTGGCCAAGAATGAGGCTAAGGCATAAGTCAGAGATGTAGTGGTATCGATGATAAGCCTAGAAAGAATACTCTCCTTGTCTATCTTCAGGGCACAATAAATTCTATAAATGATATAGTTTTTTAGAATGAGACATTTCTTAATGTTTTCATCTAAGGAGGATTGATTTATAGTGTTTTTAACAATTCTAGAGATTTTGAAAACTAGGTTAGAAGTTAGCGCTCTATAGCTCCAATTGTTTTGCAAGTCGTTAAGCATCTTCAAGTTGCAATCACTCTTGTTTAAAATAACTGTTACATTCCCTTTATCAGCTTTAGTGATGACAATATTATCATCCATCTTGAGGTTCTTCACGGCATTACATTCTTCCTTGGGGATGTTTGACCTTGGGGGTTTGGCTTTCCTTAAAGTTACAACACAATTATGTCTAACTTCCTCCACTAACTTACAAGTTAAGACCTTCAACAAGTTTTCAATCTCCACTAAGAGATCTTCTCTAAGAATAAACTTGGGGGTGACTACGAATCCTAGTCCCTTTTTCAAAAATATTGAAAGAGGGTCGATCTAAATAAAAACTATATAGATTTACAACTAGTTTTCTCTCCCAATTGTCTACAACTCTATGTACGAACATGCCCTCATTATTATTAGAACTTGTAGCGAGATATTAATATTTTCCAAAGTTTCATAATAATTATGGGGAAGGAAAGGGAAGAGTCACATTAATCTTGTTAGTAGTTTTTTTAGTTTTAAAAGTTGAGGGAAGGAGGGAATAGTTAAGATTCAACATGGAGGATGAGCTAAAAGCTATACCCTAATCAAAAATATCACTAGACATTGACTTAAAAACAAAATAGAGATTATGTTTTTTCCCCAAATTTCTTGGAGATAATTAGCTTGAGAGGAAGACATTCGGTTCGGCAGATCACACTTAAAAAGGGCAACTAAAAGAGTTGGTGGAGGGCATAAGGAGTGTAACATGCTTAAGTTATGCTTTGAGATGGTGTTTAAGACAATATATTTTGAAGAGATAGTGGTTTTTAATGGTCAAGTTGGTAAATATGTTAGAATGGAGCCATTATTGAGGAAGTTAGACTGTAAGTTCAAAAAATGAGACAAGTTGATTAGTGAAACAAAAGGATTGAGAGAGTTGGGTACATGATTAAGAAAGGAAGGATCAGAGCATAATAGATTGTTATAATTAATGCAAGATATAAAAACATCTACCAAAGGATTTCCTAGGATTGAACAAGTGTATATACACCAAATTTATGTATCTTCGTTGAAGTATCCAAGGCACCTAAAAAGTGAGATAATGTTAAATAGGTTGCACATTTTAGCTAAACACACACTAAAAATGAGTTACCGAGTGAACTGTTTATGCCAAGAACTAATAGAGTAATAGCTCGACAATTGAAGAAATAACTATAAATTTACATGGCTAATAAATATTTGATAATAATATAAAAGTGTATCATGTCAGGTGGACTTTACAAAGATGGTGAAAGTATATAAAACTTTTACGAGAAGTTACAAGTAACTTATGTGTTTCAATTAACTTGAATAACTAAAAATGATTAATCTAAGATAATAAACTAAGTAAATACCACTTGGATCATAAATGACCCAACAAACTCCTCCATGATCCAAACGGGTATAGATGAGAAGATTTAGAGCTATGACTATGAAGTCGTCAATAAATCTCTGCTACATCTACAAGCTAGCACACTGTATATCAGGGTACTGATCAAAACTGATGTCACTCCATATATAATCCCACCCTATTAATTGTGACATAAAAGACTGATGAACACGATCAAGGCCTGCTCATCCCTTATGTTCATCATACCGTATTGTAATAGAACCTGATCAAAGCTTGTCCAACTACATTGATCCACATAAGGTCCCACATAGGATCTCATCCAAGTGATCCTCTAGTACTCTATATGGCACATCTCTCAGATGCCCAAAAATTTCCAACATCACACACATGCCTTTGCTCAACACTCAAAATGCTAGAAAATCTAATGTTGACTCGTACAACCACCAATGACTGTTAAGTTGTGGAGCTAAAAGCTTCACTGATGCAAATGGAGGAGGTTGCTGAGTGTTAGAGAAATCGACATCAATCTGATCAACCGACATCAGTCATATTCAGCTACGCAGTAACTGACATCGGTTATGGGTCAGCCGACATTGGTCAGACAAAAACTGACATCGACAACATGTGTGTGTTCATTTGCATG
Source organism: Torreya grandis (assembly GCA_037957365.1). Classification (NCBI taxonomy): domain Eukaryota; kingdom Viridiplantae; phylum Streptophyta; class Pinopsida; order Cupressales; family Taxaceae; genus Torreya; species Torreya grandis. The sequence continues at coordinate 4,954,086 of JARHVA010000516.1, forward strand.
TGCTTCCAGAACTGGTCTAATTTTAGATGGACAGTTAGTTTGCATGTAAAAGACTAATTTTAATCTCGAGTCTGCGTTTCTAATTATTGTAATTAGGAAGTCTAATTATTGTTTGTATGGGATCTATTTAAGAGACCCATGGGGCTATATTGTAATTGAAGGATCATAAGGACTTGCAAAGGCAAGGACAAGGGTTCTTCCAAGTGTAAGATCTAGAAGGTTTGCAAGTGTGCAAGACCAGGTTGATCTGCAGGTGTGAAAGATTAGGGAGATCTACATGGTAAGTAAGGTTAGTTGATCTACAGGTGTGTGTGTGTGTGTGCAAGGTCAAAGTAGATCTATGGGGTAGCAAGATCAAGGAGATATGCAACACAACAAGGAGCAAGATCAGGGAGATCTACTTGGAGTACTTTGAGTACTTGGTGGACTAGAAGTAGGCAATAACGGTTGTGTTGATTGTCACTTACTAGTGGAGGGAACAACTCTGTATTTGAGTTGTGGTTGTAATTGATTGTGTGAGAGAGAGAACTCTTGAGGGAGAATTACTGGTACACCCAAGAGGTGTGGGAAGAGTGTGATTTCTTCATTGTATTTCCTTTTGGAAGAGTGTTAATACAAGATTATATTGTCTCTCATATTCTGTGTTGATTCTAGTTACATATTACTTCTGGTTTAATTCTGTGTTTAGTTACTTATACAAAGGTAATCAATTATACTCTTAAGGAGTGGGATCCTGACAATTGGTATCAGAGCTTGGTTCACTAACACCTTGGTTTCAGAGTGTGTTAAGTGTTTGTTGATTATAGGTCACTCTCAAGGGTTTCTGATTGAGTGGGAGTAAAGCAATGGCAGAAGAAAGTAAGCAAAAATAGAGAAATTCAATGGCAAGAATTATCAATTACTGTGTTGTGGAAAGAAAGGGCAACTAAAGAAAGATTGTTGGTTGGTAGAAGATCAGCATGAAGGAAATAAAGAAGCAAATGATGCAGGTATTGTTGCACAGAGTGCTCTTATATGTTCCTTGGATAAAGTAGAATCTTGGGTTTTAGATTATGTTGCCTCTTTCCATGCAACCCCAAATAGAGTATTTTTCCATGATTATGTCCATGGAGACTTTAGAAATATTTATTTAGGGGTTGGTGAGCCTTGTCAAATTGTTGGCAAAGGGGAAGTGCGGCTGAAATTGCAGACGGGCAACACATGGGTGTTGAAGGATGTCATGCATGTCCCAGTCCTGAAGAGGAGTCTAATTTCTGTAGGAAAGTTGGGTGATGAGGGTTGCACAGTTACTCTCACAGCAGAATCTTGGAAAGTTGGGTGATTATTCCCTTACACCTTGAATGAGATTGCTTATAGTTGGTATCTTGATTTTCTGGATGGATGCATAATTTCATTGAATGCCTTTGAAATTGCATTTGTAAATCACTTCAAAGTACCCACTAATATTTTTATCCTATATCATCAATTTTATACTTCCATAAGAGATCCTAATGATCCCATGATTATATTTAACACCTGCTTCCATGAATTATACAGAGGGTTGAAAGACCTATTCTTTCAAACGGAAGTTGTTTCCATCAATATTTATCTAAAATATTTGGACTCATTAACTTCTATGCTTATCCTAAGGACTCCATCAACACTCATATCTTTGGCATTGACATATTAGGAAGCCTTCACTATTAAACAATAATCATTCATATCAACACTCATATCTTTGGCCTATTCAAGTTGTCATTTATAGTCCTAAGTCTAACATGTGTACTCATAGCTGATTTGAAGGCTCTAGCAATCTGTTTCCCTATGTAATTGTTCAAATTAAAAACATCAGTCAAGTGTTTGATCTCATTCTATAAATGATCATCATCTCAAATTCTTAAATCTATTTATGGCTAAGGTTTTAAGGACCCATGTTTTTGGAGAATAATGATGATGTGAGTTCGTGTGTAGATAGAAATCAGTGTGGGTATATTTTCTATAAACTCGTTAGGAGAAAGATCCATTAGATTTTCTAGAGAGAAAGATGTCTAAGAACAATAATTTTCCCTTAAATTTGTTCCACTAAATGGGTTTCAAAGGGAAAGTGTTAAGAGATAAGTTTTCAAAATACTCTATAAACAAACTGGCTAAAACAGGGGAGAGAGGAGAGCCCATTGCAACACCTTTTGTTTGATCATAAATAAATCCTAAGAAAAAGAAAAGGTAGAGTTTAAACAAAGTGATACCGATAAAGTAGTCTCCTCATCAATGTGATTGCCTACCACCTTGATTGTGTCATAAATAAGCACCTTTGTGAAGAGTGACACATCATCAAAGCTAACTAATATCTCCTCCCTATAGAATTTCTTGTCCTTGATAAAATCAACAAAATCGGTGGAGGTTTTGCCTACTAATAGTTTTAACTTGTTGGCCAAGAATGAGGCTAAGGCATAAGTCAGAGATGTAGTGGTATCGATGATAAGCCTAGAAAGAATACTCTCCTTGTCTATCTTCAGGGCACAATAAATTCTATAAATGATATAGTTTTTTAGAATGAGACATTTCTTAATGTTTTCATCTAAGGAGGATTGATTTATAGTGTTTTTAACAATTCTAGAGATTTTGAAAACTAGGTTAGAAGTTAGCGCTCTATAGCTCCAATTGTTTTGCAAGTCGTTAAGCATCTTCAAGTTGCAATCACTCTTGTTTAAAATAACTGTTACATTCCCTTTATCAGCTTTAGTGATGACAATATTATCATCCATCTTGAGGTTCTTCACGGCATTACATTCTTCCTTGGAGATGTTTGACCTTGGGGGTTTGGCTTTCCTTAAAGTTACAACACAATTATGTCTAACTTCCTCCACTAACTTACAAGTTAAGACCTTCAACAAGTTTTCAATCTCCACTAAGAGATCTTCTCTAAGAATAAACTTGGGGGTGACTACGAATCCTAGTCCCTTTTTCAAAAATATTGAAAGAGGGTCGATCTAAATAAAAACTATATAGATTTACAACTAGTTTTCTCTCCCAATTGTCTACAACTCTATGTACGAACATGCCCTCATTATTATTAGAACTTGTAGCGAGATATTAATATTTTCCAAAGTTTCATAATAATTATGGGGAAGGAAAGGGAAGAGTCACATTAATCTTGTTAGTAGTTTTTTTAGTTTTAAAAGTTGAGGGAAGGAGGGAATAGTTAAGATTCAACATGGAGGATGAGCTAAAAGCTATACCCTAATCAAAAATATCACTAGACATTGACTTAAAAACAAAATAGAGATTATGTTTTTTCCCCAAATTTCTTGGAGATAATTAGCTTGAGAGGAAGACATTCGGTTCGGCAGATCACACTTAAAAAGGGCAACTAAAAGAGTTGGTGGAGGGCATAAGGAGTGTAACATGCTTAAGTTATGCTTTGAGATGGTGTTTAAGACAATATATTTTGAAGAGATAGTGGTTTTTAATGGTCAAGTTGGTAAATATGTTAGAATGGAGCCATTATTGAGGAAGTTAGACTGTAAGTTCAAAAAATGAGACAAGTTGATTAGTGAAACAAAAGGATTGAGAGAGTTGGGTACATGATTAAGAAAGGAAGGATCAGAGCATAATAGATTGTTATAATTAATGCAAGATATAAAAACATCTACCAAAGGATTTCCTAGGATTGAACAAGTGTATATACACCAAATTTATGTATCTTCGTTGAAGTATCCAAGGCACCTAAAAAGTGAGATAATGTTAAATAGGTTGCACATTTTAGCTAAACACACACTAAAAATGAGTTACCGAGTGAACTGTTTATGCCAAGAACTAATAGAGTAATAGCCCGACAATTGAAGAAATAACTATAAATTTACATGGCTAATAAATATTTGATAATAATATAAAAGTGTATCATGTCAGGTTGACTTTACAAAGATGGTGAAAGTATATAAAACTTTTACGAGAAGTTACAAGTAACTTATGTGTTTCAATTAACTTGAATAACTAAAAATGATTAATCTAAGATAATAAACTAAGTAAATACCACTTGGATCATAAATGACCCAACAAACTCCTCCATGATCCAAACGGGTATAGATGAGAAGATTTAGAGCTATGATTATGAAGTCATCAATAAATCTCTGCTACATCTACAAGCTAGCACACTGTATATCAGGGTACTGATCAAAACTGATGTCACTCCATATATAATCCCACCCTATTAATTGTGACATAAAAGACTGATGAACACGATCAAGGCCTGCTCATCCCTTATGTTCATCATACCGTATTGTAATAGAACCTGATCAAAGCTTGTCCAACTACATTGATCCACATAAGGTCCCACATAGGATCTCATCCAAGTGATCCTCTAGTACTCTATATGGCACATCTCTCAGATGCCCAAAAATTTCCAACATCACACACATGCCTTTGCTCAACACTCAAAATGCTAGAAAATCTAATGTTGACTCGTACAACCACCAATGACTGTTAAGTTGTGGAGCTAAAAGCTTCACTGATGCAAATGGAGGAGGTTGCTGAGTGTTAGAGAAATCGACATCAATCTGATCAACCGACATCAGTCATATTCAGCTACGCAGTAACTGACATCGGTTATGGGTCAGCCGACATTGGTCAGACAAAAACTGACATCGACAACATGTGTGTGTTCATTTGCATGTGCTTCCAGAACTGGTCTAATTTTAGATGGACAGTTAGTTTGCATGTAAAAGACTAATTTTAGTCTCGAGTCTGCGTTTCTAATTATTGTAATTAGGAAGTCTAATTATTGTTTGTATGGGATCTATTTAAGAGACCCATGGGGCTATATTGTAATTGAAGGATCATAAGGACTTGCAAAGGCAAGGACAAGGGTTCTTCCAAGTGTAAGATCTAGAAGGTTTGCAAGTGTGCAAGACCAGGTTGATCTGCAGGTGTGAAAGATTAGGGAGATCTACATGGTAAGTAAGGTTAGTTGATCTACAGGTGTGTGTGTGTGTGCAAGGTCAAAGTAGATCTATGGGGTAGCAAGATCAAGGAGATCTGCAACACAACAAGGAGCAAGATCAGGGAGATCTACTTGGAGTACTTTGAGTACTTGGTGGACTAGAAGTAGGCAATAACGGTTGTGTTGATTGTCACTTACTAGTGGAGGGAACAACTCTATATTTGAGTTGTGGTTGTAATTGATTGTGTGAGAGAGAGAACTCTTGAGGGAGAATTACTGGTACACCCAAGAGGTGTGGGAAGAGTGTGATTTCTTCATTGTATTTCCTTTTGGAAGAGTGTTAATACAAGATTATATTGTCTCTCATATTCTGTGTTGATTCTAGTTACATATTACTTCTGGTTTAATTCTGTGTTTAGTTGCTTATACAAAGGTAATCAATTATACTCTTAAGGAGTGGGATCCTGACAATTGGTATCAGAGCTTGGTTCACTAACACCTTGGTTTCAGAGTGTGTTAAGTGTTTGTTGATTATAGGTCACTCTCAAGGGTTTCTGATTGAGTGGGAGTAAAGCAATGGCAGAAGAAAGTAAGCTAAAAATAGAGAAATTCAATGGCAAGAATTATCAATTACTGTGTTGTGGAAAGAAAGGGCAACTAAAGAAAGATTGTTGGTTGGTAGAAGATCAGCATGAAGGAAATAAAGAAGCAAATGATGCAGGTATTGTTGCACAGAGTGCTCTTATATGTTCCTTGGATAAAGTAGAATCTTGGGTTTTAGATTATGTTGCCTCTTTCCATGCAACCCCAAATAGAGTATTTTTCCATGATTATGTCCATGGAGACTTTAGAAATATTTATTTAGGGGTTGGTGAGCCTTGTCAAATTGTTGGCAAAGGGGAAGTGCGGCTGAAATTGCAGACGGGCAACACATGGGTGTTGAAGGATGTCATGCATGTCCCAGTCCTGAAGAGGAGTCTAATTTCTGTAGGAAAGTTGGGTGATGAGGGTTGCACAGTTACTCTCACAGCAGAATCTTGGAAAGTTTCCAAGGGTGCACTTGAATTAGCATGTGGTAAGAAAGTAGGTACTCTTTATCTATCTACTTGTATTACTGATTCTCCTTCTATTTTATCTACTTTAGATGTAGATGTGAAGATGTGGCTCTGTAGGCTTGGTCACATGAGTGAGAAGGGGATGCATGTTCTTAGGTCAAAAGGTAAGAGTTCAGATTCGAAAAGCATAGATCGAGATTTCTGTAAGCAACAGAAGAAAGTGAGGTTTCTTGTTACTGATGCTACAAGAAAGGATCGAGTTTATTGCATAAAGAGGAAATCTGATGTTTTTGACACATTGAAGAATTTGAAAGCCTTGGTTTTCAAAGAGAAGATGATGGACAGTGATCAGCTAAAGAGGCTGAATAAAACTGAGCAGGGCAGTTTGGACAAGGTTATGATCCAAAGTGAGCTCGTGAGTAAAAGTCATCACTCATAGGAAAACACAATTATCAACGTCAGTTAGGTGAGAATCGACATCGAATAGGCAGGACCGATGTCGGTCATGTGCAGACCAGATTTGGTGGTGTCGAGCAGGTGGACACCGATGTCGATCAGGGAACCGATGTCAGCGATTAGGAGGAATCGACATTGGGTGCACAACAAGCTGTCAAGGAGTCTCAAACACCCATGTGGAGGACTGAAAGGGTAAGTAAGCATCAAATTCATTATTCCCCTTTTTTATACTACTTGTTGCTCACTGATGGTCAAGAACTAGGAAGTTTTGAAGAGGCAATGTAGGTAGAATCTAGGAAACAGTGGGAGCATGGCATGAATGAGGAAATTAATTCCTTGGGAGAAAACCAAATGGGAGATTTGGTAGAGTTACCAGCCAGGATGAAAGCACTGAAAGATGAATGGATTCCCAGGTTAAAGAAAGGAAAGAATAGACAGGTGAGATAGAAGGCCAGGTTATATGGTCTTGAGCAAGTTGCAGGACAATGGTGTTTAAGGTTTGACAGGTGTATGACAAAGCATGGCTTTAGTCAATGTCAATGTTACCATTGTGTTTATTTTACTAGGTTGGATAATGGTCATGATATTATCCTATTACTGTATGTAGTGTATATGCTTGTTGCAGGGTCACACATGCAGGGATTTGCTGAGCTAAAGGTAAAAGTAGCTCAGAGGTGTGCCAGGAAGGATTTGGAAGCAGCAAAGAAAATCCTTGGCATGAGTATTTCTAGAGACAGGGAAAGTCACAGGTTGATTGTGTCTCCAGATGATTATGTGAATAAGGTAGTGGAGAGGTTCAATATGCAAGATGTAGAACCGGTTAGCACACCTATGGTTGGACAGTTCATAGAATAGTGTCTAGAATCACATGATGAGGTTGAGTACATGAGTACTAGACTTGATATTACCCAAGCAGTGGGAGTTGTCAACAAGTTTGTGGCCAATCTAGGAAAGGAGCACTGAAAAGCATTTTAGTGGATTCTCAGGTATCTGAGAGGGACTAGCAGCAGGTTATCATGCTATGCAGGGTCAGGCACTTCTCTACATGGGTATGTAGATTCGGATATGGAAGGTTACTTGGATGACAGGAGAAGCACCACAGGATATGTGGTGGTTGGTCTTCAAGACTGAACTTGAAGAGGGATACAAGCCAGGAAACAAAATTAAATGATGTACAGGTACAAGTATAGGTGCAACTATTTATTTCCAAGTGGGAGACTATCAAGTTGTGGAGCTAAAAGCTTCACTGATGCAAATGGAGGAGGTTGCTGAGTGTCAGAGCAACCGATGTCAGTTTGATCAACCAATGTCAGTCATATTCAGCTACACAGTAACTAACATCGGTTATGGGTCAGCCGACATTGATCAGATAGGAATTGACGTCAGTAACCTCTGTGTGTGTGTGTGTGTTTGCATGCACTTCCAAAACTGGTCTAATTTTAGACAGATAGTCAATTTGCATGTAAAAGACTAATTTTAGTCTTGAGTCTGTGTTTCTAATTATTGTACTTAGGAAGTCTAATTATTGTTTGTATGGGATCTATTTAAGAGACCCATGGGGCTGTATTGTAATTGAAGGATCATAAGGACTTGCAAAGGCAAGGACAAGGGTTCTTCCAAGCGTAAGATCTAGAAGGTTTGCAGGTGTGCAAGACCAGGTTGATCTGTAGGTGTGCAAGATCAGGGAGATTTACATGGTAAGTAAGGTCAGTTGATCTGTAGGTGTGTGTGTGTGCAAGGTCAAAGGAGATATGTGGGGTAGCAAGATCAAGGGGATCTGCAACACAACAAGGAACAAGATCAGGGAGATCTACTTGGAGTACTTTGAGTACTTGGTGGACTGGAAGTAGCCAACAACGGTTGTGTTGATTGTCACTTACTGGTGGAGGGAACAACTCTGTATTTGAGTTGTGGTTGTAATTGATTGTGTGAGAGAGAGAACTCTTGAGGGAGAATTACTGGTACACCCAAGAGGTGTGGGAAGAGTGTGATTTCTTCATTGTATTTCCTTCTGGAAGAGTGTTAATACAAGATTGTATTGTCTCTCATATTCTGTGTTGTTTTTGAATTCTAGTTACATATTACTTCTGGTTTAATTTTGTGTTTAGTTGCTTATACAAAGGTAATCAATTGTACTCTTAAGGAGTGGGATCCTGACAATAACTGCTCAAAGGTCACTATGCAATATCTTTCCCCTTATCAATTGAGAGTTGAGAAGCTATGCAACATAAAAAAAAATTCAAACAACTCTATTTGCTCCTCAATAATCATATTAATTACTGAAATAAAATCAAAACTGAAAGCAAAGTACACAAACCAAAAATTGTTATCCCAGTAGTGAACCCATACTCTGATTGAATAGCGAACTAGAGAAGGGAAATTATCCTCTAACCTCTAGTTGGATCTATTTAGCCTATTAGATCCTCAAGGACCTATAAACATTAAAATGTAACACCATCATCACTAATAATACAAGTGGTGGGACACGTCATTACAATCTTAGTTTAGTGTAAACAATGCATTTGGAGAAATTTTGCAAAGATAGGGTGTTAGATTCCATCGATAATGCACCTGTACAACATTATGTTCAATACATTTGGCATAAAAATCACATAATGAGACTCCAAAATAAAAATTTAACCATTCTAATGTGTCCATAATGTTGAAAACCATGAAGATTACCTAGTCATACAACCACAAGGGTAACTAGCCACTTACACCCTTATATCTCCTTTACATTTGCAACTTTAAAAACATATTTAAAATAAATACATTTTATTTTGAAAAAGTAAGTTCAAGAAAAAGAAAGAGTTGAACTTTGAACCACCACATTCCCAAAGACTCACAAAACACCTTCTACCAAGCACTCTACAAACAATTTTAAAGTATCAATGAAAGATTTGCTATTTGAAGTTTCTTTTGATTGGTTTGGCAAATAAAATATGCATGTAAATATAAGTTATTGGGCTTCATTTTCATAGAGGGATCTAAAACAAAATAAAAGGAATAAATTGATAAAACTTAAATAATGCTTATGCACTTTTGGGCCATTACTTCTTGGAGGGCACCATATTGGTCATCATGGGTTCAAGTCGTACAGTGGGCACTATACTTCTGCAGCACTGTATCTATAAAACTATGTTCTGGTATGAATGTGTGACATTTCTTTTCCTTTACCCTGGAAATAAATCTATGTTTGTAATGCTTCACACAAGGTTGTCGAGAACTTCTACTGATAAGAGAGATCAAATGCAAAATCTCTTATGATGAGGTGCCAAAGGCTGGCGAGAACGTCTTAACACTATGTGCCAGTGGCTATTATGATAGTATAATATTTCATCAAAACATTAAAGGTTTTATGATTCAAGGTGGAGATCTAACAAGTACCAAAAGAGGTGGGACCAACATATGGGGTATGAGGATAGTGATGGTGAGCGAACAGTTGAGACTTTCAGTAGGAAGGTGTAAAAGCTACAACAGATACGGTGGATGCATTAAGAAATGTAGTTGTTATCATGAAAGCAATGCAGAAAGTGGCAAACATTGATGATGTGGATAAGATGATGGAATAAATTAATGAAATACTTATCTGAGCATCAATATGGTAGCATCGTATGAATAATACTATGGTCTTCAAAAATAAAAGTTAGTCTTCTCTTCTTTCAAAATGGCTCTACAATTTTTTATTAATCTTTTTCAATTTTTCTAGGGCTACAACCGAACTTTTAAAATTTCTTCTATGCTCCTTCACAAATTTCTTGTTGTGGCTCTAATACCACTGATGCCCTGGTAATTGAAGAAATAACCATAAATTTACATTACTAATAAATATTTGATAATAATATAAAAGTGTATTATGTTGGGTTGACTTTACAAAGATGGTGAAAGCATATAAAACTTTCACGGGAAGTTACAAGTAACTTATGGATTTCAACTTATCTAAATAACCAAAAATAATTAATCTAAGATAATAAACTAAGTAAATGCCACTTGGATAATAAATGACTCAATAGAGAGGAGGAACAAAGTGCAATGATATTATGTGAAGATTAGCTTCAACAGTAAAATGATACACCATAGTTGCATTATTGGAAAGAGAAATTAAGGACGAAGAAATTGATCCAATTTTGATTAGATATTCCTTAGGACAATGACGTGACTTAGACCACTTTAAGAGAGGATGCAAGGATTAAAAAACTAATCTAAGCTTGATAAATTATTCCTTAGATTGACAACACAACTCAATCCTTGTTGATAAAGATCTGATAGTTGATTCTTATCCTGACCCCCTAGTGTGTTATGTGGAAAAAGGATATGTGTTACCAAGAACATTTGGGATTAAAGGTTTATAAACAACCATGGAAATTGACATATTGGATAGATGGTTATTGAGATGTTCCCTGAGAGAGGGATGCCACAAACTATTGTTGTCTCATGATCTAGGAAGATGGTGAGTTAAATGATATTTGAATATGTCATAAAGCTTTAGTTCTTGCCTGTATTCTAATTGTTATTTTAAACATGCATATCTCAAATAGGAGGAGACATCTAACCTAATCCAAAGATCGATCCTCAAATAGGAAGTAAGTTTGAGGTGTTGATCTTTAAGATTGGATGACAAGTGTGTCATGCCCAAAACTGACAAGACTAAAAACACTCAAAATGGGCCATTTTTTTAAGAATATACAACACACATCCTACACAACTAAATTTCCATTGGGTTTCCATCCTTATGGCACAAGACACGTAATGTGATGTAACAATCATAAACACCTAAATGGCATGGATTCCAGTTTACATGTCATTGCATGGTAGCTTATGCAATGATGTCGGCCCCACTCTCTCAAATCAACGTACGTGTTCTCAACAAGCCTAACACTCTCTAAGTTGACTTAGTGGGCCCCATGACCCCAAGGCCCAAGAAGGATCCTTGATTAAGGCAAGGTGAGTTCAAATAACCAATGTCTTTAGCAATTATAGCTAATTCTTTGCAATGTTAAAAAATGCCTTCAAGCAATTCCAACCAATCATAAGGTTTGGTTCACGCTTAAGTTATAATTAAAATCTATTTTCAACTTAAATAATCCAAAGTCATGGAAAGTGCTCAACAAAAAATCATATAGTTCTCATATAACCTCCAAAGGGGTCTAAAATATCTCAATTGAGCCCCTTGAGGATGGAGCAACCCATCTCCATCATCAGATCTGATCAGTCTCAACTGTCGAATCAAGATAGGGTGTAAAAACCCTAAGAATTATTATGGAGTCCCATAAAGGTCGTTAACCCCTCATTTTAATTTTAAATTGAGATTTTGGAAAAAGAGAGGATGTGTTGGAGATCAAATTGTCCATAGCCATCCCTCTCCACCTTCCTCACCCCTGGATGACCACCATTAATGGGGTCTCCAAAATTTTAGCACAATTAAACTTATTTCATTTTCAAAACTATCATGTGATACAAAGGTGTGTGCACTAGAGTTGTAGGTACTCAAATCGATAGAAATTCTCTAGGTGGTCTCAAACTCCCACAATTATTGAAAAAATCATTTGGGAGCTTCAATCTCCTCTACAAACATTAATGGCTGCCAAGCTAGGATTAAAATAAAATTATTTATAAAACATAATTTCAAGTTAAAAATCTTATTTCATATGATAAAGGATATAAAATTAATAGGGTCACTTGTGAGGTCAATCCGTTTGGGGGTTTTAGTAACCCACACTAGCCAACAAGGTCAAAAGGAGCCTCTCAAGAACAAAATAACTAAATCTTAAAAATTGTGAAGTTTTAGATCCTCATATCACTTTCATGCAAAAGAGGACAAAAAATGAGGGGGGGGATTCCATTAAGGGTTACCCTACCTTTGGGTCTTGGAGTGGCCACAAGTGACTATACAAAATGATTTAACTCTAAGTGAATTAATTATGGCTTTAAAAATAATAATGTAGTCACAAACTTTAACAAAGCATAGTTTAGAATAATTAATATTGATTAAAATTGAAATTTTAATAATTATAAACCACGTGGTCAAAATAAGCAGTGGTTAACCACAATTGATTGTTGCATTGGAAAGGAAGGGTGGTGGGGAGCCAAAACTGAAATTGTGGCATTTATGGCAAAGGAAAACCAGTCGGACTTGGGGCCTTAATAAACATGTCATGTCAGCCCCTTGAGGCCTAAACATTTACCGCATAGTCATATGGGTGACCACCGACCCATTGACTAGATGTCCTACAAAAGGAGGCCAATGCCCTTCAAAAGGGTTTGTCAATGTAAGCAATTGCCCTACATATAATAAAAATTCAAAAATTCTTAATGGAAAAATCTTAGGCCCAAAACTTATGAAACAAGGGGCGTTCAGTCCTAAAAGTTGTTAATTTTATTATAAAAATATTTTGGGCTAATTTTACTTCCTCTTCTTTTTTTTCTCTATAAATTACTCAAAATTAGTCAATTTCTTTAAGGAGTTTCAGCATAATTAAGAATTATAATTTCAAAAATTTGTAATTTTTATTCCATAACTCCAAAAATTAATCCGTAAATTGATAAAAAAATCCTAGAAGAATCTATTTAATGAATAAATTATTTTTGTGAGGTTTAGATAATCTTATTTATGCATAAAAATTATAAAGTTATAATAGTCTCTTTAAGGTCTATCTAGGAACAAGGCAAGGGAAGCATATAAATCTTAATTTTCACATTTATTTACAAAACTAAATATATACAATGGAATAATGTTTTATGAGAAGTCAATTTCATCAATATTTATGCATTACAATGCCATTAATTATATATATTTTTATTTCTTCTTTCTCTTTTAACTATAACTACTACAAGGCAATAAACATGAAAACTCATAAAATTTACATCAGATTACCTTCCATATATTTTCACAATAATTAAAATTAGATATTACATTATAATGGCTTTCAAAACAACTAATAACATTTTTATAAATAACTATATAAGCATTGTAATAACAAGTTTTGAAATACTCTCCACATACAACCCACAAGGCCTAACGAAGGAGGGGCTTGCATCCTATACGTTTTTCATCATAAGGCAACTACCTTAGGCACCCCTGATCCTAGGAATCCCATCTCTACACATTATAAACATGAAGGATATGAGATAGGTCAAGTTTAGCAAGTTGAGTTTTGGTTGGTGACTAGAACACTCAATTAGCCTACTCAACTAGAAGGCTAACTAGCACATATTCCACTAGAGACTTCTATCACCTAAATAAAATCATTCAAAAATGTCAAAAACATCATTTCAAAACAAAAAATATCAAAGACAACCATAAGAACATTTCAACATAATAAGGCTCATTGAGAGAGAATGAGAACATGGGAATACCTCCCTCTTGTCCTACCACTTCTCTTGGCCATGAGAGGACTGTTGTTGCTTGCACAACATCCCCTAATTTCATGAAAATCATGGTACCCCTTTTTGTCTTCTAAGTTCTAGTATTGCTTGCAAGTGCGTTTAGTTGTTATTCAAATGTTCAATTCTTGTTTTGGCATGAATATATTTTTCAATGAAAAATAAAGTCTTAAAAACATTTCCATTATGTAGACTAGGTTTGAGTGATAAATTTTCATGTATAACACTTTGTCTAAAAAATCCATCTTACCCCCTAAAAGTCAAGTCAAATCCGCACATTCCTTAAGGAACAAGGTCGGTCGAAATCCTAGTTCTTTTAACTAGGTCAAAGGCTTAATGGAATAAAGTTGGCCAAAACACATGTTCCTAGAATAGGCTCAGCCTCTAACATGATCTAAAAGCTAACCTTGAGAAAAAAATGGACAGGTGGGTGGTTATTTCACTATAGCTTTGATTTTAATCATTTATGTTAGTTTGGAAAGGTGTTTTGACGAGATTTGTGATGAATCATGTTTTAGACTCAATGAAAATTTTGGATCATGTCAAAAAACTGTATACATGTAGCCCATTTAATGTTCCTCTTAGCTAGTCAGCCATCGATGTTCCTATTAATCCTAAATCGATCGATTTGGTTATTCCTGGCACTAAGTCAAATCCTGACACTCCATTGAAACTCATTTCATCGATGCATTTACTCTTTAGGTATTGTCAACCACCAATTTTCCTCTTGGAACTAAAATTTTTGATGTTCTTAATGATCTCAGATTACTAACATTGTTCATAGAGCAGATGATGGTTCATTTTTTTAATCATTTCTTTTGATCCAGAACTCTATTTTTGATGTCATTTTTTACATTGAAAAAATAATTTAATAGGATTCATAATGAAATAATTTTTGTATGGAATTTAATCAAGTTGATAAACCTATTGATGTTCTAATATCATGACTTTATTATTTTAAGTGTGTTACGCATTGAATTTAATTTTGGTGTCTTTTGCCTAAATCATGGAAGTAATGTGCTTTATTTATTGTTTTGGTATGGTTAGGCTAGAATGACATGTAGATCAATGTAGGAAGTCATAAAATTTTAATTAAATGCTTAGTGGAATTGGTCAAAGAAGAAAAAATAAGGGAAATATTGCATAAAACAATTAACTCTTGATTAAACACAAGCCCTTGGTTGGTGTGGCTCATTTAATGTTTTAACTACCTTTTGGAGGGAAAATTTATCTTGGATTTGGACTGAGTTTGTTTCTATTTAAAACTAGAAAAAATCCATTCAAAGGGTTGGTTCATTAGAGTTAGAAGATACAGGACCAGGCACTTGTTTTATGTGTTTTGTTGCTTTCTTAGCTAGATTTTCTTATGAGCAATGTTATTCTGAGGACTGTTCTATAATTCAACTGTAATGGGTGAATCTCAAACATTATTTTTCAAGAAAGATATTTAAATTGAAATACTATGAATTTAATGTTCATTAATTTCACATGTATATGGTGGTTTTGTTCCTCATTCTTCATAGATAAGTTATCCTCAGACATCAACATCTTTGTTTATGACCTTGTGTGTATACTAGTCAGGGAAAATATTAGTTTCATGGGCTTTGTCTAATCAAACAAGTCAGATCTATCTTCACTAAAAAATAGGCTCACTTTTATTTACCTTCATCCTTATCTTTTTCTCTTTTTTATAAATCTATAAGCTTAGGGTTAGATTAAATCTTATTTCAATTTGTGTTTACACGTTCATCTCAATTGCAAAACCTTAATTATTACTGTTTATGCATTGTTGAATGTATGTAATGGACACATATTAAATCAATTATGTTTCCATTCCAAATCCACAATTAATTATTTCTTGGGTAAGAAAATCACAAGATATGCATTACCCCTCATCTATCTAAAACTTATTCCAAACATGCCCCTTGAATGGAACAATTTCACATCAACCACTAGGTTACCCAGCAATACCATGACCTGGTGATAATAGATCTTGGGAAGATTTTGGTCTCATTTCAGTAAAGGTTGGGTGGATTCTTTCTCTTCTTAAATTGGTGTGCCAAATGGCATATCAATAAATTGGTGCTGGAAGGAGGGCATGGATAGGAATACTATTTGAGATTTATTATTTTTATCATTCTTGTAGGTCATCCTTTACACTTTCCCCACCTTGTTGCATGCCTAAAAAACACACCAACATACTGGTAAGAGAAGGAGGGTTAAGAGAAATTTTAAAACTAAAATTTAAACCCCAACATATGTGAGACACTACCCAAACCCACCAATGTTTACAGTTTGTCTTGATAGAGTTCACTGCCTTTCAAATGTTCTAGGGATTGCTCATAATTTACCTAAGAATCTATAATAATTATTCCCAAAGTTTTTTCATGGAAAAATTTGGATGATATAATAACATATTAAAGCATTAAAATTTACCATAATTCAAACTCAATTATTGCACGAGGATGTGTCATGTTGATTATTCCCTTACACCTTGAATGAGATTGCTTATAGTTGGTATCTTGATTTTCTGGATGGATGCATAATTTCATTGAATGCCTTTGAAATTGCATTTGTAAATCACTTCAAAGTACCCACTAATATTTTTATCCTATATCATCAATTTTATACTTCCATAAGAGATCCTAATGATCCCATGATTATATTTAACACCTGCTTCCATGAATTATACAGAGGGTTGAAAGACCTATTCTTTCAAACGGAAGTTGTTTCCATCAATATTTATCTAAAATATTTGGACTCATTAACTTCTATGCTTATCCTAAGGACTCCATCAACACTCATATCTTTGGCATTGACATATTAGGAAGCCTTCACTATTAAACAATAATCAAAGTCACATGGATATGTTATTAACCCATTGCATGTGTTAGGATATCTAGGTGTATACACTCAAACTTCTTTGAGCTATGTGCATGAAAATCAACCTATGAATCATTTTGTTCCTTCAAATAATATGTTTTCTCAAACAGACACTCAACAAATCCTTTGTGCAACAAAAACTAACATTGTTGTTGTACCTAATGCAAGTAACTACGTTAGTTTATCAAATAATCAGTATGTTCTTTTACCTTGTTTTAATGATCAAATACCTTTGAATACTTCTATTAATCAAACACCATTTTATGTTAAGATTTTACAATAAAAAATGTTAGGGTTGATCCATGAGACTATGCTTCCAAGATCAAAATTTGGAGTCCATGAGGCTGAAAATGAGACAAGAGTTGAAGCAATCATGTTGGTTGAAAGTGTTGCATTTAGTAGACAAGAACTAATATGAGAAAGTAGTGATGATGATGATTCTAATGATGAGGATATAGTAGTTATCTTAAACAAGTTTATGGATGAAAATCCAAATGAATGAGTTTTCCATGAAAAAATGTAATTTAAAGATTACCAATGATCAGGTTGAGAATGAAGTCAAAAAGATAGAATAGTTGGATGAAGAGGATGTAGTCTATGCATCTAAAACAATCCTAACATATGTTGTTGTTCCTATGCCTATATATCTAACCCATAATGGATAACAAGAAAATCACAAATTTTGTTATGGTTTTCTCAACATTAGAATTGGTATAAACATAAGTAGGTAATCTCAAATAGGGTAGTCTAAATAAATAAGGCAGCTTTAGACTGCTTTCACTAGTATGGAATTTTATATACTCTCATGTTTTTAAATAGAGATGTGATGATTCTGATGTTTATAACATAGCAATCGTTTCAAATGAACCAATCAGTGAATATCATGGATTCAACATGTTATCCATACATGAAGAGGTAGAAAATCCATGTGATCAACTCGGGGATGGAGTTGGAAAGCTAGAATAGATGGATAAAAAGGATGCATTCTTTGAATATGAAGTACTTTCATCATATGTTTATACTCCTACATTTTTAAATTCAAATCATTGAGAAACCTATGGAATATTATTACGTAGTTTTTGTTTTAGAGGTAATAGTAGTTAAATAAGAAGTGAGCAATCATAAACATCGTAGCCTGAAGGAATAAGTAAATCCAATAAGGATAAGAGCTTAAGATACCTCGATTCAGTATAAATCTCTTCATAATTTAGCCAATGAAAATAAAACTAGAAGGTCATTATCATCTGAATAATAAATCATAAGTAACTTCAAACTATATTCAAGTGGTTCTAGACTATATATAAGTAACTACACACTATACTCAATAAATTATTGACTATATATGATCAGTGTTAGACTATACATAGGTAGCATTGGATTATTTTCACAAATAGAGTATGATATATACTCTCTTAAGGTCAAGAGGAAGGAGAGTGATGATGCCATTGCTACAACATTCATGACAAAGAGGAAAATCCAACAATTGATTTGGTGTTTACTTTCCTCAAAGAGAAAATCTTCACCAGGTTGGGTATGCCAATAACTCAGGCATGTGATGATACTTATGCATATCCCTCTTTGTAATTCAGTGTATGGGCAGAGGTATTTGTCAAACCTTTTCCCTGTTTTTATTCATGAATTAAGTGTAAATGTATTACCAAATTTAATAATGGAAATTTTCTTAATTTAATTGAAAACACTATGAATAAGAGTCCTTGGGATACTATGCATGATATAAAAGGACAACACCATCATAAATATGAATTGGCCTTGTGTGGCCTTGTACATAGTTTCTTCTTGATTTTTGTTTCCTACTTTTGGTGTTAGTTTAGGTTGTTGTTTTCTTACTTTTTTTTTTGGTCTGTCCTCATCATTTAACTTTTTTTTATCCATCCTATTTTTTTCTTAATGATGTGGGTGTCTATTTATCATAAAAATGAAAAGGGGGTGTGTAGGTAAGTAGTTGTGATGGTGTTTAATTACTATGAGAAATTTGTGGCATAATTTTTTATTTATGAGTTTGGTTTCAAAGTTTTGGGTTGTTGATTGTGCCCTGAATATATTCATGTTTGGGAAAGCTTGGGTAAATTGTTTGACTTATAAATATATTCTCTCAAATCCATACACAAAAATACACTTTAATGATTTCTAGGTATGCTTAGATGAAACTAAAATAGTCAAGATTTGGGGTAAAATTTTTATATTTCTACCCTTCATTTATCATGGTGGCCCCCAACCAAGAGTTGATATGCTAAAAATAAAAATAAAATAAAACCTATTATCAGTAAAAATCAATTTTCAAGTAATTCAAGTAACCTCTACCAGGGATATGGACATCTACAAGGAATTAGAGCAAGGCCTTAAGTGGGATCAAAGACATCTCCATTACAACTATGCATGTTTGACTGGCAGCAAAGTAATTTTTAGGCAATTGTTCCTAGGTATAAATCACTAGCTTGATGATTTGGGTTATAGTAGCTAGCCCTTGCAAGTTCTATGAAAGGGAATGAACTTATTTACACACACAAGCCAATGTGAATATTAAATTTTGTCTTACAGTTATTCCCTTCTTATCCTTTCATTATTTTTTTTCATGTGCCATGTGTTGTCTTAGCTAGAGGTTCTGGGTTGGTGGATACATTTATTTTCTTTCAAAATATTCAGGGTATTTCTAGCCAAGTCTCCATTTGTTTTTGCTTGCTCAACATGCCCTAGTTTCATGGAAAATGTGGTACTCATTTGTCTTTTGAGGTCTGGTATTTCTTGCAATTGCGTATGATTGGTCCTTGACTATTCAATTATTGTTTTGGAATGAATTTGTTTTTAATTAAAAATAAAGACTTAATAATATTTATATTACATATACCAAGGCCATGCAATAAATTTTCAAGTATAACACTTTGTCTAAAAAAAATTTCTTACCCCCAAAAGTCAGGTTGGATCCAGACATTCTTTAGGAAACAAGGTCAGCTAAAATCCTAGTACTTAAAACTAGCTTAATTTTTGAAATTCCATATGGAATATGGTCAGTTGAAACACTTGTTCTTGGAATAGGGATACCCTTTGACAAGGTCCAAAGCTAATTGTGAGCAAAAAATGGACTAGTGGGTGGTTGTTTCACTGTAAATTTTGAATTGTACTCTGATTTTCATCCCGTATGTTGTATTGGAAAAATTGTTTGATGATATTTGTGATGAATCATGTTTAAGAATCAATGAAAATTTTGAATCATGCCAAAAAATGTGTACATGTATCTTATTTAATGTTCTTATTTGTTGGTCGGCCACTGATGTTCTTATTGATAATAAATCAGTTGATTTGTTTATTTTAGGAATAAGTTAGATCTTGATGCTCTTGTAGAACTCATTTCACTGATGCATTTATTCATAAGGGATGGTCATCCATAGAATTTATTCTTGGAACTAGAAACATTAACATACCTGATAGGTCTCAAATTGTTGACATTGTTCACATAATAGACTGTGGGTTGTTTAATCATATATTTTGATCCAGACTCCATTTTTGATGTCAATTATTGTGTTGGAAATATAGTTTAATAGGATTCGCTATTAAATAAGTTTTATATGGAAATAAATCAATTTGAGAAACCTACCAATGTTCTAATCTCATGATTTTATTGTTTTAAGTGTGTTGCACATTTAATGAGTTTGGTGTCTTTTTCCTATATCAAGGAAGTAATGTGATTTATTTATTATTTTGGCATGGTTATGTATGAATTATGTATGGATCAAGGTAAAAAGTAAAAAAAATTAATGGAGCACTCAATGGAAGTGGGCAAAAAAGACAAGGTAAGGTAAATATTACATAAAATAATCAACTCTTGGTTAGACATAGGCCCTTAGTTGGTGTGGCTTGTTTAATGTTTTATCTACATTTTGGAGGGGAAAGTTGTCTTGGATTTGGACTGAGTTTCTATTTAAGACCAACAAAAATCTAGTCAAATGGCTGGTTCATTAGAGTTAGAAATAGAGTAGAGGGCCATAAACTTATTTTCTACATTTTCTTGCTTTCTTAGCTATATTTTCTTGTGAGCAATGTTGTTTTGAGGATAGTTTTGTAATTCAAATGAGAAGGGTGAATCCCAAATAATGGTTTTCAATAAATATCTTTAAATTGAAAGGTTGTAAATTTAATAGTCATTACCCATGCATGTATATGGTGGTTTTGCTCCTCTTTCCTCATAGTTAGAGCTATCTTCAAACTTTAATACGATCTTTGTTTATGGTTGTGTGTATATTGGTTAGGCTAAAGATTGGTTTCATGGGATTAATTGAATCAAATATCTCTTCACTTCAAAACAAGCTCACTTTTCTTTCCCTTCAACCTTATCTTTTATTTTTTTATAAATATGTTAGCTTAGGGTTAGATTTGATCTTATTGAATCTGTGTTTACATGTTCATCTTGATTGTAAACCCTTATTTATTGTCATTTATGTATCATTGAATGTATGTAATGAGCACATATTAAATCCGATCTGTTTCCATGCCAAATCCACATTTATTAATTTCTCAGGCAATAAAATCACAAGATATTATTATCCCTCATATATCTAAATCTTATTCTAAACATTCCCCTTGAAATGGAATAATTTCACATTAGCCACTTGGTTACCCAACAATACCATGACCTAGTGATAATAGACCTTGGGGATATTTCAGTCTCCTTTCATGAGAGGTTGGGTAGGTTCCCACCCTACCTAAGTTAGTGTGCCAAATAACCCATCAACAAATACCTTGTCCTAGTCAACCATGTCAAAGTACCACTTAGGAGGGCATGGGAACCAAGATCCACTAGACACTACCAATATGCAAATAATAACCATGTATGAGGGCATGGGAATTTGGTTCCACTAGCAAATACCATTATGCAAAAACATGAAAAAAAATTCAAATAATTTAAGCCCAAATGGGCTACCTAAAAATATAAAATGAATCAAGAAATATATTTTAAAAACTATCCAATCAAAATAAGAGGGATTATGCATCTCCAAATCCCAAGTGGAAAATAAAATCCACATGGCCATAGGCACAACCATCATAAGCAAAGATGAAAAGAGGGTAGGTTGAGTTTCCCTTATTAGAGGTACAATCACTAAGAGGGGGGTGAATAATTTATGTTATTTAATCCAATTCAATTTCCAACTCTTAAACATTCAACACATACAATCATGATGCATACAAATTAACCATTGCAATGAACAAGGAAGATATAGAAAAATCAAACACATAACACATGATATATGTGGGAAACCCTCTTGGAGGATAAAACCCACTGAACCCTATAATATGGACTATAGTCCTATAAAGATAAGATTCAACATTTAGACCAACACCAACTAATCAAGGAACACCCATCCCTTAATTTAGTAAGACACTCATCCCACAAGGAGGAACCAAGCACCAACCCAGCTACCTTGATATTATCTCTAACTCTAATCTAATGTATTCTACACCTGATGATGGGCTTCTCTTACTTTCTTTCTTTCCCCTTTACACTCTTAAAAACTTGCACACACAAGCAGTTCATCCAAAACACCCCTTTTAAATCACTCTTCACTTCTTAACATATACACAATTATAAAACATGTAAAAACTATGTCATAACATCATAAACATGACCTATAGGTCATGTACACAATCCTCAACCTATTTTACTCTTCAATCCATCCACTATTCACACTCACTCAATCACCCTCTAGGGCTTACTCGCTCAATTTGCCTCTTCTAGGCTCATTAGGTCCAATGACCTATGTGTTCACCTTCATCACCTTGATCAAACAATCATGATAGATCCTCTTCACTCTCTATTGGTCTTCAATGACATGTACCTTCTCTTTCAAAGGTTATCTCCTTCGCTTGGCTCCATACATTTTCAACACACCCAAATAGGCCAATTAGGCCTTGTATTTATACCATTCACTCATCTAACTCATCTTGGTCAAATAAAATGATTAACACACTTTTATTATACTTGAAATATGTCTCCATATATGTTACATGGGTAAGTAACTCTACTCCATAGGTTAGCCATAGTCCGTAAGACTCAAATCTTCCATTAGACCTTAAAGAGACCTAAAACAATTAGGCCTTCGCATCCACACATTACACTTGTAAACTCTTATGCCACCTTAAAATTCCATAAATGATTAAAAAATATAAAACCTACCTCTAATATACCCTTTATTACTTCCACATAATTCTATGTCACCTGGAACTAAACCTCATACCATGAACCAAGCCATTCTAGACTACTCGCCAATAGGCCTAGAAACATAGAAAAATATGTCATGAAGTATAAAAACACTTTTCTCAATCAATTAACTAAAAAAAATGCTTGAATATATCATACATGACCCATGAAACATATTCTTGTCCATCGGACACCTTTAATCAGGATCGAAGCACTCAAAATAACTCTCTCAGAGTGACCACTTAGACTTGTCACACACAATCAAAATATAATCAAACTATTTTGAATCTCCATAACTAATCAGGGGCATACTATGGTATCCAATACTTTCTCATCAATATTTTATACTTCCTTGAATTCTTCATACTCATCTATTTCCTCAACTCTACTTAGAACACCTTCAACTTACCTCTACAAGATGGTTCCTCAATCTATTAGTGCATTCAACAAACATAGTTAACATATAAATAATTTTTCATACTGAATATGGATTGGTTAAACCTCCATAATCCACATAGATATTATTCATGTATTATAAAACACTCTTCAATATTTATTTCATCTTGAAACATCGAAATACTATCAAGAACAATTCAATTATCCTTCTCGGGTCACTTGCAGAATAGTGTCAAACACATAATCAACTTTGGACCTCAATATCTAAAAAAGTATGAACATTAAAATCTTATAATTAGATTTTATAGATGCACCTTTAAGTCATTTAAAAAATTTGATTTCACATCACCTTCAAATTCATCCTAGATCAAAATATATAAGAAAAATACTCAGCATTAGTTTTCCTTTATGAATTTTAAATACCAACAATCACTGGTAAATGCAAATATTATAGACATGTGTCTTCATCTCATGTTCCCTTAAATCTAGATCAAAAATGATCCATTGATCTCCTCATGATTATCTTGTTATTTATCTTTCATCACTCTTTTTATCTTAGATCCTCACTTCCGAGATCAAGCCACTTTTGGCAACCCTACTTGCCCTCTGCATACCCTGCAATCAGTCTCTAATGAAATTTCACCACTTGGCAGCCCTGTGTGCCTTCTAAGCATCCTTTGACTTATTAAATTAATATTCACCATTTATATTTTATCTATTATATTTATGTTGAGACACTTGGTAGTCTTGCATGCCTTTTGTGGACCTTGTTTGTCAGACTTAATGTGTTTATGCCACTTGGCAGTCTCATGTGCATTCTAAGCACCCTATTGGGTTGTTGACTTGATACACACCATTGGATCAATATATAATAATATCACATGATCCATTAGATAATTATCCATTCATATTTAATGCTCATCATATATCTTCGTTGTATGATTAAACGCTCATCGTAGATCTTTGATATCACAAAATTGGCTATGGGAACTTAGTGAAATATGTCTGAGAAGCTAATTTTTCACCTTAGTAATTTTTTATACACTCCACGTCCAAACCTAAAACTTGAACCATATCATTTACTCACATAGGGGAATCCATTCATGTATCAAAATGCTCTTAACACCTTCACACATGTGAAATATGACTTCATCAAACTGTTTATTCAACTTTGTCTGCCAAGATGACTACTTGAACATAGAAACTCATATGACTAATATGATTAATTCATTTCACTTAAAAAATCAATCTAATCACTCAAAAAAATAAATAGGATCTATGTAACATGACCATACTATCAATAACATCCACCATCTACCTATCCAAGTCAAACATTGAAGAACTATGCAAGAACATTGAAGTACACTTTATCATTATCATTCTAGCACACATGACACCTCATCAACATCTTTGGTCACCTTTGATACATCATTGACAAACCTAAAACAATATATCCCTTTGTCATTGATGTCAAACACCAATAAAAAGCTTATGCTCATACTTTGTCTCTCTCTTCAAGCACTTTTTCCCCTTTGACACAATGACAAAGTGAGCTCAACTTCTGATCTTGCGGACGTAAAAAGACTTCAAGGACTAATAATAGGAAAGGAAAACCTATGAGAGATGATACAAACTCACCCTCAAATTGTGCATACCTCTTCTTACCTTGAGCTTCTCAAACATGATCCATGACTACTCTCTTCTTTGATCATATATAGCTTCTATGAAGATAAAACATATATTAATATTAAAAACTACAAGAAATTACCTTGAAAACATTAAGAGTGAATCCCCTTAAGTCACCTAAGCTAAGGCACCCTTTTGAGCATCTTTAGACCATTTCCCACAATGATGAATCAACATAATTGCCTTCATACCCTGTCTCTCAAATTTTACTACACAATCCTCTAATCCTAGGACCTAAACATTTACAAAGTTCCCCCCTTTGTTTATGCATGAGGATTCAATATATTATCAAAAACACATGACTTGGTTTGATCAAGTCATCATATCAACATGCTTGAGTTCACATCTGTAGCAGACTTCTTCATACTAGCCTTGTTTAGAGGCCTTGTAGCCCTACTTGGACCTTGTAGAGCCCATAAATTTATATTTATGAATTTTCATGGATTTAAATTTCATATCTGGATCATTCTCATATGTCCCCTCATTCATGCTAAAAATCAACACTCAGATTTTAGTTTGTAACATACTTCCTTCACAAACCTACTAGCTAATTAACCCTTGATTTGCACAAATCCTCCTCCATAAAACTAACCATACACTTAAATAAGACTATGACAGACTTCTTGAGCACCCATTTTTTCATTTCAACTAATTAAGTATCCTCATATCTCAAATCATTAGGAAAACCATTTTTCCAACATGAGCAAAAACACTAGGTTTATAAGTGAAACTCAGTCAACACACCACCTTCCAGTCAATGCCCATATCTAAAAAATTTCTCACACCTGGAGGTCATCAATACACACTTATGGAACAATTTTTGATCTCAGAATCCTTAGGGAACCCATACTTCCTATACCAAGGTTTTTGACCTGCATACCCTTAAGCACAAATTGGGAAACCCGAGAGCGAACAAAATTATCCAATTGCACATACAACAATCAACATGCCCAAACACTATAAAATGATCATGAAAATATTATGAAATCACCAAGACACCTCATCCACTTTGAAAAACTAAGTTCAACTGATCTCAACTCTCTTTTATCTTCCAAGATGCAAAAATCATCAAATTTGCAAGATTGACACTCACTAAGCACTAAACACTAACAAAAATGGTCAAACTCAATAAATGACCATAACTAAATATTTTGACCAAATAAATACATGAAACCTCATGGATTAAACTTTTTCCAATCTTCTTCACACTCTATAACAACCTTGTCTTCAGTCTTTCTATGCAATAGAATATCTTGACAACTCACCATCCTTGATTTCACACCTTTAACTGAGTTGCTCCACTTGAGCTGATGAAACATACCAAAAAATAAAATATTATTAAACCAAATCATCTCACAAATGTTCCCCCTTATATCATGACCACATATACAACCAAGATCTAATCGTTGGCACATCTTACTCACAAGAAACATGTCAAAACATCATATCACACTCGAGATACCTAAGTTAGCTCTCCCTAAATCCATACCAATATCTAAACTTCTAGGGCCCACAAGTTCTCTCTCAAGATTCACCATAATAATGATCATAATAAAAATAATAAACACAATACAGATTGACCCACTTGAAACCAAGCTCCCAATTACTTTCAAGGCACTATGCCAGATCAAGCTACTTTAAGAGACCAACTATGGATGAAATCTGATTGCATCCATACCTTTATTCTACTCCAACTCATCTTCACAATATTATCCCTCAAATACCTCTCTCTTTACACCAAGGACTACCTCTTGCACTTCATAACATGACTCCTTATAAACTAAATCAACACAAAGGAACACACAACCGTACTTTATTTTTCATACCTCAAACTGATATAGCAACTCACCTTCATGGATTTCTTATCATGCAACACCAACCAAGACCCAACAAGCATCCACCATGCTTCCTCTTTCTATAAAGTGTCTCGTTGAAGCCTTGAGAGAGACACCCCTTTGACATAGTGAGACAAAAAGTCCCAAAACTCAAGAGACTCCCATATCTCCATACTCTCATTTGACTTGTAGTCTTACCTCATCATCAAATTGACTTTGAATGGATCCTTGACTTCATTCTTTGCTTCAGACTTGTCAAAAAAATGCAGACAATAGAAAATCTTAACTTTCCTTCATGTTTATCATGGAAAACAAATTATCTTTGGTCTCAAATTGATCTCTTCTAACAGACTTAGGTCTCCATAACCATCTGTGACTTCTTTCTTGCACACTAGGAGCTCCATATACCTTATTTTTCTTTGAAAACTCATTTAACTTGTTCTTGAAATATCTAGCAATATGACCAACTCTATGACATCTAAAACAAACAAGATCATTCATAGTTTTTGCTTGATGATGATTATGATCTTCCTTTGAGTGATTTCTTCTTCTTATACAGTCCTTTGCTCTATGACTAACAAGATTTGGCATACCTTCAAGCATTTGGCTATTTGATTGGCTTCTTCATTTTGCTCTTGACCTGATCTATCTTGTTGACTTTCATGATAACAACCTCTTTGTCTTGTCCTATTTTCTTTTGATCTTCTTCAAGCTTGCCTATCTTGACTATGACATTTTCATTCTCATTATTTAGGGAAACAAGATTAGTCTTCAATTAAACACATTCATCTTCTTTAGCTCTCATGCTTGAACTTGCAGCCTATAATTAAATTATGAGATCTTTGATGGTCTTATTATCCTCCTTAGCTTCTTTAGCCATGTCATCCTTCAATCTATATGCTTACTCTTCCATAGACTTTATCGGTTCTTGATTCTCATTTTCCTCTCTTATGGACTTGCCTGAAAAACTCCCTTCAAGAGACCTGACTTGTGCTTCAAGACCTTTGATCATATTACTCATTATATGATTCATCTTCTTTTTCTCCTTCAATTCACCAAGTGCACCCATGAGCTCAGCTTCCAGATCAACTTCTTCTTCCTCATTGTCATAGAACACTTCTTTTCCATTGTCATGGAAAACTTCTTCATCATCCATGATGTTCTTTTCTTTTGAATAACTTTCCTTTTTACTCATATTATACCTTAGATCACCTTCAAGTGGTTAAACTTACAATGAAGGTCCTACTCTAATATAAATTGTTAGAGGTAAAATCACTAAGAAGGGAGGGTGAATCAGTGATGTCAGATAACCTAATTCAATTCCAAACTCTTAAACATTAAGCACATACAATCATGACGCATACAAATTAACCATTACAATGAAAAAGGAAGATATAGCAAGATAAATCACATAACACATGATATATGAGGGAAGCCCTCTTGGGGAATAAAACTCATTGAACCTTGCAATATGGACTACAATCCTATAAAGACAAGATTCAACATTTAGACCAGTACTAACTGATCAAGGAACACCCATCCCTTAATTTAGTTAGACACCCATGCCACAAGGAGGAACCAACCCCCTAGGCAACTAAACACCAACCCAAATACCTTGATCTAATCTCTACCTTTGATATGATGTCTTCTACACTTGATGATGTACTTATCTTACTTGCTCTCTTTCCCCTTTACAGTCTTACAAACTTACACACACAAGCAATACATACAAAACACCCCTTTTGGATCACTATTCACTTTTTAGCACATAGATAATTAGAAAACCTACAACAACTCTATCACAACATCAAAAATAGACCTATAGGTCATGCACACAATCCTCAACATACTCTGATCTTCAATCCATCAACTAAGCACACTCACTCAATCACCCTCTAGGACTTACTCGCTCAGTGTGCCTCTTCTAGGCTCATTAGGTCCAATAACCTATGTGTTCACCTTTATCACCTTGATTAAACAAGCATGACTGGTCCTATTCACTCTCTATTGGTCCTCAATGACATTTACCTTCTCTTTCAAAGGTTCTCTCCTTTGTTTGTCTCCACACATTTTTAACACGCCCAAATAGGCTAATTAGGCCTTGTATTTATACCATTCACTCATCTAACCCATCTTGGTCAACTAAGATGCTTCACACACTTGTATTATAATTGAAATAGGTCTCCATATATGTTACATGGGTGAGACACTCTACTCCATAGGTCATCCATAGTCCTTAAGACTCAAAGATTCCATTAGGCCTTAAAGAGACCTAAAATAATTAGGCCTTCACATCCACACATTACACTTACAAACTCTTGGATCAACTTAAGCTTCCTCCATTAATTCAAAAATATCAAACGTGCATCTAATATTCCCTTTATTACTTACACATAGGTCTATGTCACCTAGAACTCAACCTCATACCTTGAACCAAGCCATTCTAGACTGCTCACTAATAGGCCTAGAGACACAAAAAAATATATCATATAAAAATGAAGTATACAGACACTTTTCTCAAACAATACACTAAAAAAAATTCTTGAATATATCATACATGACCTATTAAATATATCCATGTCCATTTGACACATTCACTTAGGCTCTAAGCACTCAAAATAACTCTCTTAGAGTGACCACTTAGATTGGTCACACACAATCAAACTATTTTGACTCTCCATAAATGATCATGGGCATACTATGACATTCAATACCTTCTCATCAATATTTTATACTTCTTTGATTTCTTCATATTCATTTGTTTCCTTAACTCTACTCAGAACACCTTCAACTTACCTCTACAAGATGGTTACTCAATATGTTAGTGCATACAACAAACACAATTAACTTATAAGCAATTATCCACACTGAATATGGATTGGTCAAACCTACATAATCCTTATAGATATTTTTCATGGAGTTTAAAACACTCTCCAATATTTAATTCATATTAAACATCAAAATACTATCAAGAATAACTCAATTATCCTTCTTGGGTCACTTGCAAAATATGGTCAAACACATAGTCAACTTTGGATCTCAATATCTAAAACTTTCAAAACATTCAAATATTATAATCAAAGTTTTTTTATGTGCCTTGAATAAATTTATAGCTTTTCCTTTTACATCACCTTAAAAGTTGTCCTATATCAAAAGATATAAGCAAAATACTCAGCACTAGTTTTTCCTTTATTAATTTCAAATACCAACGGTCACTGGTAAATGCAAATATTGCAGACATGTGTCTTCATCTTATGCTCCTTGAAAGCTAGATCAAAAACACTCCATAAATATCCTCAAGAGTATCTTATTCTTTATCTTTCATCTCTCACCATTGATCTTAGATCCTCACTTCCGATATCAAGCCATTTGGTAGCCTTATGTGCCCTCTGCGTACCCTATAGTCAGTCTCCAATGAACTTCTACCACTTAGCAACCCTGCATGACTTTTGAGCATCCTTTGACTTATTTAATTAAAAAAACCATTGATATTTGATCTATTCTATTGATATTGAGACACTTGTCATCTTCGCATGCCTTCTTTGGACCCTGCTTGTCAGACTCAATACGCTTACGCCACTTGGTAGTCCTGCATGTATTCAGAACACCTTATTGACTTGTTGACTTGATATGCACCATTGGATCACTATCTAACAAGATCATGTGCTCTATTATATCCTTATCTAGTCAAATTAAGTTCTCATCATATATATTAATCACCAAATTAAGTGATCACCGTAGATCTTCGATATCACAAAATTAGCTATGGGAACTTAGTGAACTCTATCTAAGAAGCCAATTTTTCACCTTAATAAATTTTTTGACACTCCATGTCTAGACCTAAAACTTGAACCATATAATATCCTCACATAGGATAATCCATCCATGTATCAAACTACTCCTAAGACTTTCACATGTGTGAAATATGATGTCATCAAACTGCTTACTCAGCCCTGTCTGCCAAGATGACTACTTGAGCCTAGACACTCATATGACTAATCTGATGAATTCATTTCACTCACACAAGCACTCAAAACACCCCATAGAATCTCTACAACTTGACCATACCATCAATAACATCCACCATCTACCTATCCAAGTCAAACACTAAATCACTATGAAAGAATACTAAATCACACTTTGGCATTGTCATTCTCACACACATGACACCTCATCAACATCTTGGTCACTTTGGAGACATAATTGACAAACCTCCAACATCCCTACACCTCTTGAAAATAAGTAAACAAAATGGAAAAGCTTCTCTTTCAAATTAATAACATAAATAGGAAAATTACAAATGAATATGGAAGCCTACCTTGGATTCTTTACTTGGTTCAACACAACAAAATTATTCTTCAAATGGTTGGGTTGGTTTACCTCCTCCCAAGAAAAGATCCCTTCCTTATTCCCTTAGATTCTCCTTCTTTGCTCTAGCTCTCTTCCCACTTATCAAATTAAAAATGGCCAAAAAGGTCATTCTAAGGAAGGGTTTCAATTCTTCATATAGGAAAAACAATAACATCCATAGGCCAATGGGAAGGTGGCATGAGTAACTTAAACAGTAGGTTTTATGCCTTTGTGCTAGTTTTTTCCATACAATTATACTCACCCACTACCACACACCTATTTTAGTGTAAGTAATTTAGCCAACAACTCCTCAATAATAACAACAAATGCCATCATCGCATTCTTTGGTTGTGAAATGGTTGTTACCAACTATTATAATGGTTCAACCAATGATTCATCCTTTTTTACCATATAATATGTATAATACCATTCTTTTTAGGTAACATTTGAATGAGTAGAACTATTTAATAATATATTTAGTAAGTTCATTGACACTAGATATATGTTCTCCTAGATATTGTACAACATTGAGCATAATATAACTTTGCTATTATAATTCTATATTGGTTGTCATCTCTTTCTTGCTTTCATTTTTTTATTTTGATGATTTCCACTTTCAAGATTCTCCATCATTCAATAATTTTCTTACGCACATAACCCTCTGAAGCCAATTTAATTAGGTTGTCTGCTTGGTCTCCTTCTGGGCCCCAAATCACCTACACTCTAAAGGAATTATCCATCTTATGAAGAATATTTTTTCCCATTATACAATAAAATATCCAACCAAAGTTCTTGTGTTGCACCTAATGTAAGGGCACAAGGTAAGACTAGCCTAGAACGTAGGTTATGACCAAGAGTTACTTATAGATGGACATTAATAGGTGGTCAATATGTGACATATTGGTTGACATAGGGGATGAAGTTAATATCCTCACAAGATTTGTTTGGCACAAAAATGGGCAACCCCGCTTTATGGCCCTCTCCACATGTTTTTTCATGGTGAACAAAACTTGCACTCAACCCATGGGGATTCTATAAAATGTTGGTGTTGAGTTAATGAGCACAAATTTTCAAGTGGACTTTAAGATAATTGAGCTTGTTGAGGAAAATAACTACCTGATTTTACTTGGTTGACCTTAGTGTTATGCCAAAAATGAAGATATGTGTAATGGGAAAGAACATATTCTAATTCCCTTGTCAATTAATAAAGGCCCCTTACATCAAAATGTTGACCTAGATAAAGAGATCAACAACATTGACAACATCATGGTGTAAGGATTAGAAAACCTAGAGTTAAATAGGGATGGCTTCCTGAGCTAGAAGAAGGAATAGTCCACTTTTGACACTATAAGAAATTCTTAAGATCAATGGTGTATCAATCATATGAAGGCGAGGGGAAAAAATGTTTTGTGGTATGCTCAATGCCTCGATTTCTACTTGTGAAAAAATACCTACACACTAGTATCAAGACTTCTACAATTTTTGGAACAACCTCTTTGCTTTGAAGGCCTTACGATGAAATTCATCCATACCTTTTCTTTCTCCTCATCAATCATACAGTTGGTTGAGCCCCTACAATGATCTGTCACACTATCCTAAAGGATGAATCCATAATGGAAGAGTAGGTGGAAAAAAATTAAAATGATAAGGGATTTACATTGCCTAAGTTCTTTGAAGACTATAGTGTGAATAGTGATTCTAGTGTTGATGATGAAGTGGTGTGGATGGTGTAAAATTGGAAATATAAGGTTGGGAAGCAAAAACTTCTACATAAGGTAGATACTAAAGAGGATACCCCAAATCACTTACAAGTTGAGACTTCTCATGGGGAACGAGAAGTAATGGACACATAGGATGATCATCACAAGTGCTACTAATAGCCTTTGAAAATAACTAAAGTAAATGTCAGCTTGTAAAGAGAGCCCAAAATGACCATAATTGGGGATTATTGATTTGATGCAGAATTGGCACACATCATGGAACTGCTCTAGGAATTCCAAGACATCTTTCAAATAATATACAAAGAGATGAAGGTTTTACATTATTCTTTGAGTAAAATTAATATCACATTGGTGGATGACACATGACCCATAAAGAAGCAGCCATACTAGATGAACCCAAATTTATGAGCCAAGGTCAAGAAATATATTGATAGCAGGTTAGATATCGATGTGATATGTCTAGTTGAAGAATATAAATGGGTGATTCCAATGGTTATTAGTATCAAAAAGTATAGGTTCATCCACATATGTATTGACTATCAACTCCTCAATGTCACGTGCATTATAGACCCCTTATTCACTCATTTCACTAAGGGAGTCCTTGAGGGAGTGGAAAGTTATGAGATATATACCTTCACTAATGGATTTTCAATTTATCACCAAGTATAAATTGAAGAAGAGGATAATTACAAAATAACCTTCATTACCAAATGAGGTTCATTTGCCTACAATGTCATGTTATTTAGCCTGAATAATGTACATGTTATTTTCTTGCTCATTGTCATAGCATCCTTCAAGGACATTGTTCGCCATTTCCTTAAATATATTTATATGATTTGATAATGTATAGGCTGGTGAAGGACCATAATGACAACTTTCACCTCATGTTTGAGCATTGTTGATAGCTTAAAATTAATCTCAATTTTAAGAAGTGCATATTTTTGACACCCTTTCACACATTGTTTGGCCATGTGATTCATAAGGGTAACCTCCTTGTTAACCTCGCTAGCATGGCCATCATTCTCCAACTTTAGGACCCACTACTCAATGAGAAGTGTGCATGTTTTCAGGGCACACTAACTACTACCATAAGTTCATTCGCCACTATGCAAAGATCACAACACCACTATAGGAACTTTTACATAAGAATGGTAAATTCATATGGAGTGAGGCACATGAGGAAGCATGTGAAATATTAAAGGAGGAGCTCACAAGTGCACCAATCCTATAATTCACAAATTGGATAACCCCATTTCATATGCATGTTGACACGTCAAGTACAATGTTAAGTATCATCCTTGCTCAATCGAGTGACAACAAGATGGACCATCCAATTTACTTTTCCTATAAGAAGATTATAGCAATTTAACATAACTACACAACCATTGAACATTAGGGAATCACAATGATGTATGCATTATAAAATTTATACCAATATCTATTAACCACACCATTTGTCTTATTCACTAATAATGAGGCATTGAATTACTTTGTAAATAAATAGGTACTCCATGGAAGGATTTGTTGATGGATCATATTTTTTCAAGAATTCTAATTTTATGTGGTTGTGAATTTTGGTATGCAAAACTTGGGCCCTGACCACTTATCATGCATTAAGACAACTGAAGATGTGCAAAACATTAAGGATGGCCTGGTGGATGTTCACTTGTGCGTGATCTAGCACGCCCCTGAGGATCTTAAATATATTATTTCTTTTCTCACATCAGGGATTGTTCCCAGCAACCTTTCCACTAAGGAAAAGAAACAACTAGATGTCCATGTTACCCTGTATCAGCTCATTGGAGGTAAACTTTATAGGATATGGCATGACAAAGTCCTACACAAGTGCATCCTAGAACATGATTGCTTAGGAGTGTTAAATAAAGGACATGATGGCATTACAGGATGTCACTTTACGCAAGAAGCTTTTGCATGCAAGATCCTCTTTTTTGGTCTATGTGGCCTACCTTGTTTCAAGATGAAAAATAATATACATAAAATTTAAAGTCTACTAATGAATTGGGAAACTCAACCACCAATATGAGATGCCATTGATCCCCATCCTAGCATAGGAACCCTTTGAAAAGTGGGTTAATGATTTTGTGGGCCCAATCTCTCAAATTACACGTAGGACTAATGCACACTATGTTATTACCACCACTAACTATTTCACTCAATGTTTTGAGGTAATGCCAAAAATAATTTCAAAGAGGTAATGCTAAAAAAGAATTTCAAAGTGGTAGCAACAACATGTTTATTTTGGGAGTATTATTACTTAATATGGGTTCCCTCTAAGTTTTACAAGTGATCAAGGTACCCATTTCATCAATGAGACCACGTGCATCCTAATGTCTGAATTCTTGGTTATGCCTCACAAGACTACCCCATACCACCCATAAGCAAATGGGACTGAATAATCTTTCAAAAAGATCTTGGTAAGACACTAATCAAGATTTTTGATATTGGGTGCAAACACTGAGATGACCATGTTTTAACAATATAGTTGTGGGCTTACAAAACAAGTTATAAGTGTATCAATTAAGTCCAATCCTTTTAAGCTTATGTTTGGGACAAAGGTAGTTATTCCCATTGAATTTTTAGTTCCTTCTCTATGCATTGGATGCATAGATTGACTAGAGGACAAGGAGCCACTTGATGCATGCCTTGATGAACTCATACAGTAGAACAAAAGGTACATCATAGCTTGATGGATCCAAACCATGGATAAGGCACAAATAAAGCTTGGCATGACCAACACATCAATGGAAATATACTACTTGAAGATGCCCCTATTTTACTCTATAATTCTAATTACTTGAATCTCTTAGGGAAGATTTAGATTTATTAGCTAGGGCCCTAGATAATCCATGATATTTTATAGACTGGTGCATGCAATCTATACACCTTATATATTAAAATGCTCCTTGTGGGAGCCAACTCAATCCATACCATACATAATTACACTTGAACCATGTTGTAATGTGGCATATGCCATTTGTTGTTCTCTTTATATTTTATTTGGTTGGATAGTATAGTATAGATTAGGTTAAAAGTAAAATGTTTTTGTGCCATAGTACTTGTAATAAATCATGCAACCTTATCCAAGTCATCATCTTTCTTGATGAGTGATATTACGCACTTTTGAAAAAAATTCTCTCTTAATGACTGTCAACTTTGCTCAGAAATATGTTCAAACAAAAAATTAATGATTATACACCTTGAAATATTCAAAAGAACATCATTCTCTTCGCATGTGGTAGATTAGTAAATTATTGAAATAAATGTATTTATTGCATTAGAAGACTAGGTGTAGAATTTAGTGTGGGGTAGGGGTACCCAATTGTTGAAGGAAAGAAGAAGACTAGACTTACATGAGGGAAATCAATCAAGTATCCAAATACATGAAAGATATTTTTGGGACAAGGAAGCATGATAGGAATGGAGTGAAATGCCTAAGAACACAAGAAAAATAAGTAAGGTGAAGATTGTGTCAGAATGAGATTTGCACAGTATGGCATCACCAAATTCAATTTTTTGCTAATTATCACATAATTGTGCTAATTATCATGCACTGAAGTAAATGTAAATATCAATTGAGCAACAAAAATAAATACAAATAGGTTGAAGCAATGTAAATGATGTCTGAGTCGTATGGCTCGTGTTATTAAAGGAATGTCCTTGTGTAGCATAAAACCCATGAAGCAAGTCATTTTCCTCACTTGATGTTTTCAAACAAATTTTGAGAACATAAGAGTAATTTGCAAACAGAGAGACAAATAAAGGAATTAAAGACCAAGGAGAAATATTTGAGACATTTAAAGCACTAAAACTATAACACCAAAATATTATGCATT
The DNA here is from genome assembly GCA_037957365.1 of Torreya grandis. NCBI lineage: Eukaryota > Viridiplantae > Streptophyta > Pinopsida > Cupressales > Taxaceae > Torreya > Torreya grandis. Next base: position 4,990,834 of record JARHVA010000516.1, read on the forward strand.
GACTACAACTAAAACATAATCGAAAGCATGAACTAGGGAGGAGTTAGAGGCAATTATAGTTTTCAAAAGATTGGTTCTACCATTAGGAATCTATGAAGCTCGTCACCAAAGTATACCTTCTCATTTCTAGTGGTAGGGAAGGCACACCAAAATAAGGATTTTTAGAATAATAAATAGTCCAAACATGTGCACAAGAGGATTGTTGGCCCCTAAATTTAGACTAAATATTGTTTTACTTTGGCACACAGCATGAAAGGATCATTATCCATTTTGATGCAAGTCTGGCACAGCACAAAAGGACCATGGTGTGGGAGGACCATGTGCATAGCTAACAGGTGCAAAAGTGTCATGGCATGGAACTCGCTAGGCACATAAAGACAACGTAACAGGAGACCTAGTGTGAGAGGACCCAGTCAAAAGAAGTCAAGTCATGAGGGACCGAAGAATAGAGGACTCAAAATAAAATTGGAAGACTAGGGGAGTGAAAGGGAAGTGGAGCGCATAAGAAGCAGAGTGTGAGGGATGCAAGAGTAGTTATAAGAATAATTCATATGGGACACTTTGACCCTATTGATCAGAGGTTTTATACCAAATTATAATGAATGAAACACATGGTCACTGGAATATAGCATAGAGCAAGAATCTAGGGGCATAAAGACCTAAATATACAGGTAGAACTTATTGCAAGAGCCATGAGTCTCAGTTTATTAGAATTCCATGTTTCATATGTTCATGACATTTATAATTTTGACACTTGGTCTGGGATAAACAAGTATAAATACCCTTATTGTAATCATTTACATGATGGTATTTTAGAGAATAGATGATAAAGCTTTGTTTTATAATTCATTAAGTAACTAAATAGAGATCAATTTTTGCCAAATTATGATGAAATATTATAAGTGTTAGAAGATGGTTATGGTTTATCTTCATATTGTTAGTATTTTTTTCTTTTATCACTATTATTAGATAATAATGATGATCCTATTAATAGTGGTAGTTATATCTGGACAAGAAGGATAATAGTAGTATATTTATGGTATTGAATAATCCTTTAAGAGTTATATTATGAAGGATGAACAAACATACATCATTATGTTACCAAGCCTCTAGGAACTAGTATTTTTTATTTTTCTTTGGGTGAGCACATGAGAATTAACTCTCACATGATAGGGCCATCACGCTAGCTTATTGGGGGGAAGATTCAACATCGAAGTTGGAACTAACTCAAAGAACCCAGAATTTTTGGTTCCATTGTCGAGATTCGAAGCAATTGGAGCAAAATCTTGGGAAAATGTTTTAGTGTATTACGTTAAAAAATATTAAAGAATGGGTTACTAGTGTTGAAGATAACTTTATGATTTTGTATCTTAAACCAAGAGTCTATAAACGATAGTGGGTAGAGCAAAATCTCTACTTTTCTCTATATGAAACATTTTTTTTTGAGGTCCTAGTTCTCTTACATACTTGGATCTTAGCATATGCTCAAGGACAATCCAAAAATCTTGGAAGAAGGCAGATTTGGACACTTGATCAACAAAGGAGTTTAGCATGACTTTGAGTTCCTTGGATGCAAGCAGTTAACTTTTGGTAGAGAGGCAATCGGAATAGCTAAATTTTGGAGTATGTTGTGACCACCTATTCATGTCCTGAGGAAGTGAAATTTCAATTTATATGAGAGCCAAGGGGATTTTATCTCTCACTATTTGCCTTTGAAATTAAGAAATTAATTATCGACCTTGGGTTAGAAACTCTACCAATGGAGGGTTAAATTCTCTTATGCATGAGATGCATAGGTGGAAGCGTAGACTAGAGGTTGATTGAAGATTGTGGGTTCAACATGGTAGCAAGCCAGTGAGCATTATAGAAATGAAAGTATGATGAAGCTTGGTAAAGGATCATGGGAGTTAGCAGTATGAGAAGAGACCAAGAAACCTCTAGGAGTGTTCTAAGGAGCTGTAGGGAAGCAAAAATGCACAATAAACCCATCAATTTCAAGCTACATCCTTTGCCACTTATGTCTTATGAAAGAGAAATGAGCTAGATTACAAGATGCAAAGAACTAAGTCTGAATCAACCAAGCTCCCCTACCATAGTGCATGCTCATGCCTTTGAGTTAGACAGAGTATGAATACAAAATTGGGATACAGATAGTTCAAAATTAGAATCGGTAAGGGAGACTGGAACTAGGCTAATTGACACTCATATAGAATCTACATTATCTTTCCCTCTTCAATGGAATTTATGGCACAACTAGGAATGCCTGGTGGATTTGGAACTCAAGGCCAAAGTAAAACACTAAACTTGGGTAGCCAACCCTCTACCACACCTCTTTCCATGGGCATTGCTACTAAAAGAGGATTAGGAGGAAGCATAAGAGGAAGAGGACCCCCTCCTCAAGTAATAGGGGTTGTATCTTCCCAGCAACCACCCACTCAACAACCATAACCCACTATGGTCTAATATGAGATGGCATTACATTTACCTAAATACTGAGGGGTAGAGAATGTGGTTGAGTATGTACACAAGTGCAAAATAATTTGGAGAACATGAGGCATCACATCCTCTAAATGGAAAGCTACTCAATTTTCCACTACACTTTTAGAATACATGCATAAGTGGTATCAAAATTTCAACCCTTAACAAGTGGTGGTTGCTTATGATCAGTTTAAAATATCCTTCTTGTAGGAATTTGACATTCTTGAGTTTAATCAATAGAGTATAGCAGCACTAAAGAACATAAAGTAAGGACTTATAGAGAGCGTACATGAGTATGATGCATGATTCAAAACCTTGCTTTCTAAGTTATCATTTGAGATAAACCCTATTCAACATGCACAATGGTTTATGGGAGGACTATTGCTACCTTTCCAAAGGACCCTATCATAACAAACTTTCACAAGCTTGCATGAGCCTTTGGAAGCTGCTCTTTATGTTGAAGCAATTAGAAGCATGGATACCAAGATTAGCCCCTTTATGGAGACACAGATAGAATCCATGGCACATAAATTAAAATTTTGATGGAAAGTAATGCACATGAGACATGCAATGATACTTGGTGTACCAATTATGAATTTGAGGGACATATATGGAATAATTGCCCACGTAAGAGTATATGTACGATATTCAAACAAGGATGTGAAATATACCATGAAAAAAATGATGTCCATTCTTGCCCACTTTTGTAGCAATCCACACACACCAGGATATTAGAGTATTATAAAATTTATGATGCTTATACTCATGATACTAGTGACTATCATCTGATCAGTGACATCCATGAAGCCTGAGCATGTGGTACACACAAAAACTTGATCGGTAACACTCAAGATAATAATGGTAACCATGGATGAGGAAGAGGTCATGGATGAGGAGGTGGATGATTTCCACCTAGGATTTTCTACAAATGTGGGTCACCAGACCATTATCAATAGGATTGCCCAAAATACCCAATGTGCACATTCTATAAAAAGGACCCTCATTTGGCAGAGTGTCCTGATCTATGTGTAGCCATCACTAAGGAGCACAATGAAAATGGAATTGGCATGATTAAAATAGATAAACCATAATGGCATGCATGTTTAACCATTTCAATATTGAAACAAGTAAATATCACCACTCGTAGTGGGGGATAGACTCAATCCACATCCAACCTAATTGAGAAGGTACATTGAGAAGACCTATAAGCTAAAAAATATCCTAATGCTCATTAGTAAAATCATGTCCTTTAGGATACAATAACACTTATATGAGAGCTCCAACGCAAGATTAAATCCTCAAAGAAAAGGATGTGACATAATGCACCATGGTGCAAAGGAAAGTTGAACCTCAACTAGTGACATGGGATAATTTCTAGGAACTGTGCAAGTATATGCTAGATGAGGACATTATTACCTACCTCAGTGTTTAGCTTAGAAGTTAGACCCACTTACCAAACTAAGTCCACCCTTAACTTAGTTAGTAAAGTGGATACTAGTATTTAAATCATGCTCGACATCAAGAAAATCCTCGTTCCTCCACTCCCCCAGAAGATGGAGAAATATTGGTTAATGCTACCATCAATAGATGGGTAATTTGGGATATTATAGTAGACACTGGCATGGAAGTTAATGTTATCACTAAAGATGTCTGGAAAAAAATTTCTAGTCCAACCCTACAACCTTCACCTCACATCTTATTCATGGCTAATAAGACTCGAGTGCACCCTATTGGAGTCCTTAAGAATGACATAGTAAACATACGTAGAATTCCCATTAAGTTGATTTTGAAGTTCTAGAGTTAGCTAAAGCTAATTATTACCCATCACTATTGGGAAGGCCTTGGTGCTATAAGAACCATGCAGACTTGAGATTTAAAAACTAATACATTAGTTTTGAAAACATCCATCAGTGCATAGTAATACCTTTAGACCAAGCACAAAGACCTCCCTATATTGAGCCCATAAATGTTGATGACAACATCAACCACTTGTATAATGTTACTACTTGAAATGATGAAGAAAATGATCCAATGCTAGATGGTATTCTTTAGTGGATGGATAACCAGTCTATCTTTGATACTACAAGCAATGCTTGTAATTGTTGAGCCCATGGTGACTACAATGTCATCAGAAGGATGTACAACACCGTTAACAAAGGAAAAATCATCCCACACCAACTTCCTAAACATCAAAAAAATTTGTGCCTCATGGGTTTAGCAATTAGAGGGCAACTGATAGAACCACCACTAAAAAGACTTGATGAACCCCCACAGTTCCAAGGGCAAATGGAGGTGCATGATTTTATCCAGTGCCTTGAAGATTTCTATAACAACGAGGATAATCAGATGAGGTCATTGGATCGCCTTTTTGATGGGACCATAGTAAGATGGTGGCATGACCATAAAGAGTGCCTTTTGAATTAGGATCAAGTATGATCTATTGTCTATCACAAATTTCACAATGACAATAAGATAAGGGGAACACTTAGTTATAGTGGCGTGAAAGCACCTGAACCACACATTGAGGCTTGTGAGAGCATATGGTGAGCTAAGGAAACATCCTTACCATAATATCTATAGGTATATGTATTCTATGGGACTTTATACACTTGGGCATGGTCTTGGTACATTCATGAACAAAGGCATATGGGTATAAGGTTCTGAAAGTTACTAAAGGAAAACATGAAGTTGATGTTATCCTATTCTTTACCAAGGATGGACTTGTGCCTCACTCTTTAGGTCATATAGGAAGCAGTTGTTAAGGACCCACATCCCATCAAAGACAACCTATGACATATTAATTGGGAACCTGAAGAACCCTTACATATATTCACTGAGCCTTCCACCCATTCAGTTCTTGCACCACCACTAGATCCTGATGCAAAAAAATGTGAAGAAAATCATCAAGGAAAGCAGAAACTTGTCCTCCAAGTAGATGAAGGATCCACTTCATTCAACCTCCAGACCAACCATTTAGATGTCCCTATAATTACTAGTTCATGAATTATTCATGACACAAGTTCTCTAATGAACAACCCTTATCATGGGCCCATTAAAACTATTCAATGTAACATTAGCATGGAGCAAGAGCCAAAGATGGCTACAATTGGAAATTACTGGACTAATACAAAAAATTTAAAGATCTTTGAGTTATTGAATAATATCAAGATGTATTTCTAAGGAATTATAATGAAATAAAAGGATTCCACCCATCTCTAGGAAATATTCACGTAAAGCTAATCGATGATGCTTGCCACATAAAAAAGGACCATACAAGATGAACTCTAATCTCTAAGCATGAGTGAAAGAAGAGATTGATAGCATGCTTTACGCCAAAGTAATCACTCCCATCACCAAAACTAAATGGATCAGTCCTATGGTAATTAGTATCAAAAAAATATGGGTATATCTATATCTATGTGGATTATCATGTTTTAAATGCATCCTATGTGATAGACCCCTTTCCAATGCCTTTCACAGAGGAAATCCTAGAAGGTGTTGCTAGTTGTGAATTATACTCTTTTACAGATGGGTTTTCGAGGTACCACCAAGTCCAAATAACTAATGAAGACCAATCTAAGATGAATTTTTCTACTGAATGGGGATATTTTGCCTATACTATCATGCCTTTCAGGTTGAAAAATGCCCCAACCATGTTTTCATGGATAATAGTTGAGGCTTTTAAATATTTCATTCACAAATTCTTCCAAGTCCACTTAGATGACTGGACAATAAATGGGTTGGTCAAGGACCATTGTGCTAATCTCAAAATCATGCTTGAGTGCTATCGAGTTTTACAAGTTTCCTTAAATTTAAAGTTCTTTTTTACAACACCTTTTGGCATACTTCTTAGGCATATCATTTTTAAAGGACTCCTGGTGGACCCAGCTAAGGTCTCTATGATTCTTTATCTACGAGTACCCAAGACTCAATGTGAGGTGCATGCCTTGCTAGGACACACAAACTATTAAAAAAAGTTCATTCTAGGTTATGCCAAGATTATTTCACCCCTAGAAGAATTGTTGAAGTATAATGCATAGTTTATATGGACTAATTCTTGTAAGGTAGCTTTTGAAACACTTAAATAAAAGTTGGTTATTGCTCCTATCTTATAATTCCTCGACTAAACAAATCCTTTTTATGTCCATGTTGATGCATCTAGCATGGCAGTTAGCACAATACTTGCACAACCAGGTGAAGGACACTTAGATCACCTGATTTACTTTGCCAGTAGGAAGTTGACACTAGTTGAGAGGAATTATACCACCACAAAGTGTGAAGCTTTGTCTATGGTCTATGCTCTATATAATTTCAAGTAGTATCTTCTAGCCACTCCATTTACATTTTATACAAATCATGAGGCCTTGGAGTATCTTGTCAACAAACCAGTAATACATGGAAGGATCTACCATTGGATTGTCCTGTTCCAAAAATTCTAATTTTTTGTAGTAGTGAAGCTAGAAAAGACTAATTGTGGACCTAACCAGTTATCTCGAATTGAGATCAGAGAACCCCCACATGCTATAGAATATGATCTTCTTGATGTACAAATTTTTTGAGTGGATCAGGTACCTAAAAAGCTAGAAGATATTGTAGTATTTCTCAACATTGGTTACGCACTCGACTCTCTCACTTCATAAGAAAAAAAGCAACTTACAGTCTACACTGCATCTTATCAGGTCATCATAGGAGATATTTATAAACTAGATCATGATGAGGTGCTTCACCACTATGTAATACAACATGAGCACCCTAAGGTGATACGAGAAGTTCATGAAGGTATTGTCAAAAGACACTATGTTAAAGAGGCTACCGTATGTAAGGTGCTACTCACTAGACTTTGGTGGCCAACTTTACTCAAAGATGCAAAGGCATACGTTAGGTAATGTGATGTCTACCAATACAGAGGAAAATATAAGTAAGAGAGATGTTATGCCTTCACAACCCATTCCTTCTCAAGAACCATTCAAAAAGTGGGTTATTGATTTTATGGGGCCCATTACTCTAGTTGGATGATGAACTGGCTCTCGTTACATCATTATAGCAACTAACTACCTCACACACTGGGTTGAAGCAACACCAACAAAAGACTATATTGCATCAAATACCATGTGATTCATCTAAGAGAATGTTATAAAATGGTTTAGATGTCCACTAAAATTCACTAGTGATTGTAAACCCCACTTTTTGAATGAGATAATTTGTATCTTATTGGTTGAGTTCATGATCATGCACCACAAGATAACACTATATCATCTGTAGGACAATAGAACTACAGAATCATTTAATAAGATACTTGGTACCACTTTAACAAAAATATATAATGTTGGCCAGACTGATTGAGATGATAGAGTATATGTAGTACTCTGGGCCTACCAAACCACATATAAGTATCTCAATAAAATCACAATGTTCAACTTAGTGTATGGAAAATAAGTGGTTATGCTAGTGGAGTTCTTGGTCCCATCTCTCCATATAGTGAATAAGGGAAAACTAGATGATGAGACCTCTTTGAAATCCTAACTAGATCATTTGATGAAATTAGATGAGACTCGATTTCTCTCCCATTGGAGTTAGGATGTTGAGAAATGTAAATAAAAACCATGACATGATTGTCATCTAAAGAACAAATTATTTTATCCAAGCATGAAAGTTCTGTTATATGACTCCAACTTCATGCACCACCCTAGGAAACTTTACATCTAGTGGGATGGTCCATTCATAGTTCATAGCATTTGACCTCCTGGGGCTTATCAGTTAAAATGAATGGATGGTCAGTTCCTATTATGGCACTATAATGGCAATTAGCTTTAGTCATATTATGATTCAATTTAAATATACTTTGTAATCAATAAGGCTTAAGTCTATTAGGTTAGAATTTACTGATTTCAATAAAAAGTGTTGCCCTTGTGGTGCGTGTCTCTTTAATGTAATCTTGAGTTTTTATACATAATTTATTTTCATGGAGGACCATGGACCCTTTTAGTGTGGGGTAAGGCATCATACATATGTTAATATAATAATGATAAGTATGCAAGTAAGACATGTAGGTGTGCAAGTACCAAAGGCATGAAAGTCATTAACAACACAAAAATCATCTAAGGTGTGCAAGTGATCAAAGGCACGTGAGTCATTTAATGCACTTTGAAAGCACTTCAAGAGGTTCCCACCATATGAGTAACAACTATCTTCCACTACAGTAGAAAGGTGAGACACAGTTGTCTCCCAATTCAAAGAAACGCATGAGAAAGGATGGGCCATTAATGCAATGAGGATGGTTATGACAAGAAGCATGTGAATAGGATGATGGGACAAAATCATTAAGGCATTAAATGCATAATACAAGGTTTGAAATACAAAGGCCATTAAAATATTTATATTTATGACTATAATTGATAGAGAAAAGGAAGGATTTAATAAAGGCAAACCCCTATAGAGCCTATAAATAAGAATGTAAAATCCATTTTACACTTTACCTTGTATTAATCTTTGAAGTGCTAAGAGTGAGCGATGAATCAAAGAAGCAAAAACCATGACAAAATTGAATTTCTTAAATCCTAAGCAGAGAAAAGTGTTTATGAGGTTGGCAAAGTCACAAAGGTTGTTACCCAAGTGAGAAAATAGGTTGTTAAGTCTAGATTGGTGGAAAGGAGTGGAACTATTTGGAGTTGTAGGTTGTAAGTCTGCCATTGATGAAGTGTGAAGCTCAAAAGCTGAAGAAATTTGGTTTGCCACCATGAATTCATTTGTAAATATGGGATGATTGTATGTTAACATTCAGGCTCCATGAGGGTAATGTAGACTAAGAAAAAGGCTAGGAGACTTAAAAAGCTATGAACTATACCATAGGATGAAGAGGTGAGTGGGAAAGATTGGTTTCCTATTAAAGAAGAGGCACCACAAAACCAAGAGGAAAGGCCAGAACAAGTGTAGTGCATGAAAGGAGTTATGAGAGAATGCATGGAATGAGAAGCAAGAGAGTGCACAAAAAAGGGGAAAATATGGTGAATAAAGGGAATTTGGCACAAACTTCATCAATGCAGAATACCTCAACATCTCCCCCCATCTCTTTTGATAGAGAAGATGCAATACGTAGATTTAATCTTTCATGTGGAAAACTGGGTCTCCAAAGTATTGACCACCATAATATTTGACTATAACCACCATGAATTAGGGAATGAAGTATAACTCTAAAATGATTACCAGGTCAAGACCACTAATACAAAAAATCAAGTGGTCTATGACTTGTCTATTAAAAACCAACTAGCCAAGTAGGCCTCTTCCAACTTTTTGAATTGCCATATTTTGGGAAACCTAGAGAGGCAGTTCAGTTCCTTATTTTTTGCGTACATGATGACTAAATCTAATTCATTGGGTGCAACATGAAGATCACCCCAAAAAGGATCAACAAAGTCACAAGACTATAGTGCTTAGGGATGAATGTGTTGTATGTCTTAGTTGATATAGAGGAAATTCAATGAATTGCCATAGTGCTTATGTACCAAAAGTAAGGGCATGCAATACATATCAATAACTTGCAATATCCTACCCTTAGAGTTTTAGTGCAGATCATTTCCACCAAGATCAAAAGGACTAATCATTAGAAGGAGGTGGACATGACCCACCTATACATTACCCACCAAGTCCCTCAGAGCCTAAAGTACGACTAGGTGTTGTACTTTATCTAGAAAATAACTGAGGATGTAGAGAAGGCCCATAAGACACCCAAGTATAGGTTTCCTTGGGGATCAATCCTTCTATTATTGGTCTTCAACGAGATCAAGGTGCTAGATTATAGCTCAAGTTCATTGCAGTGGGTGTACCTTCCCACTCATAGGTCCCTGATCGAGCGTTACAAAGCATTCACTTGTCCCCAGCACATTACCACCTCATATAAGATAAAGATAAAGTATTGGTATGATGGGATGAAGGAGACATTTGGGAATGAATGGTGCATCCCAAATTATTTCCACCCCTTAGTTTCAGACCAAGCATAACTTATTAAAAATCAACATTACTCCCTTGTGTGTATCTACATGAATCTATAAAGAGAGCTTTCAGCATGGCTCAAACTACCATATGCTTACTCTGTGTGGTACTTCATTGATTATATTAATTAGATATATGATGTGTATTTGATCATTTTTCAAGTAGATTAGATCAATGCAGAGCACCATACCCTTCAAAAAATGTATGTATATCCAACCAAGAAGGCCTATGTGAAGAGGTCAAAGATGGACTTAACCGACATCAAGGCTAAGGATATTCTAGTTGGGGAGCAAGTTTATAAATTGTTTTATATGTTATGCCCCTACCAGTACCCTTAAGATGGAGACCCCAAAGAGAGGCTCCCCCAGGAACCATAGTTATAAAGGAAACAAATGAAGTTGAGCACCAGTTCAAGTGGGTAGCAGGCCCCACAAAAGTGGTAAGGGATGATAGAGGTACAAACCTCCAAACCCATTACTTCTCTCTCCTCTATGTCCCATCCACCTCCACCTCACCCTTCACCTTCACCACCTCATCCATCTCCATCCCCTCCTCACACTTTATCTCCTCCTACCTCACCATCCCCTACTCATTCCACTCTTCCCCACTCAACTACCTCAAACCCTTTATCTCCTCAACACACTCCTCCACCTTTTCCACCTCCATGACCACTTTCACCTCTACCATCTCTAAGGACTACCACAAGGTCTACCTTTCTCCAAGGCGAGTGACCCTATAGGAGTCCCCATAATAACAGATATTTAGTTTAAGATCCCCAATACAAGAGGCTCCATCCAGTGATCCCCAACTTAATGTTGGAGTGGGATATAGTGAGATGGCCATAGAAAGCCATCAAGAGGTTGAACTTGAATGGGACCCAGACAAAGGAAAGGGGCTAGCCAAAGAATAAGAACAAAGAGAGTTGACCACTATACATGAATATTACCAATTTGGTGTAGAGGACAAGGACCTCAACCTTTGGTCACACTTCCACACCAAGGATGCAATTTAGACACTAAAAAGTAAGTTTATTTCTATTTAGAGATGTACAGTGAAGAGTCCCAATCAACATCCCACTAGATAACATATTTTCTAGCCCAGGTGCTCCTAGACTGCCAGACTTGATGAGGATTGATTTGGAAAGGCTCACCCCACTAATGGTAAGTGCAACATTTTTGAAACTTGATATGAAAATAATTTGCTAGAACATTTTTTCAGATTTTGATGCATGTATAGTGAAAAGAAAACATGTAAGATTAGTTGACATATATAATAAATAACATGCATAAAATTAAAATTTCATTGAGGAAGTGGCATCTTTGAAACAATAGATCCAAGAGGCCATCAAGGTTAAATTAAGGGTTTTAACCCTTTACAAAATAATTTTGAAGGAAGAACCAACACTTGCAGATAATGTACCACTGGATAGGGACATCATTAGGAAATTAGAGACCCTGATTGAACTATTGCTCAAAAAACACAAGGAACACCTAGTGCCAAGAGACGAGGTGATATAAATGATTGAATAGTTCACCATGGCAATTGATATTTTCAAGCATGCCTTGGAGAGATTTGGGAAAGTTATCCACATTTTGGGCAGCATTTTTTCATGGCTCACATGCCCAACTAAAGTCTTGGAGGCTTGGCTCCAAGCTGAAGAAGTATTGAGGCAACAAGTAGCTAATGTTGCACTACTAATAAAAGACCATGTTGAGTGCACAAATGTGTTTAAGGATATTGAGATGATGGATTATGCCATTAATAACCATTATCAACAACTAAATGCTAGTTTTATCACACTCTAAGGATAGGTTGATAAGGAAGTCTTCACATTAGAAGATGTTCAGAAGGATGCTAACGTAGCTTTGAATGAAAAGGTGAAGAAGATTGAGACTCCAAACCAATCTAAGGAGTTGAAATAATCAAAATAGGTCATTGAAGGACTAACTATGTAGGTCCTTGAAGCATTATCCCATTGGGACAATTTGAAAAAGGAAATTGAATAGAAGGCACCTAAATTTTTTGAAAATACTAGTACAGTTTAATCCAAGACAGACTAAGGGCATAGTGGGGGGTGATGTTGGCCCCTAAATTTTGACTAAGTGTTTTTCCATTATAGCACATAATACAGAAGGATCATTATCAATTTTGATGCAAATCTAACATGGTACAGAAGGACCATGGTGTAGGAGGACTATGGTGCATAACTAATACAGATAGAGTGTCATGGCATGGAACTTACCTGGTACGAAAGGATAATGGTGTAGGAGACCCAACGTGAGAGGACCTAGTCAAAAGAAGACAAGGCATGAGGGACTTAAGAATAGAGGACTCAAAATAAAAGTAGAAGATTAGGGGAGTGTATGGGAAGTGGAGTACATAAGAAGCGGAGTGTAAGGGATGCATGAGTAGTTAGAAGAACAATTCATATGGGACATTTTGACCCTATTAATAAGAGGTTTTGTACCAACCCATGAGGAATGGAATACATGGCCCTCAAAATATAGCATAGAATAAGGATCTAGGGGTGCAGAGACCCAAGTCTACATGAAGAACCTATTGTAAGAGCCACGAATCTCAATTTTTTGGGAGTTGGTCTGTCATTTGTTCATGACATTTATAATTTTGACACTTGGTCAGGCCTGAACAAGTATAAATACCCCTATTGTAATCATTTGCATGATGGTCTTCTAGAGAATAGATGATAGAGCTTTGTTTTGTAATTCATTAAGCAACTAAATAGAGATCATTTTTTTCCAAATTGTGATGAAATATTCTAAGTTTTAGAAGATGGATATGGTTTATCTCTAAATTATTGGTGTTTTTTTCTCTTGTCACTATTGTTAGATAATAATGATGATCTCAGTAATAGTGGTAGTTATATCTAGACAAGAAGGATAATAGTAGTATATTTATAGTATTGAATAATCCTTTAAGAGCTATATTACAAAGGATGAATAAACATACATCATTGTGTTACAAAACCTTTGGGAACTGGTCTGTCCCTACATGCTTTGGGTGAGTACATAAGAATTAACTTTCATGTGATAGAGCCAGCGTGCTAGCTTGTTGGGGGAAATTCAGCACCAAAGTTAGAACTAACTAAAAGAACCCAACAAGGATTCAAACCCATGACAAAGAAGAAGCTCACATTTTGCTCGTACAATGGGCTAATTTTGAATCTAAGTTAATGTAGGAGGTGCCAAAGTTCATTGATGGTGTCAAGTTTATTTATGGGTTGTTTTAGGGCAACCAATCGAGTTAGTGTGGGGTGATATTAGACTGAGGTTTTGATGGGCTTTGATAGTTTACAGTTTGTTTGAGGGCAGCCAACCAAGTTAGTGTGGGTTGATGTTGGCCCTATATGTTGATGGGATTTGATAGTTTGAACATGTCTAACTTGGAACCAGAGTGATTCAATTCCCAAGAGTTTGGTGCAAAATGAAAAACCAAGTCTATGTGTGTGCATACGATAAAAATAACCATAGTGAAGGATGGAAGTAACTACATGTTAGCGTTAGTCCAGTACCAATCAACATGATTGACATAAGGCAAATATTGGAAGTAACTAATAGTAGATCTTCTCTAAAAATTAGTTGATAAATGAAAGTGAGGGTGAGCTAATTTAACCTAGCATGTAGAATAGCACTATGCATTAACTATTAGTTGGTGACAATTACATTAACTATCTGTTGGTAGTAGTTGAGTGACCACATAACACGTAGATCATTTAGAAGACTATAAAAGACAAGTAAATGTTTTGTTGAGGGGGATCTGTTTTATCCATAAGGAAAATGTTATTGATTTGTTGAGATAGCTTCTGGCCAGCGGAGAAACACTATCAAAAGAGAGAGAGATTGTATAGTTGATGTTAATGTCATTTTGTACTATTATTAACATTGTAACCATAAGATATTGCCTTTGTTCTACAAGCTAGTTTTTTTATTAATAAAATTTATTGCTACAATTATTAGTGTTTTGTATTTGATAGGATAATTACTTATGCAAATAAATGTTCTTCTATTATTATCCATTTTATGCATAGTTATTATCATGTGTTGACAAGTAGTATAGAATACTTCCAAATATCCTCATGTGTGCGAAATAAATATGTTGCTTCATCATTGCCAACTAACCTCAACCCACCCAAATATCTATCTATGTTCCTTGGGTGAGCGTGTAAGGTTATCTTGTGTGATATGTTGGCATGGGTAGATTTAATGTTAGGATATGCATGTGGTGTAGGATTCATGTGCACGTAGCTAAAAATTCCCAATAAGAACCAACTCATAAATCACATTGAGATCCACATGAATTATATTTGGCAATTTCTATAAGACAACATCATTGATCTAAATTTGTTTGAACAAATGATCAAGTTGTAGACATCTTCATGAAATCCTTGCTTAAGGCTCGATTCATTCAATGTAAACAAAGTTTGGGAGTGAAGAAAGATGTCATCAAAGGGGGATAGTTCAGTGATTCATTCATCTTTCCATTCATTGAATTAAATCTTAAGGTGGGGGATTTTAGTGCTTTTAATTACTAATACACTCCTATATCATTTTAAGATGCACTTGTTTTATTTGTAGTTCATGGGTAGGCACTAATTGGTGCATACTTACCCACAACCTATTATTAGAGAGGATTATCGATTAAGTAAATACTTAATTGACTTTTATTAATAGTATTTTTGTCTTTTCTTTTGTAACTACTCTCCAAAACACTCATCTTAACCCTATCTTCCTTTATTATCTATACAAGAACATAGAGACCTAGTGGGTGAGGCATATTGTGGATGAGAGTTAATGTTATACATGTAGATTAGGCCAATGCTCTTAATCAAAAAGGCAACTATGCTTCCTAGATGAATCTGTGTTATTTTGATTTCATAGATTTATTATGTAAGTATTGTAGGTGTTTGGTTTATGGTAGCTTACATGATTTTGGAACCTATCTATCAATTTAATACCATTGTCAATTATTCATGTAGTGAAAATTCATATAATGATTAGATCTTACACCACCATGATTGTTCGTTGAACTAAATTGGGTGTTGTTGCCAACTTTCCTAAAAATAGAGATTTGATTGAGGCAAGCCCCCCAATTGACTACCTAATTTTTAAAGGTCTTGTAAAGTTTTATGTGTTGATCAGGATTTTAAGGAAGGAGAAGGATTTAAGGATGATGTGTAGTGGATACTAAAAATTATAGTGAGGTTTTGGAGTTCAAGAACAAAGGATCAGAGTCAAAAATTTTATTTTAGAAAAGGACACAATTGTTGGAAGCATACAAATTTTTCCCTGGTCATGCCAAGAGTATAACACTTCACTCTTGGTTAAATTTTCAATTTTATCAATTTCTTTCATATTTGTTGGTTTATGTTCACCTTGGTCCCTATCCCTATTTAAATCTAATTTCATTCTCAGATAAGCTATAGATTTGTGATAACTCAATATTCTTCTCATAAACCTCTCTTTCTCAATTCCATTTATTCTAGAAGTTTCCTTTATTGCAAGTAGGTATGTTTTTACTATTTATTTGGGTAAAATTGTTTTCATCAAATTTGCACATTATTTAATACAATGTTGATGTAAAACCATCTTACCATATTGCAATATCATAATTCAATTTTCTTTTTCAACATTTTATTTTATGGCTTGAAATCTAACAATTGACATTATTTGTAACTATGTTAACTAAACCCCTCTTGTTTAGTTTAGTTTTCCTTTTAGTTACAACTAGTTAGAAGTGGCATGGTAACCAATGCTTTGATTGATCTTTGATATCAGTTAGCATAATAAAAAATAACAAGAGAAAAAGAATCCTTGTATATTTTTTGGTATCTCACTAAGAAGCCATTACAACACACGACACAAGATATTGTTAGAGCATTGTTAATCACTCACCAACATTATAGAGTTATCGAACAATCATTAGAGAATTTATCATTATCTAAATCTAGTATTTCCCATGGAGCACTTTCAGCACATGACATAGTTTTTTATATCTCATTGAAATAATTTTCAATTATGCAGTTCAATGTTTTTTATATTATTTATTATTAAGGGTCTTGATAATTATATGACATTTAAAACCCCAGTGAACCTGCAACATAAAGCTTCAAATATTTTTTCCAATGTAAGACAAAGAAAATATTATTTGTTTTTTGAGTTACAGGTATAGGAGTGAAATAATTCAAGATCCAGACCAAGCATACACAATTATCAAATCAATTTCAAGCTTGTTTATCATATGTGAGAATTGTGCATGATGTTGTGTACTTGTGAAGAGCACTTACCTCACTTTTGTACATATGTTTTCAATCACCATTAGATTTTTGGGCGATGTCTCACTTTCGGGCACACATTTCTAAATTAAAATTCTTGTGATTGTTAATAAATTTTGTGATATTCAAGAAATGCCTTTAAACCCAATGTGAATGCCCTAATTATTGATTGTTAGATATCAATAGGGCATTATTGCTTTTTCACATGTTTATTATGCTTAGTTAAAAGTAAATGGGCTATTTGTGTTTCATATAGGGGTAACCATTTATCCCTAACACAAATTTTCAAAAAATAGTATGCAGTTGAACGATGAGTGAAGTTTATTTGAAGGCACTTTTATGATGATTGTTGATACTTATTTGCATTTTAGCACATTAGCTATGCAAGAATCTATGTTTTGATAAATTTTAACAATACCCTTCCTAAAAATATCACTTTGTAATTTAGGGATGGGGTCTAAGAACAAGAAGTTGATTATGAGAACATTCATTTTAGGTGTAGACTTTGTCATGAGTATGGGTATTTAGCAAAGTATTGTGAACTCTTTGTGCATGAAATACCTAATGAAAGCCTTGATAAGGAGTGTTTTTAGGATCCAAAAAAGAAACATACTATAAAACCCAAGAAACCCAATTATGGGCCTTTTGTGGTTCAGAATTGATTCACTTCATTCCTTGTTGATGAGCCTCTAGAGGAGGATGACCTTGTTATGAGTATTGTAATACCTAAAATGTAGTTTATAAAAGATCCTCACTCTACCCCATTGGATCAAGGAAACCACATTATTAATAATTTTAGCTCTTTGACAGATCAGACTTTGGCCATAATAGATCAAAAATATATTCATATTGTTAGAAAACATAAATTAGACAAAAATGAGAAAACAAACATAGATTTGAGTGATGATTTAGATGACCCTCCCATTCAAGCATTAATCCCTTACTCCTATTCCATGGATATCCATTCCATTCTAGATCCAAATGGACTCAGTCAAGCATCAAATAAAAAATGAAAATGGATACTAATAAAAAATTAGGCAAAATATCTATTACGACCCACATTCAAAGGGAAGGAGAAAGATTTGTCTCTTTAGGTAAAGAAAAATAGGGATCATAGGTATATAAATCTAGTTAGACATGAAGTGTATTTCTTGGAATATCCAGAGTCTTAAATGTTACCCCTTTAAATGTAATGAAATTATTTGAATGTTGAAATCTCATAGCCCTCAGATTATGTTTCTTCAGGAAACCAAAGTTTCTAGTAGCAGTATGAACTCTTTGGCTCCGAAGCTTTGGCTAATGGCTAATATTTTGTCCAATGACTCTTAGGGAAATTTTGGGGGCATTATCTGTTTGTAGAACCCTAAGGAAATTGTGGTGGTTAATGCTCTAGCTTTGTAGGGTATCATAGTGATCCTTGCCCACACTAGATATTCAAATTAGCAAGTTTTGTTTATCAATGCTTAATTTTATTTGGCTTTAGAGGTGAAAATGTAGTGTAAGAATATAGAATATATTATTTAGCTCTTTCTCGGAGCTTGGGTCCTAATTGAGGATATTTTAATGCTATTACTTCCTTAGAAGAAAAAATTGGTTTCAACAACAAGTTTGATACCAATTAAAATTTCATGCTAGATTATATTTCTTCTCTTAATCATATTGAATTAATCGTGGTAAAGGGATACTAAAGTAGACCAACTAGAGATTGTGTAATGATTTCATTGCATAGAGGTTGAACATATTCTTTTTGACTGAGGAGTTTCTTATTAATGGGCAAATCCCCAAGTCTTCAATTCTCAATAATGTTGGATCATATCATTAGAATATTATGATAGAAGTCTGGAATTATCAATGCCTAAAATCTCTTTTTCATTTCCAGATGATGTGGCTTTGACATGCTAATCTTAGGAACAAAATTCAGGACTTGTGGATGAAAGGTAAGCCTCATCGTGGAACAAATATGTTCATTTTTGTGTAGAATATCAAATATGTTAAATCCCAACTCATGAAATGGAATTGGATGAATTTATGGACATAAAGGATAAAAATCAAGAGATATCTAATAGATTGGAAAAGATCCCTGAAACCATTCATCAGATCACTATTGCTGAGAAGCTTAATCAGGAGGAACTTGATTCAATCTATCAGTTGGATGAATGGAATATTAGAGAGGAAATTACAAGGAAATAACAACTAGAATCAAATGGCTTTAAGAATGGGATAAAAAATCTATTTTTGTTCACAAATCTATGCTAATGAGGAGGTCTTTCGATCATATTTATTCTCTTGAATTGGATAATGGAACTCTAGAGTTCTTGTCGTAGGGTATTTATAACATTGTACTCAATTTTTTTTCTTGTCTCTTTGTTGTTATTCCTTTGGATATGATGGCACAACAATAGATTCTCCAAGACATTCCTACTCTTATTTCTATGGAGGACAATTATTCTCTTCTTAATGGCATTTCTTTAGCATAATTAATACACATCTTCAGCACGAGTAAAGAGAAATCTCCAGGGCCAGATGGATTTCCTATTGAATTTTATTAGGAATTCTGGGATATTATTTGAGAGGACTTATTTGAGGTTGTCAAAGAAGCCAAAATAGTTAAATTTATTCTTAAACATATCAACAACACCTTCATTGCTTTGGTTCCAAAGGCACAGAAGTAACGAATATTTTTGTCTTTCATCACATTGATATATTTAATTTTTTGTACAAAATCATTTCCAAAATTATGGATAATATATTTTAGTCTCTCCTCAATAAAATTATTTCCCCTTAGCAAGGTGAGTATGTGGTTGGTAGATAAATCCTTGATGAGATTGTGCTAGCTCAAGAAGCTATCCATTCTATGAAACACCAAAAAACTCTGGCTATGAATATAAGTTTGGATCTCTCCAAAGCCTATCATAGAGTTAATTGGGCTTTCCTATTAAAAGTGATCAAGCATTTTGTTTTTTCTGAGGAATGGATTCTTTGGGTGAAAGACCTTTTAGATCTTCCAAAAGTATTCAGCAAGGTGACCCTCTTTTTGTTTATTTATTTATCATTATGGCAAAAAGTTTGGGTAGAATTATTACCAGAGCTAGAGAAGAAATCATTGTTGAAGGTGTTACTCTAGTTAGGGGTCCTCAATAGATGATGAATTTATATTTTATGGATGATTCTTACTTAATGGGAAAAGCTATAATTCAAGAGGCTTCCAATTTTAATAAGAAGTTGTAACTTTTCAAGGCTATAATTGGTCATATTATCAGTGAGGATAAGTCAAAAAAATATTTATTTCACACATCTCCCAGACATGAAGCTATGATTATTGGTAGACTTCACTTTCAAACAGCTTCTTTTCCAGTTATCTACCTCAATGATCCCTTGAGGGAAAGCAGACTTTATAATTGGATTTGGTTAGTTGATAGGTTAAAAACTAAAATTTCCAAGTGGACCAATAGATGGATCTATATGGGGGGATAAATCACCTTGATCAAGAATGTTATGCAAGTTATTCCCATTTACTTATCTTCCATCTTGCATGTTCCCAAGGCCATCTTCAAATAAATTGATCAAACTTGCCACAATTTTTTATGGAAAGGGCCGTAACTTATGGGAAAATGGTATTTGGTGAAATGGACTATGCTTTGTCTCAACAAGTAAGAAGGAGGTTTGGGTTTTTATTCAACTTAGCTAAATGGTCAAGATTTAATTGTTAATATTTAGTGGTGTCTTCTTTAGTATCCATCATAACTTTGGATGCAAACCTTAAGAGCTAAATATGTTGAAAATAAACTTCATGATCAAGTTATCCAGTTTTCCCTTCCCTCCAAAGGATCTCTTATGTTACCTGTTCTCAAAATTAGTGAGTCTTTGATTAAAAACAAATTGTTTTGGATCATCAAGAATGGTCAAAAGGCACACTTCTAGATAGATTCTTGGGATGGCTATCCCCCTCTTGTTAAACAATATCCCCATTTTCATGGGCTTATAGAATAGATACATTAGGAAGTTTGGATTATGGTTTCCAAAAACTCAAATAACCCTAGTAGAGAAAGGACAATTAAAAGGAAATGGATTTCCTCTAAAGACTAGCCGATTCAAATTTCATTGGACTCTAAAATCCAATTACTTCATATTCTTAAACACAAAGATATTTGTTGCTCATATGAGGAAGACTTATTGGCTTAAGGAGGACAATTTAATGAAATCTACATGGTGGTGGATGATTATCATTCTCTTTGTCATCCTTCAATTCATCCAGTCAAAAAAAATTTAAGTAACTTTGGAGTTATTGGGTTAATATTCTATTTATACCTTTCCTTAAGCACGTGTTGAAGTGACTAAGACCTAACAAGCTGAAGTGCTAGAATTTCATGCAAGACTTAGAGTTCTTGCATACTCACCTAAAGCATGCAACAAGAAATTGGTTCTCATGGGTTTTCTCGTGTGAAAGTGTACTTGTCATATATTGGTGCTCAAACATATACTTTATTCAATGACTAACCAGAAAAAGAAATACATAATTATGGTCCTAAGTTCAATTAAGTGAACAAACATGATTAAAATGACCATCACCATTATGTTTAGGTTCCACATTGATAATATTCAGAGAATATAGATTATATTCCTTATATTCATACTAGATTCACAAATTACATAATAAGTGCATGTTGCAACTCAATGATATAATTTAGCTATAAATTGGAGTATAATAGTAATATTACAATGATATCCATGATTACATAAATGAACAATTAACAATAATCAATCACTATATAACAATGATCAGAAACATTACATATTTAAAAACAAGATTATTTATACTTGGTTCTCCCCAACTAATTAATTATAATAGTAATGACACTTTCAATGACTAGCCAATGATCTCTAGTAGACTAAGAGTCATGGCAGTCAACTACATTGTTTCCTTAGGACCCAGACCTTTGTGCCCCTATTTTCTCATTCGATGTTGGATCCTTATTTCCAAGTGTCTATCTTTGTGCAGGCCAGTGCTAAACTCGTGTGTGATTTAAGTTTTTTATGTCCCTAAGAATCATTCCTTAACCGTCTCTCACTTCCTATGTACTCTCCAAGTTTTATGCTAATAGTTTGTTCCCTTCACTCTAGGGTTCTCCATTTATTATGCATCCTCTCTAACTAGGTCTTCTCATGTCATGATCTCTTCTACCATGATCTTTTGCACCTATAAAAATTTCACTCCATAATCCTTCCACAACATGCTTATCCCATGCCATGCTTGTTCTGCACTGTGCTTCTTCTATGTCAATATCAGAAGACTTAGCCAAAATTTAGGATCCAACATCACCCCACACTAAGCTATTAGTATGTCCTGGACTAAATACTAATTTTAGATTCTACCAAAAATTCATGACCAACCTTTTTGATTTGGTTCTTGACACCTTCAAAATGTGATAAGGTGTTAAGCAACTTGGTTGTTATTTTTTCAATGGATGATTTCAACATTTTGGTATCCTCGGGTTAGTTAGGACACTAGCTTACTTTATTGACCAAACATTTAAGGGATGTATAAGCATCCTTATGAACATCCTCAAGCATGGTGACCTCAGCTACAACCTATCCTCTGAGTGTCGTAAAGTTAGAATTTATTTTTTGTTGATGCATGCTTCTTATCTCTTCCATAGCTTCTACATCCTTGAATGCCTTTACGCACTTGGCCAGTCTTTTATTAAGAGGGTTGTATCAACCAATTATTGGCATTGAAGATCTTCTAATTGAATCCAAGCTTATAAAATTTTGTTTGGCCATGTTAGATTCTAAAAAACCCCATATATAATGGTAATCACATCTCTAACTCTGTACAAGGCACGCTTGCACACCCCCATCGCTTTAGAAAATTGTTCTATTTCCCATACTTTTTCATCTCTTAGACCAAGCTACTCTTTGCATCAATTCAATAGTAGGTCCATAAGGGTCTCCAACTTATCAATTGCCTCACCAGCTAAAGGGAGTCTATCTATGGCATTGGTTCTCATCTCATATTAGCCTTACAAATATTCATAATTTTTACCTTGGTAATTGTTTCTACCTCCAAATGGAAATTCAACCTGGCTAGTTCTTGTTTGGTGCAGTTGGAAACCTCCTTATTGTATAGTTCCACTACCTTCGTATCTTTATATTTAACTCATCATGCATTAGAATCTACAAGAACATTCAACTGTGCGACCTCGGATGCCAATTTTAAGAGTGTCATGCTTTTTGTATAGAATTAAATTATTGAGGATCTACCCAAAGAGTTATTGGCAAAACCATCACTTATGGATCTAATACAAGAATATCAAAAGGCATCTCAAAATGGCATTATTCATTATACATATCAAGGAATAATGACATCTTAAATTAGGTTTGATTAGATACATCCTCCTGATCAAGATGGGAATATAGATACAATGTTTATTAGGGATGATTGTCTGGTATTGGGCACGGAGGTTGGTGGCTATATCATACCTTTCTATTTTGACCATAAAGTTAATTAGATATTTCCATTTTATGGGATCCCTCTCAAGTATCTCAACATTCATGTCTTGCTCTTGGGAATTAGTCCTGATGTCAAGGGCATTCAATCCTTCTACTTCAAATCCATCCCTCTCTTCACCAAGTAGATCTTCAATCTCCAACTATGTCTCCTCGAGGGTCGCCTCTTCTTATGATGGAGAGAGTGTCTTCTCTAAGTTGATATCTTCTTGCATAACTTTGATTATCTCTAAGGTCCCTCCTAGTAGTTATCCCATATCCTCCTTGTCACTATCCTTAGGTTCTTTTATCTCCTATTCTAAAGGAGTAATTTGTGTGGAACCTTTCAGTTGACTTGCTGGTGGATCCCTTTTTGTTAATCCTTTGGTAGTCTATTACCTTTTCTTAGGTTCTAGATGAGAGCTTGTGTTGGCATCATGCCTAGAGCACTTTTGATTCCTTTTTTGTGGTGGCACCGAAGGGAGTTTCTCTTTCTCATGCTCTGTGCTTCCCAAAGATTTCTTATTTGCCTTCAGCATATAGAAAAGAGTATGAATCGAATCCCCAACCAAGGTATGATGCACCTTAATGTTGGTTCTATCCAACTCAAAATTTTATCTATAAGCTTTCTTCCTAGGGTATCCATACATATAGCAAAGAGTGTGAGACTTCAATTCAATTTATTCAGCATTAAGTGTCACCAATTATGCATCATCTATTCAATTGATAGAGTTCATAAAATATCTCACCTTGAAAGCATAAGACAACTTCAACCAAGTATAAAATTATCTAGATGAGGCCATCTTGATGTGCATGAGGGAGTAGTGTTTCTTTACAGAAAACTTGGATTAATCACCAACTTGTGTAGGCAAGTCCTCTGTAATGCACCAATCATTCTAAAAGGCTTCCTTCATCCCATCATACCATGACTTCATTTTAAGCTTCTAAGACTGAATAATCTGACTAAGGTAAGTGATTGCCTTGTACCACTCTATAGGGGACTTATGCTTGGGTGGGTACACCCATTTAAATTCTCTAGAGGTGTATTTAGGTACACCAATTTCATCAAACACCATTAGTAATAAGAACACATCATATGGTAACCTATGGTTAGGCATCTGGTGAGCCTTCTCCTCATCTTCTATAATTTTATTAACAAAATAAAGTACCCAATTGTACTTTAACCCCTCAGTGACTTGGTGTGTAATGTATAGGTGGGTTATGTCCACCTCCTTCCATCTATCTCCACCACAAAACTTTGTCATTATAATGCGCTCATCCACTCGGAGGGCGATATCCTAAAGATTTTTGATATGCATAACATGGCCTTGTTTCTGGTATTTAAGTGTCATAATTGTCTTTTCTAGCTCCACCATGTCCTCTAGATCATATTTAAGGTTTGTGCCTGAGCACTATAACCTGATTCAAGCACATGAGAGATTAAAAGCTAGACCACTTCTATAGGCTAGTCTTTTTAAAGTAGGGGAGGTTGAATAGTTGGAAGAGATCAGTAGAATCTAATGCGTTGAAAATATTTAAGTCATAGAATAACTCACTCCTAGTGTTTTATCACTCGAATCTATAATCATTTTATATTTCCACCCCATTCCCAGGCTATCGATGGTTGTATTTAAAGACAATACAGGTGGGCACAATGGATACCAGCTCTTGATGCATAACACCATCTTAGGGTACTACATTTATTCAGTCAATAAGGGTGAAGGTGGAGGCACTTGAACTTTATTATTCATTTAGTATGCCATCCTTGTTCCTTCATTTTATAAATGCATGTCATGTTCTTAAGCTATTTCTTCCCTGATTAACATTGTTTCCCCACCAATACTTAGCACTTGTTCCTCTAGAATGATAGGTAGTGGTTCACTTTATTGGTGATTTTATAGGCCATATCACCCTTCATAGAGCTTAAAGGTTGAGGTGCGGTCATCCAATATTCCCAAATGAATACATTTTCATAATTTTAAGTGTTTTGACTCTCCTACTTCAATGCCCGTTAATGGTAGACACTGACCTCTGTAACCTACACTCAATAAATTTGACCTCTACAACCTAGCTTTGGATGCTTATTTTAGCTCAAACACACTTCAATGCTCAATAATCAACTAAAAATCAACACTCTACACTTTATTAAATGCATTGAATTTGTTTTGTAATAACATGATTTTGCTCTTTTGGCTCTATAAATTATCAATCATAACAATAGTAAAATGTGAAATAAACCACTTTGTCTTTTTATAGGTTTGAGGGGGTAACTTGCATTTACTACACCCTCTTTGACCCACACTTCACATAATAAATGTAACCAATAGTATTACCATAATGTGATGTTAGCACACTCACCATTACCACTACCTCCTTATATTAATGACATGTCTCATCCCATGATTTTCTCAAAGTGCATGATAGTTGTAGGGAAATTTGAATATTCATACCAAAGGAATATTCATACAAAGGATAAAAATCATTCTTTACCCAGTGAGCTTATGGTTATGCACCACATAATGCGTACCCTTTATCCTTATACACTTTCACTTTCATGCCTTTACATCTATGTGTATCCCTATATACCATATCCTGACACATCATACTTGTAAAACCCCTTACCCCACACTAATAGTGCTTTTTGGTCCTCCACAAGAACATAAGTATCAAATTTCAAATGATTGCAAAACTAAAAAAATGGCATACAACTAATGCAATGCTTTATTGAAAATAAGAAATCCTAAACTAATGGCATATGCTTTATTGGTACAAACAAGAAAGACTTAGGCATAAAAATATGATCGCAATCAACTACTATTGTAATGGCTAGGAATAAATTAGCCATCCAAACATTTCAAGTGACATGCACTTGTGGGATGGATACTATGAATAATAAAGGGACCATCTTATTGAATTCAAAGCTTCCCAAAATGGTGTGCAAATTTGGAGTCATAAATTAAGACTTGCATTCTAGGAATAAAGGTCTTAGTTTTGAGGTGGCTATCATGCCAAGCCTTCTATTTTTGTTTCTCCACATCTTGACTCCAATGTGCAATAGATCAAGCTTCATCCAATTATATTAAAGCTTCTAGGTGTGCTTTCAATGATGCCTCATCATCTAGTCATCTAACACATGCAATGCAAAGAGAGGGAACCAAGAACTCTACTAGAAGAACTACCTCAGTGCCGAACACAAGATTGAATAATGTACCTTTGTTGAGGTGCTTGTAAGTTGTTTGATAATCCTAAAGAACTATATAAACCTGATCATCTCGATCAGTGCATCCAATATTACATATCTTGGTTAAATTTGTGCTTAAGATCTTATTGAACGCTTCAATAGTGCCACTATCGTAGGGATGATATGGTGTGGTTTTATGGTGAGTAATCATGAATTCAGCTAATAGAATACAGATAGTCTCATTGAGGAAGTGAGTACCATGGTCATTATAAAAACTAAATGGGCAACCAAATGTTCCCAAATGAAATGTGCAACAATAGTCATAGTATAATATCATGTCATTGTAGCTTCAACTCAGTGGGTGAGATAATCAGTTGTGGTGATAACATAGTGTGAACCAGTATGCCATCCTACTGGGTTGATGGAGCCAACAAAGTCAAAGGTCAATTTCCAAAAAGGATCCTATGATAGAATAGGATGAAGTGGCATTGCATCCCATTGATTGGGCTTCTCCACACATTGGTAAATGTCACATTGATGCACGTAAATATTTGCATCTTTAAAAAGTGCAAGCCACCATAAATTGGCTAACAAAAAAATTTGTGTGATAGTTTCTCTAGCATAATGTCCTCCAACAATACCTTCATTGACTTTACAGAGCACATTAGTGCACTCATGTTTCATAATGCATCATTAAAGTACCTCATCTCGACCAAGATTATAAAGGTTCCTCTGATGAGCTAGAATGGAGTAGCATGAACAACAAGTTACTTCTTGGTTGGAGTGCTTAAATGAGCTAGCGTTGATCTAGTAGTCAAAAAGGCTATTATGTCCTCTGACACTTCAAGAATATGTGAGACATGAAACAACTACTTGTTAGTAAGGTCATCCTCGCTGGCACGCGCTACTTCACCAGAATCAATTCATGAGAGATGGTTGGGACCACAATTGGCCTTACTAGGCTTGATTATGACAGAGAAATGGAAATATTGAAATAACATGATTCAACAGGAAATATGACCATGCAAAACTAGTTTGTCAACCATATACTTCAATGTTTCATGGTTTGTGAAGAAAACAAAAGGGGTTGCCAATAGATATTGTAATAACTTTTGAAGAGCATAGACCATAGAGAGTGTCTCACGCTCTATGGGGTATAGTTCCTTTTGACCAAAGTAAGAATTCTACTTTTAAAGTAAATAGGGTGATCCAAATCACCCTCATCAAGCTAAACAAGTATCACACTAATTTCCATACCAAAAGCATTGATATGGACATGGAATAGTTTAGTCTAATTAGGGAACTAGAGAATCGGTGTGGTGATAATCTTACCCTTAAAGCTACAAAATATTCTTGGTATGAGTGGGTCTAAATGAAATGTTCATTACGTTTCAAGAGCTCTTCCAGATGTGTTTCAATCCTTGCATATCCATAGATAAATTTCCTATAGTACCTAGTATGGCCTAGGAAGGTGTGAACCTTTCATTGGGTAGTTGGCATTGATAGATGAAGGATGATGTCAATATTATTAGGGTCCACTAGAAGTCCATCTTGGCAAGTAATGTGACCTAGGAGAACACCAAATGGAGTAGCAAAAAGACACTTCTTTAAGTTGAGATAAATTTGAAGTGTCCTACATCGCTCAAGCATAAGCTAGGGATTATAACAATGCTCTTTCACCAAGTTGTATGTTGTCCAATCATCCAGATAAACCTAAAGAAAATTTTGGATAAAGTCCTTGAAGGCCTCAACAACTATTTTGGAAAATACAGTGGAGAAATTCTTTAACCCGAATGGCATGACAATTTATGCAAAAGACCCCCACTCAGTGTAAAATTTAGTCTTGTGCCTATCCTCCTCTACGATTTGAAGTTGATGGTACCGGAGAAACCATCTATGAAGGTATAAATTTCACATCTAGTGAAACCTTTTAGGATTTGTTCAGTGAATGGTGTCGAGAAAGGATTAGTAATGCAAGCAGTGTTAAATAACCTATAATCCACACAAATTCTTATGCACCAATAATTTATAATGCTTATCACCATAGGGCTGACCCACTCAAACACATCGATAGGAGTAATAACTCTTACACACAACATATTATCAATTTCATCTTTAACACATGCACATAAATTAAGATTCATCTAATAAAGTCATTTACTAACTAGGTGAGCACCTTCAACTAGTTTGATATACATTTGACCCAAAGATGAATGAACACCCTTCATCTCACTATAGTTTTTAGAGAAAACATCCTGATATTCTTTTAGTAGCTCAAACACTTTTGAGATTTCAGATTGGACTAGTAATTTCCCACAATATCCATCTTTGGTGCATCCTTCATGCCAATCATTCATTGTATGGTCTGAAGTGGCTCCAACTATGAGTGTTGTGTATTTAAAATTGTGTCATGAATAGTTCTAGTGCCATATTCCATGTGTATATACAAATGATTGGTCGATGGGTCATGCAAATCAAATCCTTCACCTTCAATGGATTGGAACACAAAGTTTTGCTTACCTTTTCAAATGTCTTCTCAAAGTGCATGATTGATTACAGGTTTTGGTGCAAAATAAGATGACCACTCAATAGGCTCATTAAAAATGGTCAATCCTTCTTCTTACAAACCATGTATGCTTCAAATCTAGTCTTCAATGGGACTAGGGTCATCAATGACTAATTGGCACATTACTTGAAGTGTAAGGCACAAATCCATCCTTGGGGATAGATAGGATAACATTGAAACCATATCATCCTTAAGCAGGTGCCAAGAATGTGTACCTAGATGGTGTTCCTCATGAACATACCAAGCTCTATCACAAGTGCACAGAGTGTCATAGAATGCATGAACCTAAAGATATTTTGTAAAAAATAATTCATCAGCCAACCACATTGTTTTGCATGCCTCTAAGGGAGATTCTAGTGCTCAAATACCATTATAGATGATAGTGCCACGTATGTGGTTGTCATGATAAAATTTATGATGTAATGCAGAACGTATATGGTCACAATTAAGAATATGTTCATGATGAGTCTGTTATAACCTTGAAGTTGTGCCATCTATAATGTGAACAAGTGATCCCACATGATCAACATCAGAATGATAGAAGACCTCTAGTTGCTAGACAAATTCACAGACTTTCATTTGCCTGTGAAACTGTGGAACTTCATCTAGCCTTTCAAGTAGCATAGCCATAATTGGTCCATGCATGACTTGCCCAATCATAAGATAAACAAACTTATGGCACTTGTGATATTTACATCAAGTGTCTTCACAACTATCGATGG
Organism: Torreya grandis; assembly: GCA_037957365.1. Classification (NCBI taxonomy): domain Eukaryota; kingdom Viridiplantae; phylum Streptophyta; class Pinopsida; order Cupressales; family Taxaceae; genus Torreya; species Torreya grandis. The sequence goes on from JARHVA010000516.1 coordinate 5,020,545, forward strand.
TACCACATACTCTCCCAATAAGGTCATAGTCACCTTGCACCCAGCATTCACATGCATTACTCATAGTATCAGAGAGGTATTATGCATCCATCCATCATAGGATGCCATCAAGGGTGGGATCATGACATTCACTGCCTTGATCTATGATGTTATATATGTGATTAACAGCCTCATCAACATTAACAGGTTGAACATATGTGGGCCCATGTGTTTGGTCCAATGGAATGATGACTCATTGGTCAGTATTTTTAAAGCTAATATATCTCTTTTTGAAGCTTAAATCAGCAGTTTTATCATAACACCATGGACGACCTAACAAGGCTAGGAAGTCATAAGCCTTGGCTAATTCTATAACTTTAAATTTTACTTTGAAAAGAACACTAAGGATATCCATAGTGGCATTTTTAAGGACACCAATCAAAAAATCCCAGGTCTTGTTGGCCATGAACAATACATGAGGCAAAGGTTGCAAGGTCAAGTTATCCATATTTTGCCAAGCATCCTTTGTGATAACATTGACTTCAGTGCCAGTGTCAACTAAAATGTCCTAGATTACCCATCCACCAATGGCAGCATTCACCAATATTTCTTTGTCCTTTTGCAGGCTAGGGGAATGGGAATATCTTATTATTGATCATGGTTTAATTGATGATATTAAGTGGGCCTTGGTGTCTAATGCTTAAGTTAGTTATGTAATAAGGATACAATATTCTCATCCAATAGGCACTTGTAGATCTCTTAAAAGTCATCTTGTGTTGCACCATGATGATCTATGGCCTTTTGCATATCAGTACATTGAGTGGCGTCATAGTCCTTAAGAAATTAGATCTCACCTTGTATTTCCCTTTCCAAATTCATAATATCTTATAGCACCTCTTTATGTTGTTGATCATCAATATACCTAGTTGTACGAGGCTCTTCGTGTTGTACCTTCTCAATAGGTGGAGTGAATATAGACTAGGATTGTCCACCACTGCATGTTGTAATATCAAATTTTTGGGTTGTTGGAGTCATAGGGCATGGTCACCAGTGTGGCTTCTCAATGTGTATCATATTGGCACCCTTATCATTTATTTATTTTATAATGGTCGTGTACAAATTAGGACATCCCTTCAAATGATGCTCATTTTTACAGAAAGCACATGTAGTATAGATTGGGTAGTCTTGTTGCTAGTGATTAGGAGAACCACACTCACAACATATCCATGGTGGAAAGCCAATGGATATGACCTCACCCATAATAACCATCATTCTCTTGATTATTTGAAATAGAGACCCAATGTGTACCATGTGTGCACTTCATAAATATCACTAATGAGATGACAGTCATTGGTGTCATGGGTATATGCATCACATATCTTATAGTAAGTGGATGCTTTTGACTGTGTGGCATGTTACAACAAAGGACAAGGTCGAACATCATGTTCATCCTATAAAATCCCACATGATTGCTTCAGTACAACACGTATGGCCTTACAAGGACAATTATTTATGGTATGGCCTTCAAACTCATAATGGTATACCATAGGCCACTACGAGTGTCATGAGCACTATGTGTAGTCAACTTTTCTAATCGGGATGGCATTGTAGTGATTTGATCTTCCATGAAAGGACTAATTCTTGTATTAATGTTGTTAATAGATTCAGTGTGAAGGGTAGATTCCAAGGCCTCGTGCATTCTGGTAAAAGTTCTCTAAGACAATGTTCATCTAAAGGGAAGCAACAGTCCTCCCACAAACCACTGAGCATGTTGATCAGCATTAATCTTAAAGGAAAGCTTGGAGAGAAGTGTCTTGAACCATGCATCATATTCACACACACTCTCAGTTAGCTCCTATTTTATATCTTCAGTGCAACAGTACTTTTTTTATCAAACTTCAGAATATTAAATTCCTGAAAGAATGCTACCTTAAGTTAGTCATATTCAATGACTGCTTATTGAGGATCATATTTCCTATACCATTTTTGTGCTCGCTCCAAGCATGTGGTTGAAAATTGAGTACTTTTCACTCAGAGGAGGTTATATCGTGCACTCTCTAGATAAGTTCACACTTGTGAACATGTTCAGTGGCTTTCCCTACACCTCAATATTCTATCAAACAAAGTGTTATTTGATAGTACATGGTGGGTGGTTGATGTGCTTGTAACAGTTGCTGTTGAGAACTTCCAAGTCCTCATGTTCCTTGGGGGTAGTCCACCACTTCCTCTTGCATTGACTCCTAGTCCATCAGATGAACCACCACCCAATCCACCTCATGTGTGTCCAGTAGTAGTAAAAACACTAGAGATGTTGGGTGTTAAGATAAGTTGATTCACTTTATTCAAGCTAGTACTTTTCCCACTACTTATGTTGGGTCTGCCAGGCGTACCAAGTTAGGCCATGAATTTATCTTGTAAAGGAAAAGAAAGAGTCAATATATTAGTGTTTAAAACTTGATTGACTAAAGGTTCTCTTATGTGCTCAATCTATGACTCTATGTTATGTGTATCCCAATTGTCTATAATTAGTTCATTTAGCTCAAAATAACGAGTTCGCACTATGGTTGGGGAATTGGGTTGGTTTAACTCATGTTCTTCAGTCTCCACTGCCTGGGTTTTTTATCCCACATATACTAAAGTTGGCATTGGTTGTGGTTCAAAAGTTGGAGAGTCCTTGTGCTCTTTCACTTCCTTACAGATCTTGACACCACTTTTTGAGTCTTCCCGTCCACTTCCTATGTTGCTTCCACCTATAATCCTTCATCGAGCTTCATCATATTTGTGCTTCCACAATTCCTAGTAACTAACTACCATACCAAACGAACAATCCTTCACAAATATCCCTACATTCCCCTATCAATTGTGCTACTCATGCAATGGAAAGTTTAGCCTTCCATGGGAAAAATTTCAAGTCCAGAGTCAATAAATAGTGTCTTCACCTCTAGTGATAAATGCCTGAGATACTGACCACGTGGTTCTTGAAGAAACTAGAATTTATCTTCTTCTAAACAATAAAAATTTGAAACGTCATACTCTAAGATGTATTTATTTAACACCCCCCTCCACCAGACATCAACAACTTATGTCAATGACATTCCTAAGTGTGTTTAGGTTGTCTGACACTCTATTGTCCAAGTCATCTTTCATCCATGATTTCTTGATCGGTATTGAGCATAGGTTGTGATCCAAGCATGCAAATGAATAGGGACTTACACAAAGAAAGTTTCATATAAGGAACTATAGAGATTTTTTTCAATTCACGCAGATGTAGAAACTCTTAATTCAAGAAATGGAATTGCAAAGTTATCTTCAACACTGGTAAGCCATCGTTCAATGTTTTTGAGAGACAATTGCTTGAGCATTTTCCACCATCATGTAACAAGTGTTATAGGTCCAAAAAATGGAACCAAAAGGTTGGGTTAATATTATATTTAGACCTTTCCTTAGGCACACACTGAAGTGCTTAAGACCCAACAAGCTAGTGCATTGGCATTTCACGTAAGACTTAGAGTTCTTACACATTCACTCGAAGCACACAACAAGAAACTGGTTCCCATAGGTTTTGTCATGCGAAAGTGTACTTGTCATATATTGGTGCTGAAACATATACTTTATTCAATGACTAACCAGAAAAATAAACACACGATTGTGGCCTAAGTTTAGTTAAGTGAACAAACAAGATTAAAATGACCATCACCATATGTCTAGATTCCACATTGATAATATTCATACAACATAGATTATACTCCTTATATTCATAGTAGATTCACAAATTACATAACAAGTGCATGTTGTAACTTAGTGATATAATTCATCTATAAATTGGAGTACAATAGCAACACTACAATGATACTGATAATTACATCAATGAAACAATCAACAATAATCAATCAGTACACAACAATGATCAACAGCATTATAAAGCACTAAATATGGGTATTTATACTTGGTTCTCCCCAACCAAGTAGTTACAATAGTATTGACACTTTTAGTGACTAGCCAACAATCTCTAGTGGACTAAGAGTCATGGTAGCTAACTACATTGTTTCCTTAAGACTCGGGCCTTTGTGCCCCTATATTCTCATTTGGTGTTGGATCCTTATTTCTAAGTGTTTATCTTTGTGTGGGCCAGTGCTAAACTCTTGCATGATTTAATTTTGTTCTATCCCTACGAATCGCTCCTTAACCATCTATCGCTTCCTATGCCTTCCCCATGTCTTCTGTTGATATTTTGAGCCCTTCACTCTCAGATTCTCCATTTATTATGCATCCTCTTTGACTGGGTCTTCTCACATCATGATCTCTTATGTCATGGTCTTCTCACATATCTAGAGGGATGATTTATTTTTGCAATTTTGGTCTTGATTTGAATTATGTTGGGCCTTCTTTTTTACCTTAATTTTTGCACGAACCAAAAAGTTTCAATGTTGTTGGTTTTCTTGGTCGATACATGCACAGCTTGATAACTATTTATCTTTGGGTTAGGCATGCTCTTTGAGCTTGTCGAAGGGGGCAGGCTAGGTGCAAAACCTGGACAATTTTGGTTTAAGAGATACCCTTACTTCCTTGAATCTTACCCAAATGTAACATCTCTCCTAAAATGTTTTCTACAAAGCAAAAAAATATCTACATTGATTGGTAATATTGAATTTGTACATGTGATAATAGCATTATAGAATTTCAAGAAGTGTTGCATTATCGAACCATGGACTAAATAGTATGCTTTTGAAGTCACTCCCAAATTGTTATAAAAAATGTTTAAGTGCAAATGAATCCCACTTTTGGCACACTTTTTTCACCAAACAATTGTTACAAGAAAAAAGGGTTATCTGTAACTTAAAGAAAGAACAAAGAAATAAATGATTTTAGTTGTGCCCAAAAGACCTAACGATATAGGGGAAAGGTCCCAATAGTGGTGCGCCTACCAATGGTGGAACAGGGTTTTTATTCAGGTGTGCTCCATTGATGGAACATATTAGTGTATATAAAAATTAAAGTGCACTAGTAGTGGTGCATGAGGTATCTAATACTTGTTCAACATTTACTCTATAAAATTAAAAGTAACCAATCACATATTAGCAAGTAAGACTCAAGTATTGATAGTCTAATGCATAACTATTGGTACTCCAAAAGTTAAGTTTTGGTGATAGGTTTAAAAAATACCTTTATGACCTCTCGTGATAAAATTGGTTATATCATAAAATGTATAATGAGTTAGACCTTGAAACTTTATTTATAAGTAGTTAAGACAACATAGTAGAACGGGTAAAATTTTTGCACTCTACTATAATGTTTTGACACCTTGATTCGTTATTCAAAGTTAGGGTGCACAACTACAAGGACCTTTCCCCTATAAGACCAAGAATATTATAACTATCCTCTGAAATTTAATTACCAACATGGATAGACCTAAACAAAGAACACCTAGGTCAATGTATTTTGACATTATCATAATAATCAAATTATTATTTTGCAAATGTTTACATGACATGGATCATGTTTGACTTTTCCTAAACATAATATAAAATTAAATGATGAAATTCTTCAGAAGCACTAGATTGTAGTTACAAAGGAATCCTCATTGAAGATGGTTCTCTCCTCATTAAGGGAATTCCTACTTACCAAGCATGACTCTTGCCCACGTAATGTGCACCAAAATTTTATCACCACAAAAGTAGCCGAATCAAACTTGAAAGATAAAAATAATCAAACACATGATATGAGGATTTGACTCTTCAACCCATTATAATACAAATTTGGTGTCATGCATTTTTTAAAGTTTCTTGTTCGAGGAGATTTTGTCAAGTAGGGAAACATATCCATGGGAGATTTATATGAGAAGAATCATGGGATACCAAATTTATATGTTTCCATGGACCAAATCTTCCAATCAACAAGGGATTAAGTTTTTATGTAGACAAAAATATTAATATTATAAAACAATTTCAATACACATATTAGGCATATTTGATTTGAGATAGTAGGGCATTTTAAAAATTTAATGGCGGGTGGGGGGGGGGGGGGAGGGGGGGCGCGGGAGGATTTGAGGATATTTTTAGCCTCAAAAGAGGAGAGCAAACATAGTCATCCACAACCAATCAATCATTACATTAGTTGGAGGGCCAATCAATCATTATGTTAGTTGGAGGGCCATTCTTATATTAAGAGAGTATTTTAACTGGTATTTTCTCCCACCTACTAGATATGTTTTTAAACCCAAATAGATTTTATGGGAGAGTAAACATTAGCAATTAAGTGCTTACTATGTGTTCCACTATTCGTGTTTGCATTCTCAACTTGAATATTATACAAATGAAGAATAGAATTTGGCTAATTCTTGTAAATGTCTTAATTATCTTGGACAAACAATCCAATAAATGGCATTAGTAATTTTGACTATTTCGAGGTGATGTATTTTTTGCTATAAGAGCTACTAATTAATTGGGCATTGGAATAAAAAAGACATTATGTTAGGATGGTCAATTCACATAAATCTGATATGCATATATAGATAAATCATGTCCTTGAGCATTGTTCACTGCCACTTCCAGTACACAATCATCTTAATTTTTCTCTTATTCCGATTGTTTACTATTTTGTAATTATCTAACCATCAGGTCACCCAAACAATGAAAATCACTCACACTACAAAATTTGAGAACATGAACAAATAATGTCAGTATCCAGGGCTTATACTAAACTAATTTTTGAAAAGGATTATTAATACTATGCTTACTAGAGGTAAAAATTTTGTTGGGTACTAACTAAACTTCCTTATAGACAATAAAAACATTCCAACGCTTTAGACAATAATGGTTTTGTGGTTATCCAAGGGGTTGTCCTATAATGGCAAGATAGGCCCTTGTAAGAGAGTGAACCAGGTTCAAATCCTCCTCACATAAGGTAAGAGAGGGATCTTGTTAAAGAAAATGAAGATTTATATCCTTAGGATGAAATATATGAACTAGTCACAAAAGAATTTGAGGATGAAGAAGACCTAGATGAATCGGATGCTCTAGCTGATAACTTATAAGAAGAAAGTCTTACTTTTATGTAAAGATCTTGGACGCCTTCTAGAGAAGGAAGTTCGAGAAATCCCAGAGAAAGGGAAAGGAACTTTGTAAGACCTCCTTTCCCAAAACAAAGAGGAGGAAAAAGGGAAGGCTAATGGTGATGGACTTGGATGCTCTAGTTGATAACTTATAAGAAGAAAGTCCTACTTTTATGTAGAGATCTTGGATGCCTTCTAGAGAAGGAAGTTCGAGAAATCCCAGAGAAAGGGCAAGGAACTTTGTAAGACCTCCTTTCCCAAAACAAAGAGGAAAAACCAAATATCCAGGAAGAGGTCAACAACCTCCACATTCCAGTCAATCTCCTACTGTCGGACATCCAAGTCCATCACCATTAACCTTCCCTAGAAGTTTTAAAGATAGTGATAAATGGATGAAAGATAAATTTAATTTTCTAATCCCAAATGAAGCTATCACACTTAGCTCACACCCACATTGGACGAAGACCCATATACTGAAGATGCACAAGAAGAGATATATGATGCTGAGATGGAAGCTTCAGAATGGGAATCTCCGTAGTACAAAATGAGATGGGGAGATGAATCAGATTGAGAAGAAGGAATAAATCCTTCTAGGCAACTACTGACATGTTCGGATCCTACCAAATGCAGATTGGTTTGTTTAGTTACTCCAATTCCTACAAAACCAAAGGTTGCATATATTGCTTAGTTGATAAATAGTAGGTATGCACAATTTGTTTCTATAAATAACAATAATAGACAGAGAGATGCTCAAGTTGATATTGGTGTCTATCTTTCAACAAGTCAGTTGTATTAGAATATTGGGAAGAATTAAATGAACATCACAGTTACAAGTTGTTGAACATCTAAGGAAATGGAGTCGCCTATAGTAAATATAAATATCAGGAACCCATGATTATACAAGGTAGGATTTTTTTACTATGATTTTTTAACCATAACCAGTTACTAGTAGACTATCTCCTAGGAAGAGCCTTTATTGACCAATATTCTCCATATGGTAGTACTCCTAAAAGTATTTTGTTTACCATTAATGGATAAAGGATCAAAGCTCTTAGGCTAGTCTATGCTACAGAGCAATATCCTAGCAATACAACACTTATCAAGGCACCTAACAATTATGTCCTAGAAGAAATAGAGGCAATAGGATAGAGGATTAAATAAGACATTTGTTCGAATGATCCACATAAATTTTTAAAAAAATCAATGCCTACCATGGAGATCAACCTGGTAGAAGGAAAGCAGATGAAAATTGAAAAGAAAATTTTAATTCATTCACATGATTATCAAGATATAAAAAATGCTATAAAAGAATCACTAGATGTTGGTTTCATAGAACCCAACACATCTATTTATTGGTGCTATGCATTCATGGTTAATAAACATCCAGAGCAAAAAAGGGGAAAGAAAAAAATGGTTATAAATTATAAACCATTAAATGCCATTACTTTGTCGTATCCATACCCAATTCCTAACAAATCATATTTATTACAGAAGGTTGCAAATTGTAAATATTTCTCAATTTAATTGTAAATCGAGATTTTCCCATATCAGAGTGAAAGAGGAAGATAGACCAAAGACAACATTTTGTTGTCCATTTGGACACTTTCAATGGAAAGTAATGTCGTTTGTTCTCATCAATGTTCTTGCATACTTTCAAAGCTTCATTGATAATATTTTCACAAGTATGTCAGAATTCCTCTATGTATAGATAGATGATATCTTGATTTTCAGCGAAACATTAGAAGATCATTTGCAACATTTGAAGTTCTGTGACATCGTTGTAAATGTTGGCATAGTATAATCTAAGACAAAAATACAATTGTCTCATACAGATTGTAAATTCCTTGGTATGGAAGTTAAAAACATAAAGTTGAAAGTCTAGGTACATATCAAGGAAAAAAATCTTCAATTCCCAGATCGGTTGGATAAAAAACAACTTCAAGAGTTCTTAAGAATTCTTAATTATGTGAATAGTTTTTATGCAAATAGTGGTATTGGTAGGTTTTATTTACAAGAATTATTGAAAAATATCGATAAGTATATATGGACTGATGAACATAGTAAAGGAGTCCAAACTATTTAAGAATAAGGATGCTAATCTCTCTGAACTCCATGTTCCCGAGTCAGAAAATTTTGTATTGTACACTGATGTTTTTGATGTTGCTTGGGGAGTTATTTGTTGTATAGAAGATAATAAGGAATATGTATGTGAATATGCTAGTGGGGTTTTCTCAGACGATGTGAAAAAATGAATTTTTTTTGATAAAAAAATCTATGCTGTAAAAAAGTGTTCAAAGAATTTTGCTCTTAAGTTAATGCACTCAAAACATTTTGTAATATAACACAGATTGTACCAGATCCCTGACATTCGAAGAGAAAGATCATAGATGAAAAGATTGTAGAGTAAAGTATGTTTGATGGTAGGTTTATTTTAATAGGTTCAATTATATTGCTCACATATTTCTGAACAAGACAATATTGTTATAGAATGGCTAAACAGAAATCCTGATTTATCCTACATGGATCATTCGCAAGGACTTCAAAGGCCACAATTCACTATTAATAAGGTAAAAGGTGTCAGGGTTGAAGCCTTATCTCTCACTGCAAATATTTTGGTATGGAGTAATAGAACGATATCGTAGAATTTCTAGGCATATTGCTCAAGAATTCAAATCATATGAACCCTCGAGTATTTAATCTTTTAGTTTGCATAACCATTTGGTGATCAAGAGACTAAAGTCTAAATTATTGGTTCAAAAGTTAGTTGATTTAATTTACAGACTAAAATATAGGTGGAGTATAAAATTTGAAGAACAACTTAATGAATGTCTAATAAAGTTTGTTATTTTATGTGGTCCTATTCTTTGTCTCTATAGCCCACACCTAGATGAACAGACCATTACTGCCACTGTAATTAGAAGAAGATTATAATGGGATTCAAAAATACAGATGTGCGTGAACTCCCACAGCACTCTCTGTACACCATTTTAAAAATTACAATTTTTCTTCAAAATTACCTGTAAATTCAGACCAATAATCACTGAAGACATCATGCATGATGTTGAAAGATTCTTGTTTGAAGGACAAGGGTCTAATCAATGGGACCCAAGGAGTTCATCCTCGTCCGATAAAGATAAAAGACCCGCAGATGGTCATGACTTCATTGATTTAATAAATGATTCCACTTCATCGGCATCTTCTTAAGTGTGCATCTCTTTATTGAGTGTGTCTTCCTTTATGTAACATCTTGTACAATATTCCCTTATTATGGAGTTTGTTTTTTTAATGGGTCTCTCTTTATAGCGATAAAGCAAATGGAAGTGATAGAAAATATCGGCCAATAAGATCCAATAATCCTCACTCCATTGCTATAAATAAAGATGAAGGAAGCGTAGTGGGCATCTTGAATCCTACATGCTAATTTGAGTGATTTTGAGTCATGTCTCTTTGTAAGATCTTGTTTTCAATCATTCAAAAGTCATAACCATTCAACCATCAGTGTCCATTGTTGTTTCTATAAGACAGAACAAGATCCTAACAAAGTTTGTCTTTTTGGTATCAGAGCCATAACATTTGAGCTAGAGATCTATCAAGATCTAAAATTCTTGTTCTATTTTGTAAGTTTGTAACTTGATTATTGTCGTGTTGTAGTTTGTTTCCTATCTGAAGAGTATCATAGCCGTTGTTTTAATATTGTGATAAGGCATTCTTTTGCTCATAAGCCTTTGGATATCCAGACACTCTCACAATCCCAGCAAGTTACTATTGAAGAATCGCAGAATTCTCTCGTGCTACTGACAACCAAGGATTCCAAATCCTCAATGACGCAGAAGCAAAAAGATATTTCAGTTTGGATTCTCAAAACTCGAGCGAGGAGGTTTTTGAAGCATGAGAAATTACTACTGCAATTCCTACTATCAACGTTATTGAAGACCATTTCCCAGGAACTCTAGTGAATTTTAAACCTATTGATATTAAAACCTCAAAGTGTGTATAAAAGTTCACAATTGGAGTCAGAGTAAAAATTTGTTAGAAAAGGTCTCGTATAAAAGCATTGGTAAGTTTTTTGTAAAGCCTCATGTGAAATCGTTTGAGCTAACTTTATAATACAACATTAAGAAAAATTATCGGAGAAATTTGATCCCAGTTCTTCCTAGTTCTAAGATTGAGTATATTAGGAGTCATATAGATGTTCAATAAGTTCGCTTTGGATTGATTCGAATCTATATTAAACCATTGTTTCTTGAAAACATTAAGTTGGTTCATTATCTAGATATTTGTGATCATCGTTCAAATTTCTCACATGCTTCCCAGTGGTCTAGTCTTTCTCAATTAAATGATAGACATGTTTGTTATGAATTCTATCTGAATTTATCAATCAATGCTCATGATAAAGATTGTACAGAAGTAAAAGCTAGCAGTCTTCATTGTAAGAGTCTATTTTCTTCCGTATATGGTTTAGACATGTTTGGTCATTTTGAGTGTTCAAGTCTTAATATAGATATTTTGTATCCTGTGACTAATACTAGCAACCTTGCAATTATAGAAAATCTTCCTTATGACCGCCGATTGAGTGGTACAATTCCATTACAAAAGTCTCTTATAAATTCAATTCACGTACCAACAAAATGGAAACTTGACTAGTTAAAATATGCAATGCCAAAAGATAACCACGAGTCCAATATTGTTCATCATGTTGAGAACAATAGTCAATATATTGCCTATAAGCCTTTCTCATAAGATTTCTTCCAAACACAGTTTCCTAGACAATTTCTCTAATCAATCTAGTAGAAGTACTAGAAAAGGAAATATGTTTGTGGAATTAGAAGATGAACAGATTAACCAAGGGAAAAAAGGTTTCCTCCACTATCTATGTCTACATTACCCAGAGAAAAAATCCTAGAGTTCTATCAAGGAGATGAGTTGACTTTGTATCGAGGTGGTAGATGGCCTTCGTTAAAGGGATACCACAAATTTGAAGGAAAAGTGTATTACTTTTCCTATGCATTTCAACCTATAAAACTTGAGGAAAAAGAGCCATCTAATGAATATAAACATAGAAATTATGTTCCTAGATTTAATTCTCATTTTCAATAGAATTTTGATGACTTGTGTAGAGATGTTTAACACATCAAGGCATCCATGGAAACTGTACATTTTGTAAGCAACTCTATAGCTATTATTATAAATTATGTTAAAATAATGTATGAACATGTCGATAAATGTTTGAATATTGTTCATGCATCCACTAATAAGATCGATAATATTTAGAATTCTGTAAATACTGGCATAATAGTGATGATAAATTTGATCAGCTAGTTCAAAGTGTATCATGGCTTGAAAATGAAGAAAAGAAGAAACAAGATCAACCATTGCTATTAACTTAGCGATCTAGCTCTAAACGAATCCTCCAACGTATAAAATTTTCGCCCTAGGCTTTCTGCCCAATTGTCTACTAAACATAGGACTAAGCCTAAGGAGTAAAAGGATAAATTGTCAACTTTTTTGATGCAAAGAAGTTTTGTTCCAATTCAACCATGGCATCTGAATATTGATGATATTCTTGATCCCTATCGTGAAATAATTAGTTGGTGCAATTGCTTTGAGTCCCTTACAATTGTTGGAGCAATGGATGATACATCAACGATTGGATTAGCTACTAAATACTTATTGGTCGGCATTTTATGGTGGGAACATTTGACTGAAGCTTGACAGGTTGCTGATTCAAGAGTTTGTGCCTCCCATGCAGTCAAAATAGACTGAAGATGCAAAAAGGTTGATGAAAATGATGTTGTGTGATCTATCTCAATTTGAAGATTATTGTTGACAGTTTCGTAAACTGACTTATTCTAAAAGCCATAACTCTGATGCTGTAAAAATGCATTTTATTAATTATTTGCCATACAACCTTGTTGATAAAGTGTTTAGTTACAACTTAAAGGAGTACCTATTAATGTGTGTGCTCTTGCTAATATTATTGATTTTGCGTGTTTTCAAATTTTGGATTCACTTTCCACCACCAAGGCTATTTCTAAACTTAATAAGCACCAAACTCAGCATCATGCACTGTATTTTCCTAAAACTGCTCCTATAAGCAGTATGTTCATAAGCCTAAGCGTCAATTTAAGTGTAAGAATCTGTCTTTCCCCAAACATTCTTTCCCACGCCGTCACACACCTACGCCTAAGCACACCTACTTGCGTTGTCGCAAGTTTCCTCGTCCTCAATCCAGGCAAACAATCTCTTATATTTGCCACCACCTGGTCATAAAACCCGACTGCAAGTGTGAAAATATGGCATTTAACGCTGTGTATTCTTCCCAAGTTCAAATTCTCCTCGCATGTGGCGCATAACTCCAATAGACGTGCCAAGTTTGTGGGTCTACAATTATGAGGCACATCGGGTGAAGTATGACCCGTGTTTACAAATCTTTAGAGATCAGCTCAAGCTTACCTTGCACCGCATTATAGGTGGCCCACAAACTCGCCCAACATTACCAAGCTGAAAAAAGAATTTTATGTGGCTATAGATGATCCCATCACACTTTTTGTGATTGTTCCCAATCCAGTAGACTTCAGGACAACTTGACTAGCAGTACCATTAACAAACAATAATTATATCCATTACAATAACAGATGCAGGTTTGGAAACAATTCCTGATATTTTGTTATGTAATTCGGTTGCAAATTTTGCTTGCAAGTATTGGACAGCTTATATCTGAGATTAAAGACTCATAGTCGAACAATCATGTTTTGCAAAGGTTTTCAAACAAACCATAAACTAGGATAAACAACTATTTCCCTTAAATATTAAAGCAAATTGAAACAGTGTCATCAAGTGCTCACACACAAGAAATTGACACAATGAAAATTGATTATATATTGAAAAGATGTACATCACAGCACAAGAAATACAACATGCACACATAGAGCTGCTAATCCCCATTATGCCACAGGACCAGAATTCATTTGATTTCATAAGCATATTTTGCAAGCAACATTGCAGGGGAGACACCACCTATGAAACTATTTTTCCATTTACCATCATGTTATTGAAAAACAATTTTCTTTTTTAAGTTTTTGTTAACATAACCCTGATTATTCTGGACTCAAATTGACTGATTTAACCAGATATATTTTAGGAAACCATATATATAATATTTCTCAGTTAAAAATTAAAATTGGCCGTGGACCTTCAGCAGGCCCTAATGCTAGAATTCTTGTACATTCTGATAATAGAGCCCATTTTCAGTATTCATTCAGGAAAATTGGTTGAGAGTTAATAAAGGCATATTACCAAGGAAGACTTGCAAAGATCCATCTTAGAGACATCTTGGATCCACATTAACAAAAGCTTTTCAGTTTCAAATGTTCATATGAGAACAATACAATGAATGATTAATGGAGCCAGCCAGAACCATCTGCTCGTGGCTCAACCAAAGAATACATCACTAACATACATTAACAAATAATATACTTCCGCAGAGAGTCATTTTGCACTTAAGAACCTTTTTTATGTGCAGCCTTCAGAGAATTGTGTAATAAGGGAAACAGTAAAAATAAGATCTTAAAACATCAGGGGGCACTTCCAAAGTGAAAACTGCACGTCAGGTCCTCACATTTAAAGCAGACCAGCATCTATCAGATATCTCCGGGTAAGAGTTTCATCTACCAACTTGAACGTTTTCTTTACAAGCTTTTGATCTAGTGCTGTGGTCCTATAGATTTTGAAGACTCTATCAACACGATCAGAAGGTGTATTTTGGAAGTAGAGTTCCTCAAACTTCTTCTTTACAAATCTGGAAATGAAAACAATGTAGTAAGCGGAAGTAAACGTTCAAAACAACAGTTTTGGTGTTTTAGTCATATAATAAATTAAAAAGAATCAATGAAACATGTTGAGAAATAAACGCCACCACACAAACACACCTCATCAATCACTTTTCATAGTTGTAAAGAAGTTAGCAAAGTTTACTACAATGTTGTCTGTGTTTGTGTTTATGCATACATCTAAAAGAAAAACAGTGTTCATGCCCCTATTCTCTATTCAAGAAATGTGAGATTATAGGGAAAGAATTTTGTAATCATAATACTATGCTTACTCGTATGCATGTTCAATCTCTTGTTTCCCAGTTGTCAGTGGCTTGTAGTCTTTGAACCAATCACAAACATTTAGCGGTACCTGAATGTCGAAAAGATAACATATTGGTAAACATGAGCCATTTGAGAACGTGGAACTCCGAGACAAATATATCATTCAGATAAAAAGGATTGATATCTATGGCTGAAATAGAAGATAACATACACCAAAAGAGGATCAAATGGCACAATTGTGATAGAATAACTCATTCAAACATCGGTGAGAATTAAATAACCACTACCGTAATGAGAATCCCTATTAAAGTGTGCCTAGCAAAGGCTGGCTTAAAGTCTCATGCCTAGAAAAAATGTAAAGCCGCCCATAATGGATCTGAACATAAAGTTTATAAAATATCTGGAACAAAATTCTAATTTCTGACATTTGAAACGATTGTCAAAATGCTTCATCATCAGTGTGCATGTCTATTCCTCTGCCAATTTCCTTCAGATCCTAAATTGATTGGACAGTTTATTGATATTCTAGTCATTTGCTGTAATTGGACATCAATGTTCTTGTATAAAAACACGGTCATGGTATTTTGGCAAACACAACTGCACACTTGGCATGAAAACAGTGCACATTCAGTACACCGTTATTTCGATTTTGTCTGTGCTTTTAGAGAATCCTACTCTTCTTCAAACATAGAATGACAAAACACGTAATGCTGGATTCAGTTATGTTAATTCACAAGGCAACATTATTCAAGTTATGCAAAAGTCCAAATGCATACAGTAAGTATCTTTGTTATAATCAAGTATTGGCTTCAAAAGCCAAAATGCATCCCACCAAAACACCCTGCTGAATTTACTCTGGTCAAGATTTTGCAGGCAAAGAGGGCTTCAAGCATTAAAAAACTACGGTTATCCATTAGCTGGATCAAATCCATCACACAGTCTAGAATAGCAAAGGATGATCTAGGGGTCAGGACAGGACGCAAGATTGATTAATCTTGATTTGTGGGAGCTTTTTCACCTATTACATCATGCCCAGCAGCAGTACCAGATGTCCAAATCAAGTATTGGTCAGGGCATTATAAGCTCTGTGAGGGAGATAATGGTGCAGAACAATCTGTCTTCTTTACACCAACCTCCGCCCAGTTCTGTTGTGAATCAGTCCATCTAAAAAATCAGTAGGGTTTACACAGCCAAAGGGAAACAATATAATTGCTGAAGCATGTCAAAGCAATAAATAGATAAGCAACAAGCTTACAAAGCCCCGCCATGTCACAAACAGACATTAGCATCTGGTGCTTCCAGTGATGCAGTTCATATTGTCATGGATCCTTCCACCCGCATCACCACGGTAATAGGAAATCTCATGACTGAGCTCTGCTACAAGCTTTGAGGGTCTTTAAGCAAATCTATCTCAGCTCCAACGACCGCCAAACAAAAGAAACTCAGTGAATCTAAACCCAAGTCATGTACACATAAACCCGATAATATATCAAACACACCGCAGGGAACTTGGAATTAATAACTCACATGCAGACCCAGCACTTACCTAATTAACTGCCTCTTTGGCCTTAGCTAATTGCTACTAAGCGCCTCCAAGTGTGTGACAGGAGGTTCGTCTCGTTACTACCATTAACAGTGATTCGATGAACACCAATACTCCTGGGTACCTAATCTACCTCCCCAGGAGGTAAAGATTTTCAGGAGTTCATAAGGCCTCTCAATGATCGTACAGGGGAATTTAAATTAACATATAATTGAGATGGAGAAACTCAAAACAGAATCTGAGTAAAGTCCGTGGGTGTTGTGTGCATAGGCACAACATATGTTATAGGATGTTTGTCCCTAGATTTATCTTTTGACTTAGCCTTGTTATTAAATTTATAGTTTTTGGGGGCGTAGAGTTAGTGAAGGGTCAGGTTGTGAGTTAAGTAGGTTTTCTTTTGGCTTTAACAGAAAGGGTGGAAAAACCCTAAAGAATGTATCTTTTACCATTTCAACTTTTAATGCAAACAGAGTGCTGCCATTGTGTGAGAACACCTGTGTCAGGATATTTTTGCAGCTGCAGTCCACTCTCAGGACAGCAGGTGCTCCCATTTTTTCAATTTTATCAGTTTATTGACTTTATATTTGCAATTCCATTCTCTGTTTTGATATTTGAAATGCAGCAAGTGGCATCAAAGCTTCAGTCGATTTTCGCAGCTGTTGCCAAAATGCCGAAGGGAGTTTATCCAAGAAACAACTCAAAGTTTGTGACCAAGAATGAGATGAAGGTTATTTGCTGAGTTCGCCAATGAGGTTCGAAGGGAGATTCGTTCCTTGGGAAAGCAGCAGGCAGCCAGATGATGAAGAGGAAGAGGCAAAAATCTCACATTGTCCCTCTTTCAATCTACAAATGAAGATACTGCCATATGACTTTAGAGGTGGGATGGAGGTCCACACATGGATAAACAAACTCAGATTGGCCATTAGACTGCAAAAGATTAAAAGGAAAGATGACAAGTTGATTGTATCCCTACAACATTTAGATGGTGCTTCCAATACATGGGGATAGAGATGAGTTTTCCCAAACCCCGAAGGTGACTTTTTTTATTTTGCCAATGCTCGAACAAAGAGAGCAGATCATAGCTAGTATGAGTTGTATGATGCCCAGTTGATGCACTTGTTTCAAAAGAGATGTACGCAGAGGGGTGTATGGAAAAATACCAAGTTTTGAAATCCAACACTAAGCTTCTTTGAATCTGGCGTAGAAGATCTATGTTTCCAATTTGCAGGCTGAGATTCGAATAAAGGAAAGGATGTTTGAACCAAAATATTTTGAAAGGGATATTATTGTAGCTAGAAGAGCAAAAAACATATTGAAAACCCAAGGATGAGGGAAACTCTG
The DNA here is from genome assembly GCA_037957365.1 of Torreya grandis. NCBI lineage: Eukaryota > Viridiplantae > Streptophyta > Pinopsida > Cupressales > Taxaceae > Torreya > Torreya grandis. The sequence continues at coordinate 5,038,552 of JARHVA010000516.1, forward strand.
AATCTTCAATCTTTGAAAACCATGGTCATTAGACAGCGCATATATCCAGTGTTGTAAACCCCTATCATAAGTGTTCTCAACCATATAGCAAGGGTCATGTATGTAACAGAAAAACGTTTTATATGGCAGAAGATGTGCCCCTCATAATAATATCCTTGATCATCCTGATGTAGAATGTGAATCACAAAGTCTGTCCCCTTTTGCAGTAGAAACAACGAAACCATCAATGTCACTTTCCACAATGATAGCGTTGGATTGTTTAGACACCTTCAAGTTCTTTGCCCATATCAAGAGAGCTCAGGTTTTGGTCATGGTTGATCTAGGAAGTACACTTAATATTTTGGATTAAAAACAAGTCCATAGGCTGGGTCTCCATTTAGACGCCTCTGAGAGTTTTCCCATTTGGGTTCCAAGGCCCCAAAGCATTGTGTTGTTCTCAAAATCTGCCACTTATTTTTGGGACAACATATGAACTATTTTGGTCCTGCAGGCCAAAATTCTCTCTTCCCTTCTCAAAAATTGTTCTGAGCATTCAAATTCTTCATTATTCAAACTTTTTCAGTTAAGGGGCAAACAAGTTCAATGCAGTTGGTTCAAAGCAGTTGGTTCAAGCGGTCAATTGAATGAGCGGAACACAAGATTGAACCGTTGAACCGTTGGTCGGTTCAATCGAACGGCTCAAAGGAGTGCTCCAAAGCCCAAAGGGCAAGTGCCCCTGCGGAAGGCAGTGAACCAAAGGCCAAGTGCCCTTGCGGAGAGCAGTGAACAAAAGCGGACAAAGAGATATCTTTCAAAAAGATTTTTCGCGGCCAAATTTTACAAAGGAAATCGTTCGGACAAAATGTCTGAATGAATGATCAAAAGCCCGACGGAAAGCGGCTAAGGCAAGGGAAGATTTCATTCGGACAAAATGTCCAAAGGAATTCCTTCGGACATTTTGTCCGAAGGAATTGAAAAAGAAGACCACCCGAAGACTGCCCGAAGGGCAGGTACCCTTGCGGGGGGCTCTTAGCGACCAAGAAATGGACCTTTCTCAAGGCCCAAAGGGACACCTTCCCTTCGGGACGTTCCAAAGATATAAAGCTGCAAGCCTGTTTCTACGAACTCTGCAGGTTGATTTCTACGGACTCTGCATGCCTGTTTCTACGGACTCCGCAGGTTGGTTTCTACGGACTCTGCAGGCTAGTTTCTACGGACTCCGCAGGTTGGTTTCTACGGACTCTGCAAGCCTGTTTCTACGAACTCCACAGGTTGGTTTCTACGGACTCTGCAGGCCCGATTCTACGAACTCTGCAGACATGTTTCTACAAACTCTTTCAAAGCTCGAAAGACTTAGAGAAAACAAAGTCTTTTAAGAAAAAAGATAAACTATTGAACCTTGAACCAAAATAGTTCAAAGGTTCAACGGGTCAACGATTCAAAGAAAGCTCCGAGCAAAGGAAAGTGAATGAACCAAAGAAGTGACGGAACCAAAGAACTGAAGAGGCCACTCAAACCGTTGAAACAGTGAACCAATGACGTCCCCGTGGACGTCAAATTCAAGGTAATGAAATATCCGTTGATTTTCAAATATGACGCAGAACTTGAAAACAAACTCAGCGACCCGCTGAAGAGAGAGCTGAAAGAGCCAACAGAAAGGGAAAAGATAGCCCGATAGCTCAAATTGCAACAGGAAAAGGAAAAAGACCAAATATATCTGCGTAGGAGTTATTTCTAGTAAGTGGAACAGTCCACCAAGTAGATATTTGAGCTTGCAAATATTAAAAGCGCGGCCTATTTTTCTCCCTTAGAATAAAAGCGAGGGGACAGCCGTGTACATTTCTGGAGACAGCCCAGATGACCCAGGCCTAAGAGAAGACATTTGAGATGAATCGACACGCCACAGTTAAGGCAGACACCCTATTCCAGCATGGCCCTTTTTGACAAAACTGAAAATGCATTCAAGGCATTGAATGCAGCATGGGTCGTTCCATGAAACAAAGTGCCGAGCCTTTCTTGGCTACTATATATTGTAATCTCTTATTTTATGCAGAGAAGATTTTTTTGGTTATAGAAGCAAAACTCTACCAAAATTGAAAGGCAATTACTAAGACTTTGAGCTCAGATTGTTAATTATATTTCTTTGTTTGAATGAGAAAGCAGGGTACTTTCAGACTTTGTGCTGTAATAGCTTGTGTCATTTAGGAAATGATTCTTATGTCTATTTCCTGAATGTGTTCTTGTCCATTTTAATGAAATAAGCAAAACTAGTGGAAGTAACCAAGAAAGTGCCCTGAAGCCAACTGTGAAGAGACTTTATGCTGCCACAATTGGCTTTAGTGTGTGTGTTTTAGTTTCTTTCTGTGTAAAGGGCCTTGGGACAACTTTGTGCCCTCATTGTCCTTCGTATTTCACTCTTGGGCAGTTGAGGTGGAGACTTTGTGCTACACTTCACTCTGTTGGTTACTACGCCCCTTTTTACCAGTTACTTGTTATCTGTCAGAACGAACTCCTGCTGTTTGCTGCAAGACAACTTCTGAAAGAAGAGAAGTGCCTTCAGTGTTTTCACCTAGATTTCTCCTTTGTTTGTGAACATCATCTCTGAAAGAAGAGAGATGGGTGGTGTTGTCCTATCCCTGAGTGTTATTTTCTGCATATAATATATATATATATAGCTCCTCATATTTATAGGGAACCTCCCCTTGATGAGAGGAGAGATTTATCCCTTTGGATGTGGTAAACTTGCACATCTGGCTGACCGATCTCGCTTGCTGTAGTTGAAATGACCTATTTTGCTCATCAATTAGCTAGTGACAAAATATTCACCCAACAGTTTTTTGGCGACTCCGCTGGGGACAGCAATTTTGCGTAATTTGAAGCCTCAAGCTTCAGATTGAAGCATCACTTGTGTCTTATCCATTATCTTTATAGCCTCATCCATTTCCATTATATAATCTGGTCTGTGAACCAGAGCCGCCGGAGAACGACGACCATTTCCAGTCCTTTTCTAGTCTATTCAAATTGAAGCATTTCATATCGCTGGGGAATGACGTGAAGTAGGAAAGAACACTGCCAGCGTCACGCCAACAGTTTGAAGCCTCAAGCTTCAAGCTGAAGCAAAGCCAATTCTTTTTCATTTTTATTCTGCAATCTGGCAACTCCACGCTATACTAGAAGCCAGAGAGCGCAAGGTGTTGTTGACCCTATTTTTTAGTTGGTGTAGCAAGGCAATTTCGATTTGTTCCCTCCACAACTTCAAGTTCAACGAACTAAGAGTCTTCCTCCTACCAATATCAGGTCACCACTACAAGGCAAAGCTTCCTTTTCTGCTGTTAGCAGAGCTTTGCCTATACATACTCCACCCAGATTTGTTATCCCTACTTTCCATAATCAAATCATGGCAGTTCAAGGCCCCTGGGGTAACTCTTTTGGCCCACTCAATTTAACTCCACCTCTACATGAGCTACCACGCAGTTCAAGGAAGAATTTCTCTAAATTTTTTGGTGATGGGAGAGTTCATCCTGATGAACACATTGCAGCTTTCAGCATAGCCTGCGGTGTGATAGGCGTGGAGTATAAAGACGTAGCAATCAAGTTGTTTATGAAAACATTGCAAGGTGTTGCTGCAAACTGGTTCTATCATCTGCAGACCCAAACTGTGATTGACTGGAACACTCTTAAAGCTAAATTTGAACCCAGGTTCAAGCCTGCAGAAGATGCGCATGCTCTGCTGGCCCAGCTCACACAAATAAAAAAAGAACCTCATGAACCTATGAGAGATTTCATTGCCAAGTTTGACAAGCTGAGGAACATGATTCCTACAATTGCTCAGCCAACACGTGAGAACCTTAAAATGCTTCATCAATTCGCAGCTACCTGAAGTGAGTTTTCTGCTGAGACGTGCTGGCCACATAGACCTTGCTGCTGCTCAAGATTTGGCCACTAAAGTGGAAGATGACCTTATCTTGGCAGGAAAGATAAAGAGAGATCCTAACAGAGGTAAATCTTCTTCATCTTCTGAATATCCATCTACAAGGACCACTAATCCAGTGGTGCAGAAGTTGGCGAATGAGTTGCTTGCTCTTAGAAAGCAAATGGCGCAAAGGATGTCATCTGCCCCTTTATACAGAGATATACCAAGGAGGACATTCCCCAATCAATCATACCAAAGCAATGCAGCCAGAAATCAAGGGCAGCCAAATCGTCTTCCTCCCACTCAAGGAAAATTGGCCACTGAAGCACCTCCAACCAATTCAGTAGTTGGATATCTGAAGCAGAATCAGATTTCTCCTTCCAGTCTGAGTTGAACCTAGAAAATGACGCTGATCTCTTTGCAAAAGACCAAGAAAAATTAGCTGGCGACTCCAATATTGATTCCCTGAATTACCAAGATGAACCCAGAAGTGAAAGTAAAGTAGTGGAGGGATCATACGCTGTGTTCACCTGGTCCAAGAATTAGTCAGCCCAGCAAGCTGATAAAGAAAAAACAGAGGAGCGAGCTCAACCTGCAATTTCAATTGCCAAATGAGGAACTTCTCTGCCTTTCTAACCGAAGGACCCGGTGATTGCTAAAAAAGTAAGTACTTCAAGTATGCTTTCACCTTCAACTTTCATTTCACAGATCAGTCCTCCCCCTCTTAAAAACTAGAAGGACGAACTCCCTTCCCCTGTTCATAATTCATTTCAGACATTTGACATAGTCGACCATGTCAAAAAAATTCAAATTCAAATGTCTAAATTTGTATTCCTACAATCCAACCCTGAGCAGTTGGATAAGTTGGTTCAATGTGTGAAGAACCAAAACGTCCCTGCAGGATCAGCTATTCCAAAGGTGACTCCCACATCCACCCCAAACCATCTTGTCATTTCTCCTCCTGCTGCTCCTGGGCAGACTGAACCATTTTGTCTCCCTGCTAATAAATGGACATCCGCTGAACAATTGCATCATAGACTCAGGTGCATCAGACAATGTCATGCCTACCAAAGTGGCAGAATCCCTTGGTCTCACACTGACCAAGACATTTGAGAGATATTTCTCCATGGAGAACAAACAAGTGCCACTGTTGGGACAAATCAAGGACGCCCAATTTGCATTTGCAGCATTCCCGAAAAAGAGAATCAAGATGACAGTCCTGGTGGCTGACGTCCCAGCGTCATACGACATCCTTCTTGGGCAAAATTTTTGCAAGGATGTTGGTGGCGAGTTGAGCATGGCCCTGTCTGAGGCAAGGATCCCAGTGAAAGACATTATTCAAAGATTGCTCCCTGAGAAGGAAGTAAAATATGTGGTCACTCAAACATCAGCGCCTGAAGCTCAAATTATGTTTGAGTCTTTAGGCATGGGTAATTACTTCTTATCCACGAAAGAAGTTCATGAGGCGTCTGATGAAGCTCCTAAAAGTGACAATCTGAAAATTGGTTCAAACGGAACAACAAAAGACAGGATAGAGCGCAGTGCAAGCTCAGAAGAATCCTCTCTTCCAAACGAAGAAAAATCTAAGGTGAGGTCAACATCTGATGATATATGAATACTAGAATTTGATGGCCGCTGTTCCTCTACCAGTTCAGGAGCTGAGATTGTGTTGATATCTCCCCAAGGAGATATTTTTCCTTTATATAAATTATAGTTCAGCAATACCAATAATACTACTGAATATGAATCGTTGCTGCTTAGATTAAAGGCCGCTCAAAACAAAGGCGTCAAGCTCCTTCATGCTAAAGGAGATGCTGAGCTTGTGGTTTGTCAGGTGAGGAATCCATACCAAACCAAAAATGAGAGATTACGCCATTACCGCAATCTGGTTTGGGATCAAATTGAAAGTTTTGATGCTTTCGGCATCTCTACAGTTCTCAAAAAATTCAATGATCGAGCTAATGCTTTGGTTGTTTCAGCAACTCTTTTAATTTCTCATCCGGATTTTAAAGGAGACAAGTACACTATCGAACTGGTATTTCGACCAAGTGTGCCTTACAATGCCAATCATTGACAAGTGTTCAATGGTGACAACTTCACTCCGAAAGCAGCTTCACATAGGCAGCTTCACTCCGAAGGCAGTGAGCCTCAGAAATTTGAACCAGACCCTGAATCAAGTTCAGACGTAGGTGAAGAATTCCTGCAGCTGAAAGGAAATAAAATTCCCAAAGGATTGGTTTTCTTTGAAACGCTGTTTGACAAGCACGACAGGGTCATCAAATAGCAACAGACGGACTCAAGCTCCTCTCAGGAGTTTGATCAGATAAATTTGGGTACCAAGGAAGATCCCAAGATGGTGAACTTTGAGAAGTGTTGCACTCCAGAAGAGAAGTTCAAATTTACTGCCCTACTCCGCCAATACATAGATGTCCTAGCGTACTCTTATGATGATCTAAAGTCGCTCAAGCCTGAAGAAATTCGCCATGAAATTCCTCTCAAGAGTGATTCGACGCCTTACAAGAAAAAATCTAGGCAGTACAATCCAAAAATATCAGGTACTATTCTGTCTGAAATACAAAAAATACTGAATGCTAAGATAATTTTTCCAATCCATCATTCCACATAGGTTGCAAACATAGTCTCTATGAGGAAGAAGAATGGCGAAATTCGCCTCTGCGTGGATTTCAAGAATTTGAATCAGTCATCCTTAAAGGATATCTATCATCTGCCCATCATGGACCAAGTTCTTGAAACAATGACCGGTTCAAAGATGTTATCAATATTAGACGGCTTCTTGGGATACAATCAAGTAGAAGTTGATGAAGCAGACCAACACAAGACTGCCTTCACCACGCTTTGGGGCACCTTTGCATATCGAAGAATGCCATTTGACCTGATAAATGCCGGCGCCACTTTTCAGAGAGCAATGGACCTTGCTTTCAAAAATGAAATGGGTAAGTTCATTGTGGTATACTTTGATGAATTGACCATCTTTTTCAAGCATCGACCTGATCATGTGCGCCATTTGCAACAAGTGCTGGAACGCTGCTGCCAAAATGGCATTTCTCTAAATCCCAAGTCTGTTTTTTGGGTAACAAAAGAAAAATTTCTGGGACAAATTGTATCCCGAGAAGGCATAAAGATTGACTCAGAAAGAGTCAAATCTATCCAGGAGCTTACCTTGCCCACAAGTAAGACTGCAGTTTACTCTTTCTTCAGAAAAGTGAATTTTTTACGAAGGTTCATTCTCAAGTTTGCTGAGAAGACTCACCATATTGTAAACATGATGAAGGAAAATGCCACTTTCAGCTGGACTGAAGAAGGCAAATTGGCATTTCGAGACATCAAGACAGCGATTGCCCACGCCCCAATTCTGGTTTGTCCAGATTATACCAAGGATTTCACAGTGTATAGTTATGCTTCTGAACACACACTTTCAGCAATTCTAGTTCAACAAAACAAAAGTGTGGAATCTCCCATATCCTTCATGAGCTGTCCTCTCAAAGCTCATGAGTTGTCCTCTCAAAGCTCATGAGCTGAAGTATTCAAACATGAAGAAGCATGCTTGTGCAGTGGTAAAGAGAGTGAAGCATTTTCACTTTTACATTCTGAATTTCCACACTACTGCCCTGGTTCCTAATATCACAGTCAAATCCATATTAACTCAGCAGGAGTTTGAAACCAAATGAGGAAATTAGATTGCTAAAATCCAAGAGTTTGATCTAGTCATCAAACCAACGAAGCTGGTGCGAGGAAGGGGTCTCTGCCAATTAATTGCTGATAACAAACTCGAAGAAGCGGGGCATGAAGAAACAGAAGTGGAAGACACGTCAACAGTGTTTTTTGTCTCCATCACGAATGAGTGGTATTCAAATATTGCTCATTTCCTTATCTATGGTGAGTGTCTTGCTCCCCTGTCTCGTAAAGAAAGGACTGTTAAATTGAAAGCTGCCAATTTTGTCTTGTGGGGCAACAGCCTGTAGAAGAAGAGCCTTGATGGAGTGTTCCTTCGTTGCATAGATAAAGAGCAGCAAAACCAACTTTTGAAGTTCTTCCATAATCTGGCCTGTAGAAGACATTTTTTTGCCTCTGTGACTGCCCATAAGATTATGTGAGCCAGATATTACTAGCCTACTCTGTTTCAAGATGCATACAAATGGGTACGAAGGTGTGAGCTATGCCAACAGCTCATTGAAAGACCCAAGTTAGCTGCTTTGCCTCTTGAGCCAATGGTTATAGAAGAGTCATTTCAACAATGGGGAATCGATTTCATTGGTGCTGTAAACCCATCTTCAAGCGCTGAACATTATTATGTCCTCACAGCGACAGATTACTTCACCAAATGGGTGGAAACAATTCCAACCAAGCATGCTACTTCAAAAGTAGTATGCGATTTTCTCAAAGAAAACATCATTTCCAGGTTTGGAGTCCCAACCAAGATTGTGACAGACAATGCAGCCTATTTCTCTTCTCATGAGATCACTCAGTTCTGTTTTTACTATGGGATTACTCTCTCCCACTCTTCTGATTATTTTCCACAAGAGAATGGCCAAGCTAAATCAAGCAACAAGACCCTAGTGATCATTATCAGAAAGCTGGTGGATGACAACCAATGAACATGGCATAAAGCATTGGTTGATGTTTTATGGGCAGACAGAATCACACCCATGAGGGCGATAGGTATCACCATTCCAACTTTTGTATGGTCTCAATGCAGAGATACCAATCACCCTAAAATTGTCAGCATTGAAATTTACAAAGGCAATCGAAGATCAGACATATGAAAGCTTCATCGATAAGAGGATCATGTGCTTAACTGTGCTGGATGAGCAACGAACTATGGTGGTAGACCGAATTGTTGTGCATCAAAGTCTGGGGAAGAAGCTCTTCAATCAGAGAACAAAAAACCGTGATTCCAGATTGGAGATCAAGTTTTGTTATGGGACAAGGAGAGAACCAAAGGAAATGCATGGAAAGTTCAATTCCCTATGGAGAGGCCCGTTTACTATCCATCAACGCAATAGTGAAAACAGTTTTTTGTTGAAGTATCAAGATGGCACGCCCTTTTCTCTGCCTCACAATGAGCAGCATCTGAAGCGCTTCAATTCTTGAAGCATCAAATAAGATCATCAGTACATATGTATATTTGTATAGTCTTTAGTTCTGTTTTGTGCTTTTCGTTTTCGTTTTCGTTTTTGGTGCCTTTCTTTTTTGGGTAGCATGACTCCGTAGCCCAATGACATACTTAAAGGCACTGGAGATTCTGGTTTCTACTCCTCTCAGCGGTTCCAAAATTTCAACTGAAAGAAGTTCAACTAGAGCCAGCTACTGTTCCCAAAATCTGCCATTCATTTTTGGGACAACATATGAACTATTTTGGTCCTACAGGCCAAAATTCTCTCTTCCCTTCTCAAAAATTGTTCTGAGCATTCAAATTCTTCATTATTCAAGCTTTTTCAGTTAAAGGGCAAACAAGTTCAACGCGGTTGATTCAAAATAGTTGGTTCAGTGGTCAATTGAATGAGCGAAACACAAGATTGAATCGTTGAACCGTTGGTCGGTGCAATCGAACGGTTCAAAAGAGTGCCCCAAAGCCCAAAGGGCAAGTGCCCCTGCAGAAGGCAGTGAACCAAAGGCCAAGTGCCCTTGCGGAGGGCATTGAACAAAAGCGGACAAAGAAATATCTTTCAGAAAGATTTTTGGCGGCCAAATTTTACAAGAGAAATCTTTTGGACATTTTGTCTGAAGTAATGATCAAAAGCCCTACGGAAAGCAGCTAAGGCAAGGGAAGATTTCCTTCGGACAAAATGTCCGAAGGAATTCCTTTGAACATTTTGTCCGAAGGAATTAAAGAAGAAGACCACCCGAAGACCGCCCGAAGGACCCCAAAGGGCAGGTACCTTTGCGGGGGGCTCTTAGCGACTAGGAAATGGACCTTTCTCAAGGCCCGAAGGGACACCTTCCCTTTGGAAGGTTCCAAAGATATAAAGCTGCAAGCCTGTTTCTACGGACTCCGCAGGTTGGTTTCTACGGACTCTGCAGGCCTGTTTCTACGGACTCCGCAGATTGGTTTCTACAGACTCTGCAGGCTTGGTTCTACGGACTCCGCAGGTTCGTTTCTACGGACTCTACAGGCCTGGTTCTACGGACTCCACAGGTTGGTTTCCACGGACTCTGCAGCCCTGATTCTACGAACTCTGCAGACATGTTTCTACGGACTCTTTCAAAGCTCGAGATACTTAGAGAAAACAAAGTCTTTTAAGAAAGAAGAACCGTTGAACCTTGAACCAAAATGGTTCAAAGGTTCAACGGGTTTAACGGTTCAAAGAAAGCTCCGAGCAAAGAAAAGCGAATGAACCAAAGAAGCGACGAAACCAAGGAACCGAGGAGGCCACCCGAACTGTTGAAACAGTGAACCAATGACGTCCTCGTGGACATCAAATTCAAGGTAATGAAATATTCATTGATTTTCAAATATGGCACAGAACTTGAAAACAAACTCAGCGACCAGCTGAAGAGGGAGCCGAAAGAGCCAGCAGAAAGGGAAAAGATAGCCCGATAGCTCAAATTGCAACAGGAAAGAGGGAAAGACTAGAAATATATGCGTAGGAGTTATTTCCAGTAGGTGGAATAGTCCACCAAGTAGATATTTGAACTTGCAAACATTAAAGGCGGGGCCTGTTTTTCTCCCTTGGAATAAAAGCGAGGGGACAGCCGTGTACATTTCTGGAGACAGACCGGATGACCCAGGCCTAGGTGAAGACATTTGGGATGAATCGACACACCACAATTAAGGCAGACGCCCTATTCCAGCATGGCCCTCTTTGACAAAACTGAAAATGCATTCAAGGCATTGAACGCAGCATGAGTCATTCCATGAAACAAAGCGCCAAGCCTTTCTTGGCTACTATATTTTGTAATCTCCTATTTTATGCAGAGATCTTTTTGGTTATAGAAGCAAAACTCTGTCAAAATTGAAAGGCGATTATTGAGACTTTGAGTTCATATTGTTAATCATATTTCTTTGTTTGAATGAGAAAGCAGGTTACTTTCAGAGTTTGTGTTGTAATAGCTTGTGTCATTTAGGAAATGGTTCTTATGTATGTTCCCTGAATGTGTTTTTGTCCATTTTAATGAAATAAGTAGAACTAGTGGAAGTAACCAGGAAGGTGTTCTGAAGCCAACTGTCGAGAGATTGTGCTGCCACAATTGTCTTTAGTGTGTGTGTTTTAGTTTCTTTCTGTGTAAAGGGCCTTGGGACGACTTTGTGCCCTCATTGTCCGTATTTCACTCTTGGGAAGTTGAAGTGGAGACTTTGCGCTACACTTCACTCTGTTGGTTATACGCCCCCTTTTACCAATTACTTGTTATATGTCAGAAAGAACTCCTAATGTTTGCTGCAAGACCACTTCTGAAAGAAAAGAAGTGCCTTCAGTGTTTTCACCTAAATTTCTCCTTTGTTTGTGAACATCATCTCTGAAAGAAGAGAGATGGATGGTGTTGTCCTATCCCTGAGTGTTATTTTCTGCATATATATATAATATATAGCTCCTCATATTTATAGGGAACCTCCCCTTGATGAGAGGAGAGATTTGTCTCCTTTTGATGTGGTAAACCTGCACATCTGGCCGACCGATCTCCCTTGCTGTGGTTGAAACGACCTATTTTGCTTTCACCCAACACATTGAATGCCTAGAAGTAGTGCATAATGTGGAAATTTTAGTATCAAATTATATGCTCAAGGACAAATGCTAAGCGATGATATTGGGGGAGTGGATGTTGTTTTGTGGGGTTCAATGGTTATACTCACTTGGAACCTATTCCACCAATCACTAGGAGAGATTCTTGACTTTCAAGCAAAGAGACTGTGAGTATACTATTGATTCTAGTCAAACAAACAAAATTTTGAAGAAAAGGCATTTTGGGTTTATGGCTCACCTATATCATATGGATGTAGACTTTTATGTCCCACATTACCAAGTTCCAAGGATTGATGAGCTGCATGGGGCAAAGCATTTCTCAAAGATAGATCTCATATCTAGATACCATCTGATACCAATTTGGATTCAAGACTATGAAAAAACTACATTCAAAATTCATCAGGGCCACTACCAATTTAGGGTCATGCTTTTTGGTCTCCACAATGCTCCAACTATGTTTCAAGCATTGACGAACAAGGTATTCAGTAAATTCTTATGTATGTTCTTGGATTTTTCAATGATATCCTTGCTTGCAGTTCCCGTATTAAGCATTTGGACGTTGTGTTGGATACCCTAGCCAAGGAGGAGTTGTATTCCAAGGCATCTAAATTTGAATTTGCTAAGGCGTCTTTGGAATACCTTCGCCACATTATTTTTGCTTAGGGTGTGCACACTAACCCTACAAAGATGAAGGCCATATGTGATTTCCCCATGCCCAAGACACTTAAGAAACTTCACAGTTTTTAAGGATTGGCAAGATTCTACAAAAGGTTTGTAAGGAACTTCTCCAATAGCTCATCCTTTGACCAACGTTACTAGAAAGGATGTCTTCAAGTGGTCCACTGAGGCACAAAATTCCTTTAAGCATCTCAAGCAAACTCTTGTATCTACTCCAATTTCAGCTACTCTTGATTTCCCCAAGTCATTTGCCATTAAATGTGATACTTCTAGATCCGAAATTATTACGGAACTTTCTTAGGACGACCATCCTATTGCATTTGAAACAATAAATGACGAGTGATAAATGCAAATGTGATGTTAGCCATCTTGTTTGCAACGGCCAAATGGCATCAGTTCCTTTTGGAGATCAAGTTTCAATTTCTTTTGGGGAGCAAGTTTTTTTATTAAGACTAACCATCTCAGCCACAAGCACTTGTTGACTCGGGCCATTAACATAGTAGCAACAAAATTGGATGGATCATCTATAGAGCTATGACTTCGAGATCCTTTATAAGAAAGGGAAGTAGAATGTGGTGGCAAATGCATCATCACGACTAGAAGAAGCTCCTTCCTTTCATACTATTTCCATCAGTAAGCATGCTTGGATACAAGATCTTTTGTAGGATTACTCAACCCACCTTGCCACGACCAAGTTAGGACAAGAAATTGAGGATGGAAAAAAGACTTGGTCTGTTCAGAAAGGCATCACCTTTTTCAGAGGACAAAATTCACTTATGGGATGACTCTCCCTTGTTCAGAAGGCACTTGGGTATGGCCACAAGTCTCCATCTACAGCCCACGTTAGATTCCAGAAAACCTACAAAAACATCATCTCTATTTTTTTTTGGCAAAACATGAAAGGAAACATTCTGCAATTTGTAGTTAACTGACACCTAAGAATGGAATAACGTTGAGAGTTTTCATTCCATAGGCCTTCTACAACCATATGTACTAAATAAAAAGTGGGAAGTTGTATCGATGTACTTTATCTCAGGTCTGCCCAGTTCTTAAGGTAAGGATGAAATTTTTGTTGTGGTAAATCAATTGTGACCAAGAATGCCCACGCCATACCCATAAGGAAGATACAAAGCAGAGGTCCAAAGGGTGGTAAATTATATTTCTAACAATTGTTTAAACTACATGGTATCCCAAAATATATCAACTGTGATCACAATCGGATCTTTCAAAGTTATTTTTGGCAAGAACTGGTTTTTAATGCAGGGGTGACATTTAATGAGTACTGCATACCATCTCCAAACTAATGGTCAAACAGAAGTGGTGAACATGTGATTGGAAGGGTAATTGAGAATGTATGCACAAGATAAGAAAAGCAAGTAGGTGGAATCATAGTTCACATAACCGGTTGGGGCGAGTACTTGCCAAGGGGCCAAAATGGGTAACCGGCAATTATTCGACCCGCTCGGTCAAATAAATGGAAATAACCGACAAAGGCAAAAAATAATTGAAATTCGCCCGAAGTAGACAATATATAAATAAAATAAACATTTAAGTATAAGAAACTAGATGTCTAGTTTCTTATACATTAAGTTATATTTTATTTATATACTCTCAAGATGTTTGAGAGTGGTTTTGGACCTCTAGGAGCTATAATGCAAATTCTAGGTTTTGGGGAATCCTATCATATTTCAGACTTAAGTCAGATTTCAAGGTTTCAGGGTTTCAGACTTAACCATATTTCAGGGTTTCAAAATTTCAAGGAGACATCATAGGAGGGATGAAGGTTTTGCATGAAGGGATGTAGGTATGATAGAATAGTATGAGAACATCTCTTGCAAAGTGCCACAAGTCGATTCCACCCCATTCCCTGTGCATAGATTATTAGCTATGTTGTTTGCGTACAGGTACGGATACGGGGACGTCTCGGGTATGCGGGTACGTCATTTTTCAAAAACCTTGATTTGGATACATTGTGGGTACATCTGTGTATATATATATATATATATATATATATATATATTGTATATTACTCATTTTTTTAGTAAAACACTTGAAACTACATAGTGTGAAAATATTTGTCTATAAATGATAAAACTGCAAAGACAAGATGTACATTCAAATCTAGAATAAATCATCTCGATTGTCCACAAAATCATGAATGCCACTCCCATTATTTTTCAACTTTATCATTTACTGACACTTTCTCTCACAAGGGCTCATCAGTGCATTGAATCTCACGAGTGCATGCCTTAAGGGGTGCACAGGGAATGGGGTGGGATCGGCTTGTGGCACTTTGCCAGAGATATTCTCATACTATTCTATCACGCATACATCCCTTCATGCAGCCTTCATACCTCCTATGATGTCTCCTTGAAATCTTGAAACCCTTAAATATGGCTAAGTTTGAAACCCTGAAACCCTGGAATCTGATTAACTCTGAAATATGACAGGATCCTCCAAAACCTAGAATTTGCATTATAGCTCCTAGCAGTCCGAAACCCCTCTCAAACACCCTGAAAGTATATAAATAAAATATAACTTAAAGTATAAGAAAACTTAAATGTTTATTTTATTTCTATACGGTTGGGTTCGGACTGGATTTACCTTTAGGGTTGCTTAGTTTTTAGGGTTTTTTTTAAAGGATTTTTTGAGGTTTTTTTTAAAAAAACATTCGCCATTTTTCTGCCTGAATCCCTCGGGTACGCGCAGAAAACGTCCCGGTAGTCTTGGAGGCACCCGCCGGCGTGCCGGACGTTTCCGGCACACCGGCGGGCGCCTCCGAGACTACCGGGACGTTTCTGGCGCGTACCCGAGGGATTCCGGCAGAAAAATGGCGAATGTTTTTTTAAAAAAAACCCCGGCACGCCGGCGAGCGCCTCTGGGACGCCTCTGGGAGTACCCGGGACGTCCCCGTGCCAGAGGCGTCTCCGAACAAGAGGCGTCAGGCAGGGGGGCGTATCCCTGCAACACAAATTATTAGACTTTCTCAGTATACAGTTTTCTAGAGAGCAGGGAAGATAAGATAAATATATTAATGTCCAACTAATGACCACAAAAGTAGGTAAAAGGGACTGCAAATTACAAAGATGTGTCAAGAAAAAGTGGAAAACCAAAAAGGTCTCCAAAAACCAAGAAAAACAATGCTGAAAGAAATAGTATAAAACATGGCAAAGAGCAACCACGCTCAAAGTCAAAGAACCAAAGGGCCCAAAAGCCACAACCAACCACACTCAAGTCCAAAGAAGGGAGCAGAAGACATGAGCAACCCCCAAGAATCTCTAAACATCGGGAGCACGAGAAAGAACCCTGAAAAAGAACCAGGGGGGAATCCATCAAGAGTTCAAAAAAACTCTCCTAGCATCCAAGGCCAACAAGAAGAAGCTCCGAATAGAAGTATGACCCGAAGAGAAAAATATAGATTCTTGTAGTTTGTACTTGTAGATTATTGTATAAGTATCATTGTATCAATTTTAATCTATGCACAAGGAATGGGGTGGGGTCGACTTGTGGCACTTTGCGAGAGATGTTCTCATACTATTCTATCATACCTACATCCCTTCATGCAGCGTTCATTCCTCATACGATGTCTCCTTTTAATTTTGAAACACTGAAATATGGCTAAGTCTGAAACACTAAAATCTGACTAAGTCTGAAATATGATAGGATCCTCCAAAACCTAGAATTTGCATTATAGCTCCTAGAGGTCCGAAACCACTCTCAAACACCCTGAAAGTATATAAATAAAATATAACTTAAAGTATAAGAAATACTTAAATGTTTATTTTATTTATATACTATCTGGTTATATAAATGTAACCAACGAGTACTCGTCGAGTACTTGCCGGTTAAAAAAAATTGCAGTTTTTCAAATTTGGCGGTTTCGAGTGGCGGTTATTCTCCTGGTGATTTTCCTAGCGAGTAACCGACCAACCGGCAATTCCTCGCCGTTTATGCCATCTATATACAATGGGGCCATCTAGATAGATAGGGCCCAAATAGATAGTTGAGGGCCGTGACCGAGACCCTATGGTCAATGGGACCATCTAGATAGGGCTATCTCGAGCCCGCCTATGGGATTGGGGCCTGTGGAATGGTTACATTTGGATGAGTATTAGAACAACACCACTTATCACTCTACGATCAAAATGACACCCTTTAAGGCTATATATGAGTATGAGGCACCATAGCCATTGGATTGGGTAATTCAATTAGGCAAGGTGGTCCTAGTGGCAAAGGAAGCACTATAAGAGATGTAAAACAGTTTGAAACTTTTGAGGGACAACCTAACAGAGAGTGCCAACAGGATGAAGCAAAAAGTAGATCAACATAGGACATAGAGGGCATTTGAAGATGGGGACATATTGTTTGTGCAGCGACAACCATATAAAAAGGTCATGTTGAGTTGTTGAAGCATGCAGAGAAGCAAATGTTGCAATCAAAATATCATAGGCCATATAGGGTGATAGCCAAGGTGGGGGAAGTTGCATATGTTTTCCATGTGTTCTATTTGAAGAAGAAGATAGGAGTGCATATCGTGCCACAAACAAAACTCTATCATAGATGACGAAGGAAAGCTTGTGTTGGAATCCAGGTGCATTGTTTGGAAGGAGGTTAGAAAGTTGCTAAATTGGGATGTGCAAATGTTCAAGGTTAAGTGGAAGTGTCTACAAGTAGAGGATCCGATACTAGGGATAGAGGAGTTTCTTAGCAGCCATCTAAACTAGGCACATTGTTAAAAAATGTGCCCAAAATGTTAAGGGGAACTTGAGGAGTAAAAAAATGCTCCCATTCATGTGTTTTATTTAGTATTATAGGGTGTGTTGGTTTGAGCTTTCTTTTATGATGTAGTGGTCATGAATTCTATTCTCCCCATATCCTTTGCATGTATTAATATCCATGGTGCAAGATTTTACACTATGAAGTTCTTGGGAAGGCACCCACTGTAGTACTACTCTAGGGGGAGGGTATGTTGTGTCATAGGGTGTGTGTCCCTAGATTTATCTTTAGTCGTAGTCTTACTATTAAATTGTTATATTTTGTGGGCCTAGAGAAGGGTTAAGTCATGAGTTAAGTAGAGTTTCTTGTGGTTTTAATATAAAAAGGGGAAAAACCTTAAAGAAAGTATCTTTTACCATTTCAACTTCTGATGCAAACAAAGAGCCACCATTGTGTGAGAACTCGTGTTATAGACAGATTTGCAGGTGTAGTCCACTCTCAGGTGAGCAAGAGTTCCCATTTTTTTCCGTTTATCAGTTTATTTACTTTCTATTTACAGTTCCATTTTCTCTATTGTTATTTGAAACACAGCAGTGGGAAGTTAGCCTCTAAACAGAAAAAAGGAAGAAACCAACCACGATGCAGTGGTGGCCACTCTAGTTGAACATGGTACATTAATAAAATGCATCATGGACAGCATGTATAGTCAAGACTCCACCTCACTATCCTGAATGAACCTAGTTCTTCATTGTGGAATAACCAATCAAGAAACATGCAAGTTTTAGAGGATCTAGGTTTAGTGCTTCCTCAAGAGCTATCAACATGGAGACCTGCATCAGTAACAAGGATATGCCAGAAATGCAATGGTTCAATAGGTTCAGAAAACACAAGCATCAAGGAAGATCCCTCCCACTACACAAGATCTTCTCCAACCATCCCAATCCACCGAATGAGTTTTAGGACCTGCTTGAAAGCACATCCCCAATGGGCCTGATTTAGCTTGGGGTTTCTACGTATTTTCCTTGATTCAGTGTTCCAGTTTAGCATTGTTCCTTTGGAGAGTCCCTGCCTCCTTTACGCTAACATTAAGTGATGATAGATTTTTTTTTGGCTGGTTTTATGTGCATGTTCTCTATGGCTGCTGTCAATTACTCAGCTTATTTATCAGCATTTCTAATAATACATCTTTTGCTGTGGGAGGTTGCACCGGTACCTAGCTTAGAATGCAATTAGACGTGAAAAGTAGAGCCTCTTGGTGAATTTTTTTTATTGTACTCATATTTTGAGAAACTCTCTACTCCCTCCACAAGTGTGGTATCAATTTACTGGTCAATCAATGAACTGAGGAAAACATGAATGCTGTAATGTCGTATGTGTGTAGAAACACTACTATATTTGGGATTATCACAATGTTGTAAAATTATGCCAAAAAATATAGAATGTGATTGCTTATAACCCAAAACTTTATACAATATACATTATCTAGCCATAATTTTTCAAACCCAATGACACTTGATTGAACACCATTGAAGAGAAATTATCTCAAATTTGATTTATTTATGCAGCAATCACTCATGGAGACATTGTTATTATTAATCTCTACAACTACAATTTTCTTCTGTAGCATTTGGTCTCCATGCTTTGGTTTTTCACTTCATGTTCCAACTCAATTTGCCTCATTTTTGCTGCTACTCGCCTCAACTTCCAAGCGATTATACTGGGGTAATGGCTTTTTATTATATCTACAGAGTTTCATTGGCATAAACCACAGTTGATCACATTCTAGGATGATGTATCAAGTTGGATAGAAAAATTGAATAGTGATATATTTTTTAGGTCCTGACCTAAACTGCATGGTTACTTGCCATGTGAGACCCCTCTTTCACCAGTAGGGGAACATTTTTCGGTTTACCTATACATTGCTTTTAAAACTTTAAACTTTCAGCTTTGGATCTTGTGTCAAGGATCAAGACAAAACCAGACCTTGCCAATCCACTAACACCCTTGGAGGTCTAGGAATGTGCCATATGGACATCCAACCAGTGGGTAATGGTATGTGCTTGCTTGATTATATAAATTATTCTTTCCACCGTGTTCTCTCTCTTTCTATCTATGTATGTGTATTCCCACACATGTACTTTGTACCCCAGCATACACTGATTTTCAAAACAAGTTACAAGTAAATTCACTAGCAACTGTATTCATATTTGCACCTATACGCACATATCTTTTTAACTATGCGAATTTTCCTTTTGAGAACCTTTTCAATCCTGGAAACAATTTCAAATATGCATTCCCTAATCAAATAAAGCATTTCCTTGCAGCTTTTGCTTATGCTCAGTAGATTTTTTTTATAGACTACTAGGTACCTATTTAATTGCTTCAATGAAAACATTTGTGAGAAAACTAGAGGGGCTAGAGAACTAATCACAATTTAACAATTTATGTTTTATAAGACCAATATACCAAACTATGGTTACCAGCTTAAGCGTAAATACAAGTATGGAGATGGGATACCATTTTTTAATAAAGTGGGCATAGGTATGGGGGTACATTTGTATTTATGCTCTTATTCCCAATCCATTCTCAATTACCGACATATGTAGTATAGAAAATACAGTTATAAACATCCTGCCCTATAATTGTCTTGTTTAGTTTCGACAACTAAATATAGTGGCCAATAACATATGATTAAATACCACTAAAGGCACACTCCACAACATTATGCATGACTAGTATGGACGTAACGCAAGTACACTCATAATGTCCAAAAAAGAATCTACAAATCAGATGATTTGTATCAACACATAGTGTAATTCGAAACGTTGATCAAAAATCACAAGAGTTTTTTCCAGAAATTACTTTCTATCCCTTCCAAGTTATGCCTTTTTTATACAATTTTCTGGTCCATTCTTTGGCATGAAGTTACGCCTTTTTTATACAATTTCTGTTCCATCCTTTCGCATGAAGTTACGCCTTTTTTATAAAATTTCTGGTCTATCCTTTGGCATGAAGTCTGTGCCTCTCATCCACACCTTTGCAAGGCATATGACTCTCTTTTTGTCTTGGAACATCAGTGTTTCCAGATCCACTTCTAGGACATCCCTTCCAAGTAATGCCCTTTCGATACAATCATTAGACCTACAGTTTTATATGGCTCAGAGGTTTGGGGACCTAGCTTGAGGGCCCATTGATTGAGCTCGCTTTGAGAGGGCCCAGAGTCTCACGCTACAACGTGTGATCCGTTGCAAGCGGACATCTCCTATGTGCATCATCCAAGCTGAATTTGTCCCCCAATGGCTACACCCTAAGACTATCTTCAAGCTTAATTTCTACATCCACAAACTCAAATCCTTGGGGAACTCAACTTATGGTCATGAGAGATATCCATACTTAGCACTTTGATCTTCAGAGAGAATTGCTTCACTGGTCCCCACCAGACATTGGCACTGTTGGTACTTTGAGACTAGGTTGCTCCTTTGTTCTATTGCCATCTCTATTGAAAGGCTACCCCCTTTCATGTATTCCCTAAATGTGCCCCCCCCCCAACCTCAACCCCTCGACCCGAGTCCTTCTCACAAAGGACGTCGTCACTAGAGCTACTGGAGAGGACATTTATAGACAATATATCCAAGCCACCTGGATCTCCACCTTTCAGTTGCTCAGCCCCAAGCTTGCTTTTTATGCCAAGCATTTCTTACAAGTAGTGGATGGTATTAATCTTCTCCCTCGCCATCTCCAACACCATCGGTCCCACGGCTTGATGTTCCCCCTTGCCCAGATGAGAGTGTGTTCTCACCAATGACGGGTTGAAACTAATCACCACATTCTCTATCAGTGTCGGATCTGCCATCTTCGCTCCCTCCATGAGGTCGAGACAGAGGAACATTTCATTTTAAAATGCCCCATTTACTACGAGATTTGGGGAAGATATCGTTGCCTCTACAAGGACTCAGGCAACACTCCATCTACTTTCTTCAGATATCCAAACCAACGATGCTTATCTCTTTATCTTCGCGAAGTCATCACTTTTCAATACATATCCCTCTAGGAGGAACCTAGAGGCTCTGGAGCCCCCATGTTGATTGCCTCTTTCTTCCAGCCCATCCAGGCGATTGGCAACACTAAGTGCCCCTTTGAACACCAATACATCACACATCAAAGTTAATAGATCAGTTAGGCAGCACTTCTCTCAACACATCATTACTACTCAGATCCCCCAACTTGCTCTCCCTTGTGGCTCCACTCCTTCCCTCCAGCATGGCTATGCCCCTTTCCGACGACACGGACCTACTACTTACCAGCGGCCCCCCAAACCCAGGGGCAAACTCATATTACAAGTTTCTTATCTATTAAGAGAGGTATGCCCACCTTGGATGTTAGGGGAGGTTCTAGAGGAAGTGCTTTACTTCCTCCTGGGATCTCCCAACCTGGCCCCTCCGACATTGGGTACTCCCAGATGAGCACTATTAGATATTTTCATAGTGATTGATGATGGCTTAGACAGCTCCTCCACTTCAAGCACAAATAGAGATATTCTATGAGGTTTTCCAATCTTCATCAGCACATGCTTTTGCGGCACTTGTTTGCCCTTCATTGCTATTTGTATTGGTTTCATTACCACCTTTGTTAGTGGTACACTGCTTTATTTTGTTTTATGTACTTTTATTCCTTTTTTTTGGCTTCTAGGATTCTCTCTTCCTAGAACTTTCTATTGTTAACTCTTGTATCATCGTGTCCCATTGACCAACTTTTGGTCATATATGGACATTAATACAATTTCTTTTTCTTCCAACACATGCAATTAGTGCAACTTTGGTCACTAGTGAATGCTCCTGCAATAGCAGAGAACAGTTGAGATCACTTGTGTGAACCCAGCAATTTATCATCAGATCAGTCGCTTCTGTATATGGTAGAAACTTCATTGATAACATGAGACTCTTAATGCAAATTAAACCAATATCGAGATGGTGAAAACCTTCTATTAATTATAAACGCTAGTAACTTTTCAATAATTTTTATTTTCTAGTATCCAATTTATGAGATAAAAGAACCTGCTGCTACTGATATATGCTATCAAGCACGCAATCACTCTGTTGTTTCATTGGCTTTGCTTACTGCCGTCCATTAGGAGCTAAGAGGCATAAAATGCAGGCATGACCACTTGTTTCTATGCTTGATGGTTCCTTGGATAGAATTCTTTGGTGATTTCAATTCCTTGTTAAATATTAATGGCATATCATATTTCTGACATGGTGCATTTCTGAAGTAAAGCCCCTAATAATTCCACTAGTGCTAAATTCCAATTTGGCTGTTTAGATTGTGTTCTCCTTTGAATTTTTTTCTTACACCTTTTTCCAGTTCTCACAGGTGCAAGAAGAAAAGTAAACACATGCACAATGAAATTAACATTCGCAGTGGTGATAATGCATTGAAAAAGCAAATTAAGGACCCACCAGATATATGACTGAGATTCCTCACTCATGACAACAAGAATTAAACCCAATTTATAAGCAGTTTTGAATATAAAAATCCAAAAAAGGCATTGCTTAGAAGTTATCCCATCAAAACTTCAGCAGTTGTACAAAGACAACAATGTCAGATAATCATATATTTGTTGCAAGGAGCAAAAATGTCATATTTTGCGACAGTGAAATATCATTAAAAACAATGGAGGTCAACACATCAAAATTTAGCATGAGTATTACAGAGAGTTTTAGAATAAAGCTAACAAACCATCAAACAAAAATATGACCAGTTCATTAAGAGCCTAATTTACTGCTAGAGGACATATAACTTGTGTATAGAAATCAATCATGGAGCAGAATACAAGTTAATTATTAATAAAGTAAATATTAAATTGAAATCTGTTTAAAATAATTCAAAACTTGGGTTTTGAGTTGTTTGCTTGAAAGAACGCACCTTTTGAACCTTCTTTTCAAAAATATCAAATTTATTTAAGAAAAGCAAGAAAGATGTTTTCTGCACACAGCCAGACAATGGAGATTATCAAAAATCAATTAAAACCCTTCTTTTACAGTTATGCATATTATTACACCATGCACCTTCGATTAGTAGATTAAAATATAGTATGACAACATTTTCCCTGAGAATATAGTAATGCAAATGGGAGTCATTTGCAAGAAGTAACTTTGATGATTTACTTACGTCGTTGACAGCACTAATGAAATTTAGTTTCTAATAGTTGTATGTTTAAAACACTGTATCCTACATGGTTAATGTAGGATAAACACAAACCTCAAACCATGGCTGTTTCAAAACCCAGTCAAATAACTCCTTTGTTTCCATCATACGATTTTTGGTTTCATCTTCAAACAGGATTTGATCATATCTGAAAGCAATGTTTTGTAAACATCAGGTTTTCATTTACAGAAAACTCGACAGTATACCAGAAAACATTAATACTTCATGAAATTGCAAAAAATAAATTGGACCACAAAATAAGAAGTTATTGGGTTATGGTATGACATTGGCAGATAGTTGTCTCAACCCTTGTGAACAATAAATAACATGAAAAAACGGTACTGCCACATATGCCTGTTTAATCTATAAAAAACTATTGAATTCAAGGACATTTAATGCATCCAGACGCTACATTTTGTGTAATGTAGCTAATAATAACAAAAACCCATGATGTCCTTTGAAGACCCTGGATGAATGGAAACCATTCCTGGAAATTGATATGCCTCATTTGCTGTGCACATGAACACATAGCCCTCACAATAATCAAGGCAGCAAGTAGTGTACTTCGCATCATGCAATGTTGATGAAATATTTTCTTATACAGGGCTAGAAGTTCTGATGTAGATCTCATGTTTGAATTTTCAAAGTATTTAGCGAATAGGAACAATCCACAAGTTTCATACGAAGGGATGAGCAATTGATAGGCAACAGGGAAACCCCTTAGGAGTCAGGAGGTCAATCCAGAAAGACAATATGCTGACCAAGGCTATTTAACAGCATTGATAGATGTTGAAATTAGAAAGGTCGGGGAACAAACGTCAAATATACAATATAACTGTTGAGGATATGCGTGGGAGACATTCAGAGAGGTCAAACTCAATACCAGCACACAGCAGCATGCACAAGATCACAGTTTCATATGAGCTAATTTGAAAGATATAATAAGGTTGGACTAAAGGAACTTTATAGCTATAAATAATATGAATGCATGGGAGGGTGATGACCAAAGTGGGGTCCATTGTTCACAGTGTGGTGAGTTTCATGTATTGTGCGCATGGATTGTTGTGGCAACAGATTAGAGTTTTGTGAAAACCCTAAAGAGGCATTATAAATATGCGACTCCGCACCAATTGTAAGTTAATGACAGTTTAAGAGAGGACATGTGGTATACTCCTATTGTTGAAAAGGTGTGTAAAGACAACTTGGGAAATCATATGGTTGACAATACATGTAATCTTTAATCTTTTATTATTATAGAGAGACCCTTGAATCTTCTATTATTATAGAGAGATCTTTCACAGTGAATTTTGTTCACTGAGGATTTCCCACTCTAGACTTTAGTGTTCATTAGTCCCATAAGTTTATGTTAGTTTTTGCACAATGTTTATCTTAGTAGTCCATGGTTCTCTTCCATTCTAACAGATTATCTAAACTGACCATTAAATCAATTTCGAGGGGGGGAATCAGTATAGGATTGATGTTCCGTACAACAAACACAACAATCGTGAACAACTGTTCACCAACCACTTGACTCACTGTATTTACGGTGTTCATTGCATAAATTAATTTCTACATGATACCAGTTCTTCACTTTTTTTTTGAAGAAATAGAGCTATATTTATTTTAAAAATATATTACAGAGTATTCACGAAAAAGGTAGGCCCCCTAAGTCCAACACACTTGGCCATAAAAATGGGCCTAGGAAACAAAAATCAAATGAAGTCCATAAGACCAACATCTAGCTCAACCAAATATAATAAAACAAGAAAGTAAGAAGCCATAGCAAAGAGACCAGCGGCAGGGAAATCTCAGTCATTTAGGAGGTCATCTCCCTCAAGCAAGGGATCCCACCTGGTGTTCCCATTGTTCATTGCCTCTGTGTTTTCCTCAGTGCTTGTTTGAGTGCCATTAGTAGCAGTTATGGGGGTGAGATTGCCAAAGCAATGCACAGAAACTCAATCGCCACGGTGTACAAGAGGAGGATATCAATCGCCACGGTGCACAAGGGCAGGAGCTCAATCGCCACGGTGCAAAAGAAGAGGAGCTCAATCACCACGTTGCGCCAGAGAAGGCAAGTGCCTACGCAGCAAAGACCAACCATACCAAGTGTGAGAGCGGCAGGAAGAATGACTACTTAAGTGGCCTCCCCTCAAAGTTCCTTCCCTTGAAGCGACGAGGGAGGCATGCAAGCAACCGTGCAAGGTACATTACCCCAAATGATCCAGCAAGGTCTGGAGATGGGCCACTATCAGAGCCACCTTGTTTTCCTACACTTGAATCTACATACACAAATTTAAAATAACCATGGCCTTGTTACAGGTAGAAAGTTAAGCATCAACTTTAGAGTTTGCAAATACTGCTGCATTTATTTCTTTCAAAATTTAAGAAAAAAAGTATTTCCACTCAGAAAGTTTGCCAAATCTGTGTGAATCTTGCAGGTAGCATAGGCCAGCCACCGAGGAGAATGTTATGCCAGTTGAAGAGATCTAGCCAAAAGCATTTGAAACAATCATGGATCCAAATCCAAGCCAATTGTGCCTTGTTACAGAACCAAAACAAGTGCATAAGAGTGTCAATATGGTCGCAAAGTAGACATTTAGGCTGTGGAATGCCTAAATGAACAAGGCTGTGGCCTAGAGGTAATCCATAATAAATTAAGCACCCAGAAAAATGTGCAAGTTTCAGCTCAAGAATGGCACTCCATACAGTCTGAAATCCCCTGCTCCAAGTATGACCAGTAAACTGGAGAGACCATTGAGGATTAAGCTTGTCAACCATCGGCATCCGAGGTGAAAACCAGTCATTCCTTACTGGGAGTATAGTGTAGAAAGGGAGTTTCTACATACCACTTCCAATCCTTCCACCATGGTCTAGCAAAGATAATTGCAATTTTGTATAGCATCTTTGTAGGTACCACATCAATGAGTTCCTGGTAAGACTATCAAGATTGCTCAAATGAAAATTAGCTTTAACTTCAGTCAAAGAGAGCCAAGTTCTAGCCAATTTGAAGAAAAAGTCTTGCACTATGTGCATGCCTCCTATGAAAATATTGAGCACATGATCCTTGAGCACCTTCGGAGAAGAGGCATCAAAAAAGTTTATGATAGGAGGACACCATCATTGAACCCATTCCCATTCCAAAGCAACTACAAATTGATTTTTTCCCAAGCTTTCCAAAAGCTTTTTACCACAGTCAAAAATCTTGATTGGAGCATGTAGGTTGATAAGGTTGCGGAATCATAAACCCTTCCATGTCGTACATCCAGAGGGAGAACCTTCCACAATACAATTTTGAAACAAAATTTCCCATGCCTTGTTCCCTTCAATAGCTTAGATAATCCATTTTGTGCACAGAGCAATGCCTTGGCAGCTAATGTCCAGAAGCCCCATTCCCCCAGCCTACTCAGGGAGACAACAATATTCCCAAGCTAGCCGATGAAAACCCTTCCCATGCTCTAAATTGGCCCAAAGAAAATCTCCAGGCATATTTTCAAGCTTTTGGTAGAAGGTTTTAGCAGGGGCCCAGCACAAAGAATAAGAAACATGAGTCGCAATAAGAACTTTAATGCAGATTTAAAATTTTCCTATTAATGAGAGCAGTTTAGTGATCTAGTATGTGAGTTCCTTCTTGACTCAATGGATGATATACTGCCATATAAGGGAGGGGGTAGCTTGGAATGCAAATGGGGTACCCAGAAATATAAAGATTTCTCCGTGTTGAATCCACTTCCACTCATATCTTTGCAACCAAGGTAGGAGAGGTTGAAATGACTACCTGTAGCATTGAGTCTTTTTCCATTGAATATTGGAACCCAAGGCGAGGTAGAAGATATCAAAACATTGCATAGTGTTCTTGATATTAGCTTCTTCCTCAAAAAGGGTGAGGAAAGAGTCCTCAGCAAAATGACCATTAACAAGTTGGGCGGGCTCTTGATATTAGCTTCTTCCTCATAAAGGGTGAGGAAAGAGTCCTCAGCAAAATGACCATTAAAAAGTTGGGCGGACTCATTAGAAGGGAAGGAGATACCTTTGAGCAAACCATGAGTTTTTGCATTTTCCAACAGATAGCCAAACCTTATGCAACTAACATACTGCACATGGGCAAGAGGGCAAACTTGTCTAATAGAGTGAAACAAACCAAATAGTTCCGATAGCACCCCATTCACTGAGAGACATGTCAAGTCATCTGCAAACAAAATTTGGGTTGGCTAGAGGAAATTTGGACCAAACCTCAATGCCTATTAACATAGCAAGAATGAATGGCCATTTAATGCAATCATAGGCTTTCTTGAAGTCAAATTTGATAAACACTTGTTGATTAGACCTGAGTGCGCATTCCCATATTGCAATAATGTTATCTAATATATATCTGATTTTGATAAATAATATTTTTTCAGGTCTAACAATCGAAGGTAAGAGATGGCAAATGTGCAGTGCGAGGACTTTGGCAATCATCTTGTAAGAGTCATTGAGTAAAGTAGGCTTCGCGAAAAACTTGGTACATTAGGCGTCATGGTAAACTTGGTACAATAAGCTTCACAATAAACTTGAAACAAGTTCTCTCCAACGGTGTCCCAAAGCACTTTATAGAACTAACAAGGGAGGCCATCACACCTAGGATCTTCGTCATTGGATTGACTCGAAGAAATTTGGACCAAATCCCAATACCTGTAACATAACGAGAATGAATGGCCATTCAATGCGGTCATAGACTTTTTTTAAGTCAATTTTGATAAACAATGCTTGTTGATTAGCCCTGTGTACCCATTCCATACCTTACCATACTGCAATAATGTTATCTAATATATATTTGATTTTGATAAATCATGTTTTTTCAAGACTAACAATCAAAGGCAGGGGATGGTGGATGCGCAACGCAAAGACTTTCGCAATTATCGTGTACAAGACAATTAGTGTAGGCTTCACAATAAACATGGTACTGGGCTTTACAATAAACTTGAAACAAGTCCTCTCCAATGGTGTCCCAAAGTGCTTTATAGAACTCGCAGGGGAGGCCACACACCCAGGAGCTTTGTCATTGGCCATGTTGGCCATTTCTTGGCCTACATACCAAAATTTTGCCTTAGTGTGAGAGGGTGGGCATTCTAGCAAGACTTCGGGTTTTACACAGCAGAAGACTTCAGGTTTTTTGGAAGGAGAAGTCTTCAAGTTTTACAAGAGACGCAACTTATTTCACTTTATGAGTAATCAGCAGTTGAAACCCCTCAACAGAAGTAATCCAGGTTGGAAAACCCGAATTACTCTTGACAGTGCAAATCGGGTTTTGAGAAGTGCTTTGCTTATGAAAGTTTTATCAGTAGAAGTAATTCGGGTTTTGAAACCCGAATTAATCAGGGTAATGCATTTTGGGTTTCCCAGGGTGAATGACTTATCTCTTTTTATAAGTAGGTGCCAGTGAAGAGTCTGAAGGATTCCTTCGAAATAATTGTCAAACACAGAGAAGGAGACTGACATTTTTTCCGCAAGATAAAAGTCCAAATGAAAGAATAAACCAAGGGTCAACGGAATTCCAAAGGAAATGGACCAAACAAAGCCTGCAAGAAGTCAAAGCGAAAAAACTCGAGGCAATAAAGAAGGAAAAGAAAAATTTAGAAGAAAAGTTTTGTCCGAAGGAATTCCTTTGGACTTTTTGTCCGAAGGATTCCTTCAGGCAAAATGCAAACAAATCAACGAAAATGGGCAAAAAATAATAAAGCCAAGGAGATAATAAAATTCCACAAGAATACCAAAGGTAAATCCAGGGAGCAAGACATAAGAGCCAAAGAGAATAAAATCGAAAAAATTGGCAAGAAAGAAATCCGAAGGAATATAAGACCAAAGAGATAGCCAAAAAAATCGAAGATAATATATACAGGTAAAGCAGAAAATCCAAGACCAAAGGAAATCTGCAGATAAAAAAGAATATCCGAAAGAATTAGCTAAGGGAATAGCCAAGAAATATAGACAAAATAATCCAAAAATAGAATCCCGCCAAAAATAAACACAAAAAAACTGACCAAAATAAGAGAAAATACATTCGAACAAGGGCTACTTTTGGCAGATTTCTAAGTTTCAGTTGACCCACAATTTGACTAGTCAAAATCATGCTTCTCCAAACGTTCCAGTAGTCTGAGTAGAGCTCATCTATTGACTCTTAATGTGGATTTCCATGCAAAGAGAGGTGGGCGTTTTAACAAGCCCAGTCGTCCACTTTCAGACGCCAAAGAGCTAGTCTCTAATTTTAGATATGGCTCAGCGGATCATGCATAAGCAAAGTCAAACGTTTGAGCCCACCATCCACTTTTCAACGCAAGGAATTTTCATGCAAAACAAAATAGACTTTCGTAAAGACTAAGTTGGTTTGAGTTTACTCCCTCTCTATTTTCAAACGCCAAACTCTTGACTTTTTGTAATTTTTTATATTAATGGCTTTTCAGCGTTGTAAAATCGATCTCTCTCTTGGTAAGACCAAACTCTGTCATTGGTGAGTTGTATAACCTCTTTAATCAATAGGACTGTACTTTCAGATTTCAAGTGCTGTCATAGTGTACATTCATTCATCAATTTGCATACGTGGTAGATTTCTCTCCCTTCTCAAATTCTGATTCATACCTAGTTGCTAACTTATCATGTTATGCAGGTCATGTTCAGTGTTTTATGTCTTTTGCTAAAACTGTAAGTGGATGTTAAGTGACTGCAAAGTGTCTTGCATCAGACCTCTCTCCATCGTTTTCTCTCACGTTTTTGTCATTGGATCGAACCTTCTAATGAAATACTTATGCATAGTGATTAATTGAAATCAAAGGTCTTCATTTTCCCTTGTTTGTTCAGTGTTCAGGGTTCCAAGTAAGGTGGATCAACATTCTGGTGTATCACTGTCATTAGGTAGGATTTCCCCTTCAAGTTTATTTCTCCCTTTTCCATGGTAGTCCATGCCACAAAGTAGAGATCCTCATTGATACATCTTATAAGAACCAGCCTTCTCTGGAGGTTCTTCTCACCATTGAGGCACCCACCCTCGTGAGAAGATCCCATTGTTTCAACTGGAAAGAGGATTAGCCATTCCAGCACGTTTTCGATTCAGGGTGAAACTCCAAGTTGACAACAGTTTTTGGCATGCCCGATGAGACCACGAAAAAGTTCATTACATATCTCAAGAGTTTTTGCAGTTGCAGCAACGTTCTTCAAGAAGCATTTGGCGATTCCAAGCTCAGGTGGTTGCTTCTAATAATCCAGTCACACTTTCCATGTAAGTATTACATTATCATGAATGAGTTTTGATGGTTGTATATGAAGAGAATTCCTATGCTATGTTTTCTTATCAGCGCAATGATGGATCATACCAACCTTATCATGATGCCTATGAGCCTTTTTATGAACCTAATCAACCTTATCAGGAGTATTATCAAAGCTATGTTGAGCCATATCAGTCATATGAGCAGCCTTGGCTCCAAGAAAGAATGGATGAGATAGAGCTCAAAATACTACCATATGCGAGGAAACTTTGTTCAAACTCTTAGTATGAAGAAGTGAATGGTCTATTCCAAAATGTGTCCAATGATCCAGAAAAGATAAATGAGCTGTGTATTTTTGTATTAGAGAAGATGGAGGCTTGGGATAGGCAGAAAATCAAGTTGAGTCACTTGTCTACAAAGGGTTCTTGTACTCCTTATTCTCATGAGGTTCTTAACCATGCCCAGTGTGTGCCGAGGGAGCTTCTTGGTTGGAGTCAAGAGCCTATTCAAGTGACTATTCATGAGACTAAACCTTCCTATAGTCCCCTTTCCTCACCAATCATCCCTCAAGCTCAAGTTGTCCGGGAAGACAAAGTAGGTTTCAGACTTTGATGAAGTAATGGCTAAGTGGAAGGAACAAAATAAGCGGTCTTTAAGAGTTTCTCTTTCCCTCCTCTCCAAAACTCCCTAGATAATTCCATTGCCCTCAAGATTCCAAAATCTGATCATGATCAACCTCCCATGCTTCATTTTTCCTCTCAAACAAATGAATTTCATCATCCTCCCACCATCTCCCTTCTTCAGGAGGACCTGTTCTTTGGAGGATTGAGAAAGAGGTTGTAGCTACAGGTCAAGTTCTTGCACAGTGTGTGGAAGATGCTTCAGATGTGTTTAAGGACGAATTTCCTATTGATACTTCACTTAAGGTTGTAGTTGAGCATCCAATTATATTTAAGAATGAGAAGGCTGATCTTGATGTAGAGAAACTCCAAGAGGAGTTGGTGCAAATTGAAATCATAAATGAGTTACAAGTATCTCCTATTGAGAAGGACCCAGATAGCTTTCAAGCTGATTCAGTTCAAATAGATCAAAATGAGGAACAAAAAGATGATTGGCAGCTGTACCTTGAATCTCTACAAGAGATTGAAGAGCTTTGTATGGATATGTTGGCTATTGAAGAGCATGTTTATGAGAAATCTGATCAAGAATCACCTATTCAAGATCATAATACAGATTGGGTTACCTATTCAAAGCTCCTTGAAGCGCTGGTTGAACTTGCAGCAGTCGATAAAAAGGATGTGACCACTCAAGAACAATGCATAGATGAGATATCACTTGACAAGGTGGTAGATGACAAGCAGTGCGAAAAATATCAGGGAGTACTTGATGAGTTTGTCTTTCTTGGTGACTAGTTTGCTATTGATGACTCATTTGAGAAGATACTAATACAGTTGGTGGACAATAAAAATGCCTTATCAAAGGTTATGATTGATAAACATCCTGCCTTGCAAATAGTACCATCTCTTGGAGTGACTAAGTTTAAGAATTTTCCTTTTGATCCAGATGGATCGTGCTTTGTCATGGTTAGTTACATTCTTTGTTAGTTTGTTTTCCTCCAAGTGTTGTTCCAGCGCATTAGTTTCGTTCAGTTACGTTCCAATAAGTTCTTGTTTGCACATTTGTTTCTTAGTTAGTTTTCCTGCATTCGTGTGTTTCCCTTCTTATTTTGAAGGAGAAAGGTTACTTCAGCCATAATCAGAGAAGATTTTCAGTCAAAAATCGGGTTTATCATTGTTTTGGGAGTTCAAATAGCATCTATATGGTCTGAATTCTCAAGCATACCAGGCATGCTTCCCTGCAAGTCGCCAGAAATGTTGGCCATTTCTTGGCCTACATACCAAAATATTGCCTAAGTGTGAGAGGGTGGGCATTCAAGCAAGACTTCGGGTTTTACAAGATACAACTTATTTCACTTTATGAGTAATCAGTAGTTGAAACCCCTTAGCAGAAGTAATCCAGGTTGGAAAACCTGAATTACTCTTGGCAGTGCAAATCGGATTTTGAGAAGTGCTTTGCTTATGAAAGTTTTATCAGCAGAAGTATCCGGGTTGAAAAACTTGAATTACTCTTGACAGTGCAAATCAGGTTTTGAGAAGTGCTTTGATTATGAAAGTTTTATCAGTAGAAGTAAATCGGGTTTAGAAATCCAAATTACTCAAGATAGTGCATTTAGGGTTTCCCAGGGTGAATGACTTATCTCTTTTTATAAGTAACAAGCAATGAAGAATCCGAAATAGGTGCCAGTGAAGAGTCCGAAGGATTCCTTCAGAATAATTGTCAAACACAGAGGAGACTGACATTTTTTCCGCAAGATAAAAGTCCAAATGAAAGAATAAACCAAGGGTCAACGGAATTCCAAAGGAAATAGACCAAACAAAGCCCGCAGGAAGTCAAAGCGAAAAAACCCAAGGGAATAAAGGAAAAGAAAAATTTAAAAAGAAAGATATCCTTCGAACAAAAAATTCGAATAAATTCCTTCGGGAAAAATGCAAACAAATCAACGAAAAGGGGTAGAAAATAATAAAACCAAGGAGATAATAAAAGTCTGCAAGAAAACCAAAGGTAAATCCAAGGAGCAAGACATAAGAGCCAAAGAGAATAAAATCAAAAAAATTGGCAAGAAAGAAATCCAAAACAATATAAGACCAAGGAGATAGCCAAAAAACCCGAAGATAATATATATAGGCAAAGCAGAATATCCGAAGAAAATCCGAGACCAAAGGAAATCCACAGATAAAAAAGAATATCCGAAAGAATTAGGCTAAGGGAATAGCCAGGAAATCCGAGGAAATATAGACAAAATAATCCAAAAATAGAATCCCGCCAAAAATAGACACGAACAGGCAGACCAAAATAAGAGAAAATACATGCGAATAGGGGCTATTTTTTACAGATTTCTAAGTTTCAGTTGACCCACAGTTTGACTAGTCAAAGTCATGCTTCTCCAAACATTCCAACAGTCCGAGTAGAGCTCATCTATTGACTCTTAACGTGGATTTTTATGCAAAGAGAGGTGGGTATTTTAACAAGCCCAGCCGTCCACTTTCAAACGCCAAAGAGCTAGTCGCTAATTTTAGACATGGCTTAGCTGATCATGCATAAGCAAAGTCAAACGTTTGAACCCAACGTCCACTTTTCAATGCAAAAAATTTTCATGCAAGACAAAATAGACTTCTATAAAGGCCGAGTTGGTTTAAGTTTACTCCCTCTCTATTTTCAAATGTCAATCTTTTGTTTTTTATAATTTTCTATATTAATGACTTTTCAGCGTTGTAAAAATGATCCCTCTCTTGGTAAGAACAGACTCTGTCATTGGTGAGTTGTGTAACCTCTTTAATCAATAAGACTGTACTTTCAGATTTCAAATGTTGGCATATAGTGCACATTCATTCAACAATTTGTATACGTGGTAGATTTCTCTCCCTTCCCAAATTCTGATTCGTACCTAGTTGCTAGCTTATCATGTTATGCAAGTCATGTTCAGTGTTTTATATGTCTTTTGCTGAAGCTGTAAGTGGATGTTAGGTGGCTGCAAAGTGTCTTGTATCAGACCTCTCTCCATCGTTTTCCCTCACGTTTTTGTCATTGGATCGAACCTTCTCATGAAATACTTATGCATAGTGATCAATTGAAATCAAAGGTCTTCATTTTCCCTTGTTTGTTCAATGTTCAAGGTTCCAAGTAGGGTGGATCAACATTCTGGTGTATCACCGTCATTAGATAGGATTTCCCCTTCAAGTTTATTTCTCCCTTTTCCATGGTAGTCCGCGACGTAGAGTAGAGATCCTCATTGATACATCTTAAAGAACCAGTCTTCTTTGGAAGTTCTCACCATTGAGGCACCCACCCTCGTGAGAAGATCCCATTGTTTCAACTAGAGAGAGGATTAGCCATTTCAACACGTCTTCGATTCAGGTGCAACTCTAGGGTGACAATAGGCCATTTTAATGAAAACTTCATTCAAGTCTTCAAAGTTGAGTAACCTATTGCATGCTACTCATTGAGATTGAGAAAGCTTGCAAGGGGCCACGGAAATACATTGTTGAAGAGCTTTTTTCACTTGGGAGAAGATTCCTAAGCTTTGAAAACTTGTTGATAACGGTGGACCAAAAGCTTGCACAATGGTTGGCAACTCATTTTGTCACTGGGCAGCTTTCTTAATGGCTTTGATTTTTTGGGCAGTGTATTTGGCCGTAACCATTTACAAAAATCCTTACAAACTTAAGCTGCCAATTTTAAGCCAATGTGACTTGGTTTTGACTTGTGCACCTCGCGCATTGTATGCATCTACAATCTAGATGTGTTGCCTCAAAGATGCCACTTCTTGTTACGGGGGCTTGTGAAAAGGTTCCTACTCCAAGGTGTCCATTGTGCAGTTCAGCTCAGAGGTGGTGGCGAAATAGGTCTTGCAGCAAATGCGTACCAGCAGGCGATCATAGATGCAAAGAAACCGAGTTGTGCCAATGATGGCATCAATTGATCAATCTAGTCAGAATTTCTTGCAAGACGTCGTGAGGTTCCAACCTATTGGATGTAAGCTAAAGTGGGGCCGCAATTTAATAGATTCATATTTAGGAAAAATAGCGTCTTTTGAACTTTGGGCCTTTTGAAATGCCATTCAATGTGGAACCATATTGACAAGTGGTCGGAAAGGACAATATCTGACAGAACCTCCACTGGTTGCGAAAAGCAATTACCAAAAGAAAAAATATAGTTGTGTAGAGAACATGGCTCTGTCAAGTCACTTAAGGACTCTTTCAACTGCACAGCAAAATTTTCAGTACATGTAAAAGACAGAAAATGTGGAATAACATGAAAAATCAAGGTTGCAAAACCCAAATTTACTATGCATATAATATGATGCCTCTCGCTCGTCAGCTATCCAATGCATTGAGAGGTAACAAAATTTGTCAATTGCTAGCTTAACCATATTAAATTCAACATACAACATCCAACGCGCATATGTAAACTCTTTAGCCAACCAATGCCAAAGGACGGCCCTTTCAACAGCATCATTAGAGGCATAAATATTAATTATACCAACAGAACAATTTTCAATATTTAATAAAACCCAAAGAACTCAGTTTAAGGGGTCACATCCATGATCCATGTAATGTGACCACCACTTTGGCAAAATAAATGTAATTACTCCTCCAAGCCCTGGATCATGATTGCTGGTCAGAAAAAGACTATCAGACCAAATAACTTTACTGAAAACTGTGAGCAAAAACACTGTTACCTTAATTTCTTGCAGGCAAAGAATGTCCATATCTGTAAATCGCTACCGAAAATCCTGGACAGTGTACTTGTGAAGCGGGTCTGTGAGACCCCTTACATTCCAAGAGAAACAATTCATGGATCACTTGAATCTAGGGACATATACTCAAGAACCTAAACCTTGCAGGGCTTCATATCTATTCTACAAAAATTGTTGTTGATTGGTCTGCAGAAAATCACCAAACTGAAAAGACCATCATTTATCTAATACGTAATCTCCATCCTCCAATTGTCAAGGTGGACTGCAAGAGCATCTAACAGATGCCTTGTGTGGAGAAACACATTGGAGAATCAGCTGTGAATCTCGCATAGTAACTTAAGAAACCAAAATAGCATTGGCAGCCAAATGTGTACCAGAAAACCCTGGTTTATCTTCCTCTTTAAAGGACTCAGCTTCGTTTTGAAAATGTTCCCTAGAGAACTAAGCTACCGCCACAACAACCTTAACCGTATCCAGTAAGCAAGCATCTAGACTTGTGTAATCTCTTGCATTGTAACTTGAGAAACCAAAATAGCGTTGGCAGCCAAATGTGTACCAGAAAACCCTGGTTTATCTTCCTCTTTAGAGCACTCAGCTTGGTTTTGAAAATGTTCCCTAGAGAGCCAAGTTACCACCACAACAACCTTAACCGTATCCAATGAGCAAGTACCTAGACTAGGGTTTGAAACAACACTTTTGGCATTGGATGTCCCCACATTATGGTTAGCTATCATGCCCTTGTTGTGCCCATTTTTGCTATCTCCAACGGTGGTCCAACCTTCCTCGCCATTGGACTGAGCACTATCAGTTGAAGGCTTTAAATCCTTTTGTTCCATGAGGCAAATAGTGGACAATCTCTGATCTTATGTTTAAAGGATTGACAACAAAAACAAGTACTGGACAAATTAATGTATAAAACCCTCTGGGTACGTTGGGAGTTGCCTATTTAAATTTCAATAGTCTCCTTAAGGTCACAGCAGATATCGACATCAACATAGATCCATATTTTTAAGTCAGGCCGAATAGAACTTAGACAGCTTATGACAAATGGCACAGCCTATGCTAGCTGCCAACTGGTCTATGAAGTGCCAACAAAGCAAGGGAAGACCTAGTAATTTCACCCACACCGGGACCTTAAGGGCTGATTGTTCTAAACACACTATATGAAAGCTAAGGCAAATGCTGGAAAAAACAAGGGCGGTGAGCATTAAGACGCTAGTGGAGCACTTGTTCCAAAACCTCCTCAGTTCTTCACTTTACCAAAACATATATGCTACATTGGATTCGGTCTCTAACAACCTACTCAAAGTACATAACTTCACTAAGTACAATTTACAAAGATGTTATTGATAAAAAGAGGGATTTTATAGATATTTGATCAAGCATAGAATACAAAATCCAGAACATTCTGCGCAGCACCCTTTTAGCTAACTCCTCCTTAGCTGGAGGCAAACTGCTAGGAGCAGTTTCACAGTGTAAGGCCCTAAGATTATCCCACATTAGCAAGGTAAACCCCCTGGTGAAACCACCTGCAAGAGACGGTTGCATTCTTGTGCCCCTTCAAGCTGAGTCCTGACATGTTTAAATTATACAATAAGCTTTTTATCCTAGGTAATGGAAGAAGTAAGTCACAGTCTTCGTGGACGTGTGGGAAAAAATATTTCAAAGGTTTAAAGTACATCTGTTTTACGACTCACCTCAAAGATTGCAGTTTACTTCAATAAAAATGTGACCTTGCTCGGAAAGATGGATACAGTTATGATCAAAGAGATCATTCAAGAAAAAAAAACTCAGAGTGTAATATGCAGAACAATCCAGCTGAACTGGAAGCCTGTAAGAATGCTACAGTTCCTTGTTTGAAGAATGTCGAGATGGAGTTGCTCAGCCCTGATGGGAAAGCATTACTGATTTTATTTGGATATTGATTTGTTGGTCTCTATCTGGAATGCTGCAATACCTTTTTGAATGGTAGCTACTAAACAGTAAATAAAATTTTAATTTGCCTTACGGTATGGATTTGAAGGAGGTAGATATTATAATGGTAGGGATGAAATTTTTAGTCTCTCTTCATCATATTCATCTTGCATGTTGGTCTATGGCAACTTTTGATCCCCTACCAACAATTTTGAAAGCATTTGTATATTAATACAACAGCATTTTATCTCATACACTTTAAACAATGCATTTTTCCTCATACAATTTAAAGAATGCAACTAATCAGAATTGCATAAAGAAATTCAGATAAATCTATTATGTACAGAAAAAAATTAACTTACTCACTAATAGCTGCACAGAAAATTACAGCTGTGACCCCTTCAAACAGATGAATCCATTTCTTCCTTTCATTTCTCTGGCCTCCAACATCAAAAAGCCTATAGGATTCACCACTTTTTCGACTGTCACCCACTGGGCTGCATAAAGGCAATGTGATTAAATGTTATATTTTTGTCAGAAACATAACTGCCCCGTAACACGTCTTTATCATAAAAGACAGGCTATGGTACATGAATAAGCTACTAAATCATGCAGGTATCCATAGCAATCTGAAATATGATTGTTTTAATAATTCCAAACATACAACATGCAACCACCAAACACAAATGAGTGTTCGAATGTTACAAATGATGCAAGGAACAATTTCAAAACTTACAGGTTAAATGCAGAACAACATATAACTTAAAAGATCTCTATGGTCCTAAACTGATCTGAATACATCAAGAGCAGTTCCTGTTTAGCTCATCACAATGACTTAACTTATGCAAACAAAATAAAATGGCAATCCAAAATGCCTCTGATTTTATCATATTATTTGGGTAAGGGTGCATTTAACGAACACCAACTCTTTAGGAACAGTCATCAACATACTTGCAAGTTGCTTTGCATCCACAGAGATCAGAATATCCTTAAATTTCAAAAGAATGCAAGTTTGCTAGCACTATTCCAGACTCCAAACCAAACACTTCAAATCACAATTACAGAATAAGAGAAAACACAGTTTGACTAGAGACTTCTAAATGCCGTAGTAAAGGGATTCACCTGAACTGTATTTCGGCAACTCCAGTTGTGCGTACTCTAGAATATAGAACATCCTCCTACAGAATACAAGCAAAATGTTCGCATGAAGTTTACAAAATCTGACTGAAACTTCCTTAATTCAAGAAATAAAATTTTGAAATCAATATATAATCCAAGGATGAATTCAAGCAAGCAAGATAATAATATAATGCCCAAAAGCCAAAAGGAGAAACATATATAAGAACAGCACAGGGTATAGTAGTACAATAGATCATTGCCAGATATTTTTTATCCAACTTTATCTAGATATAGATCAAACACAATAACAGAATAGCCCAACAATGGACAATAGATGAGGTAGAAAAGGGAAGAAAGACGTAAGTGTTACATTATACCTCTAGCCTCACAATTCTTCCCAGCACACTGAGAAAATAAATAAGATATAAAGTGCAACCCTGTATACCCTACGGACTATGACCATATGTATAATTAAAAAACTAATATTTTCAGTCTATATTGATAATAGAAGAGCTTCTGGAAAAAACTGTGTATGTTTTTTAATCGACGTTTCGGATCACACTGTGATCCATCATCAGGTTGAGAGAAAAGTGATGATGATGAGAAGGCACAAATTTTAAACATTGATTAGATCCAACTGGTAATTCAACTGGCGTATCCCCCACACTCCCGTAACTGGTAGAAATGTTGTTTTCCAAGTCAAATATTGGAGATAAGTGTGCACTTCTGTTGTTTCAGGGTTAGGTCATGGTTTTCTATTTTTCCTGGTTTTCCTTGAGTGCTAATTTTTAAAAAATTCTTAAAGTATACAGAGCCAAAAATAATATCAAAATAGCCTGTCATTTCCAGCAGTACAGAAATAAGATGGTATCCATTGTAGAATATCTGTTTTGGAAAAAAACCCATATCTAGATCATGCCAGATTTTTAGTAAATCTGAGCTGTGATGATCCCTTGCCCTTTTCTACTGTAAATCTCACAAATATTGACAGCAGCAGCGGCAAGAAAGATCCAGTTCACTAGTAGAAGAGGTGGACTATTGGCATTTTCACAAGGTTGGAGGTTATATCCTAGCTCAGCTCCTACTCAAAATTAAACAGAGGCTCAACATATTTCTAGAGAAAGATATGCAGATATTCTCGTACCCGTATCCATAACGGCAACCTAACAAAAAGACAGTCACGGAGCTAACTTTTCCAGCCAAGCTTGCATATGGATGCTATCGGAGATTGGAAACAGTTTCAAGAATTCAATTCCATCTAGAGGATGTAGAGCAGAGACATTGGCATGATAAAGATAAAAGTTTACTCTGCAGATTTATGGTTTCATACCCAATATCAAAAACACTCTAAGAATGGATATACATGAACTAGAAACCATCACACCAGGTAAATATAAATGATAATGAAACTTTACAGCATCTTTTCCATAAAAGCGGAAAAAAACATAGACTTTAAAGGAGGGACATGGATTATGAAAAAATCTGGCTTGTTCATGAAACATTGGGCTCCAGTGTTCAATCCCACAGAGGAATCATCAACAACGATACAAGTATGGGCGTTGCTTCATCTTCAACGAAGTGAGTTGTAGGAGAATCATCAGTCAAGAATTTAAGACACCATGGGAGAATATATAACCTGCCCTAAATTAACACTTTAGAAGCCACTTTGAACTCTGCATGGATCTTTGTCGACATAGATCTCAAAAACCCTCAATCAGACAGAGTCCACTAAGAGCTAACTGTTAATACACAGACAATCAACCATGAAAACATGGCTTTCAGGTGCAAAAACTGGCATCAATATTGTCATCAGACTGAAGCATGTCCTTCACTGCTACAATATAGAAATGGCATGGCAGCAAGGCATCTGGATAAAATAATAGAAGAAAAACAAGGGAGCATGGACAAGCTGATCCAAGACGAAGAAAAGGTGAGAGCATCAGCTGGAAAGCAAGAAGACAACAATAAGACAAAAGCTTACAAGAGAAAAGGAAAGATTTCTGCAGCCAAAAGATCTCAATTTGAAACACCAAACTCCTTTTCTGTTTAAATTTTTAACGAAAATAATCATAGAGGTGGAAATAGATAATCCAACTGAAAATGGAATAGCTCAAAATCTCAAAAAAAGGCATATCAATAAAGTGAGGAGAATAATAAGAAAGTAATATATATATATATATATATATATATATGTGCAAAAATGACCAAAGTAGGTAGATGGGACTTGAAAGTACAATCAGTTGCATCAAAAAAGCATTAGGCTAACAAGAACCCCAGGTGCTGAGAAGAAACCAAACACTAAAACAATGTAAGCATAAATAAAAACAGATGAATTGATAGTATGAAAACAGTTCATAACACAGCGGAATCAGCTATAGAGACAATGAAAACAATATAAGTATGAAAAAACAAACACAGAAAAGTAAAGCAAGAAATGTCCGAAAAGGTGCCACTTCTCTCTTAGAACCTAGGAAACTAAGTATAAGAAAATCTGCTAAAAGTGAGCTAGCTCCAATAGCATACTCTTAGAAGCTTATATGTTCACAAACATTTGAAGCAATGGGAGGAGTTTGATGCTGCAGTTAGTATCCTGGAATATAAGAGGGCTAGACTCAGACTTCAAAAGGCAGTATATGAAAAAGGAAAGAGACCAAAGCAAAACTGACTTCATACAGTGAGCTAGCTCTGCTAGCATCTCTTTTAAAAGTAGATAAGTTCCAACTTATCAGATACACATTTGAAGCAATGGGAGTGGAGTTGACGCTGCAGTAGGCATTAAAACATTATAAAAACAAAAACTAGCAATGAAATTAGTATCCTGGAATATAAGAGGGCTAAACTCAGATGTCGAGGGGCAGTATATGAAAAAGGAAATAGACCAAAGCAAAACTGATTGCTTGTTACAGTGAGCTAGCTCTGATAGCACCTCTCTTAGAATCAGACAAATTCCAACTTATTAGACATACTTTTGAGAAAATGGGAGGAAATATGATGCTGCCATAGGAAATAGAACATTATGAACCAAAAATTAGCAATGAAATAAGTATTTTGGTATATAAGAGGGCCAGACTAAGACAAAAGACGGTTTATGAAAACAGGAAATAGACCAAAGCAAAACTGACTTCTTGTTACTTCAAGAGACAAGGACCACAAAACAAGAGATGAAAGAAGCAAAAAGAAGACGTGGAAAACATCATACAGCATAACCACAACAGTCAACCAACAGCGCAGGCAAAACAACTCTATGAATCCAATTAAGTTAGCAATTAGATCTTTCACAAAGCATCATTGGGGAGTAGCTGGAGAATTGTTTTCATACAAATTCAATGCAAGCTCAATTATTTGGCTTAGTGCAGCTTGATAGGAGTCTTAGGCACTGAATTTCTGCTCACTTAGTAGCGGTGTAATTTTGAGGGCTGAACCTTTATGTTTTATAATTTTAGAAGATAAATATGTGTGTGCGCGTGCATGCGCGCCCATAAAAGATGTTCTGCAAAATGTATAGATGTACAATGCTCCACTCTGGAGTGTGAAGCCTTACTCTTATATAAATGTGTGTGTGTGTGTGCACGCGCATGCGCACCCATAAAAGATGTTCTGCAAAATGTATAGATGTACAATGCTCCACTCTGGAGTGTGAAGCCTTCCTCTTATATATATATATAGAGATATATGCATTGTACATCTATAAATTTTGCAGAGCTATACATATATATAGCTCTGCAAAATGTATAGATGTACAATGCTCCACTCTGGAATGAGAAGCCTTACTCTTTTATGTGTGTGTGTGCGTGTGTGTATACACACATATATATATACAATGCTCCACTCTGGAGTGTGAAGCCTTACTCTTTTTTATGATTTCACGCTCCATTCTGGCCTGATATGTATAGAAGGCTGGGGGACCTATTTAAGAATTAAACCCCCTATTTGCATATCAAATATATATAGTCTTATATATGCACTCTCTTGCTCGGCTTTCCACTTATAATATGAATCTAGACACCCATCTTTTCAGTATTGAACCTGTCAAGAAGGGAGAATATCCCTTTTTCTCTGCAGTTTATGGTATGGATGATACTTACAATTGTGAACTATTCTCTCTCTTCCTCCCTCCGTCGAAGCATATTATTGAAATCATGGGAGTGGGTGAGTGGGAATGAACAGGGGTGGGGGCTGTTGGTTTAAGGCCCAAGAGACCCTGCATAAGTGTACATTTGGCTGTGATGAAAGGAGATCATGACAATTTTATGAGTTGGCAGAGAGAGAGGTTGAAATTGTAGAGGATTCTTGTCCAGTTTTTTCATTCTGTCTTGATGTCAAGTTTAGTACCATTTGCATGGGGGAATTCAGGCCCAAGAAGCTCTACACTGAAGACCTAATCTCAATCCTTCAGCATTCTGAATGGTTTTGTGAGGACAAGTTTAAGGTGTCCAAATCAAGTCAGTGAGGTAAGAATTAGAGGCTTAGCAGGGTTAAGTTTACATTCTGAAAGGCATCATGTTTAAGCATGAAAATGTACTCTTGAATTGGCTGCAGTATAATGATGCTTTACCGAGTGGAAGTGGTCTCGCCCATGACCCTTTTTTGATCTTCCTAAGAGAGACTTATGCAGATAGCAAATATCTGCAGAAGCCTCTTTGACTCCTCCCCTTTTGACAAAAAATGAAAAACAGAATTCAGATTGTATTTGAATTTAATCTTGGAGCTAGTCTTCAGTAAATATCTCATTACCAAAGGCTGATTTTAGTAATTCTGTTGTAGCGAAAGGCTGGTAATTTTTGTTTCCAGCTATAAGGGCCTGTTTTCCTTGAGACACTCCTTGAGTAAATAAGGGTTCCCTTTCAGATGAGCCAGTTTGGGTTTCTTTTTTTGTAGGGTCTAGGGTCCCTTAACCTGAGGTATAGAATAGAAATAAATACAATTTTGTAATGCAATTAGAGTTTTCAAAATTCCTACGAAGATAATCGTATAAGTTCGTAACTTTACATGAAATGTTTGAGAACTAAAACTAGCAAATAACAACAAAAGAATACACAATCTGCATCAAGTCTACAACTAAACAAAGTCTAGTAATCCAAATCAAGTTTCATTTTGTGTCAACTCAAAAGTCATTATAGCAGCAAGATGAAGTGATTATTAGGTCTAGGCTTACTTTAAAGTGTTAACTCCTTTTATAATGGTCTTTATATGGTTTTCCAGTCAATTAGTTCTTAAGCAATATGAAATGGACGAGAAAAAAGTTATAAGAATCATATAGTTTCTCAAGAAATGATTTTGGCTTCTCAAGAGGCTGATGAAGAAACAAAAAACCCTTTCATCCCTATCCGAAACAGAGTCTATGCCAACCATAATGGCCTTTTTGCCATTACATATCTACTAAAAAGGATAAATATACATTAAATTTGACCTCCAAACAATAATTTAATCTTGATCAGCAGGTTGTGTTGAAAATTTTGATAATAATTATTCAGGTCTGCAGTCATACCATCTTCCAAGAACTTTTTGCAACCAACTTGTATTACTTGCCAAACATATCAGAACTATAATGTGGTATCTTTCAGTTTTGTAGAGCTCAGAGATATATTAAAATAATAGCCACCACTGGTGCATGTACACTTCAATCCAGTAGCGTTGACCTCTTGCCTCATCTATGCTACAGTTGTGTCGAGATGTAAATCTAAACCCAAGAATTATGAAGAGTTTTCTTGAATAAAAACGAATTGCATAGTTTCATCATTAAATTATATTACAGACTCCTTGTTCTCTTTTAGCTCTTTCATAAACATGCTTAAGTTTCTTTGCCAAAGGCCAATAAACTTATAGCTTTAGCCTTCTAGAGTTGCTTTCACTTCTCAGTCACTACAATGTACAAGAAGTTAGAACAAATGAAGACATAGAAACAAAATCCAATTTCTAACATAAACCGAAAAAATAACTCAAAAGGAACAGTATCAGTCCCAAATCCAAAGTTAAGACACTTTCAAAGCTAAGGTGTTACTACCTGTGTTGGCACATAGTCCGATTGG
Source organism: Torreya grandis (assembly GCA_037957365.1). NCBI lineage: Eukaryota > Viridiplantae > Streptophyta > Pinopsida > Cupressales > Taxaceae > Torreya > Torreya grandis. The sequence goes on from JARHVA010000516.1 coordinate 5,083,356, forward strand.
GCCAACCGATGAAGATTCTCCATAAAATACTGAGTGCAATCAGGAACTTGAAGTTCATTTGCTCTCAGGTACGTTTCCTGTAAATATGGGAATATATGAACTCTAAGCAAATATCAAGAATAAGAAAATCAAATCATTATATCTACACAGAAAACTTCCAATCAATTTACAAAATTTTAATTTTTCAAGGCATGCTAACCTACTTGGATTTACCTTGAGAATGAATGGAAAGGCAGGCTTGTAGGATAATCTGTTTGAGAGCAGTGTCTTGATTCAGCTGCATGTACACACAAGATATAGGTGGGAAACACGCCAATCCTAGAGTTCCAACAAGCTCTTAGAAGCTTTTTTGTGGGAGACTCTTTAGTAGGAATAATGGAAGCTATGAAACGTGTCAAAGATAAAATGATTTCAGAAAATCTTTTTTTCCTTTTTTTAAATGATGGATGTCTTCCAAATATGGAGTTAAATACAGTGGGGTGATAAATACACCAGCACAAGGCTGTGCTACTTTTGTGCACTAAAGGATAGTAAAGGTGAAGTTGACATTTTAGGTACGAATGATTGAGACAGGGTTGTGGGAACAAGTATAGTTTTTCACTTTATCTTATATATTGTTTCAAATTTTTACCTAGATCGAACAAACTAAACCTTGCCAAGTCCTTCCAAGTCTGGAGATGGAGATCAGGTGTTGGGAGATCCTTACTTTCTTACCAAGGTGGGCAAGTATATGAAGTATTAGAATCCACTAATATAAAAAATGAACAGAGGCTTGAATAAGTGATTCTATGAACTTTAGAAACTAATATAAACTAGAATAGGGACAAACATGAAATGGACAACTCTTGGGTCAGAGAAGATAATCCTGCAAACAGGTGAGTATGAATGCTGACACTGCAATTAATATTCCATCTTTTATGTGCATGTCAAAAAAAGGCAGGGAAGACTAACACAGACTTATAATGCTTTCAAAAAGTAAAAATCCAAACACACGAGACAAAATTTCACAAAGGGGAAAGCTCAAGACATGAATATTTCCAAAATCCTATTAGGTGCACTGAAAGCAAACCAACTCAGAAATGTGGCTAGACAAGCTAACACCATCATATAATTATAGATTTTGATATTTTTTCAGCACATGGTTTTGTAACAAATATTCTGGATAAAACAGTTTGACGTTTTATTCACCAACACAGTCCCATCCAGAATATTTGTTACAAAACCTTCATGCAATTTAACAGTTATGGTGACAACCAAGAAACCAAGATAATAAGAATGGGGAAGAACAAAGGATTCCGAGACAACTTCAGTTCACATGCTGAAACTTCGAAACAACCTGCAAAGGAACATGTGGGGATTCAAATCAACTATATTTGAGCGATCAAAAGAAGGGTGAGCAGACACCTGAAATTACAGATGGACAGAATAGTCAAATGGTCAAATCTTAGATCCATCCAGGGGAGGAAAGCTGAGAAAAGGGGCAACTCACTTCTAGATTATTGGATCTAGCAATGCCTGGTTTGGAAAGCATCCCTGGAAATATACAGATGGCAAAAGCAACTGGGAGATGTGATTCCAAGAAAAGCAATAATAAATCGCAGATAGCAGGAGAATATGGTTTCTCCAGTCAATGAGTCATCAAACCCAATCCCTTAATAACAAGAATTAGTAGATTCCTGACCCAAAGGACTTAAAGTTTTGACAAAAAGGTTTGGAATTTTGAGAAAGAAATATTGATCATGGAACGCCAAATACTAGTAGACCAGAGGCACATTTTCCCCAGGAAGGTTATGATTAAGAAGTTTGGCCCATAATATCCCTCATAAAGAGATTTTAATCAATGAATCTTAAGAGAATGACCAAAGCTCTGACTAAAACAGCTGCGAAAAGAAAACTCAAATTGGGGAAACTGAATGTTGCATTCAAAAGAAAACACAGCTTGGTAGTCAGAAAATGGAAAAGCCGGCCAGCTATCAAAGATTTTGGCATGTAGTTCCACAGGCCAGTCAAGTAGCTCATTAATTCTATGGAACCTGAATACAGTCAAAATCGACACAGCAGCCGAAGGCAATTTGTAAATTTGCAAATTTAAATTCAGATTTTGAATATAATATTGCAAATGTCATGCCCCTTCAGACATCATCCGCAAACTACACTGATGGGAGAACTTATAAAACAATAGAATATCCTTCTTCCATGCACACTAGATTCCGGAGAAAGTTTCCAACGGAATAATGTCTTTACACAAAAGAAACATAAATAAGATATCATGGACCACCATAAAGGAAGGGACATGCTAAACTCAAGGACCTGGTGTGAAGATCAAGTTTAAGAATCTCCTATTGGAGACTAGTCAATATGTAAAAACAGATTATTTATGGTTAAAAATGAGGAGGAGCTATAGAAACCTCTCTCTGGGATGAAAATGAACAAAAAGCCATCGCCAGATAGCTTTCTAGCAGCATTTGTTCAGGAGGATATTGTCAAGAAAGATCTGCAAGAAGCCTTGGAAGAGCATGGGAGGTCTATACAAATCTTGAAAACTTCAAATTTGACTTTCCTGGCTTTAATTTCAAAATAGAGCTGAGGCAAATAACCTCAGAGTACTTTCGACCAACTTTTAGAAATATGCCCTGTAAACTAATCTCTAGCATTCTAGCTAATAGACTCACAGAATTTGAGCAGGGAGGCTTTGTAAAGGACAGACATTAGCCTCCTTCGATACTCACTGCTCAAGCCTCTGCCCACACTCTGAAGAAGAATAAACAGACATTAGCATACCTATCTTATATAAATTTATATGCTATCAAAAGAGATTCTTCTGATTGTTGTCAGTGATTTTTCACAACTGTTCTTCTCTTCATTGGACAGTTTGATCACATATTTACAGTTGATGTTGTTTTATTGGTTAATTCATACATAGATCTATCATCTATATGCTACCTTTGAGATCAACCTCAGGTTATAGTGACTGAGTTTATTATGATCATCACAATGTTGTTGAACATGATCATATCCACGCAAAGGAAGAAAAAGCGGAATAAGAAGAGGATGCATGGACGTGCCTCCATTTGATCCTCAACATATATTGATATGTATTTCTTCTCATGTTTCGAGGGCAAAACATGCTGAGGATGGAATGTAATGTTCCTAGGGAGATGATATTATGATGCATTGGTGGGTGGAGATGCTGGAATGTGGCACACATCCTCTTAGTGGGTATATTATATTGACTCATATGGGTAACTTGTGTTATTAATAAAAGCTATGGATGCATATGCTTTGTAAATCATCCCTTGTGCTATTTGGAATAATATCACATACATGGAAAGTAGTAGTTGACTAATGTAGAATTAGTATAAATAAAGTGCACAGGCTAGTATAAAGACATCCATGAAATATATAGTAATTGGAGTGTATGTTCTAATAACGAGGTTACCCCTCGAAGAGGCCAGTGATAGTGGAGTTATTCCTTCCCCATAAGGAATATTGTATGGTGTTGCCTACATCAAGGCTTTGTTTGATCTAATATATTCAATTTTTCTATTTCTAAGTTGTGAGGTTTATAACATTGGAATGGCAAACATCTACAGCAGGTTTGTCCTTGGATTTTTGCAAACATCACGGTCTCTTAACCAAACCATGCATGCAAAAGTTGCATCCCACTAGACATCTACCCAACATCGTGCATGCAAGGAACTGTTGACAATTTTTCCACATGACAGATTGTCTCTTGCCATTTGGAAAATTCACGTCTCCAACCAAGGAAGAAAGACTACAAAGGAAAGAATACATTGTTTTTTTGTGAAGGCCTTTGCTACAACAGGTATTCCTACCGACTTTTGTCCGAAGGAATGGTTCATCAAAGAAGGAGTTTTCACATAGCTTCGGGAGGTTTAAAGCAATAAGTCTATCAAAGGAAAGACAAAGACAAAGATTCCGCAGGCTTTTTATTCGTGGGAATCTAAGAAAGATATCTTTCGAACATAACCAAGGGGTCACTTTCTCTCACAAAGGACCGTAAGAAACCCGAAGGGACACTCAAAAAGTCCAAAGGGTATGTTACCCTTTGGAAAAAGTTCTTTGCAAAAAGTCTGGGTGTCCTACAAAAAGCCCAGGTTAAATGTTTGAAGGGCCATTTTCAAGCTTCGGGAGGGCAATTTCAAATATCCCGAAGGGCACTTGCCCTTCGGAAAAGTTCACTTCAAGGTTGAAAGGGACGTTTTCAAAAAACCCGGGTGCCCTCCAAAGAGCCCGGGTGCCTTAGGAAAAAACCAGAAGGAATATAATAAACAAAGGCAAAGAGAAAAAATTGAAGGAAGGATATCCTTCGGACTTTTGTCTGAAGGATATCCTTCGGACTTTTGTCTGAAGGATTCCTTCAGAAAAATTGAAACAGGAAATCCGAAAGAAATAGGAACAAAACAAGGTAAAGACAGAAATACGAGGGAATATAAGATGAGGAGGTAGCCAAAAAACCCGAAGATAATATATACAGGCAAAGAAGAAAAATCCGAAGGAAATCAAAGGTAAACCCAGATAACAAAAGCCGAAGGAAATGAAGGTTAAAGGGTAGGAAATCAAAGAATTAAAACAAAGAAGATTCAACGGAAAAAGTCCGCAAATAGCAAAAGCCAAGAAGACAGAGAAAACGTAAAGTCCGCAGGAACAAATTCGGAAAAATTGGCAAAGAAAAATCCGCAGGAAATCAAGGTAAGCTAGTAAACTAGAATTCCGAAGGAAGCCAATGGGAGATAACGTAAAGACCAAGGAAAACTTAGCCAAGAGATATTCCGAATGAAAGAATGTGATGTAACAAGAATTTCGAAAACATTAAGCCAAGCAGAATATCCGAAAAAAATCCGAGACTAAAAGAGATGACAAAAGAATATCCGAAAGAATTAGGCTAAAGGGGTTGAAACCGGATATCCGAGGAAATATAGAAAAAATAATCCAAAAATAGAATCCTACCAAAAATAGACATGGACAAGCAGACCAAAATTTTAAAAAAATCCATGCAAGCAAAGGTTATTTTCAGTTGACTGGTCAAAGCTTCAATTGATTGGTTGGTGAAGTCAAGCTCATCTCCGGATCAACTCGTGCTTTCAAACGTTCCAACTTAGCTTCCAACGTTTCAATTGTAGTTCTAATTTATGGTGTGGATTTCATGCATGCTCTTGTTCATCTCCGAGGTCAACTCAACTCTTCAAACGTTCCAACAGCTCATGAAGGGTTCCAAATTTCGAGGTGGGCATACCATATTTGCATAATAAAGAGTTTAACATCCCAAAATTAGCCACCATCCATTTCAACGCCAAAGAGCTAGTCTCTAATTTTAGACATGGCTCAACTGAACATGCACAAGCAAAGTCAGACGTATGATTCCACCGTCCAATTCTAGCGCCAAGGAGTTTTCATGCAAAGAGGAAGAAGACAAAATAGACTTTTTATAAAGGTTGAGTTGGATGGATTTAGCCTCTCCTATTTTCCAATGCCAATCTCTTGGCTTTTTGTAATTTTCTGTATTAATGGCTTTTCAGCCTTAGATTTTTTTCTCTCTTTTGGCAAGACAAAACTTCTGCCAAAAATTGCACTTTAACCATTTTCAAAATCAATAAAAATACTGTTTTTTTCAATTTCAGCAGCTGGTATAGTGTACCTTTGTTATTGATTTGTTTAAGTGATAGATTTTATTTCTTCCTTGTCAAATCTGGATTCATACCTAGTTACTAGCTGGTCATTTATGCAGGCCACGTTCTGTATTTGAATTTTTTTTGCTGAGTTTATAGTGGATATTAGTGGCTGTTTAGTTCCTTTTATCAGGCCTATTTTTACATTTCCGTCAAACTTAGATCATTAGATTAAACATTTTCGTGAAATACTTATGTGTATTGATTAATTGGAGTTGAAGTTCTACCTCTTCCTTGTTTGAATCAATGTTCTCAAAAGCTCGATTTGAGTGGATCAAGCAAATTAGATGTATCACCATTTTAGCTATGATTTCCTTTCAAGTTCTTTCTTCCCTTTTCCCCAGGCAGTTTGTAGCGTAGAAGTTGAGATCCTCGTAGATACATCTTACAGGAACCAGTGTTCTCTGGAAGTTCTTCTCATCATTGAGACACTCACCCTCTTGAGAAGATCCCATTGTTTCAACTGGAGCGAGGATTAGCCATTTCAACACGTCTTCGATCAGGGTGCAACTCTAGGTTGACAACAAGAACACAAGCAACTTTTTTGTGTTGTCACAATCTTAGCAATCCCTGACATTGTCCAGTCCTTAGAGATCGAGACCAATGCATTTGACTATGCACTTGGTGCATTACTTAACATTATGGACATCTAGGTACCTGTCACTCAGAGACATTCAACGACATAGTGCAGCACTACTCTACCTATAAAAAAAAGTTGTACACCATTGTACAAGCAATCTAAGTCACAATGTTCATGTTCATGTTTGAGTTCAGCTTCAGCAAGGATAAAAATCGAAAGAAATTCCCCAGTCGATAAAAAATGGGGAAAAAATTGTTAAAGCTCAAATAATGTAATATTAAATATTAAAAATAAAAAATATTATTTATTAATATTCAATGTTTATCAAGATTATTATATTTTGACATTTCGTATATAAATATATTTATAAACATAATAAAGTATTAATAAAAAATTAAAGATTTCAATCTTCCGCGATCCAAAATATTAGAAACTAAAAAAGTATTATTTATTAATATTCAATGTTTATGAAGACATTTATATCTTCTATATAATATAAATATAATGAGATATTAGTAATTAACAATTTTTTTTAAATTTTCAATGATTAAAGCTAGGATTTATCGTTAATCAAAGTGTAGCTTTGGAGCCTTAAGCCATTACGATTTAATATTCGTTCAACTTTGGACTAATTCAACGAACAATCTACCTAGCAATTGCACTTACCAACAAGGACAATTTCCTGAGGACAATAGCAAACGTACCTATGAATAACAAAAGTGCCATGCAAATCTCCTCTTTTTCCCTCCATTTCTTCACACTTGTCTCACCAAAGGCAAATCATACCATGCATTGCTCCTTGAGAACCTACATCACCAATTTATAAAAAATCATCTTCTGCACAAACTTCACTTGAAATAAATATTTCGGCTGGCATGAACAGAAGACCTCTCGTGGCCTAGATAGCCGGTTGCAGACTTCACCTGCCGTGAAGAGCAGACTCAATGAGAAACTTCTCCTGTCACGCCCTAGACATTTCAAACAACATTCAGCTCAACAAACTTTTCATGGCACCTAAAAGTCAAAACCCTCAACTAGATTATGTTGCCTATATTTGCTCTCAAAACCCTAACACAAAACACTAACATGAAACCCTAATATGAGCCTTGAAATTGTTTATTATTATAAAACTTCAATGGCAATTTCAACCAAATTTCAACATTTTTTAAGGGTTTTAAAAAAATCAAACCATACAATTTTTATGGCTGAATTTCAATGAATTTTATGTGTTTTCATCAAATTCGGCAAATTGTGTGACTTAACAACCAATTAAGCAATAGCGATAGTACATCTTGGGTAAGGAGACAATCATTCACTCCAATCATAAGCCGATTTAGTTTTTGCATACACATAGTAAGCCAAAGAATGCACGAAATAATAAGTGGATGGCATATTTGTCGCCATTCCATCTGATGATCAAACAAAAGGGAAAACAACAAGGTAGTAGATTGCATCAACTGCCCTCCAGTTCAAGCACTCGTCACGATGCTTAACATGTGCAACCATAGCTTCTTTGACTAGGTAGCTCTCTACTCAACAATTGCAACTTCATGCAACCCTTTTCTACCCTTGAACAAGGTAAACATGTTTGTGACTTCCATGTGTCCAATAAGGTTCTCTACAAGCTTGAACACCTCACCAATGACACATTTGGGAGGCACATTATGCCAAGACAACAAGACAATCTACATTACCAAATCACTAGCAGCGCTACAACAACAATTTTATTGGCCTCATATGCGCACAGACATTGAGTACCACATCAAGTCATACATTCCTTGTTGCATCGCCAAGCCCTTGACAGTTCCATCCAAGCCTCAAAAATCTACCAACATGAATTTCGTGACTAGACTACCTATAACGAAACACCGAACTTTGTGTTCATTGTATTGGATAGGTTTTCAAAGATGACCATCATAGTTGCTTTCAAGAAGAGCATCAACACACAAGACGCTATATGCTCACTCTTCAATCATGTTTGGGTTCACTTTGGCTTACCAACATCCATTGTGTTTGATCGCGACCCACGATTTGTCAGTCACTTTTGGCATGCCCTAGGGGAAATGAAGGATACACAAGTGGGCCATTCTACAACATTTCATCCTTAGAGAGATGGAGAAACAGAGGTTGTCAATCGCACACTTGTTCAATTATGGTACATGTACAATAACACACATCTACGCATTGATGATGACAACTTGCTTTATCTCCAGCATGCCTACAATAGGGCTCTTCATAGTTCTACGGGGCATAGTCCATTTCAAACATGTATTGAGTTCCAGCCAGCAGTACTTCAAGACATATCCTATCGGGATACATCCAACACAAAATCATGTACATAGAGAAAGGAAGTGAACAAAATTCAAAAGAATCTATAGCACATCCAACATGTTCACCAACAAGTTCAATAGATAATCTCGGACCAACAATAGAGGTACAAAGAGCACCATGACACACATCACACACCTCTTAAGTTCAAGGTGAGCGATCAGGTTTGGTTCCATCTTTAGAAGGAATGCTTCAAGGATCCTCATAGGAAATCATGCCTTTGCACTATGGTCCTTACACCATATTGCGCACAACTGGAGAGATCACATTTTTTTTTGATCTATGACAATACTTGGGTCTTCATCCAATATTCAATGTAGAACTCCTTAAGCCATACTTTCCACCTTTGCTTGAGCCAACAACAACTCAGCATCCTTCAAACTTGAATCATAAACACTTGCAAACCACACATAAGGATCATATTGGTGGAGTCACAACAATGCACACCCGCCAATGCACAAATCAGTTGTTCAGTGCGATCCAGGCAAGGCAATATGCTGATCAAGCTAAGTGGTACAACCTTTAGCACTTCAAGTTCATTTCCCGCAGTTGACCAAAGACATGATGGGGACCATCACTCCTCACGAAAGGGTGAATTATTAGAGTGCAGCCTTGCCATTCAACACTCTTCTCCTAATGGCATTTGGCACTCTATGCACAACCATGTGTTCTATGCAACTTGCACCACTCAGTGAGATCTCACAGCACCAACAGTAGCACATGTTCCTTGCACCCTTGCATGCTCGTTCAACACCAAGCAGCATACCACGCAGCAACCAAAATTTGCACATTACTCTCAACATATGGCCGACAAATGGAGACTTTACGCCACTTCGCAGCACGCCATGTGGCACATCCAGAGCTCACACACTGTCAGATTACCTATCAACATGCCATGCACCCAGGAGTCCAACTATCACGTTTTAAAAAGGCCAACCATCATCTGTTGCAGAAGTTGAACTATTTCATAACTGTCATCTTTTGTAACTGCTTTCTTGTATATAGTTAGTTAGTTAGTTAGTTAGTTAGTTAGTTAGTTAGTTAGAGCCATTGAACCCCAGGGGTTAGGATAGCATGCTTTTAGCATCTAGTATCGAATGGTCATCTATTCACATCCCAATCTAATAAATCAGTTAGGAAGTGGTTCCCCTTGTCTAATAACAGGAATCTTCATTCTCAGCCTTATTGCACAGAGCATGCATATGCACCATACCCTATTCTTTCTCATTGAATCGAAGTTGCATTATTCTGTAAATCTCGTTCATTCGAATGTGCAATGGTTTACTGATGTTAATATTTCCTATTACATGTTCTATGACTCTGCCATTTACAAGCTAAGTGATTGTGTTGTCCTTCCTGCCGCCATCCTAGGCCCCACAATAAGGCTCAGGAAGTTACCAAATTTCGAATATAACATGAGTTTTGAGGCTGGCAGCAGCAGTTGTGGAACCATGTTTGCTTTATCTGTTTTTCAAATTGTTTTTAGGGCTTGGTGAAGCTTAGTAGTTGGGCAAGAGATGCAATTACAGACAATGGGACACAATAAAGAAGAAATTTTGTCGTTTAAGGGATAAAGGAAACAAAGTCACTCTTGAAAGCACAGTCCAGAACATTAAACTCAGAAAAAGAAAACTATCCACTTGGCCATAAAATAATATATATTATCTTTTACAGTGAGCAACCCTCTTTTCTGTGTGCTATATATATATATATATATAGCACACCAAAAAGGGGGTTGCTCACTGTAAAAGAGAAGATTCGGAATCAGACAAAAATGGTGAAGAAGTGCAGGGATACCTTCAGGATCCCGAAATGGCAAGAGGTTGACAGACAGTGGCAGAGGCAAGCATTACAATTCTCAAGCAAATACGGGAGGACAGAAAAATCATGGCTTCAATAGGACAGAGGAGGAAATCCAAAGGTATGTTGGTCTCTCAATGCTGAAATCAAACGATTCAAGCTAGTAACAAGATCTAAATGTGGAAGAAAAAAGTCAGTTTGCTTGAGAATAAAATGAGGAACAACCACATACTCATCACACAAATATCCAGAGATGAACTTGATGATCAATGCAGAGAAGAAAGAGGCTGATAATGATGTTGAGGTCACTATTACGAAGATTATGCCAGTAAACTTGTATCTGGAGCTGAAAGAAATCACAATTGTCGACTATATGGAGATGCCCGAGAACCACCTTCCATGAGAAGCTTGTCTCGTGGCTTTTATGTCTGATTAACAGAGTTATATTCAATTTATCTTCTTTGCATATGCTTCTACACATTAAACGTTTAGATATGGATATGTCAAGATGTTCTGTGATGGCTGGCCAGTTTTCAATTTTGCCCACTCGAGCTCTTTAAAACTACTGTTGCTGACATTATGGTTTATCGTTTATATGCATATTTATCCTACGTATTACATTTACATACTCTACAAAGACTTGAAGTAGTAAATATTGTTAGATCAACCCTTTCAATTTATGGCATCAGCATGCTATGATGTACCTTTATTTATATGTTTACAAACTACTCTTTTTAAGGTTCAAAAAAAAGAAATTAAAACTCCATCACTTTTTGCATGAAAAAAGAAACACAAAAAAATTCGAAACTTTTAATATTTTACCAAAATCCTTTAAGAAGGGACAAGACTTGAAGTAGTAAATATTGTTAGATCAACCCTTTCAATTTATGGCATAAGCATGCTATGATGTACCTTTATTTATATGTTTACAAACTACTCTTTTTAAGGTTCAAAAAAAAGAAATTAAAACTCCATCACTTTTTGCATGAAAAAAGAAACACAAAAAAATTCGAAACTTTTAATATTTTACCAAAATCCTATAAGAAGGGACTGTTAAGTTCTATAATCTATTCACCAGAAGACTCGAAGATTAAGAATAATAAATCATAAGGAAGCTTCACAGACACATGTCTTAGAAATGACAAAGTTACCTGAATAGCAGTATCATTCCATACAGCTTCTATGTCCTGTGCAAGTTTCTCACTTAAACGAGGGTAATCCGGCCTTCCTCCTATCTCGGACAATAGTTCCCCAATTTCCTGTCATAAACATAAAGATAAGAGGGTGCTAACAGTGCAACTCCAAAGATGATAGCATGCTAGGATTCCCATTCAGAATTGCTATTGCTGGGTAAGGATGAACGATATAATATTATTATGGTTGTGTTTGAATGTATGGTGTCCTTCCTGCTGCTTCTATCAACACGTAGCAGTAATAAGGAAAATATCTATAATGAAATAAAACAAAATGCCTCAGTTGATAAGTACTATGCGCACTACAAACAATTATTCCTGCAGGTCCTCAAGGTTGGACTTAGAAATATTCTAAGTTCTAAGTGAGTGAAAAAAAGAGTTGTAATATTTGTTTGTCCACCATAACAAATGAACAATTAAAATAACCACATTTGGTCACATAATCTAATATACACAACATGCCACTAAGTACGACTCAAACATAAATTTCTTTTAACAAGATAAAATTCTTGCAAATGGCTAGCTTTAACACTTTTCAACAACTATCGGTTCAGTCATACATCCCATTTTGAATGACTCACAAGCATAAGTTGAAAGGTAATTAGTATAGCCAAGACTTTCAACACCTAGTCTATGCACAGAGCATAGCAAGTACTATGACAAACAATACATTGAGATAGAAAGCAAATAGTGCATGGAAAAAATCTCCATACTACACAACTTCTATTTATGACCAAGTGTATAAAAAGAAGAAGACACCAAACAAAGTAAAATTTGAAACTAACGTTTCAGAGCTAGAAACAACTCGCCAGCCCAACACGTGAGGACTAGTCCAATATATGATCTTTTAGTACACGTTTTAAAGGTGTTTACCACTAGACCCCTAGAGACATTGTTTCACTCCCTGCATGATAACATGCACTTACAATAACAACGGTTAGTTATTATAGTGGAATGAAAGCCTCAACAAAAATATGCCGCTTTGTTTATAACAGGCTTATAGATTTTTAGAACATTTACACTAACAATAATTGCAAGGCAAGGTGACCCACAAAGCATGAGCAATGTTGGAACCAAAGAGGAGAAGGATGTTAACAGATCAACCTGAGGAATTGCACACCAAAGTCTGCTTCTGGATTTTCCAAAGCTTTTAGTGCAATAGGTGCCTTATAGGCCTTCCTTGTCTCACAGTTATTATCAATTTGGGATATACTTGCACAGCCAGCACTTTTTTATCTTTTTGACATGTTTTTAGAACAAGTATATAGTTAAATAAATAGTGGAAAGACATCCTTAACAAGGTTACTCAGAAGAAGTCTGTAACTTTTTAGAACAAGTGGGATAAACACACCCACCCAACGCTTCTTTCCTTTTTTAAGACATTTTCATTTAATGAGTAGGTAGCTAGATATAATAGCGGAACAACATCCTCAACAAGAATATAGTGGAAATATCAAAGTAGAAAGATTTATTCAATTAAAATGTAATTGGGAATCTTCAGCATTCAACTATTATTATTGTATATCATCCATCATGAGATAGCACATAAAAACAAACTCGTACTTAAAACCCCCAAAGACAATTAAACCCAGGCTAGACCGCAAACCTTGTAACCCTAAAATCAACTCCATACAAAATGTTAGTTATACTTGGACAATTTTCTGTACATAACATTACATAATAATGTGGTACACCTTAATCGCATCACCATGTAGCTGAGTTATTGTCAATTGTGGACACAAAAAGAAGAATAGCTTGTCAAACAATTATTGTCTGATGATATTTGAATATTTCTATATTTTGCAAGTTAAATAATAAAGATCCAATGATATCACAGTAAGAATCAATACAGAAATATGTAGTGTTCCACAGCGACGCATCCCTCACCCCCAAAATCCCCACATTATTGAGACGTGGGGACATCAAGGGGACGTCCCCCTGCCACACCTCCACTGCCGCCCTGAACCACCACCGTCCCCGAGACGTTTCCCTCTAAGAGGGGGCGTTTCTAGGACGTCCCTCAACCCTCCAGGAAATGCGCAAGCGTCCCCCATGCTGGTGGACGTCAAAAAGGCATTCTTTCTTTTAATTTAAAAAAGATTTTGGTTTGTGAGCCCTCTACCCTAACCCTAATTGCTAATGGGTCCCACCCCCATCGCCAACCCCAAGGCCTCCCAAAAGCTTATAAAAAGTCCTATCCCTCTCATTCCAAATCACACAAAAACTTCATTGAGTGAAGTAGAGGCAGCAAGCTAAGAGGGAGAAGTTTACAAGAGTGAGAGCGCATTAGGAGAGGGAAAGCGAGATCAAGAAGAGGATAGAGAAGCTAAGAAGATTCAAGACTCTTCAAGTTCATCATTTGAGCCACAAAGTAGGCCCTATCACTATGCATTTGATTCTTTGAATTTCTGATTTTTTGTTTCATTTGTAAATTTATTGTTTTTTTATTCATGATTCATTTCTAAATTGAAAATTCTTATAATTCTTTGTGATTCATTCAAATGCTTAAATTTTTAAATCTTCATTCAAATCAAATGCTTAAATTTCAAATTTATTGTGCGTTCTAGGTTGTAGCTTTGTAAGTTTTTTTTCAATTTCAAGATTAGAATTTCGAAGTCAAATTAAGATTTCATCTTGTGGATCCTCTGCTTTTGCTTCTAGTTCTTATGTTGCTAAGAGGAACTAGTCTACTTATAGCTTCATCCACTACATTAAGAGGAACAGGCTTACCTCTAGGAGGGTAGGGAAGCTTGTGGTTGTACATAGTGCCTTGCATCTCACTGACCGCAACACACGTACAAGGAGAGTCCAACAGCGAGATGGGATGTAGAGCCGAAGGAGCCAACACAGATTGTTGATGATGCTACACAAACAGGTCTGGTTGGTATTGGTTTGGAGGAGCTTGAGCTTGCGGAGTCTAGCAATTCTAGTGATGAGGAGTTTGGGGAGAACTTTGGGGATGATTTGCCATTGACTCATTAGTATTTAGTATTTTGTTTTTGAACATTGTTGATACTTGATTGTAATCATGAATCATCATTATGAAATTTTAAAAATTCTGAATTCGATATTTTCATTTTCAATATTCAATGTTCATTGATTCAATGGTTCAAACTTGAAACTTCATTGTTAAAAAGTTAAAACTTAAATGTTAAATTGTTGATGTTCAATGCAATATACTTATTCCTTATACATCTTTTTATAACTAATTTTCAAGTACTATATGTATTTGCACTGCTCCACCGTTCCCCCCCCCACCATCCCCAAACTTATGCCACCCATACCCTCGTCCCGTCCCCCCATCAAGAAACTCCATGGAACTATGGAAATATGTGAAAGTAGGACCTCTAATTGCTCCAACATTAACAAAAGAAGATAGGCTAGAAGTAAAAAAGAGTAGCCTTAAGAGGGTTTGGAATCAAAGAAATGAGCTCTGCTAGTGTTTTGGAACCAACGCTGTGAATCTTTCTTCTAACAAAAAACTTGAAAAGTAAATCAGCAAAGGTAAATGGATATTCTCATATAAGTGATGAGTAAAGGAAGGGGGGACCTGCACCTACATCTCCAACCCCCCTCCCCTCTCCCGAGACCCTCTTTTAGGAAAATGGTGATAGGATTTAAAGATATGCCAAACAAAGAAGTAATGGACGCCATGGCAGCATCCACAAAAGACAAATGGGGATAGAACCAAGAGCCAAGAAATCCATGCATGGAAACCATGAATGAAACCACAATCAAATATATTGGATAAGAATGAGCTGAAAAAGAATGTGGCAGGCTTCTTTGGAAAACGCCTGATATGCAGCTTTCTAGGAGCCCAAGAGTCTTTGGAAGATCTCTAAATTTGTGCGAGAAAAAGTTCGAAAACCCATGGGGAATATAAGATTAGATCCCCATTCCTTCTAACGTCAGTTCACGCCAAGATATAGAAGAACCTACATAGAGGTAGAAGGTCAAATGGCTACAGCTTAACTATTATTTTAAAAAATAGATTACAATAGGATAAATTGCAACACACAGAGGATAGATTTTTTGATATCCCAGATCACACAAAGTGCAAGGATAGAGCATACAATCTTTCTTTGAACTCTGGACTTCCTAGAACTCAGACCTATATTCTTAAGACTAAGTTTTCTATATCTTCATAAGCCCACTATGCTTCTATATACAAGTGTCGTGATGTGGCTTTAGTTCTTGCTGCTGAGAGGAATATTTGGAGTTCATCAGGGTTGAGACTTTGATTGTAGTGACGGAGATTGATAGATCTAATGAACCCACAAGAACATGGTTAAAGTGACTGTGTGGAATGTTGTCACCTTATTTAAAAAGTGACTAAATGTCGAAATCACTATTAAGGCATAGGCCATGGTGGGCACATAAAAGTGCAAATTCCTTATTGGATGGAGTAGATTGCATTGTGTTTTGACTTAATAAGCAGTGTTTTTCATAAAATGGAACTCTTCTTCAATTTTGAGTCACCGATGATATTTTAGAGCTCCAGTATTCATATTAACTATGAAAAATTGCAGGGATAGGTAAAGCACTCTAAGAGATCTATCATGCATTGATTGTGGGTATGTTTAAGCCTTTTTTAGGGTTGTCTTGACTCAAATTGTTCTAACCAAATAATGTCTGCTATCCTACTTTTTCTTTTCGGTTTTTCTTGCATTATTCACATGATTGTGGCTTGCATGACAAAGGGGCCAAAATAAAAAATGGTGAAAATGCAAAAGATTCAAGTTTCAATACCCAATAGCATTGCTTATGTAGCGGCCCTTTTCTTTTCTGTTTTAATCTTGACTAATGGCAGGAAGCAAGCAATGTGCTGGCTATCATCAATAATTGATCTCCCCCAACAAGTGGCCATATAAGCGACAGATAGATTTTGTATCTGCTAGATCTCTCTCAACCTGTGACAAGATTTCTTACGTTGTTTAGTTCTAACTGTTGTTTAATTTTATACATAAGGGTTTAGTCTATCTATTGTGTTTAATTGTCATCTAAACGGCTGATTGTTGCCAATTCTGAGCTAATACTGAAAGAAACAACCGTCAGGAATAGAAATGTGCTGCCGTGACTAATATTCTCAGAACACAATCATATCACCATCAAATTTAGCCCATTGTTTCAACAATTTAACATTAAAAACAAGTTAAGGATGGAAAAATATATATATATATTGCTTCTATAAATTCTTTATTTAGCCAGAAAATTAGTCTCCGGTACTCTTAAGTCTTCCTTTGTATACATTGATGAGACCCATACAAATAAATGACAAGCATCATGATCCCTTTCTTGCTCAACATTTGCACCAGTTTCCGCATAACGAATGACAATGCATGCCATTCTCTATGTTGTCTACACCAATCTCAGTTTATATAATTTTTGCACCAATTATTTCACCAATTTTGTCCCAAAATGAATTTTATTCCATCTACAGCAGTTGATTCAGCATTTTGCATCAGTTTTTTGCACCAAAATGTTCTGTTGGAATTCATACAATGTTTCCAAGCTATTTTATTACTTTGAATTGTGTGATGAATTCAAGTGCATCTTGAGTTTTTTATCACACTCTTCTATCAATGAGGATTGGGGCAATGGAGTCCAATCTAAGTTTTTTCAACAAAAAAAAACCTCCAAAGGTTCAACCCTTTATAGTCACCAATTTTGCACTAGAAAAAAACACAAAAGTTTGCATACATGAATAGGTGTACTCATTAGTAGTTATTTGATCTAGAAGTTTATTGTATTTTCTTTAAGATTTTTATCCTAAGGACTAATTTATTCATGTTTCACTGCAGGTTTACATGAAGTACAGTTTAACATGCGGCCTACTATCAGGTCACTCTTCACAGATAAACTCAGGTATAACACTCTTCCTTTTACTCTAGTACTTTTTCTCTGTAGCATTACTACAATAAAAGGTTTAAATCATACACAAATAAGCCCAACTTAAATATCATTAATATTACTTGGGATTTGTTGATTAATTTTATCGTCTGTCAAAATGTGTGGCCACACAAATGTGTTTTAAATCAGAGTTCACAAATTTTAGTTTTTTGCCACATAGTACATGGTGTCGTCATGACTAAAAGACCCGATCACAATTTAATGTGAAATCCACAAATTAACATGTCCGTGGAGGCCCAATTTATTTTAAAGTTAACATATGATCCCTAGTATATTAGCATATTGTGAGCACAAAAAGGCGTACATATGGAGAGATAACGTGGACTAAAAGTTTCAACGGATTCGAGAATTTTGTTGATGCCACCTTGGGAACAAAATAGACCTCCATGACTTTGTGGCTTTTTGATGACCCAAACCTAAACTTTAGAAAAATTCCTTGTAGTTCAACAATTCACAACCCTCTCCTTGCATCACCAACTTCTATTGTGTTTTTAAAACACACATCAACAATTTAGTGTAAACCCCGAAACTTATGATGTTGCATCCCTACTAGCGCATCTCCCATGAACTTAAATAGAATAATTCTAGTAAATGCAAACTGTTTGAAAAATATTTTGATTACATAATTCAACATTAATTGAAATATATTATTAGCTCTGCACAATTATGGAAAAATAAAAACTGAAATAAATATTAATCTTACACTCATATTTAATAAACAATATAGTTAGCTCTGCACAATTATGGAAAAATAAAAACTGAAATAAATATTAATCTTACACTCATATTTAATAAACATAAAAACTGAAATAAATATTAATCTTACACTCATATTTAATAAACAATATAGTTAGCTTTGCACAATTATGGAAAAATAAATACTGAAATAAATATTAATCTTACACTCATATTTAATAAACAATATAGTTACCCCATTAATGGATCAATGGTAAGAAGCTTGAATAGAAGCAGAGTTAAGAAGCTTGAATAGAAGTTGGTCAAATAGAAGCAATCAATATCAATCTTCAATTCATATTAGACAATTATGGTACAAATGTAAGGCCAAGTTACTAGAGCGTGCTTTGGAATCAAAATTTCAAAAAACCCACATCCCAGACCAAGATGATATCACATATTAATTTATGACCTTCAATAGTTTCACCTTAGCATTCATTAACCTGTTCAAGAATTCAAGGTATGATTCAATGGCATCGTGTCCTTTTTCAATAATCTTAATCGATCCTCCTTTCTACTTTTAGTTTGGTGTCCATGCCCACATGATGTTATTCACATTAATGTTTTGTTTAATTTCGTCTTATTTGATCCACATTTTATTAGGCATCCAACAATCCCAATACAATGCTTCACCACCTTCTCTCCCTGAGGGTTTCCAATATTGAATACTCACCTTTTTGGCCGCATTCTCACCTTCTGATTTAAGATAAATATCCCCATCTGCGCTTCCCATCCATATCTTTTCATTTTCATTTGTCGGTTGTACTACAAGCAAAGGTCCCACATACACACCCATAAATGGATTGAATGCTTGTTTAGATCTTCCACAAATAGGCCCAACATAAATATCATTATTACTCGGGATATGTTGATAAATGTAGTCTTGTCTGTAAAAATGTGCGGCTCCCGTTATTTGGTCATATATGTCATACTCCTGTATTGATTGTGGCCAAAAATAAACATCTGACATCTTGCTACAATTTACAAACAGTCTTTCCAAAGCACACAAAACATTTTCCCAATATGTTATCTTTAGGTCCTGTATATATAAAATTGGTCCTTGTATTGTAGCCAATCGCCTCTTCAAGGAAACTTGTTTGTTGCTTTCTAGTCCAATCATGGTCCATTGTTGTTGGATGTTTTTTTTCATGGTAGGATCTTGTTGCCATCCTAGATGAGCTATTTCCACCTAGTCGGCTTATGAGTTAACGATTACACGTATTTAAGGGTCTGGGGGGTGCGCCCGACTTCCTCCTAGGATTCTTTAACTAGGCCCGTAAGGCTTGGACATTCCCCTATGAGCATTCCCAGAGCCTGCATTGCCCCTTTCATGGTGATAATGGATGATCCCGTTGATTCTTCTAGCTCAAGCCTGGCTACAAGCATGTGACAACGCTTATCTATTGTAATGACCTCCAACTTTGATCTTCATCAACTCCATGTTTCATTGAGGGACCCTTACCTTATGGGGCTATTTGTACTTGTATCTGGTTCTTTTTGTTTCAGACTTAACCAATTCAGGTTTACCTCCTCTTGTTTTGTTTACATTATTCTACTTTTTAGTGTTTAGTTACTTTCATGACCTAAGGTCTTCTTACCCTAGTACTTCTCTAATGCAAATGGATGTACTTTTTGAGCCCCAGTGACCAATATTGGCAATTTGTATATATTGATATAATTTCTTTTTTTCTTTCTTTCTTTTTTAAATAAGCCTCCTCTTGTTTTGTTTACATTACTCTACTTTTTAGTGTTTAGTTACTTTTCATGACCCAGGGTCTTCTTATCCTAGTACTTCTCTAATGCAAATGGATGTACTTTTTTAGCCCCAATGATCAATTTTGGCAATTTGTGAACATTGATATAATTTCTTTTTTCCTTTCTTTCTTTCTTTTTTAATCCTTAATTATCATCTTTATCTTCGTCTTCACTTTCTCATCTTCCGTTTTCTTTCTCTACTTGCCAACATCAACTGTTTGAAGTTTCGATCTGAAGCCTTTTGTTATAGATTAAGACACAGTTTGATCTAAATTTTTCACTAGATTGGTTTTCATGGTCTTATCACATTGGTGTTTCACTCATGTCTAAAGTTCATTACCTCAACTTGTTCTATTCTTCGTATTTAATTATTCTATGAAAACTTACAAACACAACTGAAAAATCTTTGCCCCCTTTTATAATAACACGCGATATTAAGATGATAAAAAGTTATGTTGCTCATATTGAGAATCACATGAAAACGAAAAAAGAAGAAACATAACACAATAATGAGTGTAAAAAGAGCAGCAAAGAATTTCTAAGATGACAAACAAGACGAACCCTTTGTAGGGTGTTACTTCAGTGGATTGGCATAAAGCAAACAGATATCAAGAAATATTACAGCATAAATGGTGTAAAGAAAAAATGGTAAATAAAACTACATAAAGGCCTTGCTTCATAATCCAGACTACCAACATGGCATTTTTTTAATCATAACCATAAACTGAATTATTCTCTATGATTCTCAGTTGGGGTAAGAAAATAAAATAGTTGAACGAATGTGTATACATGCAAATCAAACCAAACAATATGCTGAACAATCATGAATAGCTGCAGTTACCCAAATGTGACATCTTCTAAGCCAATTGATATGCCAAACAAGCATGAAAGATCTATCCACAAAATGAATTATAAAATGTGTGCTGACCTTATTTTCAGGGCTTATAACATACTTCGAAGAATCCTCTTCACTTTCAGAAAATTCTTTTGAACCATCATATAATATCTGCAAAGCAGAAATCTGCAGTAAGTTCCTTGCAAAATTAAAGTACACACAAAAGATATACTTCTGTCCCATCGACACTATATATCTCATGACATACAGATGGGAAAAAAACAAACACACCCTTTCCAGTACAGCATACTTTAATTGACTGATACACATTTGCGTGGATAACTGATGTATAGTTCTCGCGCTCTGCTTCACCAAAGCCAGTTTGAAACAAAACCCTAATCTGAAAATGAATTAAATTCAAAAAATGTGTAAGGTAAAGCCAAGAAAACAAAACAAGGTTGCTAAAGCCTAAAATAGTTTGAACTTCAAAAGATTAAAGAGGACTGAATTACCTGTTTAAAAATCGTGGACTTGCCAGACTCCCCAGCACCTATAAAATAAAGTCAGCCAAAAAGTTATTACTAAGGAAGAATAAAGAATAATGAGGATGTTAAGTTTGATCCAAATAAAGGTTGTAGTTAATAAATAAAACGGGGCATGCATCTCTTTGAGATATCCCCATAATTATTCGTTAGCATGTCATATGTTTTTAGGTGGTTTCAGTAGTAATACAACCACTAGGTTATTTTCGGAGTAAGAAGAATTTCATTCTATGTTCTATTTTCCTGATTATAAATACTGCCTCTATTACAAAGTGAAAATGTAACCATCTTAAAAATCAATAAGGTTACTCTATTACAATGTGAAAAGGTAGTCATTTTAAAAATCAATAATGTGGTCGGTCATTTTTATTCCTAAGCTTTTGTTTTATCAGTGGTATCGGAGCTTTATTACAGAACCTAAGAACCAATTGTGGGAGTGATTGAAATTTAAGGAAATGTAAAACAATTTTATTGCTGCATACATGCACTAAAATTTATATTGCTGCAATTTTCATTTCTGCCATTAAAACAAGAATGGATACTCGTTCGTATTCAAGACATGTCTTTCGACTGAACTCTGTTTGCAGTGCATTTTTTTTTGTTGAAAAAATGAAGAGATCTTCAAAATCAAAATGATATGCTATATGATGGGGTTGTGAGAAACGTACAAGGATCAAAAACAGCTCGAAATTGGGGGACGTAAGAGGCAATATACAACAATTTTGGAAGCCTGACTTGCTGGGTATGCATTTTTTTTTTAAATATTTTGGAGATTACAAGAACAAAATTCAGGTTATGTAAATATTTTACACTTCATGTTTCATATTCTTGCATAAAGGAGTTAGAGAAGTAAATTTTATAAGACTTTGCACACTTAGAGGTCTTAGGTTACAATCCCACCATCTACATTTTTGGCTTAAGAGTTTTTTGTTTGAAGAATCTTTTTTCACAAGGTTGATAATATTTTGGGAAATAGTTGAAAGTTAAAAATAAAAAATAATAAAAATTGGAAACATAAGAAAATATTTTCTTTGATATTTAACGAAGTGGTAAGGTTTAAAAAAAGGGTCTACTTGAGGGTAAAGGCTAGAGCCCAATAGAACACCTCATTTTTTGTAATTGTTTCTGTTTATCAGATTTATCCTGGCTAGCATAATCAGTTTAATCTCAGAAAAAGGAACACTCACATCAAAAAGTTACAAGGAATGGAGTTGAAATATGGATACCCTTGTCTTCAATAATCTTTGAAAAATGACTGAAAAATAACCCACATCACCAATTGAATGCTCTTCCAAGAAATTCATCCAAAGATAGAAAGAAGTCAGCCGTACATTATGCTGGAGATTATTCTTTTCAAGAAGCTTTTGGTCCAGATGATTAGGACCATGAAAATTTCTTTTGAAAGACTTCCAAAAACCCGTCTTGAGTTCACTACTAGATCAAGGATAGGGATGATGCTTGTGGCAGTTTTGCCTTTCAGCTTTGGCTTTGTCGGTTTTGTTTCAGTTTTTGCTAGAAGATAGTTTCTTTGTTGCTTCGATTTGAGATTGTTGCTAAATGGAACAAGTTGGTGATATAGAGCTGCATGGACTTCCCATCTCTCATCTGATAAGTGGGAAGGTATCGTAGATCAGCCTTCAAGATGTTGGTACTAATGATCCTTCACAGAGTTCACTACTAGCTCAAGGATAGGGATGATGAGTGTGGCAGTTTTGTCTTTCAGCTTTCGCATTCTCAGTTTTGGTTCAGTTTTTGCGAGGAGATAGTTTCTTTGTTACTTCGATTTGAGATTGTCACAATATGGAACAAGTTGGTGATATAGAGCTGCATGGACCTCCCATCTCTCGTCTGATAAGGTGGACGGTGTTGTAGATCAGCGTTCGAGATGTTGGACTTGGTACTGATGATCCTTCACAGAGTGGGACTAATCAATTACTTTTGTACACGTTTGACAGTGGTTTTGAAGGCAGTGAACTGTCTGTAGACAGTGGTCAAGATAGTTGGAGCATGCCATAGATGTTCCACACTACATGTACAGGTTTAGAAGAGGCAGTAGTGATCATTGTGGTTGGAGCATTCTATAAATGTTCCATACCACGGGTACAGGTACAGGGATCGGAGGACGACGATGTGTGCTCGACACTCATCATCATGTTCGTGTCAAGTAGTGTCAGGAGGTTGCAGGATTGCAATAGGCACTGGGCACAGGTGGTCAAGCTGCGAAGGAAGCAGCAGACGTGTCAACTCAGGTTGATCATGGTACAGGGTACACAGTTTGCAGGTTGCAGTGGCCTTCATCGGTTAGCTATTTGTGCTCCAGCATACATTTTTTGCCTCCTTTTGGACCAGGGGGGGGTCTGTTTAAAATGGGGCATGCATCTCTGAGACACCCCGTATTATTTGTTAGCATGTTGTTAGGTGGTTGCATTAGTGTTACAACAGAGTTAAAAGGATCTCATGGTGTTCTATTTTCCTGATTATAAATACAACCTCTATTACAATGTGAAAATGTAACCATTTTAAAAATCAATAAGTTTGCCGTTTTTTATTTCTAAGCTTTTGTTTTACCAGAGGAATGACAATAAAGCATCACAAGAACTGGAGAAAAACATACTCTGAGTGCTATGTCTACCCATTCAATATGGCAGAAATTTCCTCCTCACCTTATTTTTTTCAAGTTCCAGTAATCGAAAAAATATGCTAATGTTTGACAAAACATAGACCAAATCGTTATCAATTAGTCCTCGAAGACTCACTTTCACTCACTGAAATTCAGTTGTGAATGTGCCAGAAACAGCATAATACGATATGGGGTAAAGCAAACATGTTTTCCATCACTGTTCTCTTTAATCTGAATGATTTTAGAGTTTTTCTAATGTATTTCTACAAATTTTCAGGAGCTTTCTGAACAGGGTATTAAAGGGCTATTCAAAAACAAACATATGATGCATGTCTATGGATTTTCTATCTTCCTCCAAAATCTCATTGAATGCCCTAACCTCCAACTAATCAAGAAGGAAACTAACAAAAGGTTCAACAATGATATACTAATTGCATATGAGAATGACTGC
Source organism: Torreya grandis (assembly GCA_037957365.1). Taxonomy (NCBI): domain Eukaryota; kingdom Viridiplantae; phylum Streptophyta; class Pinopsida; order Cupressales; family Taxaceae; genus Torreya; species Torreya grandis. The sequence continues at coordinate 5,107,795 of JARHVA010000516.1, forward strand.
ATTGATTCACAAAGGAGGCTCAACCCCAATAATATGCACTTAAAAAGGAGAAAATATAAGAACCATATTATAATCATTAATTGGGGACTTCTTAAATAATGGGTACTATTTATTGTGGGTCCATATTGGGTACTCCCCAAGCACCACCCAATAAGGTTGGGTACGCCCAAGTTCATCCTGGGACAAACCCAGCCGTACCTAGCCCAGTTGGGCAATTCCCAGGGCACATTTGAGGACAAATTTGAGGCACCCAATAACGTAAATACTCTTTATAATCGAGCGCAAGGAAACAAAATTGTGGTTTTGGTTTTGTACATTGATGATCTTTCGCTAACCAGAAGTGATGAAAAACAACTTACAAAGGTGAAGAAAATGTTGAAAGAAGGATTTGAAATGACTGGCTTGGTCCTTTTGCACTATTCTTTGGAAACAGAGGTAAGACAACAAGATCATTGTAATTTCATTTCACTTTTACCTGAGTGAATTGTTGGAAATATTTGTAATGGAAGATTGCCCATCTCTAACGCCCATGGGAACTAATTTGAAACTTAATAAGGATGGAGGAGGTGAATTGGTAAATGATCCAAGGTATAGGCAATTGGTTGGAGGCTTGATTTATTTATTGAATACCGGATATTTCATTTGTAATTAGTATTTTGTACAGATTCATGCATGAACCAAAAAAGAGTCATTGGTTTGCAACTAAAAGAGTTTGATATACTTGCAGGGTACAAATAAATTGGTATGGAATATAAGGGAAATGAGAATTTCGAGCTTGTGAGTTTTTCAAATGTAGATTATGGTGGCAGTGTGGATGGCAAGGTGTCTACTACAGTTAACTTGATGCATTTGGGGATATAAGAGCAATGGCTTGTTAGTGCAAGAAACAAGAAATAGTGGCTAATTCTACAACTGAATCAGAGTACATTGCAGCATGGGATCCTTCAACAAAGGTAGTACGTCTTCGCAGGATTCTTGAGGAGTTGCAAAATGGTCAGGAAGATCCAACAATGTTCAAAGTTGACAATCAAAGTGCCATCAAAATTGCCAAGAATCATGTACTTCATGCGAAGCCCAAACACAGGGACATGAAGTATCACTATTTGAGGATGTTGACAACAAAGAAGATAGTTGATCCAACTTATTTTCCTATTAAGGAACAAGTAGCAGACATATTCACAAAAGACTTTGGATCAAGTTCAGTTTGAAAAAATCTACGAACATCTTGGAATGAAGCAAAAGTGAAGAAGAAACAATTGATGTCGTTAGACGTTGGATCACAAGGGGCGTACGTTACAAATATTGATCCGAAGTATGGTAGGTTTGTTTCTTGTAATATTTAGTTTTGTACATAAAACACATTTAATTTGTTTTTGTGTGCACGAGGATGGAAGTTGAAAGGTCTTCCACATGATTCTTGTCTTTAGTATATTTTAGAAGAATAAGGAATTTGAGGACACAAGCTCTTCCACTTCGCGTTGCTTTCCATCTTTGTCGAACAAATAGTAAATATGGAATAATACCCATAATATTTTTGGTTGAGATTAATAAATTGTCTCAGCCAAGATAGTACTTGGGGAGTCCTCTATTTGGTACAATCTAGAACTCGAAGTTCCTCCATCCAACTCCAAAGTTTGCTTCTAGGCATCGTGTCAAATGTTTTTTAAGTCAACAAAGCAACCAAAAACTTCTTCCCTTGTTTATCCCATGTTTTTTTCAACGAGCTGCCTAAAACTGATGCAGTGGTCCCTTCTGGAGTGTTTCGGTCTGAAGCTTGTCTGTCCTTTCATTCTTTTCCCCTCTTTTTAAGCCCAGCTGCTAATTCTGCTCTTTACCATGCTCCCAAATAGTTTTCCAAGAAGACGATTAATCATGATAGTAAAGTAGTTTGACGGGTTAATGATATCTACACTTTCTTAGAGAAAAATAATGCCACTAGCCATCCAGTATGCAAGGAAGCCTTCCTAAATGACACCATTGAATACGTTTTTGATATACAGTGTGAAAACTTCCAAACTCCATTTTAGATATTTTTCTTGCAGCCCGTCTATGCCTTGTGCAGTACCCCCAGCTAGCCTATGTTTGTAGCAAAGTCTAAAAGATGATATCACATAATGACCAGAGCTTGAGTACAAACTTCACCACGTTGGACCACCAACTACCCACTCGAACCAAGCAGCCTACCATTATCTAGTAATAGATCTTCTTCTTTCGTACAAATATCATCTTATTTTTCTATTACGTGGATATAAAGAGACTTATCCATGTTGTACTGTATTTGGGAGTCCTTGAAAAACTGTTACATATGTGTCCATATCCATATCTTAGTAACTTAGGAACTTCGGTTGTTAGCAAGAGACTTAAACAAAATGAATGCTACAAAGTGCTAAGTGATGACTAGGAAATGGCATGGCATGATTCTATAGCAAAGACTGAAGGATGACATCACATGATGCCCAGAACTTAAGTGCAAAATTCAACACATTGGACCACCAACTACCATTGGAACCAGGAAGCCTACCAATACCTAGTAACAGACATCACCTTTTTGACAAGAATAATAGAATCAGGTAGGATGGTTCAAGATTCAAGATACAACAATTGATACATCTTTCGTTGAACTCAGGCAATCAAAATGTATACATCCCCAAATGATCTAGTTGGTAAGATCAATGAAATATCTTAGTGAAAAAGGCCCAAAGAAATAACAAGTGATAAATCCAACAATGTACAGCATATGAATAAAAGAATTTACCAGGGCAAGAACAACATATCATTGCTTATGCCAAAAGAGGATCAACAATTCAGAATTGGATGTATGGGCCTCCTCAAATATAGAAATAGCATTGGTCTACAATTTAAGGACAGCTGAAACTTATCAAATATATAAATAGCCATGGGTCATGGGTTGAAGCAATTACAAATAAGAAGATATGGGCCAACTCTATATTAGATAGATGGCTGAGTGTGCCAAGGAATCAAGAGGAACTAAGAGTTGGCATGCGAGAATGGGGATCACCTTTCATGAAACTATTCAAGAGGGCTGAATAGCATTTTCAACAGATGTGCCAAACCATTAGCATGAATTGCTTCAAGCATCACAACTTACCTTGCAAACCTATAAATAAATTATTACCAATAACACCTTCAAACCATCAGAAGAGGAACTACAAATGGCATTTATGTTTTATCCACAAATTTCCAAGTCAATAGATGGACTTCTTCAATAGAAGGGTGAGTTTAATGGTAAACAATATGGATTAACTGATGCTTTCATGTCTTTGGACTCTAAAATATTTCATATACGGATTACTTCTATAAGTACAACATTGTGGAAACCTGAACATAATTTCTATCCATAAGTAAGCTCAAGATCTTGCGGTTAAATGACAAAATCAAAATGTCCTCTTTCCATCAACAAACAGCCTGCTTAGTGTTTAAGCTGGACAGACTATGTTAACAAATTACAACCATAGATCTCTCATTAGGTGTAATTCTCTTTGGGCCATATTTCAGGCTGCCCGCATCATTTTAGAAATAAGGAACAGTACCAGATTGCCCGACGTATGAAGATCTGCAAACTCTGCACTGTTTAAATCCAGTAAGAACAGAATATATTTAGATGCCCTCTATTATGAGGCCCACTTTAAATAGTACAGCCTCTTCAAAAACTTCGAAGACTCTATCTTCCTTTTATTATCCCTGCCTACATATGCAGGGATATAGAATCCCCTTCACTTGTTCCATTCCTATTATGTAGATCCGCCCCAGATATTTTGTAGGTATAACGCATGCCTATAATTTAGTTAAGGCTAACTACTTTAATTTTAGAATATCAACAATATAAAGAGAAATAAATTCTGGGAACGGATACAAAAATTCTATGAAACTCTTTCATTTTGCTAATCCTACACTATTACCTCTACTCATTTTGTGCCAAGGAGTTTAAGAAGCTGGAAACGAAAGGACTGTTGATTTAAGGTAGGTTCTCAGTTTTGTGGGTTTTTTTTTAAGTTTTACTTCTTTTTTTTTTAAGTTTTTAAATGTTTGTAACTAGTTTTTTTTTTTTTTTTTTTAAGTTTTTAAATATTTGTAACTAGTTTTTTTTTTTTTTTTTTAATTATTATTATTATAAATAGTTTTTTCAACAAATGCCAAATGCTTTAAGTTTTAATAGCAATATTATTATTTTTTAGCAGGGGCTATAGGGATACACCGAAATGTCTCACGCTGCTAGTGCCAATTCAATGGGACAAGGGATAGACTTCAAAGCTGATCAGTGAGCACCTCTTTGGAAGTATGTGACGATGTTAGGACACTTGCCAGGTGGAGGGTGGTTCCTTTGGCTTTGCTTAGAGTGTAACAATAAAATACAAGAGCTCGTATAGTCGCGTGTAAACCCATTTGTGTGTGATTCTTGGCATTGAAATCAAATTTCTTGTGGGCCAAGCATAAATGGAAAGTCAAGAAAAGTCTTGCCACAGAAAAAAATCCTTTCATACATGAAAGAGCAAGAAGAAACAGATGTTATTGTTGGGCAAAAGATCGAAACATCCTTTGAAAAAGAAAGGATCACCACTTGTTGATCCATCTCATGCTAATGTGGTGACACCATCACATCCATTTCTTTCTACGCCCATCGTGGCCGCAGAGGAAGAGAATTCACCTCTTAGTTGAAACAGAGCAAAATATGTAGGCCCATTTAAAAGGGCATTCAAGAATGAATCCAGGGACATAGCAGAGCAAAGCATTGCGTGTTGTGTTTACGCATGTAAGCTACCATTTAATGTTGTTGGATCACCATACTAACAGGATATGGTGAGATATATCAATGATGCCCTTAAAGGGTTCACTGACCTAGGGTATGAAAAAGTGTACAACACCTTGTTGAAAAAAAAAAGAAAACATGTTGAAGATGCATCGAAGCCCATCAGGTTTCGTGCATCGAAATAGGTGTGTCCATTTTTTATGCATGAAAAGATACGACAAATAGGCCATTGATTAATGTGGTCGCAGTGTGCCCTAAAAGGGCAATGTTTTTTAGGGTCGTTAATTGTGAGGGACAAGTAAAGGATGCACGATTCATTGTCAACATCTTGATAGAGTCCATTGAGGCAATGGCCTCTCAAATATTGTTCAATTTATAATGGACAACACAAAAAATTGTAAAATTGCTAACATGTTGGTTGAGGTAAGATACAGGCACATATTTCGGACAATTTGTGTCAGTCATTCCCTCAACCTTACATTGAAAAAAATGGGAACTAAAATTGATTGGATCAAACAAGTCTATGAGGAGGCGAGCAAGATCACGTGCCAAGGCATCTTCAAAACCTTCTCAAAATTGCAATTGTTGAGGGTAACTTTTTATTCAATCATTCATGAATCCTGTATATTTTTAATTTAATTTTGTAAGTTTCTAATTTTTAGTATTTTTATTTTTGAACATTTTCTTTTTTTTTAATTTGGTATTAGGTTGTTGACACTTAGTTTGCCTCACACCCACTCGTCTTGAGACAAGTTGTCAAGGTGCGTGAGGCATTGAGCAACATGGTTATCAGCAACCTTTGAAGTGTATGGAGGCAAGCAAACAGTGAGAAAGCCACAAAGGTGAAAGGGTGGATTCTTGATAACGTGTGGTGGGAACGTGTGGGAGTATTTGCTCAATTTTACCGAGCCCATCATGAGTATGTTGAGATTTGTGGATATGGATCATCCATGTTTGGGTGAAATTTATGATAGAATCGACTCAATGATTGAGAAAATTAGCTCCATCGTAAATGTCAAAGAGCAAGATCCTACAAGGAGGTTCTTCAAGAAAATGAAGTCGCATCTTCTTGCTTTTGCTTTGACACCCAAATACTACAACATAGAGATTGATTCTTTGCCCAGGAAAGTCACACCATATAGAGATGTTAAGGTTCGTGAGAGATATAAGGCCACATCCTCTAAACTCTTCCCTGATCCAAAAGTAGGACTGAGGATTTCATTATTTTTAACTCTCTACCCTTCTTTTCAACATTTTGTTTTAACTCTTTACTTTTATAAATTCTAATTGACTTCGCGGCTTGCCTCAATAGGTTGCAAATTTCTCCTTAGCTGAGGAGAAATGGGGTACCTACAACTTTATCCACTCAGCTCAGCACAAGAAGTTGGCAGCAAAAAAGACAAAAAATTTGGTCTATGTGCATTCCAACTTACGTCTTCTCTCACACAAACAAATTGATTACAAGGGGCAACAAAGTGTTGGGATGTGGACCCAGAGGCCACTGACTTGGATGCCTCCATTGCCTACCTTCCATTCCTCGACACAGAGCTAGACTGTGCTTCACACGCTCTGCAAAGTGGAGCTAATGGGAGTGGCACTGCTTTCCACATTCGAATTCATGTTCAAATTCGTCGAGGATCAAATTCGAAAAAAATTCAACTCTAAAAAGTCTGAGATAAAATTTGTGATTAAATTTGGCTAATAGAAATATACTTTTTTTAAAATATACCAACCCACCATTCAAAATTACATTTCATATACATAAACACGTCGTCGAGCAGTCTTTGTCCTTCACAATTCACAATTTACCGACACGGAATTTAGGACCGTAATGAATCTAGTGACGTAGTCTAGAGTCATGATGTCTAGACGCACACAGTGTGGACTCGTGGGCGTAGCGTCGTAGACTGCTGTCAAACTTAAAACACACAGTTACAAGCCAACATAGTTTGCCCAATTTGCAACACAACTATCAACAGCGAAGTGACAAGTCAACATAGTTCAAACTTCACACTTCACATTGCACAGTTTGTGTTTGCAACTTTGTTGCATGATTCATATTTTTTAGGGTTCGTGTCCATAATTCTTAGGGTTTGTGTTCACACAACAAAGATCAAAATGAAAAATCGACCCTTTGCATTTGCATGATGAAGAGCAAGACTAATGAGTGATGGTAGAGATCAAAACGAAAAATGAACCCTAAAATTTAAGAATTTCGACGAACTTGGGCGAATTTTATCACAAAATTGGCCGCTTTTTTTCTTATATTCATTTTTTTAATTTGTGATTAAATCCATACAAATTTAGTCATGAATTTGGTAGGGTTTGTTTGCATTCGGTGAATTCCAAATTTTTAGCATTAAATGTGGCGAATACGGTAGCTGAGGTTCTAATGAACCACATGATGATGAAGACATCACAACAGAAGACAAATATGAATACAGTGAATAACAAATATCTGATTTGTCTTTATTTTTGTCTGTACAATGTAACATTTGCACTACGTACTTGTTATAAAACTAATCTAAGTTCGACCATTGAATATTATGATATTTGGCATTGAATTATGAGTATGTTTTGTGGTTATTTAACTTATTTTGTTTCCTCTATGCATATTATGTGGTCAATTTTGCTTATATGGCTATATTTTTTATATTTCTAATGTTGTATATATATATTTTTGTGTGGCCGTATCCAAAAACGTATCCAAGCCTGAAAAAAATCCCCGTATTCGTATTTGCTATTTAGAAAATTTTGAGCAGATATTGGCATGCAATGTTTGAAGTCAAAAGCACCAAAATTCAAATAGCAAATAAATCAAAAAAAATAGCTCTCAACAAGTTTACAGAGCCATAGAGTTTTTTATTTATTTTATTATAAGAAGCTATAACTATGATAGTCAATGGGCAATTAACAAAACAAAATCGAGATAATGGGAAGTTAACAAGACAAAATCGAGTTAATGGGCAATTAACAAGACAAAATCGAGTTAATGCGCAGTTAACAAAACTAAATCAAGTCTTGGATTCAAGGGCTTGGGCTAGTGGTGAGAAACAAGCAGTTTGTAACCACCAACCTAGGTTCCATTCCATTGGGCCCATTGGACACTTTCAACAAATGGCTTTGGGGACACCTTGAGGTAGGGGTCGCACTTCTCCATGTGTACCAAGCAAAACACACACCGGACATTACAAACCCAGGCCCACCCCCATGTCCCACTTCAAGAAGATGCTCCTCAATTAATCCAAACATCTAAATGATGTCACATTTTAATCCCCCGAGTTGTGGTGCAATAGTTAAGGCAAATGCATTAGCATAGTGGCAACCCAGGTTCAAATCCCACCAACGATTAGGCGACCCACAACAGGGGACATTTATTGGCGGATTGGCATAGTGGAGGTGCGGGGATTAGAACCCCCGCTTGCGTTCTAGATTGGGTGTGAACCCGCCAACCCCACAATTATCATGTATCAAAAACAAAACTAAATCAAGTCAACATAAAGTTTACATAACTAAAATGGCGGTAGAAAAAATATTAATAAATCATATCAATGTAGATAAGCATATGTATTGCATGCCTCCTAGACATGTTTTCTTTTGGCAACTGCGACTACCATTTCTCTTTTTCCTTTTTCCTCATGTTTTATCCCTCCATTATTCCATAGCACCATTGCATTACTCTCTTATCTTTCTCTATGGCTGTGTACTCATACAATGGAGGAGGTTGTGTTAGATTAAGGTTAAATGAGTGCAAATGCCACCCTAGTCACCATGTTTTGTCTGTTTTCCCTAGCATGGCCCTTTGAGGGTCTAGTCTACTTTTCAGTCGTGACCATAGTTACCAAATCTGGTTGGATCTGAATTTTTTGGCAAGCCCAACTAAGTTCGTCCAAGTCGGCCCTGTTTTTTTTCCAAAAAAATATTCTTTTTATTTTTTTATTTTTTAAGGTCTTTTATGCAAAACAATGCCCAATAACCATAAAAATGATATAATATTAACATTTTATATTATTTTATTAATATTTTTCATTGTATTTGTTAGTTGTGCATATTTTAAAACTATGCTCACATATATATTTGTATATATTCCGGATCAGATTTTTCCGAACTTTTTCAAGAATTCCAGATTTCAGATTTTTTTGCCCTCCCGAATGGATCCGGATTTCTGAATTTGGTAACTACCCTACCTGCCATTTTATTGCACCAACAAGATGTAGGTCACAGGATCTAAAGTCTGCGTAGAATTAGTTCTATGCTGTGCTGATCACCTTCTGATCAGAGTTGGCATTCTTTTTGTGTCTTGAAAGACACATTTAGAGAGTTTATACAGGCTGAATTCTTCTAGTTTCATCATCCCAGTTGTGCAATCTTAAATTTCTCTAAATTGAGAGTAAAAGGGAGACTGCTTGTTGTCAATGCAGTTTTATCCAAGGTCTTTCTTTATGTTATTTCTATTTCATGTCTTTGAAAAATTGCTTTCCACATTCATGTTGCAGTATTTTCCTTAATTTTGAGTGAGCTCTTAAATAATACTTGTGCTCATGTATGAATCAATATGCAAAGAAATTATATAGTTCTATTTGGATTTATTTACTGTTGGGAATACTAGTTGTATTAGTCCTGAACCATATCTAGAAGAAAATTTGGAATTTCTACGAGGGCGTGGAATATGGTTGTTTCATATTAGAGTGTGTTATCACGAGTTTTTAAACTTCAGGATAACACTCCCAAATATGTCCCTAATAGGCAATTGGAGGTAAATTAAGAACAGCGATGATCAAAAATTTGTAGGATGAGAATGTTGACTCGATTTCCCAATGGACAAGGCTTGAAAAACTCATTCAGAAGTTCCTTTCCCAAGCAAATCCACAAGGGAAAATTTTGCACGGAGAAAATTCAAGGACTGGCATTGTGGGTTAGAACCAAATTTGAACAACCTTGTGATATGAAATCATATTAATTCTCTTTGAATTTATTGATTTTCATTTATGGTAATGACATGAAGCAGGTCCATTTTGCAAAAAGAATCATAAAAGCATTCATTAATGCTATCAGGTACAAATGCCCATGTATGTGACAACACAAAAATCAACGCTATCGTCAAGCATTTGGCATCAGTTGCATTTAGCACTTGTTTGATTTGGTGGTTATGTGATCCAGTGCTTGTTTGAACCAGTGCTTGATTGCATTTGGCGCTTATTCAATTTGGCGTTAGTTCAATCTAGTGCTTATTTGATCTGTTACTTGTTTGATCCGCTCTGGCACATGTTTGATTTGGTGCTAAAATGATTCAACAGCAATTTTTTTAAGCATCAAGATGAAATTTTCCATCAATTTGATTCAGCATCAAGCTGGGATTAAAGTCAAAACCAAGCATCATGCCAATGTCAGATAGTTAGTGCCAAGTTAATTTGCGTCAAATTGATCCCATTCAGCATGATAAGTTGTCTCAAAAAAGCTACTTGTCATAAAATGGTTCGTTGTTCTCACAAGCACCTCAAAATCAAATGTTCATTGAAAGTGCACATTGGTGTCCACAATTAATCAAAAAAGCAAAAGGTTCTTGATCTAAATTGAATGCTAAATGACTTCTTGGTATTAAATCATATTCATCCTTTCCGGATTAATTGTTTTTTATACGAAAGTAATTTTAAATATATTTCACTTGTAAAATGTCCCATGTGTAAAACCATCGAAAATGAAAAAATCAAATATGTCGAAGTGGGTAATAGTGTATGGATCCGAAGTGACATTGCAAAGTACAATTAAATAGTTCATCTTAAATTAACTATTATTTTCCATCTTAAATTAACTATTATTTTCCACATAGAAGTCAGTATGTAAAAAAGTCATAAAAAGCAATGTAATATATCTGTCATGTAAGGCCGTTTGAAAAGAGTGCCCGGAATAAAAATAAAATAGAAACGTGGACCAACTCATGTTGGGTCAAATGGAACTCTTGGGTTGAGTTAGTTTCAAGTAGTTACGCAACTACTTCGTGAGTGCAAGGGGATACAAAAGTGATGAAATGAATCGTAAATGGGTTCTTCTTTTCTTTCAGTCCTAGATGAGGACTGGTGCAACTTTGTATACAGCTGGTTATTTTCCAAGATTTTGTGAATACAATACAAGAAATGACGTAAGAACAGTTTCTGCCTGTTGAGTTTTAATGTTCTTAGTTTGTGGAATCATGCATTGTTGTTCATACACATAGAAGCTACTAAAATTCAGCATGCTCTTTATTGGATGTTAAAATCCATGTTCCACAGACTTTGGATTGTGAATCCAGGAGAATGCGCTTTGTTCCAATCGCGTGCATTTAGATTTGAGAGGGGACTTTGTGCTTCCAGACAACTAACAATTGTTTTTTACTTTCATCATATTTGTTGTTTTGTATTTCCATTCACATGTTGGAGAAGAGATTCCAACCCATTTCATTCAAATCCGAGTTATCCAGGCAGTCTTCTGCGTTTACTCAGATTATAATACGAACATCAATCAGAGCACAGGTAATTATGGTGCTGAATGACAGGATGGCTGTAGCATGCTATTCCCTTATGAGGATTTTCTATTTGGTCAAGAATTTGGATGATATCATTAGCATTTGTCAAGGATTGTTACACTTTTATGGTAGTAAAATGAGACTCTAGGACATCCATTTTGCAAGACTTGTACACTAGGATTCGAGCTTTTGATCTAGGTGAAAACATTGGAGAGAACTAAGTTATGTTTTTTATATAGATGATATGTAATGAGGGCAATTTAATTCCTAATGCAATTCAGTTGTACATTGCTAAGAGAGTTTTGGTCTCAAACAGCCAGTTTTCTATTCAAAGTTGTTTTGCAGATCTTCTTAATACCATGTAAATTTCAGTCGTTCCAAATCCAAGATGAGCCTGTGCCTTTTCCTGGTCTCTTTTTGATGTATCAGCTCTTCAGTTGCTTATTATGTTGCATCAATGTTTGTGAAACTAATAGGACATTTGCTTCGTACACATTTATCCACAAAAGGTAGTCATGCAAAGTTGTAATAACTAATATATATATATACTGTATTGAAGGTAACCATTTGTTTCAAAATCTTGCGTAGTTGGTCAAATGACAAGGGCAGTGACCAAGTTGTTTACAATCTCAGTTTGCCTGTTTCAAGGGCAGTGACCAAATTGTTTACAATCTCAGTTTGCCTGTTTCAATGGCAGTAAGCTTAGTTCTAATAGGCTGGAAGTTGCCAAGCATTACCGATTGAGCCCCTTAATATTTACTTGACAACACATATATTTAAAAGTATATTCTATGGAGATGTTTGCAATTGCCGAAGCATTAGATGAATAAATGGGGATATTAAGAATAATATCTGCTTTTATACAGAGTGAATTCCATGCAAGAAATCCCCATCTTGTACAAGACATGAGCATAGTTGCCCAAAAAATTACATCCCATCTCAGAATTTGTCCTCGTCTTGGAGAGGCAGATGAGAATGTTTTCAGGCATCAGAAAACCTCATCTGACATTTCCTAGCATCTCCATAGATCTCCCGGAAATGTCCCTAAAAAATTGGTATCTTCCTATAGAAGTTTCTTAGACATGTCATGCAAATTACATCGACACTTCCCAGTTGTGCTAATAACTGGTTTAAGGAAGTTAAAAGAACTAAAGAAAAATAATATTACGCATGTATTTTGCTGATTTTTGCATGGAAAATTACAAGTTTTAAAGATAATTCTAGGATGTATATGCAACCATTAACTAATCCAACATTTATTAGAAGTTCATCATAAAGGTCAAGTCCCACTATGTCTAACATTAACTTATACAGTTACAAACATTACAATAAAGCAGTTTGAAAGGGACTTAGTAAGAATGTCATCATTATCCTACAAGAAAAAAGGCTTGAGTTAAGCATTTAAATCAAGGATTGAATAAATATAATAAAGATAAAATCTGAAAATTCTTAGTCAAACAATGCGAAATAAATCACTCTAGAATGTAAGTGCGACCACTAAGTAATCCAACATTAATTTTTAATCTGTGATAAAAGTTGAGTACCAAGTAGTAAAATTTTTTGGATATGTTTCTCTGCCTTTGCTTCCTGAGAAATTCTTCTATCGATCTCTGCAGCCTGCAATCAGCACAATGTTTAGAAGAATCACGCATGCAAACACTGCCAATCAGTTTATTCAAAGAAAACGTACAACAACACATTTGTATCCCCAATTTCTCCAACTGCAGGCTACTTTGATGTTTAAATTTTCAATTCAGTTCAATGTCAAATTAAAATATCAGAACCAAATATCCTTTCAGTCTTTGACAGATGCATTCCCACAAAATTTTCCTAACCAGATAAATCAGAGAAAAAAGTAAGTATATCAGCTTTACATGTACCCCATATAAAAGCAATATGTTTTGATAAGGTCTATGGAGCTGAAACGGCACCTGAGCTTTTTCTTCAACATCAGCTTCAGCTATAGGATCTTGCTTGCTACAGATCGACCCCATACTCCCTCTAAAAATGGACAGCATGGAACAGAAAACTTCCTGCTACCAGGAGAATTTTCTTACCATTAATGAGATAAAAAAATCAATGATGAACGCTTCATTCGGAAAAATTATCCTGTTGTAGTTCACTTATGCCCACATGGTTTCCGCAATATATTCTATATACAGTAATTGCACCTGCCTGCCATAAAATATCTGCTAACATCAGTTGGACCATTTACAAACTTACTGAAAGACAGGAAAGGGAAGAATATAAGATTGCACTCACTGATAAATTCTTGAAGGTTATAGAGGGGAGTTAAACTTTATGCTATATCATACTTTCATCTAAAAATTTATAGTTATTATTACGAAACTAGGCCATGCAGTCGGCTTACATAATACCCTTATAAGACATAGCATAGTATGCAGGAACTTATCCATTTGCTGCAGACCTTTTACATGATAGAGATCATAGTTTCTAGACTAAATCAGGCATATTATGTAAATTCCTATCGGCAAAAAAAATTCTTTGTGAAGAGAGACAGTTGCTTCGTGGTGAAGAATGGAACAAGTAACAAGAAAAGTCAATAGCAAATGAGATATGAAATTTTAATTATTAAAATCAGCACAAAACAAAATGAAGCTTTACATCACTATTTAATGGGTATTCGAAACAACCTAACAATATATTAATCTGCCTAGATAGAGAAAGGAGAGTATTGATGTGGAAGGAAACCCCATAATAGAGACAGATTATTATCTAATTAGCTTGGATCAAACAACTGAACTTTGTGAAAAACTGTGGAAAGTGCCACAAGAAAAGATGAAATATGAAATAGTATTACTAGATCAGCATTAAATAAAATGAAACTTTACATCACAATTCTAACGCGTGTATGAGCCAAACAAATTGCATATTAATCCATGTCAGTGCTAGAATTCAGTAACTTTATCTTCTAAACATTAGGCTTTTCTCTAGCAATTTCTATATTTGGGCTTTAACTGTTCAGGGGATTTACACACTGAAATGTATTTCATTAAGGACAAATCTAAAAGGTCAAACACTGCATCACACCCAGCCCTATAACAACTAAACGAAAGGCGGAAATCACAGTTACATTTAAAAGAGCATGGAACAAAAACTAAAAATTGGCAAGAGAGCTCATTATCCACATAATCAAGCATCACAACTACAAACTGACAAAAAACATTTTTACTTCTTTTTTTAAAACTAATAATACGCATGACCAAGATGACTAAACAAAAGTCAATCCAATACTTGAAATCCTTTACAAAGGTTTTGGCTTTGAAAATAGGAAAAATTGTGCTAGGGTCGGGTTGAAGCCATTGATGGCATTTGTCTGAAACACTTGTAATCGCCTCAGCCCCCCTAGCCTTCGACCTGTAGACCTCTCCCACTATCTCCTCCCCACGTCTCTTTCTGTGACGTCTGGGCTCCTCTCATCCTCTAGCAATTGACCTTGCTCTACAAAACCTTCCCTGACTGTTGTCACTTGCCTCTGCTTTCGATAGTGTCATCAATGCCCACCCCCATCTGTTTTCAGCATCTGCTCTTCCCTTTTCCTCACTTGGGGTTGTGAATGCATGCTCCGTCATGCAGTTTGTCAATGATCCCTCTATGGCTCGTGTTCTTGCACTTTTTCATGTGTCGGCTCTTGGCAATAAGTTGGCTCTTAGGGGGTGTTCAGCAAACTTTTAGTGATGCTCTGATGGCTCGTGTTCTTGCACTTTTTCATGTGTCGGCTCTTGGCAATAAGTTGGCTCTTAGGGGGTGTTCAGCAAACTTTTAGAGATGCTCTGATGGTGCCTCTTTCATTCCCTATTGCGGAATTTCAGGCTCGGCTACCTAGTGCCAATTTTGTGGTGGATGTGGCTGAGAAGATCCCAATCCTAGAGATGGGCCAACAGATTGTTGATTAGGAAGATTTTTACAAAGCGCATGGGCTGATTGCAAGTTAAACGCCTTCTGGCCTAGGATTTCTGAGCTCCATGAGTGGATCTCAGCTTCATGGAAACCCTTACTTTCAAATGAAATCTACATTTACCCTTGTGCTTGGAGCTTCTTCCTTGTGGATTGTGATTTGGCAACGGATCATGACCTCATTCTCCATGTAGGTCCTTGGTTTTGGGGTAGCACGGGTTTGTGTTCAAAACCTCAATTCCCTTCTTTTGATCCTTCTATGGATTCTATCACGTTTTCCCCTGTGTGGTTTAGGCTCTCAAACCTACCCCTGCAGTTCTAGGACCCCTTAGTCTACAATCCATAGGGAATGATCCTACGGAAATTCCACATTTGCTCTCACAATACTGCTTAGAGGCATATCACAACCTTTGCCTGGTTGTGTGTTGAAGACGACTTAGCTATGGCTTGTTGAATGAGGTTTGGCTCAAGGTTTAAGATCAGGTTAGAAAGCAAAAGCTTGACTACAATCAAGTTTCTTTCAAATACTAAGGTTGCTTCACCCGTGGTCAATTGGCAGCTAATTTCCCTGAGAGGTTAGCTGAAAATTCTGCTGTTTTAGGGGGTAAGAAGAAAAAAGATGGATGATCCTGACTAACTTGGTGGCGGGGGCTGAGCAACACCACCATTTGGTGGTGTCAGCCTCCAAGGTGTTGGGACTCCGATGTTTTGTCTGCTGCTCCAAAGGAGGAGGTGGCCATTTCTGTCTATTTTAGAAAGGGCCCAATTGTGTAAAACTTCCCCTGCTGAAAGGGTTGGGGTTGGTTCTGAGGCATGGGCAGTTATGTCTCCCACAGGTGAGAAGCATTTAGTCCTATCCTCTCTAGCTCAAGTGCGTGATATTGAGATGCTGCTGGAGCAGGCGGCTGTTGGAAAGGACTTTGTTTCTGCTGGTTTCGTGACACGCTTGCGGTTTTCCTTTGGAGGAGCTTGTTGTGGGGTCCTTTGATCTATGGTGGACTGAGGCCCAAAAAAGAAAGGATTGCTCTCTTCCAGCTGTATGACTCTCATAGCAAGCAAATTCCCTTGTTTGGAGGCTGGGGGGCCTGTTGATGGGCTGCTTATGTGCAACTTGTTTATTGATTTGTATTGTCATGTGGCAAGATTTGTTCTATTCTCTCTTCTTCCTCTAAACGGGTAAGGGCCCCTGTAGAACCCCTCATTTTGTCAATTAAAAAAAAGGATGACTAAACAAAAGAACAAGTTGGGTAAAGGTGGAATTGCAATAGCAAATCAGTTATCTCATTGACAGTTGTTATTGACATTCCAGAGCCATGAGATAATTCTTGAATTGTCAAAAAACACAAGAATTTGAAGTGCTTGAACACTTACTGAAGAGGATTCTGCTTTTATAGAATCCATTCTAAATAAACATTTCCATAAATACCAGAATCATTCCCTTATGGCAGAAGAAACAATATGGCTCCCAATAGCAATGGAATTAGCATAAAGCCTGAAATCAGGAGGAACAAGCATGCACACTCTAAGAAAAGCTTTGTGCAGGGCGTCCTATTCATGCTCATCTCTAACAGGTCTTCCCATTTGTAAACAAGATAAGAGGAAATTTCATCTTTTTTGAGAATTAAAAAGTAATTGATATAACAGGTAAATAGAGATTCCTTATAGCAGGCTGATGCCATAAACGGAAATGGTTTATATGACAAGATATACTACAAAGCATATGAAGTCCTCTTGACTTGACCCTGTTGAAATAGAGTATCCATAGAAGTATTTGCATTGAAGGTAAACTAAACATAGTATTAGTGAGCAGACATAAAAGCACTGAAACAGGCTTTGCCATTGAAAGAGGCTCTAGGGGATCTCCACACAGTGGAAATTGTAATTTCTCTCAACTTTGAATACACATCGTAGACCATGCTCTCAAGTTTTGTATTAATGGCCT
The DNA here is from genome assembly GCA_037957365.1 of Torreya grandis. NCBI lineage: Eukaryota > Viridiplantae > Streptophyta > Pinopsida > Cupressales > Taxaceae > Torreya > Torreya grandis. The sequence continues at coordinate 5,124,925 of JARHVA010000516.1, forward strand.
CAACCCCATTATCGGCCTCTTTCTTCTCTGCATTGATTTTCAATTTATCTCCAAAACTCTGCATGATGAATATCTTGATCTTTCTGACTAAGTCTACTTCTCAAGCAAACTCACTTTTTTCTGTAGCAAGCAGACCTTGTTATCAGCTTTAATCGTTTGATCTGAGCCATGAAACACCAACATATCTTCCTTTGTCTTATTCAAGCCACAATCTCTTCATGTTTCTCCTGTTTTTGCCTGAGAAGAGTAATGCCAAACTCTGTTAGCCATCTTCAGCTCAACTGCTAAGGTAAAAATGTTCCTTTATCCTATTACTGTACCTGGATCTTGTAGATATTACTGAATTTCTTCACTCCTTTCGACCCATTCCTGAGCTTCCTTTTTGCTGTGCGCAGCCCTCTCTGTGGTGCCACTTCTATATATATTCTCTGGGCGAGCTGGTAATCCTATAACAAGTGCATTTTGTGGGCTATGTTTTCAGCAGTAATTTTTCTGCATTTACCAGTCCACAACCACCTTCTATGTGGACTCCATCCCAATGGACAACACAATAAACTGCAGAAATTTAACACGAACCAAAAGCAAAGCAAATGAACGAATGATGTCACTGCAATATAAATCAAATCTTTACTAAAATAAGAGTAATTTACAAGAAGGTAGCAATCTCTAATAAGAGATGCGATGCTATAACAATCTGATTTTTACATTCAGATAACAGTTCCTTTATAGCTATTTTTAGAAGGAAATGAAGAGTCTAAAAATAAAAAGTGAAGTGATTCACCCTGGAATCTAAAAATCCATGCAACAAGAATTCACCCAAGAAGTTGAGAGGGTCTGTCACAACATTAAACTTGTAAAAACACAAGATTTCAGTAGCCAGAAAAGATTTGGAATTCTAAATTTTTGTATTTTGCCATTTTAAGGTTTTTCAGTGCACTTTTTGGGTGTCAAATTTTGCAAAATGGAGTTCAGATACCTTTCATCATGTTGCAAATGTCCTAAGCTTTCCAACACATTAACCAATTTCAAAATCTGATCAATGGTGGAGGAGTTACACCCTTGCTAGGTGACCTGCTAGTTTTCCAATATTTTTCCAAAATTTTGTCCCAAACCACCCCCTGGATCTCATAACTACTACATTCCACCAGCTACCTGAAAACAAAAGGAAAAAACAGATAAAGTGAATGACTTTCAAAAATTTCTAGAGCTATTCTCAAAAATCCCAGTATATTCAATGATTGGCAACTCCATTAAAATCTGTGCATAATATGATGGAACAATAAAATTCCATAATTGTTGCCACGTGCAACATCAACTGTCACCATTTGGAATCTTAATTGCCATTCTTCTCATTCAATCAAACATAGATTTCAGATAGCTTCCAGTTAGCACCCCTGTAAGAGATGAGGTCCACCACTTTATTGGCAGTTCTCCTATATGTCTATATGTGATTGAATAACACAATCTAGCTGACGAGTGGAACTCCCTGATTCTAAAAATCAAACAACCAGATTTCAGCTTTTGCCTTCAACAATGTTAAATATTGTAAAGGCTTAACTGTTAATTAGTTAAAGCCTAACTAGCAACCTCCATAACCGTTTTTGTAACCAATTTTGGATTGCATAAATAAGATCTTGCACTGATCACAAAACATCAAGTGCATCAAGTGCTTTCAATCATCTCTTCTCATTTGCTAACAGTTGTATCAGACCCACCACTCGAGAAAGCCAACGAAGGTACGAGTGCTCGTCGTTCGAGGAAACCCTGGTGTTAGGGTACGAATAGAAGGAGAACGAGGAAATCACGAAGGTTTTTCATGGATGACACACTCTGAAGGGTTGTGAAGCACATCAACAGAAGTTCATGGAAATCATGGGCGAAAACGAAAGTCCCATTGAAGAATCGTGAAGGATTTGCAGACAGTGAGAAATCACATAAAGCACAAACAATCGCAGAAAGAAAGGACAGACACGCACAATCACGATTGGAAGAAGAATCCATTTCAGCCACGAAAGCAACAAAGTCTCGTTGGGAAGGTCACTGCAAAGAGCAATAGCGGAAGGGAGCACACAATTCGCGGAAATATAAATTGCGAAAAGGCATTCCGGAAGGGTTTCAACTCATGAAAAAATGACGCACGCAAAGGCAAAGACCGTCTAAGCCTATAAACATAGGAAGTCGAAGTCTAGAGTCACGGCTAAAGACGAGGGCACATGAAACGCAGTCGGAAATTCAAAACGTGAATTCCAATTAAAACAATGACAAGTGTTGGAAGGGCACGAAAACCCTACAGTTGTTTTACACCTGCGTTGCAAGCAAGGGCACGAAAAAACTTAAAGAATTTTGTTGAAGTTGCAGGCAAAAAGCTAGGGCACAAGGGCATAAAAATTCCGTGAGTTATTTTTCAGTTTTTCCAATATTTTCCCAAGTATTTTGAACATTGAACGGAATTAGGAAATTTAAATTAAAAAAAAAAGTTGCGGGAATATTTTTATTGGTTAAATTTTTATTTTTTTTGAGTGAAAAATGGCCAATATCCAGAACCTCATCCTTCCCGAGGCCCAAAAATTGATTAGACAAAATTATAACATGTGGAGTCATAAAATTTTAACGATTGCGGAATATCGCAATTGTGACAAAATTATTCTTGGCACTGAGGCAAGCCTGTTACGGATTTTGCGGATTATGACAAGCGTCATAAGGAGGCCTTGTTGCTGTTGAAGCTATCTGTGTCAGATGATATGATTCCTAAGGTCCGGAATGCCACCACGACAAGTGTGTTATGGACCAGTTTGCAGAACAAGTATCAGACTTCGGAGAAAAATCAGGTGTTGTACCTGAAAAAATATGTTATTCTCTATCACGATGAATGAGGGTGATTCTCTGTCAGATCACCTACTTCGAATGAAAGATCTCCAAGACCAACTTTCAACGATTAACAAGAAGGTTGATGATGACGACATGGTGGCATTGGTTCTGAACAACTTGCCACCATCGTGGAGGCTCTTCATTTGATGGCGGAAAGCCAGGCACTAACAATTGATCCGGTGAGTTCCTATCTGCTACAGAAGGAACGAAGACAGACACAGGCAGAGGAGTCCAATGTTGGACACGAAGAGAGTGCACTTGCTACTCAGGTGAAGGGGAAAGGGAAGTGGAAACATATTTCGACGGATCCATCTTCAAAGTATCAGGTAACATGTTTTTACTGTCATAAGGTTGGGCATATGAAAAAGGATTGCCAGAAGAGACAGTTTGCAATTTCCCAACAAACCAATCAAGCAGGAAATGTGGCAGCAATTGAAGGGGAATCTGAAGAAGAGTATGCCCTTGTGGCATCATATTCACAGTCACATACCAATAGCTAGTTCATTGATTCCAGCGCATCTAGGCATTTTACATGTCGTAAAGATTGGTATGTCAAATTTACTACAAGTTCAAACCATTTTGATTCACTTTCTTTAGCTAATGACATGTCATATGCAGTAGAGGGGAGAGGAGATGTTCATATAAAGTTGAATAATGCAAAAACAATCATAGTCAGTAATGTTTTGTATGTTCCTAGCCTAAATAAAAATCTCCTATCTATTATTCAATTAACGGAAAATCCCAGTATTGCTGTAAATTTATCTGGAAAACAATGTGTTGTGTTTGATAGAAGACAGGATAAGGTAATTGCTCAGGGTATTGGGCAAGGTGGTCTTTATAGACTCGTTGACTTTGCCACAATCAACATAGATGCATGAGTGGAGGATGAATCCACCATACAGGATGTGCAGAAGGATAGGCTTGTTGATCCTAATCAAGTCAACTTGCATGCATTAGTGGTGGAGGGAATATCCACTATACAGGATGTGCAGGAGGATGCAATTCCTCAATCTCAGTCGGATGCACTAGTAATTGTGCAGGAGGATGAAATGCCTTGGTCAAATTCACTAGCTCAGCGAACCGGGAATAAGGTTGTTTGTTCAGTAGAGCATGGTCATTTTGCTCTAGATTCTAACCTTGGTATGGTACCTGAACGGCCAGTTCTACACTCCATTGGATACAAATGGGTAGATAGGTTTTGTACTTTGCACAAGTACATGGCTCATCTTGTTGTGAAAGGCTGTTCCCAACAAGAGGTATTGATGAGGATGCGTATACTGCGAAGATGGTCACAAATCAGTTGCTTCTCTCCAGATGTTTGGACGAGGAGGTCTATATGGTGCACCCTAATGGTTTTTGGATTCCCTATAGTGATCATTTGTTTTGCAGGATGATTGAGTCCTTGTATGGACCTCGGCAAAGCTTCACAAGCCTGGGATATTTTATTTGATCAGCATCTCCAGGGTCCTGGATTCAGACTTTTGGAGATTGCGCTGAAATCATCAGCCATCAATGATTCATTACCGGTCAATGAATCACTCATCAGAGATTTGGTGGACAACTTGCTACATCTTATGTCCACATGGCCGGATCTTCATTTTGTTGTTGGCTCTCATGTTCAATTGTTGTCTACATCGAAGTTCTTACATTGGACAGCAGCAAAATGTCAGAGGACTGAGAATTTCATCTTGATATTTCTTGATCAGTCTGTATATGTAATGACTAAACTATTTGGTCCTATTTTGTTTGTAAAATTTCGGGACAAACTTGGTGTCGTTTCCAATTTAGTCATTAAGAGTGGGTGTTAAATATTGTAAAGGCTTAACTGTTAATTAGTTAAAGCCTAACTAGTAACCTCCATAACCACTCTTGTAACCAATTTTGGATTGCATAAATAAGATCTTGCACTGATCACAAAACATCAAGTGCTTTCAATCATCTCTTCTCATTTGCTAACAAACAATACAGTTGAAGTTATCTTCTTTTGAGGTACATATGTCTTCCCTAGTATCTGTAAAATCCCACTACAGCTCATGGCCCCGATATTGTGCCTAGAGGCCTTGTCGAAATTCAGTTTCACATAGGGAGAATTTGGGAGCTCCCATTTAATTTGGGTTTGATTTAAACTCATGAAAACCTTCCCAATATCAGAATCCATCTCAACACACTCCAGCTTTCCACGTGAAAGATTACTAATCTCACTATTGGGAGGTTTCCTGATATCTTTCTCCCATTGTTAAATAGTGACAGTTTATTTTATGCCAGCCTCATCTAGACCAGATACATTTACCCAATCTAGTCTTATCTTGGAAAATCCCGTTGTTTTATTTCAGCCATAACTGCCAGCACATAAACCGTGCCCCGTTTCCTTAAGAAACTGGCCACTCATGTGTCAAATTTTCCAGGCCAATTCCTAAACAGTTAAGTAACCTTATCCATAACCAGTCTCCAAATTATGTCATCAATGAAGATATTACAGGTCTCTGTTGCTAATTAAAAAATTATAAATTGGCATCAGCTTCTTCTGCATCACGACAATTTACACACCTAGTTAATCATTCAAAACTCCTCTTTCTTAAGTTGACCTGTTTCAAGAAATTTTTCTGCCGTATAGTACAAAATAATATGTCTATTTTTCAGAGTTCACCATACATTTTTGTTCCAGATTCTTTTTCAAAGTTTTTTATTATGGGATCCTTCCTCTCTTGATCAAATCCTTGTAGGCCTTTTTATTTTTAACATTATAATTACCTGATTCTTGATATCCCCACATGATATCCTCGATATTGGCAGGTGTTTTGGAGAATAAGCCAAAGCGCTTTCTTCATTTTATCAGGAATGCCTGATAGCCACAGATTCTGATGCTACTTTTTGTCATGCAGCTTTGACCAGTGTTCCACATGAGCACATCCCCTGCCCTTTGGGGCCGTCCCAAATGTTAGGAGGAGGCAGAGGTGACGTCCCCCTCACATCCCCATCTTTTCTGCTGTTTTTCTCACATTCCCAATGCATTTCAGAATTATTTTGGCATCCCAAGAAGTTTCCTATTTTTGGGTGGTACTTGGGGATGTCCTAACATCCCCGGGACATCACAGCACACCCCCAATCTGCTGAAAACGTCCTAGCTAAACTCCTAGCTACATCCCCCACATCAACAGTTGTCTAAAGAATATATTTGTAAAATTTAAAAATCAAAAATAGGGGGCCATTTTCAAACCGTTATTTTCATGATCAGTGACAATGTAACAACAAGATATTTATGTTTACAATTTCACGTTTGTATTTCAGCATTTGACTCAATTTTTTAGTTCAATTTTCAATGAAAATTGAATGTTCAATGTCAAGGACTCAAAGTCATAGAAGTTAATGTTATTTGAATTTCAGCTCTAAAGAATGTTAAATTATGTTTAACACTTTAATTATACCATTGAAAAGATATAAAATTAGTATTTTATAATTTTCTTGTATTTTTAATATATATTTTTATAGAAAACTTGCCGTCTCCCGGCAATCCCTCTGCCATACCAAAAATCCCAGATATATTTTGCCCTCCCGAAAACACGTCCCCCCTCCAAATGTCCTAGCAACTAAGAGAAAAATATGTTTTGATGCAGTCCATAGCTCTAATCCCTGCTTCTCTAGTGATATGCGACTCAAGATAACTTGCCGTAGGATATCTGGATAAAGGCTTGTGTCGAATTGAGGATTCCTCTAAAATATTAGCACGAATATCATTGTAAATTTCCAAAAATAACCGTTCTTCAAATATCAACTTTCCTAATCTAATATTGTTCCCTATGACAGATAATTTCAGAAAAAATGGATGTAGCATACATCCATTAAATAAACAAGAGTTTTCTCTCAAAACTTTTTTACTAAAAACCACTGCTATAACAACACAACCACCATAAGAATTACACTCCCAAAGCCAGATTGAAATTTTTCAGATATTTCAAATCTATTGCATATAGAATAGTAGGTCGAGATGGAGATAGCAGACGGACTACTTACAGTTGTTTGTGCCTTTGCCTTGGGACTCAAGTTCTCAAAGGAGGGTAGCGGTGGCAGTGTCGTGCCTTGGGGACTCGGGCCTATCTCTAGATCTATATCTATATATGTAAGCCCTCTCTATCTGGCAAGTCCATAACAGAAAATGGGATTGGGCCCCTCTATTTAGATAGGGATAGATAGGGCCGAGTCTCGTGGTCCTATATGTCTTATCTCCCTATATATAGAACTTGTTTCTTGTTCGTGGTCTAGAGAGTGTTGTCAGAGAGTGGTTGGTCCCATATATACCATATCCATATCCATATCTATATAGGGCCTTCAAGGGGGGATGGGGGATGGGCATCTAGATGGATGGGGTTGGCGGGCTCCCACTCTCCTCTCTATAGTTATGCTCCAATGCCCCCCTCTGTTTAGATAGGGATGGGCTTGCAGACTTTTATCCCAAGCCACAAAAGCCAGTTTATGTTAGAATGAGGTTGTTCCACAAAACTTTCTTTGAGTTTTTCGAATCAACCAATAACTCGCTTGGAGCTGTCAAAGCATTCTCGAAGCTGTCTTTATAAGTAGTATCTGTCCATCCAAAGTGAACCGTTCTTAAGTCCAATTTTTCAATGGGTTGTGAGAGAGAATGTGAATTTGCTGTTATTTGCCTCCTCATCCCAGGGAAGGAAATATCTATGCAGCTTTTCCTAATAACATATTTCCTTGGCAAGAATGGGTTACCCCCTCAGGAAGAGGTTGTCAACAAAATGCATATATAAGAAATGCTCAATAGCTCACTAATAACAAACTATACTAAGGACAAACCATGCAATCATAACCCCCAACTGACAGTTGTCAATTTGGCATTGGCCTTGCAGACTGCAATGGCATAACACATTTCAAGTTGCCCTTGCCAAAGACAAACTATAAAACAAAATTAGAGATAAAAATATGTCTATCAGCATAACATAAATATTTGTCCCTCTGCAACAAAAGATCGCATCAGAATTGATCAGAAACAAATCATGGATGCCAGAATGTGCAGATAACATATCCATGTGTATGCCATATTAGCCTGCACTTCATAAATTTTATACCACAAAAAGGGTCCAGTTCCCTTTCAACAACTGCATCCATGAATATGACATCTTAGCCCAGACCTAAAGGCCTTACACTCACCAACCTAAAGGACATAAGACATACGAGTGCAAAAATTCTATCTCCTCTACTTCAATTTCCTGATGTAAGATGTGTGCCTCTACTTCTAGACAACAGAAATCCTAAAAGCACTCGCAGTCAATCCATCTCGCTCAATCTCTTCCCCCAATCAGTCGAGAGCATAGTGACCTAACGTAAAAGGCCACTTCACCGGTACTACAGCCCAAAGATCAAAATTCCCTTTCAACACCACTTAAATTGGGACCTCGAAAGCAATCTTTACGCCCTCAAAGTACAAATCTCACATTACATACCAAATTGTCACTATATCGGTCTTACACAACCCCCAAACTACTTCTCTAGATATATAGACTTGATCTTGTAGTTGAGCATTTACTACAAAGCTTCCAGATCTAAAGAGATAAAAAAAATCTAAAATTTCCACTCAAAGCAGACAATATGTATTTTTACAAATTCTAGCCATGCTTCCAATCCTTCCTAGCTCCATTTAAAGACTAAATTCCATCGTAAAGATCCATACTTAAAATATACTACAAAACGTTTAAGAAAGCTTCGTTTCAAGTTTAAAATCCAACACTTTGAGCTCATTCAAAGCCAAAATTTAAAATATTACTGCAAAGCATTCAACGTCAAAATTTAAAGTATTGCTTCAAAGTCTTCCAGAATTTGACTGTCAAAATAAGGCGGCGAATGTTTACAAGAGGCAATTCATTACTTTTTTCAGTGTTAATTGTAACAATATTTCGTACCTTTTGTGAAAACCTCCGCAGCACCGGTTAAAAACCCTCCCTTTCGATAATTCAGCAGATCTACAGATCGACTCCCCTTGATAGCAGAAAATAAAACAAAGAGAAAAAACGCTGGACGAAACCCTCGTTTCGTTTTTTTTATTCTGCCGTTGAATGTTACCTGGTGCGGTTAGCCTTTTTTTTCCTGTATTTCGAGTGCCGGGAAGGTCGACAGTAGGCGTCCACTTACGATGGAATATTCGTCGGAAAAGAGCGGCGCCACGACCATCGGAAACACGAGAGCGAAACACAGGCGAAAACTGCGGGTGCCTGCAAAACTTCGTTGTAGGGTGGCCCCAAGCACAAAATTAGGCGTTTGCTTTGACTGAATGACACCCCTTTGACTCTCCTCTTCAAACTCGCTGATAAAAGTCAATAGTAAAGGATATAAATTTAATTGTTAAAAATTATAAACATTTAAAAGAAAATATAAAAACCTTTGGTGATGGTATCCAAGGCCGGAGAGTCATGGGAATCACTTTTGTATTAAGTTATTTTGCAAAAATATCAATTAATAGGTTTCAAATGATATATTATTTACATAATTATAAAGTTTGGTATTTAAATATTATTTTTATTTGTTTATTAATGATTAATTTAATTTTTAATATTATTAAAAAAAATTAATGAAACAGAGTTTATATTATTTATATAAATATATTAACATTTATAAAATTATTTATAAAAAAGTTGATGGCAAGAGAGCACACCACAATAATATTTTAGGTTTAGTTTACGAAACACAAACGACGTCAAAACTAACAAACATGGAAATAAATTAAGTCAAGCTTAGAAAAATTCTAATATATCAAAAAAGAGTAATTAAGAAGCAATAGTTAAGAAATTAGTAGAGAAGAGATCGTGATCACGAGGATCACCCCATCTGGAGCCTGGAAGATCTTTTCCTTCAACAACAGGGTCTCATCCAGAATCAGAGACGTATTGGTCACCTTCTTCTTGCACCTCATTATCCTGAATAAAGTGATAGGATGAAATTGCCAAATCAAGCCCAGGGAAGCCTTTATCTAGCTATGGTGGCTTGTCACCCTCGGAACTCCCAAGGATTAACTCCACTGCATTGGTCCATAAGAGGCAGAGAGCCTCACCGCTGAGCTTGCAGAGGATGAGGAGTCAGAAAGCCCCAACCTCCATGTTGGGCCAGGGGAGGAGAATGGTGTTGCTACGAAGAACCAGTAGCACGGTTATGAGAACACCGATAAAACCAACTACGACAAGGGCCACCCCAAAGAGCACCACTACCACCTCTCAATGGTTTAGTCCGAGGCAGGGAGGGTGGCACGAAAGCAACATTGTAAGGGGCATCACCCTAATGGTGAAGTAATTGTTACATGTGATCCATCTCCATAGCCACTTTGTTAGTATTTGCACTTGTATCTATGGAAGCACATTAGAAATAATTATAGCCTTATTATATATAAAAAAGTGAATGTTAGCAGAAACATTGGAGAATAGAGTTGAATTCCTTTCTTTCCATATTCAAAATAGAGATTCCACTCTAAAAGCATACCAGACTTGGGTGAATTGAGGGGGCATTTACGAGTTATCACCTAAGAGTGTGAAACCAACTGAAGGGGTCTAGGTGAAAAAGACTGAAAAAATCATGTATCTAAATCCAGGCACTTTGGTATTAAGGTAAAACCAAAAAAAGGGCATGAGAGTCTCTAAGTGCCCGCAAAATGGGCATCAGGGCTACACAACCCCTAATTGAATTAACTTTTTGCCTATAGTAAGCCTTTGATGAAGCAAACATCAAGCAAAATGAGCCAAATTAGGTTCAACACACACATACCAAACAATCTGAAAATGTCTCCCCCAAACTGTAAGGGAGGACTGGATATTCCAACAGCCATTAAGCTTGTTAACCATAGGTAGAGGCGGTGAAAATCATTTTTAACCTTTCTGACCAATGTAATTCTAGAAAGGGGTATCAACATACCATTTTCAATATTTCCATCAAGGGCAGGAAGAATTGATCATGATTTTGTGTAGTAGTTCCATTGGAACAACTTCCACAATCTCTTTGTAAGATTCTTTATCTGTAGAGGAAAGTTTTGTAAATACTAAAATCTAATTTATGTAGTAACTCAATCTTGTACACTTGGAAAATATTTATCAAGGTTGTACCTTTCAGTTATAGACCTATATGTTGCTAAAATTCTTGTGTTCACTATCTCTTTCTGCCTAAATTGATTATCCTTAGTTTGACCATTGTTATTTTGATGACTGGGTGATGCAAAGCATCTCAAGGCGATACGAGGTGCTAATATGCTCAAGAGTTTCATATGACCATTGTTAGTCTTGTTTGGGTGTTAGAGGTCTTATAGGGACTTTTTTTTTTTTTTTAGAGTCATTATAAGTATTTGGTGTTGTGTGTTGTTAGCCTTTTGGAAGTTTCCAGCCAAAAGAGAAAATTTGAAAATTTAAATTTTCTAACAGGGCTAGAGTGGTATTTTGGTTCTTTTGAGGAATACCAATGTTCATATATGTTTTTAATGGGTCCAAATAGGTCCTATGAGAGTGTGTAAGTGGTCTTACAACATGCAAGTCATCATGAGAATAATATGAGCCAAGAAAGTTGGTATGTAATTGCTATCCTACATGGAGTTGGCAAGAAAAGATAGTTATTTTTGCATGTCGACATAATAAGAGGTTGGAAATGCATGTAAGTGAAGTCAGGGTGTGTTGTAAGAGAGTAAAATTTCGTAAGATAGAGGAGGAGAGCCTGAAAAAGAATAAGAAAGTTTAAGATTCACCAGAATTATGCATGTTTTTGTAAATGTTATACCCTGATTCCTCGCCAAATAAACTAATTGATTATACATGGATATTTATAGTTGACACATTTGATTTGGTTAATTTTTACTAAGTTTTGAAATATATGTTGTTATGGGATAGTAGAATATTTCTTAGGTTACATGTTTACATTGCTATGAGTTAGTTGTAGTGTATGTATTTACATTAAGAACATGTTGATTTGTTATTTCAGTTATATTTCATGATGTATGTAGATCATAATGTTAAGATCTAACTACCTGCACGTTGTGAGGTTGATGAAGGAGAACTCATCCCTCAAAGCGTGACAGAGGGAGAGCATCATCACAGAGGGTGATGTAGATAGAGATGTCGGAAAACGACAAAGAAATTGGTTAGAACCCTACACACACCACATTAGCTAACATATGTTAGAGTGCATAATAAATGGTTTGCACAATGTGTTTATTTATTATTGTTTTAAATAGTTCTTTGTCATGATTTGTTAGTATATTTTAAATGGTTTAATGGAACTCATTTTGTGTGATTAGCATGTTTGATCATTAAATGTTAGTAGACATGTGATTTGCATAGGTAAATTAAATCTAGATTATTAATTTATGAAATTATCGTTAAATTGTTATGGCATTAGAAAGATGCTAATTAAATTAATAAAATTATAAATTTTTATAATTAATGTTATAGATAAATAAAAATTAGAAATTGTCATTTGAGAGGAAAAAATGGAAGGAAATTAAAAAAAAAAACAATAAAAATAAATAAATAAAAGGGAAAGGTCTAAATTAAAAAAAAACTAAAAGAAATAAATACATAAAATATTAACAAAAACAAAGAAAAGAAAAAAATGAGAAAAAACTTTTAAAGATAAAAGAGACTACGCCCTTTTAATATAAATGTAGATTATGAAAAGAATATCATGAGAAGGATATCAAAAGGAGAAAGAGGGGTGTAGCACATAGAGGATTCATATAAGAGAAGAGGCATTGGTAGACATTTGGTAGGAAGCAAGAACAAGTACAGAAAGAACAACCAAAGGACTACCAGGCAGGCACTTGGACTCATGACAAAACCTTAATTTATGTGTGTGTTTAGATAATCAATTATCATTGAATGAATTTGGCAAAGAATGATTAAACTAGGTGTTCTACGTAAAGGAGGATAAGTTGAACCAGGCATAGGCGTCGACCTACATACTTATATTTAATAGAGAATAAATTTATAGGTATTTGTATATTGATTTGTAATTTTATTTACTGAATATACAAACCAAATAGATTTATAAACTATTTTCATATATGTATAACAACCTAGGCATTTCACAGAAAGATTAAAAAATACTAAAACTAGGCGACTTTAAACTGGTTATACATTTGAAGAAGCTTTGAGTTGTATACACATATAGGATTGACATTTAATAACATAAACATATTTGAAAATCGATTTGCCTTCAATAGTTGGATGATTTGAATTTAGCAGCATCTCCATTAAGGCATAGACTTTGTTTACAGGAGTCAAATTTAAACATTCCAATCGACATATTCAGCTATGCATAAGTGGAGCTAGATAGAATGTACAATGATTCAAACTTAGAGAAATAAAAGATAGAAACTTGCATCAAACAACAAATTGAAAACTAAATGTATTTACTTATTTTAGTACTGTTAGAATTAGACCAAATTATTGCTTTATATGGAACAATAAGCATGTATATATTTATATGTGTGTATTTGCAAACACAAGGTCGTATAAATACATTTAGTGCCTTATGCAAGCAAATCATCATAACCTGGTATAGCGAGTCAGTATATAGGCAAATATCATCTATTTTAATCTTATTAATCGTCTACTCAGATCAGTATAGCAAGTCGATTGGGTACTGAAGTGTGGCGTGAGCCCATTCGGTGAGGCATTAGAACACTTAGAAACTGATTTATATATATACTGATATTACAAAAAGAAAAATTACAACATGTTATTTTATACTATATAGTTGTTGGGTATACAAAGTATTAACAACTATTTGTGTAGTCCAAAAGAAAATATCAAATAGCTAGTCGATTCATAAAGAAACAAACTATTAGATAGATCGTTATTTAATTTTGGGGAACAAATTAACAAGCTTAATTGATTTGTTAAGTTTGGTGAATCGATTTATTAACTGGGAAGTTAAATCACATGTTATAGTGCATCAAATTGGTTAAAATAGGTCATATTTAAATAATAAGATTTACATGTTTAAACGTCCTAAACAACTAATTGGTATAAGTGATAATTTGGATAATATTAAACTGAGGAAATTGTATTAAGTTCATAAATATACTTTGGGATGTGTATTCCAATGAATAAACTTTTACATGTGTACATATAAAAATACGAATGGGGTTTGTGAAATGTGGATCAACGGAGTTAATCTTGTAGCGAGATGTAGGATGCTAGGTTTAATCGGATTTAAGAACTATGAATGAGGTAACCATAGCCAAATGATGAATTTGATCAGGGAAATGTATACATAACCTCAACTTGATCTAGATGGCTTGTTTATTATTATTATTCCAATGTTGAATTGATAGTTGATCTATTCTAGTAAAGGATTGCTTGGAAACCTTATTGGGATGAAAAGGATTGGAGGCATTTATTTGTAGTCAAAGTATATTGGAAATCATGATGTAGCTTTTTAATTAGGCATGAGGGCATAAATAACTCAACGTAGTCTTTTAGTATCATGTGATAAGCCTTATAATATGCTCGAGAACACTTGTTATATGTAGTTTATAGTGCAAAACTTGTTGTACAGATATAAAATTATATTAAGCTACGTATTTATGAATTATTAATGTTATGCTTAAAAGAACATAAGTATACTTATGCCTACTAGCCTATACTTGAACGTAGAGGTGTGATCTTCTAACTATAGTTCCACGAGTGGTTATAAATTATATTATAAAATTATGTATAATAAAGCTTTATGTATTGTGTGCATACAACTCCTGAGAATATAACAAATGCTAAATTGGAGTATTATATGTTTCATGTGAATTGACACTTACTTTGTTATATCTAGTTGTTTGAATAGAACCTTGTGTTTCCATGTATTTATGACTATTTTATTTAATTGGTAGTGATACTTATTAGTTTTACTTAAAAACACTAGACTATGATAATATTGGTTATCATAGGGTGTAGTATGTTTAGAAACTAATTATGGTAATTAAAATTTGCAGTTAAATATGTATTTTATCCTAGTGGTATAAATTGTAGTCATTATTTTTAATATGGAATAAATAATAATGTGAGATTCATTCATATGTTTGATGGAATATATGTATGCTTTTTTATTACTCTTATGCTTAGCATGTTATGTGATATGATTACTAGTAGGATGTAAATCATATGAATCTTTTGGTTATATTATGTCAACCAATCTCACATTACTGATACTGAATAAGGAGTTAGATGAACTTCATTGGCTTACTAGCATCATAATCCCAGATGAAGGTAATCCGATCAAGTGGTGTATATGAATTTTGATCGATCTATAGATCACTATTATTTATTATTCTTGAAAACTTTGGCTAAAATAATATTTAGTGAAACATTGTCATTTCATGAGTATGGTTTACATGTTTGTGTGACATCTTTCCATGAAATGGATTTTCTATAATACAATGCATTTTTAGTTTTATAAATCATACAACACACAAGTACTAGCTTGTCTCTCTAGATTCTCGCACCATCACTATCTACTCGTCCATGAAGGGAGGGCCATTCCCTAATGGGATTAGTGTGGGGGATCATTAGTTCATGGTTGGTGTGAAAAAGCGCTTGGATGATGCTCTCCCTTGAGACAACATTACTTACGTGGAGATGACACTTGAGATTTTCACATATAGTAAAGTTCAGGAAACTATGCTCCGAAGAGCCATGTATCTTATATATATATACATTGTGTTGTATTGTACTTATTATTAAAACATTATCATGAAGAGTTGTAATTACTTATTATTGAACATTGATAGTAGTGGTTGTAGGCATGTATCAACAATGGCTAGTTAACTGTAATTACTTTCTATATTTGTATTGAGATGTATTTCTTATGATGATAATGATCAGAGATGTATGATGTGGAATACTTCATTTACAATTATCTTGTTTAGAATATTTATATGATCACTAGTTATATTCTCATGGTGTAATCTATTTATATTATATGTATTTAAAATTTAAAAAAATATGCATTTCTAAGTAAATCCCAATGGGGATGTTACAGTAAAAGTTTTGTGTTTGAATGTTTTAAGAACAAAGTGATCAAGGAATAAAAGAATGTTTTGGTGAGCATTTGTGAACTTGCATGAGTTTTATGACATGTGAGAAATCTAGATTTGTTATTATCTTTACATGGAGTGGATTCACATAAATATTTTCAAACAAGGAGGAGTTTACCTTCAACACCATCCATTGAGAAGCAATTATGTGTTAATGCATTGTAAAGAAGGTCAAGTAAGTAGTGTAAATTTGATGGTTGTCTATGTCGTTATTAAATTTTTGGGGTTTTAATAATAGTGAAGAGTTGTAGGCTATGAGAACAAGCCATTTGGAGGCTCAAACTTCCCTTGAAAGTGTAAGAGTTAAAGAGCCTTCACAAACAATCATGTTCTACACACAAAATTCTGCAAATTGGAGTTTAAGAGCCCTTTTTTGATTGTTCAAGACCAAATAATGTTTGGAGAAGTTGAAATCAAGTTAGACAGAGCTTTTTCAGGTCTTACAAGTATTTGAAGTGCCTTATAACTCAAAATATCCCATTGGTAAGCTCTTAGCCTTGTATAGGCCTGTCTAAACCTAGAATAAGGTTTTCAAATTGAAAATTAAATAACTTGAATTGCCACCTTTAAAATCTCATGAAACTTTGTGATCCTATGTTATTTGGCATGGTCGAAATGATTTTGTATTTTTTGAGTCAGTACAAGACTGTACAGTATAGTTTATATAATTGTTTGTTCAAACTAGGCCTAAAGAGACCTAATTGATAGAAGAGGTGTTGAAATAGGTAGATCCCTTGAGAGTTGTGAACCAAAAATTTATGTGAAGATGAAAGAAGATAATAGGTGTCCAAAAATGTCTTTAGATTGTCTGGAAGCCATATATATTGTGCACACTTTTTTGTTTTGTCTTCAAATAGGGCTATAAGAATCTAGGCAAGAAAGAAAAAAAGAGTGGTGGTTTGAGATTTCTAACCTGGAGTTTGAGTATTATGTTTGGATATGTATGGAAGATGTAATAAATAGGTGAATGGCCATGTGAGACTTAATTTTGGAGTCAAGAACCATGGAATCATGTTTTAGGATTTTAGGCCTATGAACCTCTATCAAAGGATGAACAAGCTTAAGGAAAGAATGGAGAGTGAAGTGATAGAAGATCTATATGAGAGGATGATGGTGATGTATTATGAAGGATGAGAGTGCAAAGGTATATGAATAGTGTTATGTCTTAACGAGAAAGGACTATATGCATGTAAAGAGCCTTAGGCACGTAGTGAAAGCAAGAATGGACAAGGTGTCAAAAGACAATCAATGTACCTACATGAATCAAGAAAATTAGAGATGAATGAAGGCATTAAAATCAAATATCAAAGCTATGAGAATCAATGGAGGTAGTGTAGGCATCAACTCTACATCAAGTGGTATCAAAACAGGTAAGCTTTTGGAATAAGTTTATGATTTTGAGTAGTATAGGTTGTTATTTGAGGTTACATGATGCTAAGCTATATGAATGAATTAGAGAGGCAAAAAAAGAGTTAAAGAGTTTCTGGTAGAAGATCATCCCTAAGAAGAGAGCTAGTAGAAGCTCAAAAGAGAGAGACTCCAAGAAGAGACTTGTAGTTCCAAGGTGAAAAAGGCTTGGATAAGAGTGTCAATAGACTAGGTAAAGGAGAGAACCTAGGTTGAGACACCAAAACAAGGTGAAAAAGACTTGCTTGGGAGAAGATGAAGATAGAGAAGGCAAAGGAGAGGAAGGGATTGGCTGAGTTAGAGTACCACAATGAAATAAAGAAGAAGGAAGACCCAAAGAGAAAGGGGTTGGTTATTTAATAAGAGATGAGTGAGATAGATCAAAGGTAAGAGAGGATAAAGCTCTTGCTGGAGCTCATGCAAGAAGAAAAGAGTTAATGATATAGATGAGTAATGAGGAAAAAGAGAGTTAAGTGGCCTATAAGGCTACTCATGGAGAGAAAAAGAAAGATTGTCTTGAGAGATAATGAGAAGAAAAAGAAGTTGTGTAGGCAGTTCAAGGAGGAGATGAATAAGTTCACATGGATTGAACAAGTTGGTAGATAAGAGAAGGGTGAGCAACACCTTAAAGAGAATGAGATAGTCATGGAAGCAAAGCAACCTAAGAAAGATAAGATAGAGGAAATCAAGCCTCAAACTTTTAAATTTGATGATTTCTTGTCACTATGTATGCATGTACAAAAGTGAAGTAAGAAGAAGTCCATTTTGAGGTCATAAAACTTGAAAGTATGAAGGAAAGCAAGTATGAACAACATGATTATGTTGAAGAAGAAGATGATTGGGTAACCATGTATGGATATTTGCAAAAAGATGAAGATGTTTTGTACAAGGAGACAATTGAACTCTTAGATAAATGCATGGAAAGAAAGAGTGAAGTTGACGCACCCTATGAAAGGTTTGCATAATTTGGTGTGTAGAAAAATGTGTCTAAACTGACACATGTTGAAAACAAACTTCAAGAACAAGTTGTTACATCAAAATTTAATGAAAAATAATATAAATATGAATCACTTATTGAATCGCTTATAAAACTTGATATGCAGCAAGAGGAGGTGCCTAATTGGACACATAATGAATATGAAACTTAGAAACAAAGAATGGTACAAAACATAGTGTCTTGTTAAGAGGAAGACAAGAATAAAAATAAATGTTAAACAGTCACGAAGATTGAAAATGTTAAGCAACAAAATACAAAGCAAACACAAGGACAAATGTATGAAGACAAACATGCAAATTGCAAGTTGCATGAAATGGTCAAAAATGAATAATAAGGATATGGTTTGACCCCTCAAAAATGATATAAGAAGATGGTGAAGCAAATAACAAAATAAAACACAAATATGTGGTATGAAGCAATGGTATCTAAAGCAAGAGAAAGTATGAAGGCAAGGAGCAACCATATATAAAGAACAAGTTGAAAGAAATGCAAATTTCCAAAATTGAAGAAGTTAAATACATGAAGTTTGAAGACCAAGCAATAAATGAAGATAAATCAGAGATGGAAGAGATGGAAGATGAAGTGGACAAAGAGTTGTAGTAGATCATGTACTTCATGGAGGCAGAGGATGAGTTGGAAAAAAAGCAAGACAAGATAGAAGACAAAGACACAAGAAACAACTAATAAGAAAGTATAAAGACAAAAGGAAAAAAACAAACAAGAGGAGATCAGAATATCATAGGAGGAATAATTTGAAAGCAAAGAAGAAGTTAGACAAGGCACATTTGAGCAGGAGCTCAAATTCTCCCACTTAGAGAGAATGATGCAGAGCATCACAAGGTGATATGAGGTGTTAGTATGCTTAAGGGTTTCATATGGTATTTTTTGGGTGTTAGAGGTATTATAGGGACCCTTAGGATGTTTTAGATTCATTTTAAGTATTTGGTGTTGTGTGTTGTTAGCCTTTTAGAAGTTTCCTGCCAAAAGAGAAGATTTGAAAATTTAAATTTTCTAACTACGCTAAAGTTGTCTTTTAGATCTTGTAAGGAATACCAATGTTCACAAATGTTTGTAATGGGTCCAAATAGGTCCTAGGAGAGTGTGTAAGTGATATTCCCATGTGAAATTCATCATGAGAACAATATGAGCCAAGAAAGTTGGTATGTAATTTCCACCCTACATGGGGTTGGCAAGAAAAGAGAGTTATTTTTGCATGTTCGCATAATAAGAGGTTGGAAATGTAGGTAAATGAAGTTAGGGTTTGTTGTAGGTGATTATAAATTTTTACGATAGAGGAGGAGAGTCTAAAAAATAACAAGAAAGTTCAAGATTTACAAGAACTTTGTTTGTCTTTGTAAAAATTATGTGTTTAAATGATTTAAGAATAAAGTTATTAAGGAATAAAATAATGTTTTGGTGAGCATTTGTGAACTTACACGAGTTTCATGGTACGTGATATATATGTGTGTGTGTGTGTGTGTGTGTGTGTGTGTGTGTGTGTGTGTGTGTGTTGTTATATTTTCATGGAGTGGATTCACATAATAATTTTTAGATAAGGAGTTCACCTTCAACAACGTTCATTGAGAAACAATTATGTGTTAATGCACAATCAAGAAGGTCAAGTAAGTAGTGCAACTTTGATGGTTGGCTATGTGGTTATTGAACTATTGGGATTTTAATAATATTGGAGAGTTTTAGGCTATTATAACAATCCATTTTGAGGCTCAGACTTCCCTTGAGAGTGCAAGAGTTAAAGAACCTTCACACACAGTCATGTTCTGCACACATGATTCTACAAATTGGAGTTTAAGAGCTCTTTTTGTTGGAAATATTGTCATTGATGTCAAATGTCTAGAATTTTTGGTGATAAAGGCCCCATTGCATTTGATGATATTTGTAATAGATATATCTTGGCTAATGTGAGTTAATATTTATTTAATATTAACGAATATATTTTTGGTTGCATATGAGACAAAAGAAGGGCCCATGGAGAAGTTAAAGAGCCACGAGGTAAAGACAAAAGAAGGATGGGACACATTTTCCCATGAAGAGTTATCTTGGGGAATTCCAAGAGTCACCAAGTGAAGACAAAAGAAGAAGGACACAATTTCTCATGAAGGGACACTTTAAGGAATACGAAAAGTCACCAAGATAAGGACAAAAGAGGGAAGGACGTTTTTGCTCATAAAGGGTCACCACATGACTTTTCAAAGGCAAGGATATGAAGGGTCATACAAGTTTGGCGCCATTTTCCATGAGGATTGAAGGGTCACAAAGGGGGAAGGCCAAAGGTCATTTGGAAAGTTATAAATAAAGGCTTGAGAAGCCATTTGTAATATGTGTGAGAGAGGTTGATTTGATATTGTAATATCTAGCTTAGAAGAGCATTTGTGAGAGATGAATATGATTTGTATTTGTTATATCTAGCTTAGAAGAGCAAAGGTGAGAGAGAGGAAAGAGATGTTGTAATGAACTATCATTTGTTGAGATAGCAACATTGAGAGATAGTTGTGTGGTATACACAAAGGGGTCGGTGTTCCTGTGGGTTGGTGCTCATAACTAGTTGCTGGGTTGGTGCTCGACAAAGGGGTTGGTGCTCTTGTGGGTTGGTGCTCGGCAAAGGGGTTGGTGCTCCTGTTGGTTGGTGCTCACGAATAGTTGCTGGGTTGGTGCTCAGCAAAGGGGTTGGTGCTCCTGTGGGTTGGTGCTCACGAATAGTTACTGGGTTGGTGCTCACCAAAGGGGTTGGTGCTCCTACAAGTTGGTGCTTGCGAATATTGTTTGGGTTGGTGCTCATTCATATACTTGAGATTGTCCTCCGTGGTTTTTTCCACATTGGGTTTCCATGTTATGTCTAGTGTCTCTCTCTTGTGTGGTGTTCATTTTTTTAGTTTTATTGCATATCTTGAATGTTTGATTAAGTGAAATTTGATTAAGGGAAAGTTTTATAAGATATATGATATACTGATTCACCCCCCCTCTCAGTATATCCCGTGCTTAACACTTTTATGATTGTTCAAGACCAAAGAATGTTTGGAAAAGTTGAATTCAAGTTGGTCAAACCTTTTCTAGGTCTTATAAGTATTTGAAGTGACTTAAGACTCAAAATATCCCATTTGGTAAGCTCTCGGCCTTACACAGGGTTGTCTAAAACTAGTTTAGGGTTTTCAAATTGAAAATTGAATAACATGAGTTACCACCCTTAAAATCTCATGAAACTTTGTGATCTTATGTTATTTGATATGATCTAGATAATCTAGATAATTTTGGAGATTTTAAGTCAGTACAAGACTGTACAGTATGGTTTCTATAACTATGTGTTCATACTAGGCTTAAAAAGACCTAATTGATAGAAGAGGGTGTTGATATAGGTGGTATCCCTTGAGATTGAGCTAAAACTTTGTGTGAAGCTAAAATAAGATAATGGGTGTCCAAAAATGTCTTTATATTATCTGAAAGACATATATATTGTGCACACCTCCTGAATTTGTCCTAAAATAGGGCTACAAGGAGCTAGGAGAGAGTGGTGGTTCGAGAGTTCTAACCTAGAGTTTGATTATTATGTTTGGATATGTATGGGAGATTTTATAGACAGGTGAATGGCCATGTGAGACCCAATTTTGTAGTCAAGAACCATGGAATCACATTTTAGGCTTTTAGGCCTATGAACCTCTATCAAAGAATGAACAAGCTTAAGGAAAGAATGGAGAGTGAAGTGATGAAATATTTGTATGAGATGATGATGGTGATGTATTATGAAGGATGAGAGTGAAGAGGTTTATAAAGAGTGTTGTGTCTTCAAGATTAGGAAAGAATATATGCATACAAAGAGCCTTAGGTACCTAGTGAAAGCAAGAATGGACAAGGTGTTAAAAGACAAGCAATGTAACTACATGAATCAAGCAAATCAAAGATGAATGAAGGAATTAAAGTCATATATTAGATCTAGGAGAATAAGTGGATGTGAGTTTAGGCATTAGCTCTACATCACTAGGCCTTCTATATCATACAAAAATATTTAAACTTGATTATTATCCTTCACTATCAATTCTAAACCTATACCTTTTTTCTAACTTATTGGACAATTGCGTTCTAGATAGACACCTACATCAACACACATGTCCACTTTTCCTATAAAGCTTCTAATGCCCAAGAGCCATCCAATTTACAAATAAAACATATCTTAAAGGTCACCCTATGTACTTTAGTGTGAGATATTTCCAAAAGGGATTAGTATATATACAAGATCAACCCTCATTCATTCCTCACCTATACATTACATGCAACTAACAAAGTTATATACCAAAAAGCACTAAATCAAGTATTTAAATGAGAAAACTTGTCCTATTCATCCATATTTCTATATTAGTCAAAGGATCATTATTTCTATAGGTTTGAAGCATTCAAAGAGCAGTTTATGAGTCATATTTTCCATGTTACAAGTTTGGTCATTGTATGTCTTTGCTTATCATACACTACTTTTCACACACACAAAACAACATATAGGGGAGAACTACACTAATCTAAAGCCCTCTTTAGGGTATTGGCTATGTAGGTAGAGCCCATTGACAAAGGAATCCTTAGGGCAACTCAACACCATGAGCCCACTAACCCATTTTTCCATAATCACTCCAAGGGTGAGGAAGCTAGGGTTTTGATCATTTCACAAAGAGTGATAAATTGGGTGCATGATATGTATATATTAGAATAAATGTGATATAAAAGACATAAGTCTCTAGTTTATCACATCTAGATCTACTCAATATTACGTACAGGATACATGCGATAAGGTTAGACACCTGTGTCGACACAACTATCTAGATCCAACACAAGCATCTGAGACCACAAAAAGAATATTCCTGTAATCTGACAATTGTTCTAGGATCATATTTTAGGACATTTCTAACCTATCCCAAATCAAATATGCATGAGCATAGTAAATCAACTAAGTATCATTTGATTCCAATTCATTGCAATATCTATCAATAGTTGTACTTTACTATTTTTAGTAATCTCAGTTGTATAAATTAATAATAGTGTTTATGAGTTTCTATTAATTGGCCTACTTATTATGGTAATTCACCATCCTTGTGTGAAATCTAATCTAATACCCCTTAACCATAGATAATACCCTTATTTAAATTTAAGGATAAACATTTGGTGAACCTAACCTTTGGTCTCCAAACCCTAGTTGACCTAGGGTTCCCTGATTTACTGTTTGTCTGAATTCTAATTGTTGATTTTAAAGTATTCAAATTTAAGAAATTATGATTTATTTTCCTAAAATCATGTTAAATATGGATACATATACTAAGCACTTTAATTTTCAATATCGCATTATAGTCATTGTTTGTTGTCTTGTTCATATTGTTAATTTTTTTAAAACAATCAAATCAGAGAATGATCCTAATCAAGATAAAACTCAAATTTCCCTTTACCAATCTTGCTGCAATAATATTGAACCTCTTCTTCCTAACCCTAAAGAGGGTGATAGTTACCATCCCTCTAATCAGGGCCATGTTATCACTCATTCATTGCATTTCATGCATGATCACAAGAAATCAACTAAATCCATCATTGTATACATCAAAATAAAGGTGATAGAAAACCTATAAGGTTATAGTTAGTCACACTTATATCCAATCAATATTCTGTACAAAACACTTATGGTAAGGTTAGACACCTGGATCGACACAACTATCCATATTTGACACAAGCATCCAAAGCCACAAAAAGAATTTCATAAAATCTAATGACTATTCTAGGATCATCTTTCAATATATTTATAGCCTCTTCCAGATCATATATGCACGAGCACAATAAATCAACTAAGTATCATTTGATTATAATTCATTGTAATATCTATCAATAGTTGTACTTTACTATTTTTAGTAATCTCAGTTTTATAAATTAAGAATATTGTTTATCTATTTTTTTTATTGATTGGCATGCTTAATATGTTAGTTCACCATCCTTGTGTAAAATTTGATTGGCATGCTTAATATTTATAATTGCTAGTTTTAAAGTATATAAAATTTAAAAATATGAATTTATTTTCCTAAAATCATGTTAAATATGGTTACATATGTTGAGCAATTTTATTTCAAATATCACACTATAGTCATTGTTTGTTGTCTTGTCTACATCATTAAAATTTTCAAAACAATCAAATCAGAGAATGATCCTAATCAAGACAAAACTCAAAACTCTCTTTACTAATCTTATTACAATAATATTTAACTTCTTCTTCCTAACCTTAAGGAGGGTGATAGTTGCCATCCCTCTAACAAGGTCCATGTTATCACTCCTTCAAGGGGTAATGTAGATGGTGTGTGTATGTGTATTCAATTTGAGGTACCTAGGGTTTGTACTTATGAATCCTTAAAATATCATATCATCCTTATGAGTAAGTCAATAGAAGACTTACAAAATAATTTCAGTTCTAAGGTCACATAATTGGAAAATATTACATACCTGTAGAGCCTAAAATTTGTTAGTGTTAACCATGTGTCTACATCTTCCTCTAGTAATATTATACCCATCAAGGTTTCATATCCGAATGAAAGGTCACAATAGAATATATCTAAAACAAGTTATTCAAATATTATACCAAACACTACTAAGATTTCAGGTGAAATTCTAAGAAAAATGCTTCAAAGCAAAGTGATCCAACTACCTCCTATACAACCTCTTAGAAGGTCAAAATACTATTGTTCATATCATAGAATGCACAAGCATCATACCAATTATTGTCTTGTCTTTAAGAACAAAATACAAAAGATAAATGGTAGTAGTGGTCATATAATTGATACATCAATCAAGTAACCCACTCACATTATGAGTATATCTCCTAAAGCAAAAGCACAAAAAGAATAAATATGGGCACCAAAGAATAATTTAGAGTAAAAACAATTGCAAATGCCAAACCTAGATTAAGAAAATATTTAAAAAGTAAAATCAAACCAAGAAATGGATACAAATCTACCTCTCAATAATGATACTCAGATTTCAAAACAACATTTACAACAATTTGGTTATTGTGGTCAAGGATTGGGAAAACATGCACAAGGCATCACTTCTCCTATCTCTACATATGATCATAATGATCAACAAGGCTTCGGATATAGTGTTAATAGTAATGTAAATCATTGGAATATACATTTTTTCAATGCAAAAGAGAAAGAACCTACA
This sequence comes from Torreya grandis, assembly GCA_037957365.1. Classification (NCBI taxonomy): domain Eukaryota; kingdom Viridiplantae; phylum Streptophyta; class Pinopsida; order Cupressales; family Taxaceae; genus Torreya; species Torreya grandis. Next base: position 5,150,460 of record JARHVA010000516.1, read on the forward strand.
AATGAGAACAAGTCAAAGAATAAAACAGAAATATAAAAGGTAACATTACAAAAATAGTAATGGGCACATCGAACATTTAGAATAGGATTTCTAACAAAATAAGTCAAAATGCGAAAGACACTTGACAAATCTAATGTTCCAAATATGGAAATAAAGGAGGAATCTACAAGCCTTTCTTCAAATCAAACCAAATTCACTACTCATATAAATAGTAAACAATCTTCAAATGAATAGTTTAACAAAATATGTTATGATTCCCACATAATCTATTCATACCCACAAGACTTGATACATATCAAATAAATCCATCACCAAAAAATGAGAAACCAAATGCAAATAAATGCAAACCAAAGATACCAAGTAAAAACTTACCAAAAGTTGTTAATGGGTCAGTGGTGTGTTTAAAAGCCTCGAGACGAGAGGGTACAATGGAATGGGTGCCTCCCCCTCTAGGATAATTTAAAATGAATTTTGATGGGGCTGCTAGGGGAAATTAAAGGGCATCTGGATCAAGATTTGTTATCTGAGATTGTGCGGGTTTACTCATTCAAGCTGCATTAAAGAAGTTTGTAGATGGTACTAACAATGAGGTGGAGGCACAAGCTCTCATCTTGGGTTTGGACATCCTAACAAAATGTGGGATTGAGCAAGTCATTATTGAAGGCAACTTAAAGGTATTTATTTAGGATTTAAGGAATATGAAAGATTGATCATGAAATATCAATAACATCTTAAATCATGTTTAGGGATTGATGGACAAATTTAGCTTATAAGAGGATTCCCTTTGCTTTTGTGAAGCAAAATCTATGACATACAGTCTTGCCAATAAGGAAGTGGAACATATTGAAAAAATCATTATTGATAATGGTTGGAGTAGTTGGTGTTTTGAAGGGACATCATCTTAATGATATTATTTGGGGAGGTGTAACTTTCATGATGAGTATGTCGCCTTTCATTGGCTTTGAATTGATATTGGATGGTTCATTCCCCACATGTGACATTATCTCAATGGTTTTATCTCGAAGCTAGTGTAATAGATGGTGCTTTCATTATAGGTTATCTCCCTTGTCCATACCTTCACATCTATCTTATCAAGCCTCTAACGATTTCAATACCGTGGATTACATACCCCAAGTGGCTCTTAATGAACCTCTTTTTCGTGTTTAATCAACCACGAGTAAAATGGCTTTGGTTGATGGGTGACTGATGGACTCATGGTTGAAACAAATTTTTATGATTCAAACTAGAAGTGTTATATAGGCCATTAAGGAAGTAATAGTCAATTTGCCCTAGATACTAGTTACAACGTGAAAGTCAATTCCCTGGTGGTGTTGACATTTATTTGGAACCTCCTCTTCATCTCAAAATATAACCAATAAACATTATTAGTGGTAAGCAGGATCATTTGACCTAGTTTTTTAGTTGGCCCAGTAGAAGCAGTAGAGGGTTTTGTTTAGGGTAGTCAACACTAACTTCCCTTCTTAGCTCATAATTAGATAGGGCTAATCCATCTATGGACTTTCTATTAGCTGGAGGTAAAGTATTTTGAAATGGTGTAACATCTAGAATTTCTGCAAAATTGCTTAAAAACCCTGGCTTGGAGGGTTATTTTCTACTAAATTTAGACTAGAGTGATATGTAATCCCCCATGGCCTCGGTAGTGGAGGCCACCACCAAATAAACTCTTATAGGTTGGCAGATGCAGTTAAATCCTTCTTGAGGTTGTTTGGAACTTCACTCCAATAGCCACAAGATTCTCCACCAAGGAAGGGCACATGTCCAAAGGTTCAATGAAGGGCAATTACAATCCATATGTAGGCTCATTTGGCTAAAATGAAAGTAGTGCTAGGTATTGGGGGGTGTTAATGAAAATACGAGTAGGCAAGTCATGGTTCTAGAGGTGGAAGGTGACTAATCCATGTACTAGTGGACCTAGGTATGATTCAAATGATGGTAAAGTATGAGTGAAAGTGAGATCTGGAGGATGTGGTATGGAGTAGTAAGGTGATGAATAATTAGTCAGGTGACTGGTAGAGGTTCTCCACCTGGTGGTAGTGGCACCCTGACAAAGGTTTCCATTGGTTTTTAGTTGGGTTATTTTTCCCTTTTTTAATTTTTGCTTGATTGTTATTTGGTGTTGACCTTTGGGGTGGTTGGGATTTGGCTATATATGTGCCCTTTAAAACTAATATTTTTCTAGGTTTTCATTTCTTTTGGTGTTCTTGTTTCCTCATGTTCATCCTTTTTTGTAAACATCGTTATTTTTTATTAATAAATCAGGTGAGGGACCATCTATCAGAAAAAAAAAGCTTACCAAAAGAACATGATACACTTTTTGATTTTGTTATGCACACATATGGCACATCTCATCCAGGAAAGGTTGTACATCTTTTGATCCTTGCATATTCTTATCCTCATCTCAAGGTCATTGGATAAATTTTGCATCTTAAAATTTTCTAGAACAAGTAAATATGTTCCTATTATTACTACTTCAACTAAACTATAGAGCACAAAATGATGGGTTATATTAACCCCTACTCCTTTTATTACCTCTTCAAGACCACAAAATCCTATGACACATACATAGAGTATTGCAGAGACTATAACACTGAATATTACACCTATACATGCTCCTCGATAATACCACTAGTTTGTCATACCATATCCAATGTTCAGAGCATTTCCAGATGAAAATCCCTTAGATGGGATACTTGCCTAGACTTTGCCTTTTCCAAAAAAAAAGTAATATTCCAAAAATACAAAAAACATTCAGATAATTCAAAATACCAAACAAAATTCAGCATGTTCTTATTTATATTGTTTCTTATGCATATGTTGTTTGTTTCATGTTAATAGATAATATATCATTATTTTCTTATATACACATATGTTTCATACTTATTTTGAGTATGATATAGGTGTACCTTGATACATGATATTTGTACATACATATGTTAGAACTTCCCTCCACTCATGTCCTAAGTGTGTTATAGGCATCTTCTTCTTTGATCACGATACACCCAAGTTATATTATTTTATTATCACTTTCCATTATCCTTGTTTTCATTTATGCACTTCCCTGAGTGTGTTCCTTGCTTGTCATTGTATTGCCTATTTTGAGCATTTAAATATGCTCCATTGGTTGTCTCTCATGCCTTTGTTTGCCTATTTTGTCATTTGGATATGTCATTGCTTGTTGTATGTGGACATTTGAATATAACACTATATGTTTTATGTACATTTGACTAAGACATGTCCTTTTGATTGTGTGGCATTTGAACATGCCTCTTGTGTGAGGTCTCCTTGGATCGTTTCTTGTTATTTTGTTTTTGAGTGTTCTTGTGTGTGTGCTTGATTATTTATTAAGATTGTATTGTTACTCTCTAGATGTTTCTATGATATACAATATGCATCTTGGGACTTGATGTGATCACATACTGTGGGTTTCAATGTTATATCTACCTAGACATGTTACTCATATATGTTACATGACCCATACATAACTCATAAAGTTATCTTATCTTTTTGAAGTAAGGTAACTACCAAATTATATTCCCTTTCACCTCAAAAGTGAGGAATATCAATGGATTCATGTTTTCCACACTTTCACAATTTTAGATTATAGTGGGGGCATGTCAAAAAACAAGACCTCCATACTTAATCAGTTCTCAACATCTCATGATTATAGTAGGGGCATGTTATGGAAACATGTTCTCCACATTTTACACCAGTTTTTACATTCTCCAAATTCAGTGGGGGCGTGTCATAAAAACATGCCTCTACACTTGCATTGATTTTAGATTCACCATATTTCATAGTTATATGATATAAAAACATATTTGTTGCAACATTCTATACATCAATATCATTATTCTACCCAGATTTTAGCTTCATACATATATGATATATATATGTTATGCAAAGGGCACCTAAAATTGCAAAATCAAATCATTTTCTAGATTTCAAATACTAATATGGACTTTTATCGTCCCTAGGATGGACTTTTATGGATTGTTATTGATCTAATCTATTGTAATATTTGGTTCATCTTTGGAAGGTTGGGTTGATTAAATCACTCAATCATATTAAGCTTATAAGTTAAATTTGATTAAATTAGATAATTTTACTAGACTTATAGGTTGGATTGTATTAAATCATCCACCCTCACTAGATATATATTGTGAGTTGATTATATTTCTCTAACTCACCAGATTATGCACATATTTGGGTTGCATGATTGAGATGAAATAAGCTCAATGGTCATGGGGAAACTCACTTTGATACCAAGGTTGGGGGAATGTGTCCTCCAATATGTACATATATATGCATTTGTAGGTTCATATCTGTCCTGATCTTAGATTCAATGCTTCATAATGAGGCATCCTTTCAAATCAAATTGCCGAGAGGCAAGATGGTTGCATCAACACAAAGGTGTACTCCTAACCTTGCTCTTTCTATTTTCAAAAATATAATATTATTTCAATTTCATATTTCATACACTAATTATATAATGTAACTTGCTCTTGGTTGTAGGTCAGTCACCAATAAAGCACTCAAGTTGGGCTCACACAAAGAAAATGTGTGTATACACATCGAGAGGTACACATTTATTTCATTTAAACTATTAATTTTATTACTAGATTTAAGGGGGTAATGCATACTTAAATTTTATTTATGTACTACATCAGGCTTATACACTTAAAAAATATCTATCATGGTCCTACCTTTTAGTTCTAGACCTGCCTGCTACCGAAAGGCTCCCATTCACTATCTTTTTGTGCCTAAATTACTTATCTCTTAGTCTAAACATTATTATTCTAGTGAACATGCTTCATATACTATGAAAAAAGATCTAAACATGATTTTTATCCTTCACTACCAGTTCTACACCTGTACCTATTTTCTAACTTCTTGGACACTTGTGTCTTAGACAACCACCTGTGTCGATGCAAGTGCCCACTTTTCCTACAAAGTGTCTAGTGCCCAAAAATCATCCAATTTATAAATGAAACATATCCTAAAGGTTTGCCTAAGTGCTTTAGTGTGATATATTTCTAAAAGGGATTAGTATACATACAAGATCAACCCTCATTCATTCCTCACTTCGAAACCACATACAACTCGCAAGGTTATATACCAAGAAGCACTCGATCAAGCATTTAAGTGAGCAAACCTACCCTATTTATCCCTATTTCTATATTAGTCATAGGAACAATATTTAGATAAGTCTTAAGCATTCAAAGAGCAGTCATAAGACATATTTTTCAAGTTACATGCTATGCCACTACATGTCTTTACTTATCACACATTACATCCTTGTGCACACACAAGCCAACACATAGGGGAAAACTACATAAGTCTGAGTCCCTCCTAAGAGTATTGAATATGTAGGCAATGCATTTTGATAGAGGGGTCCTTGGGATAGCTCGATATCGTGAGCCCACTAACATTTTTTCCCCACATCACTCCAAGGGTAAAGAAGTTAGGGTTTTGATAATTTGACAAAGAGTGACATCTTGTACATGTGATATTTATACATAAACAAATAGTGATAAAAAACCCAGAAGGATATAGTTGGTCGCATCTAGATTTAATCAATATTCCATGCAAGACACCTACAATAAGGTTAGACACTTGTGTCAATGCAACTACCCAGATCTGATGCAAGCATTTGAGGACATAAAAAGAATATTCCCAAAAGTTGTGGACTATTCTAGGATCATCTTCCTCTACATTGATAGCCTATTCCATATCAAGCTTGTATGAGCACAGTATACTAGTTAAGTATCATTTGATTTTAATTCATTGAAATATCTATCAATAGTTGTATTTTACTATTTTTAGCAATCTCTGTTGTATAAATTCAAAATATTATTTATCTGAGTTATTTATTAATTATCCTACTTGTCATGTCAGTTCACCATCCTTGTGTAAAATACACTATAAAATCCCTTAACCCTAGATAATACCCTTATCTAAACTTAGATTTAAACAAGTTTGTGTTTAACTTTGAATTCATGCTAGGGGAGCCAAAAGTGACTATTTTTGCAAAACAAGTCTTGCACAAGACAAATTCCCCTTCAAAATAATTTGAGGGAGTGAATCTAAGGTACCTTTGTAAGAGGAACTATATGAAAGTTAGTGATAGGGGACCACAACAGGGAGTGTTGATTGAGAGAGAGGCCATCTTTAAACCTAGAGTCATTCCATTATAGTCAAGGTTGAATTTTTATCACAAAGGATCCCACAAATTTCATAGGGTCAATAATAGTATGAAGGTTATAAAAACTAAGACCTTTCCATGTTATACACCTGTAAGGGGAGCATTGAGCAATAAATTGGGGATGAGCACCTACCAGGGTTCTTTTCCTTCAATATGGATAATCCATTTGACAGAGAGATTTGAACCTTGACAAGAGACATTTATCAATCCCATACCACTTGCCTCCTATGGAAGACAACAATATTCTTAGGCCACTTTATGGTAACCTTTGCCAATGGAGGGGTTTTTGCAAATGAAATCTCTAAGCAAATTTTTAATTTTTGAGTCAACTACTTGGAAGGGACCCAATAGGATGAATAATACACATGGGTGGTTGTAAGCAATTTCAAGCAAATTTGGAATTTATTAGCCAATGATAAGGGTTTGGTGATCCAATATAACAATTTATTTTACACCATATATTGCCAAAGTTTAGAGGTGGAGGCCTAAAAAGCAAAAGGGATGCCCAAAAACTTAAAATTTTCATCATGCAGGAGCAATTTACACTCATAAAGAGCCATCTAAGGAGACATCGGGAGGAAAGACTATTTATAGCACTGAGTTTTATGCCATTGGATGGAAAATCCAAAAGCAAGTAAAAAAATATCAAGACAAAGCATGGCATTGGAAATATTAGCTTCATCATCAATGAGAGTGAGAAAGGAATCATCTATGAAATTCACATTAAGAAGTTATAAGGGTTCCTCAACAGGCAAGGAAATGTTGTGGATAAGGCCTTGAAATTAGACATTGGAAAATAGATAGCAAAAACCTTCAACATTAAGAACACAAAGAGCTAAAGCTATCATGCAACCTTGCCTAATGTATCTAAAAAGACCAGACTGCTACAAGCTAACTCCATTAATGGAAATAAAAGAAAAAGTGTCAACAAAAAAATTCAAAATGATTGCAATAAGGTTGAGCCAAATCCCATAACCTGCAACATAACCCAAATGAATGACCACTCTATATGGTCATATGTTTTTTTAAAGTCAATCTTGATAAACACAACCTTCTGATTTGAGCGGCGAGCCTATTTCATGCCTTCCCACATAGAAATAACATTATCTAGGATATAGTTGCCTTGTATGAACCTTGTCCATTAAGGTTGAATAATCAAAGGTAAAAGGTGGAAAACCTAAAGCAGTAAAGATTTGGTGATAATCTTATACATTAATCAAATCGATAGACCTCCAATTGTATATTAATTCATGGTCACCAACTTTGGGGATGAATTCAACATGTCCTTTTTTAATACTCAGGCCCAAGGACTGTCTTTAGAAGGCCTCAAGATAGACTTGATAAAGAATAAGCTCGATCGTGCCCCACATTTTTTGGTAAAATTGACAAAGAAATCCATCATAACTAGGAGCTTTATCATTGGCCATTTGCATAACTACCTCATATATATCCTAAAAAGAGAGTTGTCTATCACATGCAACCCTTTGAGTATGAGTGACTTTACTTGAAACAACTGAAAAACATTAGTCAAGAGCTTGTTGTCATTATAGGGAAGGTTCTTGTGCTGTGAAAACCTATTGGCAATGTTTAGAAACATCTTTGACCATATTGGGAATTTTAGTGAGGCAGTGACCATCCTCCTAGAGGGATTTGGTACACATGGAGAGAGTTTGGCTTTGAGCATTTGAGAAAATTATTTGGAAACTCTATCCCCCACTTTGAGCCAGTGTAGATGTGCTCAAATTTGAGCTCCTCAAGTATTGTACATGTCTAAAATTTACATCTTTTGCCTTAATCTGACCACCTACAATTATATAAATTTGTTAAAGGTGTTTTGCTTAAGCACTACCATCACACAACTCAACTTCAAGGAGGTGTCAAAGTGGGAGCACCATCGTATCTTGGCCAACTGGTGTCTATAGATCTAGAGAAATGTAGTCATCTAATTGAGCGCATTAACCCACCACTGAATCCAACTTGGTTCCTGAGTAGGTAGGGGGACCAGGTTCAATACCTACTTAATTGGGCCATAGTGGGACCATGATCCAACAAGGTCTATCTAGATAAAACATATTTATTTACATTTTGGGCTTTTTGAACTGCCAAGAATGTGGAAGCAGATAGGTGAATGGTTAAAAAGGACAAAATCTAGGAAGGCTTCTATTGATAGGGAAAATGTAATGTCAAAGGAGAAGTACGACAAAGTGGAGAGCATATCTCGATCAAGCCATTTTAACATGCAATCAAATCTACTTTGAAGGTTGGTCCAAGTGAACCAAACTTTAGATGTGGGATGACAACTGGTGTTGGGGTCATAAAACACAAATTTATTTCACATGAAAATCCACATCTTTCTTTTGTCGATGGTCCATCTCATTGGTAGAAAACCAATATTATCATCAAGTTATTCCATCATATTGAAGTCACTCCAAATTACCCATTGGGTGTTAGGTAATGAATTGGAAATCCATCTCCATAAAGTCCTCCTTTCATGCACATCATTTGAGGCTTAAACATTAATGATGTCAAAAGAGTAGTTCTCAATATTGAAAATGACCCTAATGACATGATGTGAAGGATCACATCCAAATTCCACAAAATGTGATCTCCATTTTAGAGAAATAAATGTCATAAGGCCATCATGACCTGGGTCATGATTGTTTGTCAGTATTAAACTATGTTGGACCAAAATTTTGTAATATATTCTAAGTATTTTTTGAGCCATAAGTGTGGAGATGCAAGCTACAAGAGGAGCGTGGAAGACCATGATGTAGTATAAAATGATGCAAAAAAGAGGAACATAAGAGAACAATACATAAGACCTTGGTGTGAATGGGTGTTTCAAAAGATAAGGAGTCAAAGAATAAGGAGCATAATATGTAGGATTCAAAAAAGTGCAAGAATAGGACAAGGATGTAGGAAGTGTAGGCAGTTACAAAGTAGTATATAAAAGTACCAAAGATTAATGGGAGTGTGAATCTAGTATTGACTCATGAAGGAGGAGGAACATGAACACAAATATCTAACATAGAGAGAGTATATAGGGGTTGTTGGGTCTAGTTCAAAAGGAACTTAATTGTAACAGCTCACCATGACTTCATTTTCTAAAATAGTTGTTGGTTTGTGATCTATAATGTATTAATGATGTATCTCAATAAGGGTTTGCTTATTTATAAATACCCTTTTAACTTTGTTTACAAAGTGTTGTTGAAAGTAGATATGTTGTTACTATCAAGATAGAAATCTAGAGATGTTATGTATTGAATTAAGTGCCTTTGTAATATTATCAAATGAGATCAATGGAACTAATATTATATGAATCTCGATGTGTTGAATCTATTTAGTGTTAATTCTTCTTTATGATACTCGAGTACTTGCATTGTATGAATGCATTAAATGGATAGCTCTAGAATGATGTTTGTAATAACAATGATTAAATATGTTAACTCAAGCACCTAAGTAATGTTTGTCTATTTACCATCGCATGATAAAACTAACATCAACTGGTCTAGGTTACATGCCTCAAGGGAGTGCACAAGGTCACTCACATGTATTCCAATGCACTGGCATATTGGATTTTCCCTTCCTCTAGGCATGCGACTAATGCATAGTCAAGTGGAACTAAGGATAAAAAGAAACCCAACATTTTGGTTTCATTACTGGAACCTATTGAATTTATTAGCATAATGGTAAAAGGATGCTCAATCAACTATCTTTAGAAAATGTTGAGCACTGGTTTGGTGTTGTAGATGAGAACTTTGCACTTCAACATATTGAACCAAGAGTTTCTAAGTGCACATGGGTAGAGCAACACTTATATAATTCTCTATATGAAACATTCTTTTTATAATTACCAGTTGAATTGCATGCTTGGATTTTGGCAAATGTGAAAAACCATTTAATAAATTATAGAGGGAAGGATCCTTGGTTAGTAAAGCATCAAACAACCTTAAGAAAGTTGAAAGCTACTTAAACACATGTGGTGGACTTGTGGTGGAAAAGAGCACTTGATAACTACATCTTGGAATATGTTATCTCTACATACTCTTGTTCAAAGGAAGAATAATTCAAAATTTTGTGGGAACCATGTAGGAGGTGTCTCAAGCAATTTCCTTTAGACATTAATAAACTTATGGTTTATTCTAGACTTGAGAAATCCCTATAGATGGTTAAACTCTCTCGTGTATGAGCAATGTGACTAGTGGGGAAATGGAGGGGTACACATCAATATAGGATTGGTAGTTCAACATGGAAGTCAGATAGTGAGAATTGCACAAGCATAAGTAAGATGAAGTCAAGTGTAAGGCTATGAGAGGTAGCTATCCTAGAGGTAGACGGGAGGATACTAGAAGTGCCATGAGAATCCACAGGGGTGAAAAAGGCATGGTGAGTACTCCATAACCATGGATTCATGCCCTTCACTATCACATCTATGTGTAGAAGAAGTATGCCAAACATTGATAGCATAATCCAATACAAATAGACCCAATTCCCCTACCATAATGCATGCTCGTGCATTTGACTTTGATGAAATTCTTGTTAGAAATTGGGATATTGATAGTGTAGAATCTAAAGTTGAATCTAAAACTGAGACTGTAAAGGAATATTTATAAGTATAAGATCAAGATAACAATTTACTATTAATTTCTACCTTTCCATTGCAAGAAATACCTATGGCTCACCTTAGAATGTCTAGTAAACTGAATCTTTGGTGCACCTATTGTTATAGAAGGCACAAGAGGCAGTACGAACCTCCACCATATGGTTCAAGAGGAGGAAATGAAGGAGCACCACAACGAGGTCCATTATAACCACACAATACACTTACAATCTACTATGAGATGACACTTCACTTGCCTAAATATCAGGGTGTTGAAAATGTAGTAGAACATGTTCACAAGTGTGAACTCATTTGGTGAGCATGGGGTAAAACTTTTTCTGAGCAAAAGACAACTTAGTTTACCACTACTTTATTAGATCATGTGCATAAATGGTACCAAAAATTTGATCCCCAACAAGTGGTTATGAATTATAAATGATTAAAGATTGATTTTCTCCAGGAATTTGATATCCTTGAATTTGAGCAACAAGGTATTGCTGCCTTAAAATATATCAAGTAAGAGCTCACTAATAGTGTGCACATGCATGATGCACATTTTAAAATGCTTCTTTCAAATTTGTCATTTGATATTAACCTAACATAGTATGCTCAATGGTTTGTGGGAGGTTTATTACTTTTATTCTAATGAGCCTTATCTCACAAGACTTTAATTGAACCATGTGAGCCCCTAGAAACTTCCCTCCATATTAAATCCATGGGAAGTGTATATACAGGGATTAACCACTTTATGGAGGCTTAGATTTCTGTGATCAATTATCAACTAAAAAAGCTTATGGTTAGTAATGGTCATGACACGTGTCGTGGCCTATAGTGTGTTGACTGTGAAGTAAAAGGCCATAACATGAACAACTTTTCATAGAGGAATGCTTGTGTTGTATTGAAATAATCCTATGATATTTACAATGAAAATCATGAGGTAAGGAGTTGTCCCTTACTTCAATGTACCACCCAAGCTAAAGTGTTGTTATATTGTAAAATATGTGATGCATATATGCATGTTAAAAATGAATTTTGGGTCATCAATGATATTCATGAAGCGCACACATGAGGTATGCGCTAAACTTACATAGATAACAACTAAGAGACTATTAGAGGTAGATCTTTTAGAGGTAAAGGGTGTGAAAATAGATGTAGAGGTGATCGTTTTCCACCTAGGACATGTTATAAGTGTAGTTCTTCAGACTACTACTAGCATGAATGGATGCTTTATCGAACCTACATCTTTTGTAAAAATGAGCATCACCTAGAAGAATGTCCTAATTTTTATGTTTCCATTACTAAAGAGTAGAATGATAAGGGTGTCAGGATGATGTGTTACAAAAAATCCAAATGCTCAGTGGATATCGCACCCTACCATTCCACTAGTTGGACCCAAGGTCAATATTACTACATAGAGTGATGCTCATTCCCAACCAGTTTCAAATCCACTTGCTGAAAAGGTTTAGCATGAAGCATCTAATACACAAAACTATCCTGATGCTCAATGTTAGAAAGAAGTGTTGCATGACATAATAACCTTAGTCAAGGAACTGCAAGGCTTGAGTTCTTAAAGGATAAAGATGCTAACAAGTAGGTTAAAATACAAATAAATATGGTACCCATGGATTCAGGGCATGATGAGCTCCAAGAGCAATGCAAACTCTTCCTTAATGAAGACATCATCCCTCTCCTCAAATTGGTTATGATATCAAACAACAAAGCCTTCAAATGATTTCATTTGAACCATGCACAAAGACAACATACGCATATTCGACCAAATCTAGAATGTGATAAAGAGGTCCTTATCAATGCGTCTGTTGATGGCTAGATGATCTATGACATTTTGGTGGACATTGGTGTAGAGATTGATATTTTAGCCAAATATGCTTGGTAAAATATGAGGATACCTACTTTTCAACCCTCCCCACATGTCTTGTTCATGGCAAACAAGATGCATGTATTGCCCATAAGCATTCTTAAGGATACCACCATCAACATCTTAGGAGTTGCATTTAAGGGTGATTTGGAGGTGATCGAGCTTGCTGAAGTTGATGTCTTCCCTACTCATTTGGGTTAGCCTTGGTGCTATGTGAATAATATTAACTTGTGTTTTAAGAAGTGGTATATCAACTTTGAAAATGACACAGTGCATAGTCATTCCTCTAACTAACGACCAAGGACCCCCCTTTATAGAACTCAATGATGTTGATGAGGATGTTAATATAATTTATAACATTACTACGTAAGGAAATGAACATGTGGATCCTACTCTGGATGGAATCTTATGATGGGAAGATGCTTAGTCTATCTTTGACACTATTAGTGTCACTTGTGACTAGTGGGCTCAAGGCACATATGATCTAACAAGGCACATCTATGATGTCTTAGATAGCCACCTAAGTTCCTCTCCAAAGCTCCCTCATCACCAAAAAACTATTTGCCTTGTTGGTGGATGATTGATGGATGAATTTCCCTTATAGTTGGACTAGGCACCTAGGTTTCATGGTCAAATGGAGGTTCGAGAATACTTACAATAGTTAGAGGCTTATTCTGTTAATGAGGATGAATGGTTCTGCATGATCAACTTTCTATTTCAAGGGACAACTTCTCAATGGTAGTCTACTTATCAAAACTAATTGGATAGATGGGAACAAGTATGTGCAACCATGGATAATAACTTCCACCATGACAACTATGGTTGATGGTGGTATTGCTTCTCTATGAGAACATATAACACAATGTGAAAGCCTTTGAAGCATTGAATAAACATTTTTATTAGAATTAGTATGGGTACATGCATTTTATTATACCATACATGCCTAGGCTAGGGCATGGTACATTCACCAAGAAATATGCAGAGACACAGATACCTAAAAGTGCATCAAACATAGTCTGCATGCCACCTTTGCATTTTTTCACCACAGATGTATTTGAATTTATCTCTACAAGCAATCCATCAGGTAATTATGGGTGATCAGGGACTGATTAAAGATTAGATATGACACATGCATGGTGTAATTGAGGATAATTTGGCCATCTTCCAAGAACCTAATACTCCTATCATGGCTCTGTTAGAATTGGACTTCCAATCTAAATATGACCATCAAAAATATATACAAAAAGACAAACAAAAGGTTGTGTACCAAGTTGATGAAGGTACTAGTATTTATCCTCTAGAACCATCATTTAACCAATTAAATCTATATACAGAGTGTGGGGTACCTAATGTTAGAGATATGATGTAATCTGAGTAGAAACTGTATTCTATGCCTCTCCAAATAGTTCAACAGAACATTAGAAGAAATGATGTACTTATACTAGCCACTGTGGGAAATTACGGGTATGATGTTGAGATAACTAAAATATTTAAACTTTTACATGATTATTAGGATGTTTACCCATGCAACTACATGAAAATGAAAGGAGTGCATCCATCATTGGGTAAAATGCACATCAATTCAATTGAAGGTGCTCTATCGATGAGGAAATGATCATAACAGATGAACCCAAATCTAAGAGCTCAAATTAAAGAGGAAATTGATAGCATGTTACATTCTAGAGTTATTACTCCCATTAATAAATCTGAATGGGTTAGTCCCATGGTGATCAACATCAATAAATATGGTCACATTCGAATTTGTGTGTATTATACACTACTTAATGTGGTATGTGTAACAAACCCTTTCCCAATGCCTTTCACCAAGAAAATTTTGGAAGGTTTTGTTGTGTGCATGATCTACACATTCATCAATGGTTTTTTTGGCTATCACCAAGTCCACATTGTTGAAGAAGACAAGGCAAAGATAAATTTTACAACTGAATGGGATTTTTTTATAGACAATGTTATGTATTTTGGACTCGATAATGCATCGATTGTATTCTGAAGCATTGTGGTAGAAGTTTTCAAGGACTTCATCCACAAGTTCCTTCGAGTGTACTTAGATCATTGGACTGTGTATGGTTTAGTACATGACCACTATGAAAATTTGTGGCTCATGCTCAAATGTTGCCATCAACTTCAGATTTATTTGAATATGAAGAAGTGCTTCTTTGCCACCCCATTTAAGCCACCCCATTTAGGATTGTATTGGGACATACTATTTGTTAGGATGGACTATTGGTGGATCTAACTAAAATTATGGTCATTTTCCAACTCCCAGTGCCAACCACTAGTGCAAGGTTTGTACCTTCTTAGGTCACATGAGGTACTATCAAAAGTTATTTCGGGTTTATGCTAACATAGCCACCCTAATGAAATAAATATTAAAGTATAATGGCCTATTTGTATGGACAACTCAACACTAGCAAGTGTTTGAGGCCTTGAATGAGAAGCTAGTAACTGCACCCATTTTCGAGTTCCCAGACTAGACCTAGCTATTTCATGTTCATGTCAACACCACAGACATGGCTGTGGGCACTATCTTGGCACAACTTGGTGAGGGAAACCTTGATCATCCTATTTATTTTACCGGCGAGAAGCTCACACCATTGGAACAAAACTACTATACAATAGACCATGAGGCCTTTCTTATGGTTTATGTGCTTGAAAAGTTTCATCAATACTTGTTGGAAACCCCACTTGTCTTATATACAAATCATAAAACACTCAAGTATTTGGTAAATAAACCAATATTGCATGGGCACATATGTTGATGGATTGTCTTCTTCCAAGAGTTCTAATTCTCTGTGGTCGTTAAACCAGGTAATGTTTATTTTGTACCCAACCATCTCTCACATGTTTAATCTGGTGAATCGTTATGTGCCATCAAGGATTATTTCCCTGATGTATAAATTTTTAAAGTTATGCACATGACCAAATAATCAAAATAAATTGTGGCTTTTTTCACAATAGGTTTTTCACCAAACCACCTTAGCACCTGAGAGAAAAATTAATTGGTTATACGTGCTACCCCTTTATAGCTTATTGGAGGAGACCTATACAAACTTGGTTGGATGAAGTATTACGAAGGTGCATAATGGTACATAAGCATGGGGAAGTCCATGAGGGTGTTGAAGGCGGATGTTATTCTGGTAATGTAATGGCATGAAAAGATTTACTAGCTGGATTGTGGTGTCCCACTAGAATTCAAAGTTGCCAAATTTTATTTATGCCAATGTGATATCTATTAGCACCTAGGTAAACAAAATTGAAAGGATATTATGCCTCTTCATCCCATACTTTCTTGTGAACCATTTTAAAATTGGGCTATTGATATTATTGGGTCTATTCAACTAGCTGCACGATGGACTTGTGTATGATACATCATTACTACCATAGACTGTTTCACATGCTAGGCTTAAGCGTCACCCACACATGATTATATTGTTGTAACCACCACCATATTTTTATGGGGAAATATCATCATAAGATATGGATGCCCTTTAAGTATAACAAGTAATCATGGAACTCACTTTGTCAATGAAATAATGTGTATCTCTTTGGTTGAATTCATGATTTCACACCGTAAAACCACACCACACCACCCTCAAACTAATGGCATAGCTGAAGCATTCAACAAGGTCTTGGGTAATCCATTGACCAAGATTTGAAGCATTGGTTGCACTAATTGGGATGATCAAGTTTTCATAGTTTTATGGGTGTATCAAACCACATACAAAAGGTTGAACAAGAGTAATCCTTTTAATATTGTCTTTGGTGTTGATGTCATCTTACTAGTGGAGTTCCTTGTACCTTCTTTGTGTATTGCATGCATTGAAATATTAGATGATGAGGGGTCCCGTAAATTGTGTTTGGATGTTCTACTTCAGCTGGATGAAACATGTTTTCTCATACACTAGAGCCAAGGAGTTGAAAAGCAAAAATAGAAATCTTTGCATGATCGACATATCAAAACCAAAGTTTTTCATCCTAGTGTACATGCCATGGTTTATGATTCAAAGTTTGCATGCCATTTAGGCAAACTGCAAATCTAGTGGGATGGTCTATTTAGTGTTCATGTTATATGTTAAATAGGTACTTGCAAATTAAAAATATTGGATGGACAATTCCTATTAGGCTATTTTAATGGTAGTTGATTACGGCTTACCATTATATGTAATTCTTTAATTTAGTGAATAAGGCATATGCCACTAGGTTGGTCTAGGATTTTGTTTTATTTTCAACTAAGTGTGGCATTGGCTGTATGCCTTTTGTAATTGGTTTGACATTTTTTGATACTTTTTTGGGTATTTAGTAGTCTATCTTTCATTCTTGACATGAATTTCACTAAGTTATTACGTGGAGGACCACACACAAACTTTAATGTGGGGTAGTTTTAAGAATGGATAAGCTATTTAAGCTAAAATCACACAAGATGAAACACATAAAGAAAGCATGTAAGAGGAGGCATGTAAAGGAATCACACAAGAGGAAGAACATGAAGTAAGCACATGAAGGTAGTATGAGGTGCGTAAAAGGGGGATACATAACCTAAGAATGTGAAATGAAGATGACAAAGGAAATATCTTTATAAAAATGGGTTAAAATAGAAAAGGCAACTTCACATGAACAAAATGGAAAATTTGTATTTTTATAGCTAGCATGCATTTCAAAAAAGGTGAAAAGGATGGGATATGCATTTATTAATGATGGATTGGTATAAATGGTAGGTGTGCTAAATGGACATCAAGGCAGGCCGTTTAAAACATTAAATGGTTGAAGTGATGGATGGCAGTGTGGAGGAATTAATGTGAAAAGTGACAAGAGAAGGTGAATATGCAGTGTTTCAGTGACAAAATGCAAAGCATAGATTTTGGTGAAGAGCATTCAATGAAAGAAGTGGTAAAGTGACCATAAGAGTGAGTGTGAGAAAGTTACAAGTTGCAAACATCAAATCTACCATTAGAGGAGGTCAAAGCAGGAATTCAAAACATCTTAAGTCTAGATAAAAAGGAATAAAAATCTATTCATTTGGGAGAGTTGATCAGTCATGCATTAACCTTTGGGGACTTCAATGAGTGAAGCAACCAAAGCGAAAGTCTAGTAGGAGTTGAGAGCCATTACCAACCATTCCCAAAGTAGAAGAATACAAAGGCATAGAGGAAGGAAGTCCCATTTATATCCAAGAAAAAGGATCTTTGTGAAAGTGACACATGAGACATAAACCCCACAAATTGGAAGAAGGGACATCTAGTAGAAAGGCACCAAAAATGGCATGTGCAAGAAAAAAGGCTACTACCATACCATTGCCCTTTCCCATTTTGATCAAGGAAATGTAATACCTAAATATAGTTTTGTGTAGAGTCTAAAATTTCCACTTATTAGGTCCTTCATTACAATCATTATCAAACTAAAAATGAAGTTGACTCTCAACGGGACTATCGGATGGAGTACCAGAACACCAAGAATGAGATCACCTATGATCTCACGGTCTATAAAGTATAATATTGTAATATAGTCTAAGTATTTTTTGAGCCATAAGCATAGAGATGCAAAGGCATAGGAGGAGCATGGAAGACCGTGGTGTAGGAAAAAATGATGCAGAAGAGATGAACATGGGAGAACATTGAGGAAGACCTTGGCATGGATGGGTGTTGCAAAAAATAAGGAACCAGAGAATAAAGAGCATAAGATATAGGACTAAAAAAAGTGCAATAATAGGATAAGGGTGTAAGAAATGGAGGTAGTTACAATGAAGTTCATGAAAGTATTGAAGAATAATGGGATCACAAATTTAGCACCAACTTGCAGAGGAGGAAGAACATGATCACAAATATCTAGCATAGAGAGAGTATATAGGGGATATTGGGCCCAGTTCAAAAGGAACTTAATTGTAATGGCTCTCCATGACTTCATTTTCTAAAATGGTCATTGGATCATCATCTATAATGTATAAATGATGTAAACTGAGAAGAGGTTTGTTTATGTATAAATACCCTTTTAGCTTTGATTAGAAAGTGTTGTTGAAAGTAGATATGTTGTTAATGTCAAGATAAAGATCTAGAAAGGTTATGTATTGAATGAAGTGCCTTTGTAATCTTATCAAATGAGATGAATGGAACTAATATTATGTGAATCTTGATGTGTGGAATCTATTTGGTGTTAATTATGTTGTATGATACTAGAGTACTTGCACTATATGAGTGCGTTAAATGACAAATTCTAGAATGATGTTTGTAATAACAATGATTAAATGTGTTAACTCAAGCACCTAAGTAATATTTGTCTATTTATCATCATGTAATAGAAATATTAGGAACCGACATAGTCTGGATACCTTAGGTGAGTGCACGAGGTCACTCGTGTGATATGTCAGTGTGCTAACACATTGAATTCTCCCTTCCTCTAAATGCACGATGAGTAATTAGTCACACAGAACTAAGGATTAAAAAAATCCCAACATTGTGGTTCCATTGCTTTGTAATATATTTTAAGTAACTTTTGAGCCATAAGCATAGAGATGCAAGGGCGTGAGAGGAGTGCAAAAGACCATGACACAAGAGAAAAGGATGTAGAAGATAGGAACATGGGAGAACAATGTGGAAGACCTTGACGTGGATGAGTGTTGTGAAAGACAAGGAACCAAAGAATAAAGAGCATAAAATGTCAGACTTAGATAAGCGCAAGAATAGGACAAGGGCGCATGAAATGGAGGTAGTTACAAAATAATTCACGAAAGTATCAAATATTAATGGGATCATAAATTCAGTACCAGCTCACAGAGGAGGAGGAACATGAATATAAATATCCAACATAGAGAGAGTATATAGGGGTTATTAGGCCTGATTCAAAATGTACTTAATTGTAATGGTTCTTCACAACTTTATTTTCTAAAATAGTGATTGTCTTGTCATCTATAATGTATTAGTGATGCAAATTGAGAAGGGGTTTGCTTATGTATAAACACCCTTTTAGATTTGATTGGAAAATGTTTTTGTAAGTAGATATGTTGTTGCTGTCAAGATAGAGATCCAGAGAGGTTATGTATTGAATGAAGTACCTTTGTAATCTAATGAAATGAGATTAATGGAACTAATATTCTGTGAATTTTGATGTGTTGAATCTATTTGGTGTTAATTCTACTTTATGATACTAGATTACTTGTACTGTGTGAATGCGTTAAATAGCTAACTCTAGAATGATGTTTGTAATAATAATGATTATATGTGTTAACTCAAGTACCTAAGTAATATTTGTCTATTTATAATCACATGAAAAAATTAATAGGAATCAGCCTATGCTGCATGCCTCAAGTGAGTGTAAGAGGTCACTTTTGTGATATGCCAACACACTAGCACATTGGCTTCTCCATTACTCTAGGCACACGACCAATACTTAGCCATGTAGAACTAAGGATACAAAAAAACCCAACAATTACTCATAAAAAGGAACTTACAAACCTTGATAAATGTTATTAAATAAGGATTGACCAAAGCTTAGATATTGGATGAATTAATTAAAGAAATTAAATGTCTATGCAATAAACTTGAAATCATGGAGCTTCAACATGTCAAAAGAGAACAAAATGAGGTTGTTAACTAGGCTACCAAAAAGGGTATCTATCTATCTGACAGAGCTCCAAAATGTGTTAATTCAAGATGTAGTTAAGTGGAAATGGAGTCACCACCCCTCTAGTCTAATAAATAAAAAAAATACCAGAGAAGGATTGAAAAAATGAAAAAATAGATAATTCAAGAGACAAATCAATATCCCTTGATTAAGGGATAAGTGTTAATATATTTGGTAAGGCAAAGGCCAAGGTTATTTGGTAGCCTCTTGAACCTAGATGGATAAAATTTAATGTTGACAAGCCAGTAAAAGGAAACCTAGGTCTTGCAGGTGGTGGTGGTATCTTCCATGATGTGGAGGGTCGATTGTTTTTGACTTTATCTTTTGATATTGGAAATCAAGAAAATAATATGGCTGGAGAAAAAGGCCTCTTTAAAGGGGATATAGGTTTCAAGGTTGAAGGATTAGAGGGAGATGATAATTTAGGGTGACTACTTGATCACAATCTAGGTAGCTAGAGGTGATTGTATCAAGGCATGTCGAATTTGAAGTTTGATTGAAGAGATTAAGTGGTTATACTTGAAACTCAATGAGGTTTAGTTTAAGTATGTTAAAGGAACTAAAAATTAAACAATGGATTAGTTAGCTAATGGAGTTATCATTTTATGTCAAGCCTTGTCTTATCTTGATAATATATGGGTCCCTCCCACCCCTTGTTATTTTAGAGCATCTTGGTTAGAAATGCCTCACAAGGTAGTGGGTAAGGTAAGGTGATATTAAGAAAGGAAATTTGATGGCATGAAAGGACAAGTTTAGAACTTAAGATTTGAAATCATCATTGGTAAATTAAGGCTTGATAGAGGCTTTTAATGTTTGTGTATATACATGATTTTTCCCATGTTTATCACCCTAATAACGCTTTCTCTTATAGGGGCTTATAAGTGCATCCATTTCCCTAAGTGCATGTCTTAATGAGTGCATCGAGAATGGAGAGGGATCGGTTCATGATACTTTTTGAGTTGTGTTTGTATACTATTATGTCATACATTCATTTCTATCTATATGACCTCCTCTGAGTCTCTTTCCATCTTTACCTCTTTCCCTACTTTTTATTTATATTTGTTAGCCACCCTATATTCTTACTATATCAACCAGGTTGATAGAGTTTGTTTCACATATGTATTTCCCTGTATTGTATTAGCCTGGCCTATATGATTATGAGTCTTGTCTCTATTTTACCAATTGTATTGGCCTCCCATATATAGTTTAGACTTAACCGACATCTTTTTTAATTGTATTAACCAATTTGATATCATCAGCTTAAAGTTCATGGTTATTTTGGGGTTGGAGCCATATATATGAGGGTCATATTATCATTCTCAAACAACATACACCACCCATTTTCTCTCCTTACACTTGAATTTATGCTCTTAAGTAGTAAAATGAGGAGTTAGAGGTTAAAGTCTTATTTTTGGAGGTATAGTCTTGCTTAAAGGTCTTTGAAGCTCAAAAGGAGTCATACCAAGTAGGTGACCTAATACTTTGTTACAACCTCACTAGATATACTAAAACAAAAGCAATATATATTTTTTTAAAATTTACTTCCACAAACTAGTGTTCCATTTAAAATCATAGAAACACAATATTATATTACAAGAGATAAATATCAAATTTCAACTTTAGTTTCCAATGCAACATAGAGTGTTACAACTTCATGAAAGAAAATACATAACGAATCAACTTCAACTGGTCTCACAATACAACAATGGTTGTTTAAGTATATAATATTACATTTACAAATTCAATATGCATTTAGCCTTATATACAAAATAAATATAACTAACTCTCTAGAGCTTGAGTTGCACCAACTCATGTATCTCTGATAACCTCAAGTGTTGTCTCTAGAAATGTATTGTAGTGGGGGAGGGAGAGCATCATCCAAGCACTTTACCACTCCAACCATGGACCAACAATCCCCCGCATAATCTCCTATCAGGGAAGGACCCTCCCTACATGGATAGGCAGATAAAATGGTGTGGGAATCCAAAATGAGACATGTTAGTACCCTTATGTGTTGTAGGATTCTACTGCATGATGTGTATCATAAAGAAAAATACATTTCTACTATTATATCGCACTACATGCAAATCATAAATATGAATTGATCCCGTTAATCTAACATTACTTTAGCCAAAGTTTTAAATAACATATGATCATCCAAATTAGTCAAATTCATAACACATCACTAGATTGGATTATCCATACTCATCATTGGTGATGCTAACCAGGGTTGAGAAACCGTCTCACTACTTGGGTAGTATCATAAATGTTGGCCCTATAACATATATAACAAATAAATAATCTAAAGCATAGGCTCACCATCTGGGTGAACTAATCTAAGGATCATGACCACATACTTGCAACATCTGATATAAATAAGCATACCTTGACAAAACTATGCCATCCAAATACAACAACAAAAGTTTATATTAACTTAATTATAAAAGATATTTTCAAGTATAATCCAATTTTTTTTTACAAAGAAGTACATTAAGAAACAAAGATCTTTTAGACAATTTCTAGGATGGTTAAATTTAGTTTTCCACTAATACCGACAAAATTTGGAAGGAAAGGCTCTAATTAGCAATTTTTCATAATTTCTAAAATAATCTCAAAATATGAATTACCACAAAATCAATCGCTTCCAAACATATTTTGTTCATTTCCTCTTAAGCTTTATAATATCTTTCATTTCACATAAAAATCCCAAATATTAAGACATAAGATAAAATCCCCTACCCTACATAATTTAATCATAATGTATAACCCAATGCCATCATTTAAATTATATGTTTCCATGGCATTTTATTTATATTTATCTCAACAAATTTCATTTATGATATGTTTTAAATGGAAAAAGCATGTTATAATTACGTAGAGTGATCACAATTTATGAGCTTACTATCCACTATGTAATTTTTGATTATATAATAATCAATATAATATAATATTTAATATTATATAAATTATATTATCTCTTATTCTCTAACCTAATTAATATCTAACCATATTGATTATATATTTATACAAATAAATTTACTAACCAATTAAATGTGGGTCTCCCACTACCCTTCTCGTCAATTCATAACAAACTTATAAGTCAAATATGCACGGGCCAACAGATTTAGAAATTTATGACATCATCTAAGAAAATCACATTCATGATATATTTGTTAAACGTAGGCAACAGCTGTGAAGTGACTCACACTCTCAGATAAAATCACAGCCATAGTTCTCATATATTTAATAATATTTTCTATCTAGGCATCAAGATAAATGCATATTGATAGTCTGTTGGAAACGTATAGGGGATTTTTGAGGCTGTTGAAATCCTTGACTGAAATGGAATGTAGTTCTGCTTGAATTGAAATAACTGAGATAAAAGAATAGAGGTGGTGTTGTTCTTGGGTTGAATTAAAGAAAATAAAGGAACAAAACTTGATATAGAAACTCAATGATTTTAATTACATTCCCAAGCCTTAAACAACTTGCAAGATGGTTGGGTGCTATCGAAGAGGCTTGGTGTTTCAAACACAATGATTAACCATGAGACTCAACATAATCAATAGGATATTGGCATTTTAATAACTCTAGGCATCTCATCTATTTGGCTAGGCATGCTATTAACAGTCTCAACATTTTAACATTTCATATAATGACGTATTGTTTTATCCCCAAGACTCACAGTGCCAAACACAGCTAATACAAGTTCATATGTAAGCTTAAAATAATGAAATGTATGCTAAAAATACACAACATTGACCCACCGACATTAGATGCAAGCTCACTATAAACCAGACATTGAGATAAGAATCACATGTAGACCATTATATTAAGACGTAGGGCTCTAAGAGGAATAAAATGAAATCTTATTAATAAGATGATGTTTTATGATTGATACGCATACCAGGATGAAGAATATTTCCAACAAGTATCTACAAATATTACTTACAAAATTTATAGAGTTTCACTAATGTAAATATATTTAAATCTATAATCCAAAATTCTTTCAATACAAAATACACCATGAAAATAATTACAGTACCCACCTGGTATGCTTTTCCCTTCATTGCAAATGAAATTTTCTCTTTTCCTTCCAAAGCCTTCTTTCTTCTTCCAACTTCCAGCTCCCTTTCTTCATGTATCTTTCATGTCTAAATCCTTCTCTTTCCCTTTTCTTAATACCGTTTACTCACCATTTCCCTTTTTGCCATACCATTTGAAACTAAAGCTATAGGCTTTGTTCCCCATAATTAACTGGGAGTCCCACAAGTAATTATTAGATAAATTTCCAATTTATCTCACTTGATTTCCCAAGTTAATAACAAGGTAACTCAACTTCACCTTTTCAAGTAAAGCCATCATAAGATTTTATGTATTACTAATTAATAATCAATTCCATTTGACTAATAGATAAGTCTTTTAAAGTATGTGTTCATCCTAATGTTTAATTATGATTTATACTCATATTTAATTAGCACAATTAATAGGTTGAATATTATAAATTAATAGTTGTCTAATACAATAATTAAACAATTTAAGATTATAATAAATCTTTATTTTTACAAAATAAATATAACATTACTACTACTTTTATTTCCTATTGAAAGATGCATAAATGATACAATTTATAGAGTAGAATACAAAGCATCTCACAACATAGTAATCACTATAACCAATTTCAGAATAAGAACTCATTCCTTTTAAAGCACAACTGAAATATAATCAATGCAAATTATTCTAGCATTAACAAGCATAATACTAGCAAAATAGATTAGTGCAAATATTTTAACAAGTCAATCTATGGTGGTGTGTGAATTTAGGTTACTAGCATTTCCATTCTGTCATACTATAATCATCCCATTTGTACTACCCACTCCGATGATGCTCTCCCTCATCATTATCTGAGGGTAAGACCAATCCTACATCCACCTCATATTAAATATCTAGTTAGTTTGAGTCATCAAATGTATAATCAATTATGTAAGACTACTAAGTATACATTTACAATGCACAAAATAATCAATCATAACCATAACATCATGTATACAAATCATCAATATCATTATTCCCAACAACATTTTTCATAGTGCTCAAATGAAAGCAATACAGAATCAATTATTAAGCATTTCAAATCCATATATTTAAAGGTAAAAACATAGGGTGAAATTGGGATGTAACATATTTGGAGTCCTAAAGTAAAGATATAGAGGTCTTCTTATTTCCACTTGAGATCTTCATCCTACAACATCTCTTACAAAGTGCCACTTGAGCCAATGGAAAGATTGATGCACCAACAAGTCAACCCAAAGGTCAGTATCTATGTCCTTACTCTCTTTCATTTATTTACCTAGTACATAGTTCTACTTTCGTTATTGTTATAGTAGATGCATGTGTTTCTCCTTGCTTAAGTATTCCTTGTACTGAATAAGTTGGGATAAGTATAAGATTCTTAGGGTTTCCATTTATCACCTTAAGTTGTATAAATTGACCATTAGTTGAGCATAACACCACTTGTTTCTTGCTTACTTTAGTGCTTGCTACTATCTTGGATCTAGGTTACCCTTATTGGTCAGTTCCTTTTACATGATATCCTTGTTATATCCTTGCTACACCTCTTTTTTACTATTGCTACATAATTTAATTTATATTGGGATTTAATCAGAGCCACATACCTACCTTTACTATTGAGTATGGATTTCCCTCTATAGCCACCCCGAACATCATCGATGTGTTGTCCAAGTATACATTGGTTTTTTTGTTATGATCTTTGTTTATATCCTAGTGTATAAAGAGAGGATTATTGTTGGTCATTCTAGCCTACACATACAGTTTTGGATGTGGCATAAAATATCACATACTCTCCACTCATCTAAACCATGTATTAGTCACCTCACACACTTGGTCAATGCCCCTCCCTTCGTAATAATGTTCATTTTATGATGAATTCCCATCTACATAACAAGTAACATTGCCTTACATGGGTTTGAAAAGGTGGTTGGCATGTGGAAGAGGTAACTACTTTGTTAGTGTGGACTATGACAAAATTTTATTTTTGTGTTTTGTTGTTTCCTTTTTTGTTTAGTTCCAATTCCTAGCTAAGAAGTTATATAGGATTTGGAATTTATCGTTTTGACAATTATAATGAAAAAAGGGAAATGATACCTCGACTTGTTTCAAAGTCAGAGGACTTTAGTTAGATTCTTTGAAGAACCTCTATGCCTTTGTAAATGTATGAGTGTGCATGATTGTGTTTGTTTTGGTCCATCCCTTCTCTTGGCATTTATCCATGTTTTAAATGTATTGTTTAGATTGGATTGATGGGTTAAGGGCTACGTAGTTGACTAATATTCCATTCTCTATTAATTTTCTTGGATTGTGGTTGGCATTGGAATTCAAGCTTCACACTATTTTAAAGAAAAATGTTTTTTTCCTCCAAGATAGGGTGGTGAGCCTTAATTCCCCATATATATTTTCCCCCTTTCCTTGTATTTTGTGACACTATAAAATGTGATGTAATTTTTGAAGAATGGTAAATCTTTTAATTTACATTTCATTTGACTATAGGTTTGTGGTAGACCACGTGCTACTATGTAGATATGGAAAGGGATGTGAAGCTAGAAAAAGGAGAGGGGAATTAAAATGCAACATGGTCTAAGAAGGGAAAGGGAAAGTATATGAGAATAACCCCATGTCCAATACACTTAGGTCACAATTCTCTAAGTATGTTAACAAAAATATATTTAATCCACATATGAGGATATGGATTCAGAGGATGTGGCAGAATGCCAAAAAGAGTGATGAGGTGGAAATGGTTGATATTGGTAAGCTAATGAAGAAATTGATGGTTGACATAGGGTAATAAATTTAGAGAAGGAATATTTTTGATGGAGCCTAATCCCTTAGCTATGCTATGTTTATCTCAAATGCAGTAGGTTCTTTTACTCCACATAAAGATCATGAGGATAGTGAATACACTATGTAGGCTACAGGAGTCAAGAGTGTGCATCACCAACAAATTCTTATGGATAGTATGTGAGCTATCAACAAATGATAAGTAAATATTGTAAATTTGGTTCTATGTTGTTTGTGGAGGAGATGTTTAATCCCCTTGCTGCCCATCCCACCTGAGGAGGAAGGTGAAGAATAGGTTGTGGATATGAATGTGGTTGAAGATATGAATGTAATAGAGTTATACTAGTTTGGGTATTATAGCACCTTGGTGAAATTATAATTAGTTTTTTGGTTTGAATTGGGCCTCCATAATTTTTCCAAGGCTGCCTATAGGTGAATTGGCAGTATATGCTTTCCTTTTCAAGATCAAAACTATGTTGGTTGATGAAAATAAATGGTGTAAGAATTTAAACTTTTTTTATGGCAATGAACTGGCCTATGGTACGTTATGCCATGGCTTTCTCTGAAGTGGGATTTTTTGTGTCTATATTTGACTAGTTGTTTAATAGGTTGTTTTCCTTCTTGTTTAATTTTATGTGAGCAAGATGGTTGGATTATTGAAGGTCTAGATAGTTCCTCGACATTGTATGGTATGTGTAAAAGGTCACATTTTCAATATATTGAGGGTATTTATTGTATGCTTTTGATTCTGATCCACTCTATATATTTTGGGTAGAAGGGTTGGTTCTTAAAATTGATGGATATGGACTAAATAATTGCATTCTCTATGGATAGTTGGGTGTTTCTATGATAGTGTGTGTGTGTGTGTAAGTGGTAAAATAATCATTGTTTCCATGATTGTATGTGTGGTCTCAGGTGCTATATGTCAAAGATTGTGAACCATTATCAGGTTTTATTTTAACTCTTCTAGAATTAATGTGATATAAATAAATTAAAACTAGGGAAATTTTAGATTATGTAAGATAGGGCATTAATCATACAAATGTTAATATTAAATGGAGATTGATATAACACTAAATATTTTTAGAATTGACATGACAAGGAGATATAAATGCAATTGATTGATATTTTAATATATGATGCCTAGTGTCTACATCATAATCATTTTTTTTATTAGTTTTATAATTTCTCAAATCAAGGAACAAGCCTTAATAACCTACTAGGACACTATCGGTGA
Source organism: Torreya grandis (assembly GCA_037957365.1). NCBI lineage: Eukaryota > Viridiplantae > Streptophyta > Pinopsida > Cupressales > Taxaceae > Torreya > Torreya grandis. The sequence goes on from JARHVA010000516.1 coordinate 5,178,883, forward strand.
AGCGCAGACCCTTGGGGCAATTAGTACTATACTCTACCTGTCTGTATTATTCAAGATAATATTTAGAGTTTGTGCCACATCAAATATATGTGTTTATCTTTGTAGATGATTTTTGTGTATTAAATTTCCCCTAATGTTGTGCATAGATCTTTGATTACTTCTCCTTGCCTTGAAGCCCTGATTCACTTTCGTCATAAGCTTGACTTTGAAAAATGGGTTGGATAACCTCAACCACTCCTTAGTGATTAAGTGTTTCCTATATTCCAATACTTTGAAGAGGGCTCAAATTTCATGTAGTTATTTTAGTTAGATATGTGTGTGCTCAAGTATGATACACTATAATGTAATGTAATACTTTTGTTTTTGATACTTGACAACATACCAATTTGACTAGCGTTTTGTATTCAAACCTTTATTTAGGGCACATTTGAAGATTTTTGGATGTGTATGCTTTTTGAATAATATATCAAGAGCATGTAAATGGATTTCTCAATGTGAATTCCAAATAGTGACTAAGTTAGCCCATATATAAAGACCTTAGGATTGCTTGGTTTTTATAGATGTCTCTTTGATATTTCCCCCCATGATAGACATGTGATACATGTTTAGGTTGATCCAAGGGAGGTAATTAATTTGAAAATTATCCATTAGAGGTTCTCAAATAGTGTTGACAGAGGTAGACACCAACTAGAAACAAAAAATGTCCTACTATTATTGACAATGTCTAGATAGGAAAAATCAGTGATCTAGAATGAGGAGATTATTTGCTTAGGATTATGAAGCATTATTGTATAGAATAGGGTGATCCTTAATATGAAAATTGCTAAATTGTGTTGGCCAAGATAATAAGTGAGGAAATAAATAGGGGAAAATGTACACAAGATTCAAATGCATATGCACATGTCCAAACATGTAAATATGTATTAATACTAATGTTTTAAAGTGTCTAATACCAAATTTATGTGTCTGCAAATGCCCCCTTTTAGTATAGTATTGAAAATGCTAGAGTAAAATGATAATAAAAATAAATTTGGTACATGTGATAACCACATTTCATGTTGATATGTATGCCCCAAATATTTTGATTGCTTCATGCAAAACCTACAAAGAAATATGTAAAAATCAATGTCCACTCGTGATAGAAAAATTGAAAAAAGCTAGATCAAAAGATTACTTGAAATTTGAAAATTCAAGAAATGAATACACATGAAGGTATGTGAACCAAGCTACCATTTCTATAACTCAATTGGAGAAAGAATTGGGAAGATTATGTCTCAAGGAGATGTAACTACTAAAAACATGGGTTGAGAAGTATATGCCTCAACGCTTAGTTAATATTGAGAAATGTTAAAAGATGAACAACACAATAATTCCAACCACACTACTCCAAATATCATCATAATTGTTTTATTGGAATCCTAAACAGATTCATGTGTCAAGGTGGAACCCCAAAATAGGTTTGTATATAAATGTGGAACACAAAAATAGGTCAGTATATCAATTGGAACTCTAAATCAATCATTATATGTGGAACTATAAAGTGATCATGTAGTAACACCATTCCACAAAAAAACTCAACATATAAATATAAAATTATTTGCACGAACAACATTCATGCCCCAAATATGATCCATTTTTCTTTCAAAAGTGATATAGAAGTGCATATGTTTGTCAATCTTTAAATTTAATAAATTTTCTCAATATGACCCATATAATTTGTGTCATAATGCCTTGGAATCTAGCCACTATTCTTTACAATCTTTTAAAATGCCCCAAATATGCCCCAATCTATCTAATGTGTCCAATATAAATCACATAATCTGACCTAAGAATGCAAATCATATGTTTTTCAAGGCTTGAATATCTAAGAGAACCCCACCGTATGCCCCCTTTTGAGGTGAGGGATAAATCCTATGAATCACGCATCTCAAAATAAAGAGATATATGCATCATGTGTTATTTATAAAAATGTAATCATGTGAAACATGCATAGAAACATGATAAGATATGTCTTCTTAGAAATATTCAATCAATTGAGTACATATGAAACATGTAGTCCAAGTTAATAGGCATACAAGTCTCATGTGAAGTAAATATAACAATTAGACATGTAGTAATAAATAACATAATAAATTCATGATAGAAATCATGGGATTTTAGACAATAAAAACATGCATGATGGAAATCATGACATCAAGCTTAGCAACAATCACACATATATGCACACAACATCATGATCATTACATACACAAGTACTCAAGACATGACCTGACATAAACATCACATGGACATGACATGGAGTAGAGGATCCTTACATACAGCTAATGCATGGCATAAAAACACAATCAATATACTTAGAACATGTAATTAAACACACATCAATAATCACATGTTGTAGTTAGAAACAACATCAAACACACATATACCATGTAATTGTAGTTCACATAACTAGTAAATATCATTATCTAATATAAGAAAGTATAATATCCATAGTAAATAACACTCTAAAGAGTATATATAAGAGTAAGGTATACATAGCAGTTCAAGGAGCTCAATATGATCAATGTAATGTCATATAAAGATATAACTTGAAGAGGGTACCAAGATGCCCCCAGTATTGACATGCCCACAATGTGGAAAGGTAGCCCCTTAGTGTAAGAATGTCATGAATTTGTAAATCCATGCATCATTTGTAACCTGTATGTCTTGCATCCCACTCACGTATACCATGAAAATCATGTGTATATAAAATTGATGTGTAATTCATCATGCATATGGTAAACAACATCAAACTATAATGTAAGCTAGCAAAGCATTTCATGCATAGGTCCTGATTTTGAATTTTTTGAGTATTCTAATTTTGTTGAGTTTTGTTGATTTAAATTTAGTGATGTTATGTGTAAGATTTATGTAAGTACATGATGTTCATAGGTTTATTCAATGTTTTTCCTTCAAGTGAGGATAAACAATAAACTTTAGTGCCAAGCCTCTCCATAATCACAAATGATCCTAGCTAATTTCCTTTGAACTTACATTTTTTTAATTTATTTGCATTATAGTTCTTCTAATTTTATTTTAGTACCAAGTGACAAATTTCAAATTCTCGAGGTCTAATCTTCTTGTTATTACTTTCTTAAATGTGATTCTAATACAATTGTAGATGTTGAAGAACATGGATTCATGTTTCATAAAATGTTTCTAATTTATGTAACCACTTTTCATGATATTTATTTTATTTGATGATATCTTTAAGAGAAACATGCAAGGATCGTCTTTCTAGCTCTGAAATGAATAAGAATCAAGGTACCTTGCACCACATAACATGTCCGCCTTGCTGTTTCCCAAAGATTGAGTAAGATTTGCTAACGGTCACCCCAAATTAATGCCATTTGGGACTTGATCGGCCCATAAATACCCCCTTAGCAAATTTTAAATTTTATAACTCTCAAGCATTCCTATGAAAATATCTTGCTCATTGCAATTGTTAGTGCCTAGTGAAATTTTTTCAGCAAGCATGTTTTTATCTAATCCTCACAAGTGGGCATGTGAACACTTGTGAATAAGGAATAAGAATCAACCCATGTGGGCATGTGAACACTTGTGTGATAGGCTCATAAGGCATAAATAATATGATTATGCTAATCCTCATCATGTTTTGCATAGAATAAGGAATAAGAATCAACCCATGTGGGCATGTGAACACTTGTGTGATAGGCTCATAAGGCATAAATAATATGATTATGCTAATCCTCATCATGTTTTGCAATTTTTTGTGTTTTACTCATTGCCTTTTCTTACCCATTTCCTTGGGGATAATAGGGGGTGGAAAATATATGACTAATTTTTTATTTAGCACAAAAACTCTTAATTGTGTTACTCTTGAGGAATTCTCCATTATCCACGATAATCGTTGAAGGAAGTCCAAATTAAGAAATGATATAAATTATTAAAAAATGACATATGTCTTCTCCTATAGTGAATTGTAATTGGATTGCCTCAACCCATTTTATATTTGTAATGTTGAACTTGTGACCTTGTCATGATTCTAGACTTATCTTACCTACCAAGTCAAATCCTCAAAGGGAAAAGGGCCAGGGTGACTTAATAGGTTGTAACTATTATGAAGGCACATTATTTAAATTACCATGTCATTAGCATTATACACATAATTTTGCATGTTCTTAACATTCTCTATCCATTGTAGGCCAACACTAACCCATTCATAATAACTTGTATGACATCTTTTTTACACTAAAGTGCCACCCACATTCGCTATCGTGCATTAATTTTAAGCTAGTTTATTTTCCTTGCAGCTAAGGCATTAAATCCCCCCTGCCCCAACTATGATGTAGTGAATTGCATCTCTTTGTAATTTACATTTATAATTTCATAAAAATTTGTCCAAGGCAATTGCTTTAGATAAAAAATATAAATGTCACTATACCATTCTAAATTGTGTGCCCTTTCTGTAATAACAAATACTACTAATGGAAACTTTAACAAGTGGGGCACCAAAAATAACAAAAAATGCTACTTTGTGTGGAAAACATTTGAAACTAGTTTTTCTCACCTAGTAGGGCCCCCCTGAGTGCAATTGGAGAGATCACGGATCCAATGGAGGCTACCATCAGTGGCAGTGCCTCTGGGGATCTGATCAGAAATCTGATAGAGGATATTCCATCCAACGGATGGAAGAAAGCACTTATAGGTGAAAAGACGTGCCCCTTGAAAAGCATGTCAAGCCTCCATGTTACCTCTGAGGGCATGGCTCTGAATATCCCAGATGATCTAGTGGAGGAAATTGTGGCATCCATGGACCTTATGTTGGTAGGTAAGTTTTTCTCATTCCGTCCTAATATTGAAATGGTTAGGAAATGGGTTTTGTCTAGGTGGAAAGTTAAGGGTAGTGTTTCGATGACTACCATGGCAAGAGGCCTATTCCTTTTTAGATTTATGAATAGGGAGGACATGATAGCTACTCTTGCTAGAGGACCATGGTTGTATGGCCCCACATTCTCTTGCCTTATGCTCGTGGAAACTAGGTTTTGATACTAAGTCGGACCTTAATAAGTCTGCTCCTACTTGGGTAAGTCTGCAAGGGTTCCCTTTGGAATTCTAGGATGAAAAAATCTTCACAGCTATTGGCAATTCTATTGGCCAATATGTCACTGTAGATCACACAACCAGAACAAAGTCCAGATGTGTGTACACTAGACTTTGTGTCAATGTTGAAATTAATAGGACTCTTCCTACGTCCATAGAGCTAAACTCTAAATATGGGACTTGGACTTAGCCGATCACTTATGAAAATGCTACCACTTTCTGTCAAATATGTAAGAGAAAGGGACATTTAATGACAATGCAAAGCAAAGCAAATGGGAAGGAAAGATGATTCCCAAGTTGAAGGGGAGGATCAGGCTCTCAACCACATAAAGAATAGCAAGCAAGAAACAAAGAGTAATGTGGAAAATCCTGACAATATATAAAAGGTAGAGGAGGAGACAGGGAAGGAGGATATCACTAGTAGTAAGGGAAAAGCTGTCCCAAAGGACAATGTAGTATCAGATGATAGTCAGAAGGCTATGTTAAACATAACCAACCCTCTAGAAAAATAGACTAATATGTCTAAAGAAGGAGAAAGAGGTAGCCATTTGATAGAGAAAGACAATGCAAAAGACAAAGTTCTAAGAGATGGACAGGAAGAAGTAACTCCATAAATATATCCCACTAAAGGAGAAGTATACTTACAGTTAAATATAGACATTTTCCATGCTCTGGAAGTCGGAGATCAAACAGGAAACTATTTAGCAATAGGTGAAATAGGATAAAGTGGCAGTAATGAACAGGAAGAATGGGTTACCCCAAAGAAAAAGAACCAAAAAGGTAAAAAATCTGTAGATGTTAGCACTGAGCCCAAACAAGGGAGACCAACCCTAAGAGAAACAAGACAAAGAGAGATTGCTAGGGAGATTGCCAGTGGTAAACAAAAAAACACTGGAGACTCAACCCCCCAAACCCTCTAAATGAGAATATTATCTTGGAACCTGAGGGGATTTAACAGTCCCTCAAAGTAGTTTGAGGTTAAAAACTACATTTTAGATAATAAATCAGACATTTTATTACTCCAAGAAGTCAAGATGAATGAGGAGAGTTTTAGGAAAATTGCTGACTATATATGGCCTAAGGTAGCTTTTTGCATTAGTCCAGCTGAAGGGGCTTCAGGGGGGATTGTAACTATGTGGAATAGTGCTAAAATCTAGGGGTCTCTTTTGTCTTATGATAAACACTTCTTGATTACCAATTTCTCTATGAAATCTTTGAACTAGTCATTGATCAATGTCTATGGACCGAATAATAGAGCTTTGAGACATAAATTATGGATAGACTTGAGCAGTTTCAGGAATAATCCCAATAACACTAGATGGATGTTAGATGGAGATTTTAACACTCCTCTATACCCTTCTGAAAAATAGGGTGGGATTATGGATTACTTGGACAACATGTTCAACTTTGCCAAATTCATCAATGATTGGGGATTATTGGACATAGAGCTGCAAAACCAAAATTTTACTTGGACCAATAGAAGAAGAGGAGATCAAATGATTCAGGTTAAATTAGACAGATTTCTTATCTCAAGTAACTGGAAGGATTATCATAATATGTAGGTGCAGGCTTTCCCTAGAACCATGTCCGACCATTGCCCGATCTTCCTCAGTTGGAGAGAACAGGGACAATCCGGACCTTCCCCATTCTATTTTGAAGCTATGTGGATCAAACACAAAGACTTTAGACAAATGGTGGCCTAATGGTGGAAAATTCCTATTCAAGGTACTCCTATGTTCAGAATAGTCAAGAAACTTTAGCACATTAAACAAGAAGTTTATGGATGGAATAGATACAGCTTTGGGCAGGGCTTTCAGTAGAAGAGAAATATAGTGGGAAAACTCAATGATATACAGCAACTGATAGATCAAGGGGATGACTCTAAAGACACTTTAGAAGAAGAAAATGCCCTGTCTTCTGAATGGAAGAATCTTATGGAAAGAGAAGAGGTTTTCTAGAAACAGAAATCCCGTGTTCAGTGGCTTAAAGAGGGGGATAGGAACACTGCCTTCTTTCATCTCTCAGCTATGAAACATAGGAAAGCCAACTCAATAACTAAGATTGTCCTAGATAATGGCGACATTATAACCAAGGATAATGAGATAGGGGAACAAGCTAGGGCTTTCTTTCAGAATCTGCTCACGGAAGAAAATAATAATGATAGAATTGATAGACCTATGAAACAATTCATTGATAAAATCCCCTGTTTGATAATGAAAGAAGATAATTTGGAGATGTTAAAGCCTATATCTGAGGAAGAAGTCCATGCTATTTTATTCTCCATCGGTGCTTTCAAAGCCTTGAGTCCTGATGGCTTTCCTCCTCTATTCTTTCAGGAATATTGGGAGATAGTATGAGCGGATCTCACGGCTGCTGTTCGTGATTTTTTAAGATCAGGTAAACTTTTGAAACAAGTTAATAATACTTTCACAGTACTTGTTCCTAAAAAGTCACAACCTTCACACCTTACTAATTTCAGGCCCATTAGTCTATGCAACACTGTTTTTAAGTTATGTACTAAAGTGTTGGTTATGAGGATTCAACCTTTACTAGACAAAATAATTTCTCCTACTCAAAAAGGTTTCATCAAGGGCAGGCAGATTCGTGATGCTATGATCACCACACATGAGACTATTCACTCATGGATAAGAGAAAAATCCCTGGTATGTCTCTCAAGCTAGATGTTTATAAAGCGTATGATAGAGTCTCATGGTCTATTCTGTTCCAAGTGATCAGAAAAATTGGGTTTAATGATAAAATGTCTCACTTGATACAGAACGCGATTTCTTCTACAAAATTCTTGGTGCTGATAAATGGTGTACCTAGAGGGTTTTTCTCATCCTCGAGAGGAATTCTTCAAGGAGACCCTCTCTCCCCGTACTTATTCATCATAATGGCAAAGGCACTGGGAAGATACATACAAGCAGATATAGCCTCAAAAAAGCTAGTGGGCATCAAACCTGCCTCCTCCCTTCATCCTATGGTGGTGTAGCAGTGTGTGGATGATACCATCTTCTTTGGTATCTCATCGGTGATTGAAGTTAGAAGATGGAAGAATATCTTAAATAAGTATGCCAGAGAGTTGGGACAAAGAATAAATTTCCAGAAAAGCAATGTGTATTTCTTCAACACTCCTAATGAACTTAGACATATAATCATTGATATATTAGAATGTGCTGAAGCTACACTACTAGCTACCTACCTAGGTCTCCCACTCACGGTCAAAGAGGTATCTCCTAGTTTTTAGAATGGAATTGTGGAAAGAACATAGAGGAAACTTCTTGGTTGGAAAGGGAAACTACTCAGCAGTGCTGGTAAACTGCAACTTCTTCGGGCTTCGCTGCAAGGTATTCCTACATACTTCCTATCCCTTTTTAAAATTCCTACATATATTACTGAGAAATTGGAATAGATCTAAAGAAAAATTTTATGGATGGGGGTGGAAGACAAACAGAGATTGTCTTTAGTCAAATGGGAAAAAGTGTGTCTTCCAAAATCTCATAGTGGACTCAATATTAGGTTTATCAGGAACATGAACAAAGCCCTTCTCTCAAAAGTTAGTTGGAACCTGATCCATAAAAACAATGATTGGTGGGAACTAATGTATGCCAAATACATACATAACATTGATGATTCCAACTTTCTTCAATAGACGGGATTACCCCAGGGATCTATGATATAGAATAAAATGTTTAAAAGTAGAAGCCTTCTTAAACAGGGAATTAGATGAAAACTTTGAAATGGTTGGCATATTAAATTCTGGGATGATATCTGGTTAAAGGACAAGGCTCTCATCACACAAGGAAACTATGGAGAGATTGCTGACTTGGCTACCTATTTTTTTGGAGATAGGGTCAGTGATTATATGGAAAATAACAATGGGATGAGGAGCTGGAAAAATCTATTGGACTATTGTGATCACTGGCCTGAGATTTTCCCTAGAGTATGAGAGATCCAGTAGTGCATTCAAGAGATTAGAATACCTCTCTTCCCCCAAGAGGATGAACAATACTGGTGGCTAGTTAAGAATGGATCGTTCTCTATCAAATCTGCTTACCATCTACTCATTCCCGAAGCTCAAAATAAAGATGTATGGAAAAAGGCTTGGAATCATAAACTTATTCCAAAAATTAACATGTTATGGTGGGCTACTGCTCATAACAAAATCCTAACTCAGGATAACCTTCAAAAGAGAGGGTTTATACTGGTTAACAGATGTTTCTAGTGTGGTTCAAAAGAGGAATCAGTTTCACACCTCTTCATCCACTATGATTTTGCCTGGGAATTATGGGGCACAATACTTAACAACTTTGGTATTGAATGGGTCTACAATTCTGACCTTAAAGAAGTAATTCTTAGTTGGAATCCAACCTTCACACATCCTTGGCTTATGGAATTATGGAAGCAAACTCTACCATGTTTGAGCTAGATTTTATGGAAAGAGTGCAACCACATAATTTTTAGGGACACTGCTAGAAATGCATCTTAGGTGTTTAATTCCTTGCTAAGACCATTATGGAAAGTGTCACAAAAGCTCATATTCATGTTGCAAAGAAACCCCTATCTCAAATTGAAAACCAAATTACATCCAAATGGAAGGTTTTAAACTAGATCCCTGGGTATAATAACTCCAAAATGTTATAAAGGCTAAATACTAAATGGATTCCCCCAAAGCTTAACTGGATGAAACTCAACTTTGATGGGGCATCCAAGTTGGATGGTAAAGCTAGTGGAGGAGGAATTATAAGGAATGATAAAGGATGGATGTCTGCTGTCTATGTTAGTGGAATTGGATGCCAGAGCAACAACTATGCTGAAGCAATGGCTCTACTATGGGGGTTAAAGTTAGCTATATCCCTAGGAATAAGGAACTTGAGTAAATAAAGAGACTCTAAAATGGTCATAGATGCCGTTAATAAAGCATCAAATGTGGGAATTAAGCTAAAAGACATCATTATTGATATCCAATTTCTTTTACAAAAGTTTTTCAAAGTTGAGATTTCCCATACTTACAGAGAGGGAAACAGGGTCGTTGATGCTTGTGCCAACCTTGGTAAGCATCTTTTAGGTTGGAGGGTGTGGCGAAAAGGTGTTCATATTCCCTTAAACATTAGGGAGATTATTCAAAAGGAGATAACTTGTCAAGAATGAGGCGCATTGATGACAAGGATAGCTCTCAGAGGCGGTCCATGTGGAGAGGGCCATCGGGGATCTCGAAACTTGATAACCTTCGTACTTTTTTGGCAATCATTCATAATTCATTGTATCATGAGGTTGAGGCACGTGGGTCTCATCATGAAAATCAATGGAAAATAATTTCCAAGCATGGGAGCAGACAATGTCATCTCTGCAGGGTATTTTGAATAATGAGCCATCACATCAGCATTCTGCATAAATGAAAACAAGGGTTAGCAACCAGTTCAAAGTTGAAGGCGGAACTTAGGAACTCCATGGTTTGGGTCTACAAATACAAAATGGGGGGAGACAGTATTCAAATTGAACCTGTCTCCTATTGTAAATTCAAAGATAATCTGCTAGTTAGGCATTATTGTAAAGAAGGGGGTATCAGCCCATATCTGGAAAGGCTTAATGGTTATGACAAAAACTTGTCTGAGCAGTTTGTGTGATCCTGGTTAAATAGGTGGGTCATGGTGGGCAGAATTAGTTTTGAAATCTCTAAAAAGGTGATTTCTATGGCCATGAGAATGACCATGCAGGGTATAAAACTTCAAAGGAAAACCAAAATTATGGATCTGGCTAGCCATAAACTGTTTCTGGGTGAGGGAGAAGAACACGTTCTGTATCAAGGAGGATTCGAGCGTGCTAAACTTCTGGAGCCATGGGATGGAGTGTGATTCATTCTCATGAAGTACTTCACTCTCAAAGGGTGATTTACCAGGTTCTACAATTACCACCTTCCTTTGTTAAATCACTTCTAGCGCAATGTTATTATTAGTTTCCCTTTTTACCTGCTTTTTTCTTTGGAACACTTTGTCCTGAGGGTGAGAGCTAAAATGGCTAAGAAGTTGGATTGAACCCTATTCCCATACACTAGGATCTAATTTTATACTTATACAACTTTCATTGAGCCCTAGAGCCATCCAAGACTATCAAAGTTGATAGTGGAGACATTCCTTCCAACTCAGTGTCCGGCGATGCTATTGATGAGTCCTATTTTTCCCTTGCTCCTACCAAAACAAAAGATGTTTCTTTCTCCACCCCTGAAGAGACCCCTGTTGATACCCCCGGCTCTTTTGCGAGCAAGAAGGGTAATAAGAGAAAGGTTGATGAAGAGGAAGAGAATATTAAAGAGACCACAGAGGCGACCCAGAAAAATCCGGGTAGGGCCACGGGAGGCCAAGGTGGTAAATCTCACAAGTCTTCCAAAATTAATAAGGAAGGATTCTTCTCTGGAGTGTGAAGGTTGGGGTAGATTGCTGGTAAACCTGCCCCAAAGGCCAGACTGATTGATTACTCAGAAAGTGCTTCGAAAGAAGCAACCCAGGAGGAAGAGTCTAAGGAGCTGGAAATCTAGGAAATTTCGGAGGACACTGGAGGGAAGCAGGATACTAGGGATTTTGAGGTTACTGAGGAGCATGGTGCTGACACTATGGAAATTGCTGACAATAAGGGAAAAATGTATGTCGAGGAAGTTGGTGAGGATACTGAGAGTGAGACTGATTGGAAAGCTGAAATTGGGGGCCTAAAGGATCGTATTCAGAGGCTGGAGCAAAATTTCATCAAAGGACTCTGGAATACAATTCTGCTGAACATGTTTATGCTGAAAAAGGTGGGTAATACTGGGCATGCTGACAATGTGAAGAATACTGAGAAACTTAATGATCTTCTCAAATCAATGGTTATGTAAGGAAAGTCCTCTCTGACTCTGGTCTTTCCGTTTCTTGTGTTTTATTTCTGTGTCTGTTGTTTCTCAGCAACTGTTGTCGTCTCTCTGAAGGCATATTTTGTTTGATTGCCTTCTCATCTTTTTTGATTGTAAAGGGTTCGGCCCCTGGTTTGCTGCCTTACCTTATCAAAAACAAATACTACTAAGGTGTCTAAATATGTCATCATAATTGAGGACTATTGTAAACATTATATTATTAAAATATTTCAATCATGTATGATTATATATAGGATTAAGAGAAGTTGCATTGGCCATAACATCCATAGTGATCATTTTTGTGAGTTATGCTCTCAATCATGATCTTATTAAATTATGTCATTAAACATTGCACCATGCCTATGTATGGGATCAAAATTTCATATTTTTTATAATAAACATCTAAAACCTGGTTATCTATAAGTTGATAATCATCATATACATGAAGATATTTTATTTGTAATGTGTGCACATCGTATAACCCTAAAATCAATGCCTCATATTATGTTATGTTATTTATGCATGAGAACCATAAGTAGTATGCAAATGAGAGGTTTTTCTGAGGAGTGATGTCACATGCTGGTTTTTGTCTAAGTTGAATAACCTATTTGATCCATGGATTATTATGGTTGATTATTTGATTAACTAATATTTGATTAAGCGTGATGACATATGTTGATTATGAAATAATTATGTGTTGCTTAACTTACATGATTAATTTGATATGAGTTAGCAGTACTTTTACATTATGTACGTTATGATCATGTTTGTTAAATATACAACATTATTTTATAGATATAATGATGTTTCGAGCTAAATACCTTCATTATTGTGAGGTGGATGCATGATAATTTTTTTTTTCAGAGTGTGAGGGAGGGAGAGCATCATCAGAGTGGGTGGTTTAGATGGAGATGTTAGGGGATGATAAAGAACGAATTTAGAAACCCTTGTGCACACGACATTTATATTTCATGACTGTGTGATTAAATTATTTGATAGATAGTTATAGTATACTTTTTTTTTACATTTGAATGACTATTGTGATCTTTTAGGTTTTCATTAATCTAATTGTAGTTAATGATCATGTTAATTTTTTTGAAGTGTTTTTTTCTAATTTAGTGATGTTATGTAGCTTATCTTATATGATGTAATTATTTGGTTGAATGAATGAATTTGTTATGTTTTACTTACCTTACTGCCTTATTAAGTATGATTGTATAGTATAACGATATGATGTGATGACGAATTCCATACTTATTATTTCACCTTTAAGATTTAGGTAATAATAATTAAAGATTATTATTGAAATGTATGTGTGTGTGTGTGTGTGTGTGTGTGTGTGTGTGTGTGTGTGTGTGTGTGTGTGTCCTAATGTTGAAATATATATTAACATAATCTTAAAAAGTCATTGTATTTGATTAAATATTGATCAAGGGCTTAATACCATTAATAATTTAGACATTGATTATAATTTTTAAATGATTTAGGGAAATCATTGTTATATCATAAAGGTTATTTATGAATAACATGGTAAATGTATCATCCCCACTAAGATCTACTTATAATAATGCATTTAAAAAAAAAAATTAATCAACATATCCTTTCATTAGATTTCACCACAATAATCTAATCAGTGATACAAATAAAACACTCTTAAGTATATTAACTATAAAACAAGCATGTGACATCTATCTATCACTGATCACTATCATGAGATGAAACATAACATAACTGAATATAGAAAGTAATTACAGATTTCCAGCCATGATTGGTATAAACATGCAACCATTGTTGTCATGGTATAATAAGTAAATGATTACATCTCATTATAATAATGTCACAATAATAATAAATACAATATAATGTAAAAGATACAGTGTTCCACAAAGCATGAATTCTCTGAACTCTAGTATCTATGGCAATCTCAAGTGTAGTCTCCAAATAAGTATTATTGTGGGGAGGGAGAGAATCATTTAAACACTTTTCCACACCAACCACAAAGCATTGATCCCCTACACAATCCCTCTTTAAGGAATGACCCTCCCTTCATAGATGAGTAGATAGTGATGGTGTGGGAATCCAAAGAGACAAGCTAATACACGTGTGTTGTATAATTTCTAAAAACATGCACTATACCATAATTTTTTTATTCTAACAAGATATTACATAAACATGTAAATCATACATATGAAATGACAATGTTAGTTGATCTCTAGGATCACTCAAATTCATACACATCACTTGATCAGATTACCTTCATCTAGCATTTGTGATGTTAGCAAGCGAGTGAAGTCTATCTCACTACTTAGTATCAACAATATGAGATTTGGTTAATATAATTATAACTAACAGATTCATACAGATTACTTCTTACTAGCAGTCATAAAATATGTTAAATACATGAATAATCAAAATGCATACATTTAGTCCATCAAATGTATGAATAAATCTCCATAATATTATTTATCACATAAATAATAAGCAGATAAGTACAATTTATACCAACTGAATATAATCTATGTTTATAATACATAATCTAATCTCCATAATAGGTTCAAAATATATAGTACATTCTATGATAATCACTAATATCATAGTCCACCATATTATGTACACACTACTCCATTTAAAACAACCAACCATAATAAAGAAGTCATAAGTTTCATGAAAATGTAATCTTTCGTTTAAACAACTTGTTATATTTTTTAGGAGGTTGTATGCTTATATAAATAGTGTTCTACTCTTCAAGAAACTATAACTTTTTTTTTTAGCAATCCATGGAATTATAGATATATGCACATGACCCAAGACACCAATATTTATTACACTCTTATAGGAATACCTAAAACTTTAAATAGATATATTCTCTATATAGATCACTGTATTTGACATATATAGATCTTTGTATTTCACATATGTATAGATCATTGTTTTTCACATATGTATATTCATTGTATTTCACACACACACACACACACACACATCACTATATATATATTACACACTCCAAACTCCAATTTTTTTGGAGTTAGATCCTAAAAGAATGGTGTGCCCTATGTTTTTTTGTCAGATAGCTATGCAAAGGTGGGATGATGTTAGAAAGGTAAGGAGGTTTATGTAAAGCTGGAGAATTTGTGTTTTCTTGATTTAGGAAAGAGAATCATTCCTCGGCCCCATTATGAGAAATTAACAATTACATTTGGATTGGTTAACGCATCTCCTGGGAAAAGAGCTTATTAAGATTGATTAGACTTTTACCAAAATTTAAATGGATAATAAACATCATTGCCAGTTAAAGAAATGAACAACAAAATAAATGTATGCAAGTGCTTTATTTTGATATAATGTCTGCTTGTATTTTATTATATATATATTTTATATAAATATACTGATCATTATACATATACAGTCATTCAATTTTATATGATAAATATATAAACTAGGTTGTATGATTTTATAGATAATGTATATATACTTAACTTAAGCTCTTTACTGTGATTTGGAGGACAAAGTTACCATACAGACAAATACATATTCATCATTTTGACTATTTCACACTCAAATGTTCATTATAACACCATGAAATTTGATAATTTATACACACAAAATTTTAATACATCACCTACCTATCAAAAAAATCTGGTACAATTATGAATATTGTTGCTTGGCTCCTGCTTCTCCTCTTCATGTCCTTCTATGCTCTATTATCCTGCACTTCACACTCTCTATCTTTTTGTCCAATTTGTGCTCACCTTCTCCCTTTTTTTGTTTGCCTCTCTCCTTTTATGTTGCACCCCCTTCTATTTTTTTATTTTAATGAATGAGTTTTATCTTTTTTTGTTTTTTTTACTTTTTTTCCTAATTCACCAAGCCAAACTAAAAATCCTTGTTTTATTCTATTAATAACACCATACCATTATTTTATTTGTTTTATTTTCTTTATGAGGCTTTTTCTATTTTTATTTTATAATTATAAAATAATTATTTTTGTCCATATTTTTCAAATAAAATAATAATAATGTCTTAATATAAATAAATAATCATAACGACTTGGACAATACAAATTCAATAATATTCTTTCAAATCAAAATGGTAAATAACACATTATTATTCAAATCCAAATTATAACAACGTATTAATTGTTATCACTACGTTATTTAGGTTATCTATGTCCTTTTGTCATCTATTATGTCAGATAATTATATGCCTAATATCATAAATATAACCAGATAATGTTCTCAACCATTACTAAGACAAGCTAGTTAGTCTACATACAGTAGTACCAACACAATTCATGCAAATTTATATTTTTGAAAATGTTAACAATCATGAATACAATGACATGTCATAAACAAACAATCACATGAGATTATTTCACCTAAGTATAAATATGAACTAACACACACATATATGTAATTATCTAAATGCACATAACATAAAGAATGTACTAATGCTAAGCATTCAAACTATGCATATAATGAGTGTTATTTAATGTGGTGTGTGGATAGTTCTAGCTATTCCTCTATCATCCCCTAACACCTCCATCTATGTCACCCTCTCCAATGATTCTCTCCCTCCATCATGCTCTGAGGGATGAATCTCTCTTATGTCCAACTCAGGACAAGAAGGTAGTTAGTCCATAACATCATGACATATATCATAAAATATTGCTGAAATAATAAATCAACATGATCTTAATGTAAAGAATACACAATACAACTAACTCATAGATATGTGATCATGAAATAAAATCAAGATACATATGTCCCATAATATCATATGACTTACAACTTAGTTAATAATAATCAAATCAACCATAAAAATCCATGGATACTCAGGGAAATTTGTTTAGCGAGCAATTATGATGTAACATCCTTTCCCCTAAAGCTAGTCATCATCCTGATCACACTTATTCAAACATTAATTTTAAATTACAAAAATTATTTAATAGAAAAATTAACATAGTATGAAACATCAAATCAAGCAAATAAATGTTTAAATCTATTAGTATAATTATATATGAACTTCATAATAAACATATTATTTATGATTATATATTCAAGTGAGTTAGTAATATATCTAACTCATTAATATAACTAATATGTGTCCAACTATTATGAATAATATAGAAACTAGTATAATTAGTGTATTATTATATATATATTAATAGTATATTACTTACTTATACTAGTATATTAATATTATTAGTTATATAATAGATAATTATACTAGTTTCTATATTATTCATAATAGTTGGACACATATTAGTTATATTAATGAGTTATTATAATTATTGTTTATATATATAATAGTAGGTTAGTAACTTATATACTATATAGGAGATAACTAATTATATTAATTATCTCATTATTAAATAGTATAATTATAGTAGTATATTATTAGTACTATTATATTATCAATTAGAAATGATAGTTACACTTATTCAAACATTAATTTTAAATTACAAAAATTATTTAATAGAAAAATTAACATAGTATGAAACATCAAATCAAGCAAATAAATGTTTAAATCTAATGCAGAAGCATCAAACATACAAACACCATCTTTCAATTGTTGAAAATTATGTGTTGGTTAAGAGTTATAGTTGGTATATTTTAGGGTGTAGGTATGTGTGTGGGATCCTTTAGGATTTATTTGTTGTCTTAGGAGTCATAATGTGTCATCAAGGGTGTGTTTTTTAGTATGTGGAGTTTTCCCTCCAAATTGTAGTTTGAATTTCAAATTGTGAGATCCAAGCATAAATGGGTCATATGAGTTCAGTGATGAGAGAGGAGGTTAGGTGAGTGTTAAGATGGTCATGAAATATAAAAATAAATGACATTATATGTATAATTCATTAAGGTGGTGAACATTAAGATTCATGTTTAGTAATATAACTACTATTCTCAAGTTGAGTTGGCATGTAAGAGTCTAGTTTTGTAACTACTCAAACCAACATATATGTGGGATGCGGAGAGAAATTGCAAGTTAGTTTTTAGAATGTGAGAGAGTATGGAAGAGAGGAGAGAGATCCAAGAAGGAGAGAAAATAGAGATAGGAAGAATGTAACTCCTAAATAAGATGGCAGAGTCTATTCATGGACTATTGATGTAACAAATGATTATTTAAATGAATAAAGAAAAGGTTATTGTTGTGTTTATTCTCTGTATGTGGGTCAATCCATTTCATTATTCAAATGAATAAATATAGTATGTTTTTTATAAAATAATATGTGGGTCAATACATCTCATTATGGGGTTATTCATGACATTCTAAAGTGAGAAACCTAATAGAAGGAGAACTCTATTTTTGGAAGTCTGTGTGTGTTTGTCATAGTTGCCTTACTAAGGAAACAAGTGGTTTAAACCTCTCAATAAGCGTATAGATGTTGCATAGGAATTGGATGTTATATTAAAGTGTATATGGGTTATTTAATGCCAAAATTCATGTGAAAGATCCAATATTAGTTACAATCATCATAAACTCTATTACCCTACCTGTACGTTGTCTTGAGATAGACAATCATGGTGAAAAGGAAGGTAGAATCTATTTTGTTTATAATAAATGATAATTCCTTCCCATTTTGGGTTTATTATGGTCTAATAAAGTGAGACAAAGGTGTGGAAGGTTTAAAAGGGTCTTAAGGAGTCTTCAAACTCAAGAAATCTTCAAACCCTATTGACATAGTCCTTCATGAGGACACAATATTTTGTATTTTGCTTAGTATAAACCATAAGGGGATTGGTTAAGGTTTATAACCTATTTGGATAAATGGAATTTATAAAAATAGACCTAGAAAAGGTCTTGTTTCAGTTTGAAAGGACCTAGATCTAATGAACTTGAATTTTGAAGCCTCTTAGCCTCCAAAGTCAACCACCTAGGGTTTAGAAACTAAAAACCCTATAAATTCTATTCTAACTAGTTGAAAATCTTAAAAATTTGTAATCTTGCTCATTTTACAATTTAGAGAAGGATTTAATTATTTTTGGTTAGGTACAATACAAAATAGTATAATTTTGATGACTGGGCTAGTGCATGGAGGGCAAAAAGGCCTAATTGGGAAGAAGCCTACAAAGCAAATACTAACTAAACAAGGAGTTAAAATTTGAGAATTTATGGGGGATTGTAAAAAGATAGAGGGTGACCAAATATGAGCTTATATGTTTAATAAGACTTACATATTGTTCAAACAAAGGGAAAAGGTGGAAAAAAAGGCTACAAGGAGATAAGGTCACTATTGAAGTTGAGGGGCATAAATGAAGAATGAAGAGTGAATGAGTGGTTTAAAGAGTTTAATACAAGTGTAATATGACCATGAAAGATCATCCAGGCTATTAAATTATCTTCATGAGACCTAATATAAGATTTAGGTGTTTTATGCCTTGAGGTGTGAACTTGTGAGAAGCTAATGAATGAGTGAGTATAAGGTGATGATGAGAATGAATGGAATGAGTTGTTTGGATGACTGAGGTGTTTAGGAAGGGACTAATGATAAAGAGAGGACTCAAAGGTACCTATAAATAGGATCATTCAAGAAAGAGGATGTTATCAAGCCTTGTGAGAAGAAATAAAACTATAGAGTGAAGATTGAACCTTATGAATAAAGCCAAGAATTTGAAGTTCAAATTTAATATTGAAGATCATAGTTAAAATGGTAATTTTGAGGCTTTTCCCATGTACCACTATATCCTTTGGTATCAGAGCAAGCTAGGCTCTTGTTTTCATTTTGTTTTGAGTTAGTTGTTAAAGATTGTTAATGTGAGGTTGTCAAGAATGCTATGAGGAATGCATGAGGTGACATTGCAAGGTATTATGGAAGAAGAGTATGATGTAGGTATGATCCATTGATATCAATATAGGTAAAATGAAGAGTGATAAAGAGAGGATATAAATCCCATGAGTCTAGTGGAAGGACTTGAACTAGTCAAGAGAACTATAGAAGGAAGAGTGAAGAGACTCGCATTGAAGCTCAAGAGAGTAAGAAGGAAAAAAATCCAAGAGAGAATCAACAGGGATAAGAGAATTACTATACAAGGACAAGAGAAATATAAATAAGACACAAGATTGGTCTATGAGGCAAGTACGTAAGTTTGCTAGTGATAGGTTTATACAAGGCCTACAAAGTGAAGGAAAAGAGAGAAGATGGATGTAGAGGAAGAAGTAAAAGAGATAAGAAGAGAGTTGGGGTAGAGTTTGTAGAAGATAGAGCTCATAGTGAAGATCATGAAGGATCAAGGAAGCTAATGTTTTGGATGCCATGTAAGAAAGAGGGTGAAGTGGCCACTAGAGCTACTTAAGAGAGAGAGAAAAGGCATAATATGAGTGTTTTGTTGAAAGAGAAGAAAAAAGAGAATATAACCCATAGAAGCATGAGAGATGAATTTTTTTCAAGAGAGAAACAAGATAAAGAAGTGGATAAAAGAGTTATCAGTGAGGAAAAAAAGGAGAGAGCACTGAAGAAAAGGAGAGAGAAGTGCCAAAATAAGCACTTGAAGGAGAAGACAAGACAAGGTGGAGAATGTCTATGCAAGACACATTCATAGAAACTTATTGGTCTCTTGTTTTATATTCTATTGTGGATTTTAAGTTTGTGTATGCAAGTATAAAGGAAAATTTGATGAATGCCAAGAATAAGGACTTAAAACTTGTGAAGGATGGATCTAGTACATTACCCATCAAGTAGAAAAAAATTTCAAAGGAAGAGGACCAGTTGTAGAAGTCAAGATGGTGAAGATTGAAGAATCTCAAATGCTAAAGATGAGATAGATTATGAATATTATGATGCATTTCCAATCATTGTAACTAGAGAAAGAAAAGATGCATACAAGGAAGAAAACATAGCAAACCATGAAGATATGAGAGAGAATATGAGCTTGTAATAGTCCTATATAGAGGTAAATGAGTGCTTAAGCATTTATTTTGACTGCACATGTGAAAAGAAAGAAACTAATGTACAAATTGGACAAGTGAAGAGTAAGGTACAACCCTCAAAGATAAGACAAGAACATGGTTATGTTTGGCCTAAGTGACTCAAGGCAATAGGTGGTGAGATGGAGAAAGTAAACCTCAAGAAAGAGGTCATGGAAACCAAGAACATAGGTGAAAAATAAGAACACACATAGAGAAAAGAAGTAAAGGGAAGGTTGCATCAAGATAACAAGATAGGCTATCAAGGTACAAAGCATAAAGAATGAGAGGTAAGAAGAAAAATTCAGTCCAAGAGAGTAAAAGGCAGAAAATGAATTGTAAATGCATGCAAAAGGTACAAAGAGATAGTTTTACAATTACACTTCAAGAGAGCATAAAGGAGGAGGCAAGATGCAAACCCAAAAAGTAAGAAGACATAGTACAAGCAAACAAAACCAAAGAGATGTGTTAATATGTTGTTGTCATTGATGTCAAAAGGGTACATCATGTAAAGGCAAAATGGTCATTGATGTCAAAAGTCTGTTTGGTCAAGTGCTTGAGCATGGTAGTGGATATGAGTATCCTATTGAGAGTGTGTTTTTAGTTGGCAACATGATGTTGTCAAAGGTTATAAGTGGTCAAGGTTTATGTCAAGGTTGGTATAAAAGGATGTCAAAGGTGTATCATTTCAAGATTGATTGTGTGTGATATCAAGAAGCATATTGTGAAGATTGATGTCAAAGGTAACTAAGGACAGATGGTAGTATGTGATATGTCAAGGTACATGAGAGAGAAGAGTGTGGTCATGAGAGTTGTCATGAATGTGTATCATAGTCATGACATTAAGAGTTTCAGGTTGAGCCATGTGGCAAGAGATAATTTGAAGGCAAGAGAGAATTTAAAGGTCATTAATGTCTTATGGTTACATGAAGGTACATGTCAAGGTATTAAAGGTGTTCAGGTGCATAGAAGAGAGATGTCAAGTCAAATGATGCTTGTTCATGTGGTTTTAGGTTTGTACAAGGCTATGGAAGATTTTTGTCATCAAAAAGAGAATCGTGTTAGGTTGTGGAGCTAAAAGCTTCACTGATGCAAATAGAGGAGGATGCTGAGTTGCAGAGCAACCGATGCCAGTCTGATCAACTAATGTCGGTCATATACAAGGTGCAGAGCAGTTGACATCAGTAGGGATCGGCCAAGGTTGGTCATCCCCACTAAGACAGGGACTGATGTCGGTCACCTGTGCATTCCAGAACTGTTTGTTGCACGAACAGTTAGTTTGTTGAACAGCCAATTTGCATGTTGAAGGCTAATTATAGTCTTGAGTTACGTGTCTAATTATTTAATTAAGAAAGTCTAATTATTGTTTGCATGAGGTCTATTTAAGAGACTCATGGGCTGTATTGTAATTAAGGCAAGAAAGAATTTCTTCCAGTTGTAGGATCTTGGTCAGCAGTTGTGCAAGGCCACGTTTGGAGATCTACATGGTAAGTAAGGTCAAGTTGATTTGCAGGTTGTTGCAATATTAAGGAGATCTACTGAAGTACTTTTGAGTGCTTGTACTAGCAGTGTTGAGACTGATTGGTTAGAGGTGAACACAATTCTATGTGTGAGTTGTTTGTTGGGACCGTAGTTGAGAGAGAGCTTTGAGGGAAGATTATTGAAAGTCCTAGAGGTGTGGGAAGCCTCAGAGGTAGAAGAAGAAGTGGCATCTTCTTTATTGTATTTCCTTCTAAAGATTATTTAATACAAGAGTGTGTATTGTTTCTGATTCTAGTTACTTATTGCTTCTGGTTTAATTCCACATATTTAGTTGCATGGTAATCAGTTGTGCTTCCTTGGGGTTCCTA